>CM076582.1:843939237-844579473 GCA_034641835.2 Pinus albicaulis | reverse complement strand
GTCTCATTAATATTATTAAAAAATTATTGGAGGAAAACAAGAAAAATTGGCACAAGAAACTTACAAATGCACTATGGGCAGACAGACTCACCACCAAAAAATCTATTGGGACCAGTCCTTATGAGTTAGTATATTGCATGGAGGCTGTATTTCCTTCATCTTTAGGAGTTCCTGTAATGAAATTACTTCAAGAAGCTCAGGTTGAACCTAATGATATTCAAAGGAGGATAAACCAAACCATCAATGTGCAGCAGACCAGAGAGGAAGTATATCAAAGATCCCAAGTGTTGTAGGAGAAGCTTAAGAAGATATTTGATAAAAGAACCAAGGCAGAATATTTCTACCTTGGAGAGAAAGTGTTAAGATGGGATTCCAGAAGAGAGGATAAGGGAAAACATGGGAAGTTTGAATTCCTGTGGAAATGACCTTATATTATCTATGCCTTACAAGGAAACAATACATAGTATTTGAAAAACTTGGATGGTACAGAAATGGAGTAAGGGCCAGTTAATGGTCGAATGTTGAAACATTACTTTGATCCTACTTATTAATGTATCCTGATTTTTAACATGTACATACTAAATCCTTTGTAATGTCATAGTTTTGATTGGATAGTAACTTGCTGGAGAAGAAGCTCGAAGAGAAGGCCCTAAGCTTTAGAAGTATCACTGTCATACATACAATAAAGAAACAAGCAGAAGAAGATTCCATAGTTAAGCCAAAATCATTCTGAGGCCAGCTGACCTGCTGTTCTTGACTTTTCACCAGGGAAAGCCATCCCCAAGTGGAGCCAGTGTTATTCTCCTATACTAATAGGTGTCATATATCATGATTGACTTGATGGGCTATGTAATATGTTCATACCTTTCCTTGTTGCAAATGTTTTCCATATTGTCAAAAAATCAAAAAATTTAAAAACTGTAAAGAGGGTATACCCTAAAAGAAAAATCAAAGGGTGAAAAGAACAAAATGGCCAAAAAGTAAAAGAAAATGAACCCCACCAAAATAAAGGCCAAGGAAAGTGTGCAAGTCTAAATGCCCCTACTTCTTGCTCTTATTTAATAAAAAAATTGTGTGCAACTTGTAACTTATGCCACAATTGGTGAACAGTCAAACATTTTAAGCTTGGCTAGTTCATGTTTGAATTTTATGTTTTAGAAATAGAGAATAAAATCTGACCAAACTGTTTAATCTTGGCAGATAAGTAGATAGGTAGAGTAAATAAAAGGAGTTCAACAGCTTAATCTGAGCCCTTGGATGTAATAAGGTTAGACTCAGATAGATTTCTACATGTAAAAGAAAAGAAAGTGTGATAAGGGTTTGCCAGTCTAAGTGCACCCTAATAAAGAAGAAAAAATGTTAGGTTAAAGTAGGTAGGGTAGGTAGATGATGTTGCAGAATTACATGTGATGGATAATGACTCTAAATGTGTTAATCTTTACTTTCATCACAAGTGCAAGGCAGACATTACACTAGAGGAATTTCAAGAAAAACAAGGTCAAATGATTAACTCCCCTTCTCATTTTTCCCGAAAAATTTCACTAATTTCCCCTAAGTACTAAGGCATTTGAAAATTATAGGGGCTCAGAGCATTTCTCTGACTTCTAGAGGGACCATACCCTTAGCCCAATAATTTAAAAGCCTAAGTACTTAATACCATCCATAAGTCATTCATTTACTTCCATAAGTCTTTTCCTAAGTAAAATACTTTTTTACTTAGGAAAATTACACAATATCCCATAAAAATCCTTTTTCATTCAAGCCTAATTTAAATACACAATCCTAATGTTTTTATACTTAGCGCTTTTTCATTCATTATGACATATGAACTTTTAACTTATATTATTTATTTCCCCTATAAAAATCCACCCATTCCCATATTACTATAACTATACAATATCCCCAAATTTTACATATCCTGCCCCTTGGTTAAAATATAACCATAATACAACATTAATTGGGATTAATTAGTTAATCTGTAACTAATTAAGAGCCCCGACCCCCCACCACATTAAATAAGGATTAATTAACCCCCACGGTTAATTAATAACTTTCCTGACCAATCACGTTGCTCCCGATATGATTAAATAATCTTTAATTGTGTTGGGCCCGCCCTCATTAAACTCCCATCACCTCGCCTCCCCGATAGTCGTCTAATCAAGCCCCCCACATCCAACGGCTGTTATGCATATCGCATCGCCCTCCACAACCGAACGTTAGCATGTGATCGTGGAGCGGTTTTGTGAACAGTGCCCCACCACACATCACAAAATCTGTGGAATCGCTGGCTCCCAGAAAAATACCACCCGTCCCCAAAAGCGGTGCGATATCATACCACTTACCGCCCTCCGCATATGACAAAACATCATTTCCCCCGCACGTCATCTGCTTGAATAACAAAAACCCCCGCCAACCTCGTCTTTTTTAATAAAACAAACAAACGTTATTTTCATCATTCTGCACTGCGACCAGTGTTCCCATGCAAAGAACGTCAAAGTCAACTGTCGAAGATTTCCAACTGCCACCTTGCTAAGAAATTTGTAGCCGAACCAGTCTAGAAGCCGTCAGCTATTGCCTGCACCTGTTTTTGGACTATTCAGCTCCCGAACACAGGTATTTATCCATTTTTTTATGAAACCTTGCAAGTCTTGGTTTTACACTCTAATTCCACAGAAAAAAGGCTAAAATACAGTAGAATTCAGTCTTTTTTTCACCACATAAGTTCCCAGACTGGTAAATTTTCCCATTTTCCACTGAAAACCCAAATTCCTTTCTGAATCAATAAGAACCAGAAATGGAAACTCCTGTGACTTTTACTGTTGCACCCCTGAATGCTCCCCACAAAGATTTAGACTATTTGCCTCTAGCAGATAGGGACTTCCAGATAAAAGAACTCACCTTTAGCGAAAATCCCCTGAGAATATTTTGCCAAAGTAGAGATAATTACCTGAATGGCTCCGATATTTTTGGACTGTGGGAGTCCAATCTTCTTATGTATTGTCTACCCTCAGTTCATGTCTTTCCTGAAATAATTTATTACTTCCATGCCAATTATGACCCTAATCAACGAGCAGTTATGTCCCCAAGTCAAACCATTCTTTTTCCAATAACTAATCAATCCATCAATGAAATGTTACAATTTTATCCCGGTCAATCCCTAACTCCCCTTTCCATGGGAGATTTACTTGAAAAATCCACAAAATTATCCCAAGAAGAACTGAATCGCCTCTGTCAAACTTTCATGCTACAAAAACATCAACCCAAAGGCCCCACTCCATATGGACATATTTTTTTCACAGATATGGGCAGACTTATAGTGGATATGATATCTTTTATAATGGGATTCAAAACTAGTGAGTACGTTGATGAGATAACCCTAGTGTTGTTGTAAATTTTTACTCCTGGATAGCCCTATGTTGTCAAATATGACTTTGCCTATTACATTACTAACAATATTCATGACCAGTTCATGAGACTGGAAAATGAAAGAGTTTTCAAATACTCCACTTTTATATACCATCTTATGCTCTATTATCAGTCAGAGAACTTCCCCTTTCCTGTCATGAAACTTGACACCAGAGGTAATCCAAGGTCTGTAATCTTCTGGTCTGCAGTCTTCCATAGTTCCTTTGAGTCCCCTTACTCATACAATGAATTCATTGACCTATTTTTTCACCCATTAATAGGAGTTTCCCCTCCTAGGATCAATGGTGATATGAAGAAAATCCTCCAACTCTCCAAGCAATACAGGATAGGTGATTGGTACCTATACAAGAACCATACATAAATCAACATATATGGGTGTCAGCTCTGCCCTTTTAAGCTACCAAAGTATGTTCCAATGAGGCTCTTTGCCTTGGAATATTTCAGGAAAGTGATAAATTTAGACCTGGTCCATTTTTATAATGCCAAGAAGAAAGCTTAGCTTAGAATCAAGAGTCAGTTAGGCCGTTTTGTCTGTAACAGTAGGGATGCATGGAAAGAAGCAGAAAGAATTCTGGAAGATTATCTTAAGTTTCAAAAGAGTTTTTGGTGGGTACCATATGACCCTAATAGCTTTATATGTGATAGAAGAATGAAGAAAATATTGTCACCATACATTCACCATAGGATTCCAGAGATTGAACAATTTGCAAACATGGATGAATGGATGGAAGGGACCATAGTAGAAAAGGATAGTGAACAGGTCAATGTTGAGAATGTTATGAGAGATCTTTAGAAAAAACTTGACCTGGATTCTTTTGGGCAGCTACGAAGATCAGGGATTGGTCCCTCCTCTGCTAGAAACTCTTAGCAACATTCACAGGAAACCAACACACCAGCCACAACAACATTTAAAGGTAAGGAAAAAGAGACCAGTACACAAGACACAAAGAAATCCACAATGTCTAAGCAGCCTGAAACTTCCAAGGACCAGGACCAAATGCAGACTTCTCCCACTCAGGTCAATGTGGCAGAAACTCCATTCTTGCAAACTCCCCTAAATGAGGAAAGAAGTAAAAAGAGAGATAGGGAAATAGCTACCCCTGCCGGTAGACCTTCATAACAACCTGGTACCAAAAGGAAAAGATTAAATCCCCTCTCAGAAGAATAATTTTTTGAAGAGACCACTGATAGTCAGAGGAGAGAAGGAGTAGACATCCAGCAAACATTCCCAGTCAATGGGACATCTACCAGCTCACAGAGAAAGGAGCTAGAAAGACAATAAAGTGTAGAGGTATCATCCATCAAACCACCAGTGAAGGACACTTTGGATATCAAGAAGACATTTATAGACATAAAAGCCAGAAATGATCCATTGAGACTTCAAGTTTATAATCAATATTTGAAGATGGCCCCCACAAATCAACAGAGCTTAATGTCAACCTATGATATCAAGGAAGGTAAAATGATAAAGAGTCATTTTAAGCCTAAAGTGCAGTAGCCTCAAATAGCAGCAGACTACCTTAGAACCAATTTTGAAGTCATGGTAAAGGATATTCATCCTTTGGATCAGATTGAATTGCATAAAAAAACTGGAGAAGTGATTTATTCAACCTTGAATGGTAAGGCAATGATGGCCCAAAGGTTGTAAAATTCCTTGGATAATACAACTGCCCAACTGCATCTGGAAAAAGCTTCCTCCCAGGCCAAAGATAACAAAATAAAGTCTTTAGAAGAAATAATTATTGGATTGGGTCATGATCCCAAAGATGTTAAGGCTAAAGAAGCCTTAATCAAAAATAAATATGATGATATTGCTACCCTAAGGAAACAACTAAAGTCACTAATTTTCAAGACATCCACATACTCAACTGGTCATAACGTGAAAATCAAGAAGAGGTGATGGATTTGCTCTTGAAACTTAATGAACAACTGAATGAGACTGAACAAGAACTTGAAAAAATAATTGAAGGAAAAGCAGGGAGAGTCAACCTCTCAGCCTCCCGATGTGATACCAGTAGTCTCAACAGCAGTCCCTTCTACACTTGGGACAACATTATCACCAAACATCCCAGCAGCCACAGCAGAAGTGGTCACAGGTACAACAACAATAGGGTAGTGAGCAGGACTAGCACAGGGTAACACTTCCAATTTGAGCACAGAGGAACTAATAAAATCAATGGAGGAATTGAAGCTCCAAGTTACAGAACTCCAAAAAGTAAAGGAACAATTTAATACCTTGGAACAAAAGTATGATCTCTCAAAGATAAATGTTGCAAAAAATATAAGAGAGATCAAGGGGTTAGAAAATTTGGTGAAAACATTAGAAAAATATCTCACATTTGAGAAACCTTTGAAATAAGTCAAGAGAATTCTTTGGGCCAACATCACTCAATCAATAAATGATGTTTGGCCATCAATCCAAATAATTTATGAACAAATTGATTTAGTTAAACTGGCTCTAGAAGAAGTTCAAGAGGCAAGGGCAGAATTAGGAAATATGCCTGAAGAAGCCAGCGAGCTCATACAGTTTTTAAATACCAAGAACAAATATCAGCTTGAAGAGTTGGGCATTCAAGATAGAACAGGGACAATTTTGGAGGTAAAAAAGGTTTTTACTAAAAGAACTCTGATGCAAAACTTAGAAAGAAGGTGCCATGATATGTAGGA
The DNA here is from genome assembly GCA_034641835.2 of Pinus albicaulis. NCBI lineage: Eukaryota > Viridiplantae > Streptophyta > Pinopsida > Pinales > Pinaceae > Pinus > Pinus albicaulis. Next base: position 844,573,380 of record CM076582.1, on the reverse strand, counting down.
AGAAATCAATGCTTTTACGAAAAGATTTGATATTTTGCAGAGTAAAGGGTTGCCAAGTCCTTTAATTATTCATGATAAACTAATGAGTCATCAAGACTATGTTGAGAAATTGAATCAGTATGCAGACAACCAAGCAGGTCCATCAACAAGTTCATCAGCAGCAAAAGCGTTGCGTACAGGCAGAGTTCTTTATGACAGTCTAGAAAACTTGTTCTATGTCGAAAATGAGATAAAGCACTTGTTTCCAATTCAGCCTACCTTTTTCAGATACACAGAAACTTATGAGACCCTGAGAAAGCTTCAAAGAACCAGAATACCAGAAGCACAATGGTGGGAAGATATGTTGGACATTTTGTAAAAATATCCTTGGATGAATTTTGGCTATTTACTATAGTAAGAAATGGTAAAAAGGATAAACAGAGATCAAACAGGTCAAAGTGTATTAGTACAGATAAAGAGTATCAGTAAAAATGGGGAAACCAACACAGAGTTACCAAAGAAGATATCAGCAAGCCAAATCATAGGGCCTGCCTCCAGCACACTCACAAAAATAGGAACAATACAACATCTGTTTACCTTTTCTCCTATCTAGGAGACTATTTGTCTCTATTTTCTTGTAACTTATTCATGAGTCATCCTAAAATATATCTTACTCTGTTAGGAGATATTTTTTGTAATTTTTTTTTGTATAAATACTCCCTCAATGGGAGTATTGAGGGTGGATTCTTAGACTTTGCTGTAATACTGATTATTTTGGAATAAAGTGCTGTTGGACAAATTTTGTATGGCTAGCTGGATAAAGAATTGATGCAAAGGACTTTTCACAGGATTCTTGAGTTAGACATCGGATCAATAAGTCTTCTATACCTTATGTTTTAGATTTTTCTTGTTTATTATACCATCTATGTTTCATATCTGAATGATAAACGAAAAGGAATAATTCAGAAAGTGCTTGAGTGCAATCTGTTTTCAATCATTGTTATTCTTAATGTTTTCCTCTGAACTAGTATGAACAGTGAATTCTTAATTGCCCTTTATTAATAATCATTCAAACTTCTCTCCTTCGAATAGGTTGAAGGATTCTTAATTTCCCTTCACCCATTTTGAGTCCATTCCATTTATTTTAAGTTTTTGTTTGTTCCCTATTTGATTACCTTGCCCTGTGAAACCCTCCCTTGTTAAGAAACCAAATCAAGTTAAGCCATCTTCTTTGACTCCATTATCCCAATGGCCTAAAATACTCAGTCCTACCCCTCTGCTATTGAATTCCACCACCCAAACACAATCAAAATCCATAAAATTTCATAACTAGCCTAATATCTTTAAAAAAAAAGCTAAAACTTAAAGAGAGAGCCCTCTCTGGGTACATATTGGCTAGATTCTGTACCTAAAAGTTGGTTTGTGGTTACCTCAGACCCCTTTCCTCTTCCCAACAACTTCAAGGAAAATCTGAGTGATAACAGAATCCCCAATAGTTGCATATCTACCTTATGTACCCTCAAATATGATAGAGAGGTGCAAGAATAATAGTTTTCCAGTAGCAATGTTGGAAGAAGAAGTTTCTTTTCAATTTTTTGCAAAGACTCCATATTGTAGATCGCTTCTCATAGGGGTTCGAAAGGACTTCTCAGTGTGGGATCTGAAATGGGAGATCTATAAAATAACATATATTCCAATGGAGATGCAAAGTCTGATCTGTGTAGGTATATCTATGTAAGATGAAATATTTATTCCAAACAAAGGAGTTGAGAAAAACTCCTCAATATTTATTAATATTAGGTTAATGGGGGGTTTTCCTGGATCTAGTATCCCTAAATGATCAGGGTCGAATAAGGGATAAGTAAATGGAGGTACTTCATTCAAAGACATCGTTAAAGGGAAGATTGTTGCCTCAACGAAAAGAGATCAGGCTATCAATATTCCCAACCCCTATATTTTGGAGAAACTGAATCAAGTCCCAACAATGGTAGTAGATATATTATAGACAAATACAATCCTTGAATCCCAAGAATTCATATGTATATTCAACATTTTCCAGCCAAAACCAGCGGATTTTCACAACATGGAAATTAATTGTGATATTCACCTATGCTCTAGGGGTTTCTTCATAGTAAATTTTGAATCACTTGAGGAAAGAGAGCATATCTTAAAAGAGGGCCCATGGTTTTAATGCAAGACTTTTCCTCACCCCATGGTTCCATAATTTGATGCCAATACAATGGTGGTATCCATAATTCCAGTTTGGGTTAGATTGCATATTCTTCATCCTCTTTTTTGGAAACATAAAGTGCAAGAAGGAATTTGGAATCTATTAGGTATGTACATAAATATAGATACACAAATAAATGAAGAAATAATCTACACATTGGTCAAGAGGTGGACCTCAAAAAATGATTGTCGAATCACATCCTCTTGACACATAACAGGAGGTGTTGGACACATTTTCTAGACTTTGAAAACACAACATTTAGGTGTTGAATATGTCAAAAAATAGGACATTTAAAAAACTTATGTCCTATGGAAAAAAAATATCCAAGAAGGAAAAAGAAACAAGTGAAGAAACCCAAGGGATGGAAATATCTCAAGCAGCAATCTGAAGACGAAGAGGATGATGAGGAAACAAGTCTCCATATCAATGAAAAACCCTATAATCCACAAGAAATCATATAAAATGGAATGTACTAATAATGAAGTAAAAGGAATCACAGTCCCAACAATGCAATAAGAGAAGATCCCTAAAGAAAAGGTTGCAGGAGGTTTCAAACGACATCATGTTTCTAAGAGTTTCGATTCAGACACAGAAAATCCAAGAATGAATGAAGAGAACTAGATGGCACTTATTATGACCACTCCAAATTAAGGAGGAAGGAAAAATATAGAAAAGAAGAAAGGATGAAAAGGGTAACCATTTTCTTCTATCTAGGATCTATGTATTTTTATTGTTTTTATTGGGTTATGTATATGTGACCACCAGTTTTGAGTAGTTTGATTGAATGCTCTGTGAGCATCTACAACATGTAATTATGTTTTCATTAATAAAATTATGATTTTTCCTTGGTGAAAAAAGTGGAATAGAAATGGATGAACATGATTGAGATAGGTGATTTTTATAAGGAAAATGGTAATAAAAGGGTGATTAGGAGTGAAAAATCCAAATCTCGTAATTACCTCCCATCTCAATCCTTTGTATTTCTCATGTGCAACTAATAAAAATAAGAATCAGAAGAGATAACTTGAGTATGTTATTCACATAAAACCCAAAAGCCATAGGTAACTACTTTTGTGTTGGTTTTTGATGCATATAATCCTTCCCATACCTGAATTGTTTCCCATTTTGTCCTTTCTCTTTCTTTGTTGACTATTAAATTTCCTGTGTAATATGGAATGGTGTATAGTATTAAAGGATTTTAAAATTTCATACAAATCCTTTCTGATCCCTTAGTTTTTCATAATTTCACATATAAATTTCTTTTTCATATTGTTGCATAATTGTTTAGAAGTTAATGGGGTTCATTTTCTTTAATAATATCATCTAATTCCTCCCATCTTTGCTGACATGTTGTTAAGGATACCAATTAACATTTAATTCTGAAACTTCTAAATATTCAATTATTCAATTATGTAATATCTATATAACTCTTTTTATTTGAGGATAATATACTTTTCTCCCATATTCCTTGAAAACATATTTGATAGAGTCTTGATAGAGTCCGGATTTGCTCTAACCCACATAGGTGCAGCAAATTCTTTTGTTTTATACAACTCCAATTCATGAAACCTTTTCAATTCATTATTTATCCATGATTGAAATTCTCTCAAATTGATATCCACAATGAAATGATTTGGGTTCCAATTTAAACTCATAAGAATCATATAATTATGCAAACAAAATTCACATACTAAAATAATTCTTTCAGAGATATTGGAAAAGTAAAGTGAACCTAAATTCCTAAGTGATAGGGTCTATTTTCCATAGCAAAACTTGAAATGATTCATTTGATTTAAAATTGAATCCTTTTTTCTTTTAAATATAATGTATATACTAGTGAGTGGAGGTCGATAAAATATCAACTCAGAAGATAATTTATTGAATTTACTAATTTTGGGTTTTAATTCTTGGATTTCCCTTTGTTTTTCCAATAATTCTTCATCGTGATTCTTCTTAGCTATTGTAGGTTATTTACATAGTTATTTTATTTTAGCTATTGCATGTTCTTTACATAGTTATTTTCTTTCTTTCGTGAAGATTCCATCGTGTATCCTCTTGATTTCTACAATATTCAAAACTTTTTCTTTTTCCTCATGAAAATCTTCAACAGGAATAATATTCCTTAGTGTTGAAGAAAGAATACATATTTTTTCCAGGTGTCCCCATCAATATTCAATAATTTTACTTCCCCTTTTAATTTTTCAATTTATTCCATCAAATGAAAATTAACACTTAATTATTTTTGGGAAATATTATAAGCTTTATCACTGGCTACCTTTGGCTTAGGAACTTGTATTTGCATTGCTGCAAAATAAAATTTTGTTTCCATTTTTCTACAATATGTTTTTTGTACATCTTGTTCACTTAATTATTTTTAATATCCCTTTATCTTGTTGCATTATTATCAGAAATTATGTAGATGGGTGGATTTGGTACGTGGTAGGGAACTTCATCAAATAGTTTGAGTTGATATTAAGTGAGTATTAAATGGAATTGTACCAAGGGTAATGATGCACATCTTGGTTGGTAGATACAAGTGGTCATAATATAATGACCATGTATGCGACAAAGACAAGTGGCATTAAATAATTAATTTAAATAATAATTTTCAATTTATTACTTGATGCCTGGTGATGGAAAGTTGGAAATTCCACCTTTGTTGCAGAGTATCCCTTCAAATTTCGTCCATCTAGTAAGTTTGATAAATAGGTGTTGTTGATGTAGAATAAGGTTGTAATAACTATCAATAGGCTCTGGAAATCATGATTTTGTCTTCTTTAGTATCTGCATCAACGAAGTTTATGTTTATTTCCTCTATAATGCAAGATTTCATGATCCCCAATAAAATATTGGATTCTTATATTGGATTCTTTGATATATGTAGTCGATAATATCTTGAAACTGCACTTGGTTGAGTTTTAGATAGACATCAGAAATCATAACAAGGGCATTGATGAATTAAAAAATTATTTCTTGTACTTTTTAAAATAATTTCTCCAAAAACTGAAAAGTAGTTGTTATTTCTCCAAAAAATGAAAAGTAGTTGTTTTTGAATTTTTTTTAGAACTACAATAATAGCTACCATTTCTGGTTTTCAATAATTATCACAATTTGTGTGCCGTTTCCAATTCTCATTGTGATATTGTTTTTTCAAATTATTCTATAGTAAGAATTTTCATTTCTTGTTTTCAAAAGCTATTGTAACCTACAACATCATTACCGGTTTTCATTGTAATTTTTTTCTAAAGATATGAATTTACAAGAATCAAGAAATGCATGTCCAATAAGACCTTCTATTATATTCAAATCTTCATGTTGGTATAATTTTTGAGTGAATTTCTTCTTGGATTTAGTTTTCTTGTAAAACTTTAAACTATGTCCATTTACCAAAAGTGATAAATTCTTCTCACCAATCGTTCTCAACTTTACAACTCCTTTTCTTATGGATTCTCAACATCATAGGGTCCCAACCACGTGATAGTTAGTTTCCTCTTAAATCTTTGAATCTTGAATCACACAATAATGCTCAATCACCTTGCTAAATTATTTATTATTAATGTGTTAGCCATGCCAATGAAATCTTTTCTGTTGAGTTGTTTCTAAATGTTGTAGAACTCGATATCCATACTCATACAATTGATTAAGTTAAGAAAACCTTTCTTTCTTTTTTATTGCGAAACGATTCATTCGTATCTCTATTGGTGTGCTCAAAATTTAAATTTCAAATTCATTGGGAAATGGTATAGTCTTATGGCACACTAGTTCATATGGTGTAAATAGTGCTTCATGTGGTCAAAGAAAGCCATAATACTTTTGGAAATATATTTTCCTAATCCCTTTTTTGAAACTCAGTATTTTTTGTAAACATGTTTTATTTTTCCCTATTAGTTACTTCTACATTCCCATTATATTGAGGATGGATGTCGTAGTCCTTTTGGGCTTTATATTGTCAAATTCATGAGATTTTCCAATAGCCTTGATGTGAATTGTGTCCCTCTGTCTATGGAAATTTCTTTGGGAACACCATACCTAGTGAATATGCCATCATAAAGAAAATTTTCAACTCTCTTCTCTTGTATATATTTTAATGGTTGCACTTCCACCCATTTAGTTAGATAGTTTGTGCATACTAATATGTACTTAAATTGATTTGAAGGTGGGTTGAATGGTCCTACAAAGTCAATTCCCCATTTTTCAAATGGTTCATTGGAATCAAGTGTTACATATAATTTTTTCTTTCTTTAGTAGGTTAACCCATTTTACAACTTGCATCATAATGTCTCACATACTATTTTGCATCTCTAAGTAGTGTTGGTCAGTAATATCCTTTAGAGAGTACTTTCTTTGTAATTTAGGTGGCTATAAAATGACCACCACATGGCTCATCATGTCAATCCCTTAAGATATCATATACTTAATCTTACCTAATGCATATTGTAAGAATCTAATTTGGTCCCATTTTGAAGAAATATCCTTTTATCCAAGTATAAGGTGCACTTTTTCTAATTAAAACATTTTTTCCTTGGATGAAAAATGTTGAGGAGGCTTGTGTGCCACGAATTAGTTTGTTATATCTACAAACGAGGGTTCCATAACTGATACTACAAACATATTTTCATCCAGAAAGGAATCATCTAATGGTTAATCTTCTCTCTCACTAGCAATCCTTGATAAGAAATTTTCACCTACATTTCTACTATTAGGTTTATCAAGTAGAGTTATATTGAATTCTTGAAAATTTGAAAGAAAAAAAATTATTCCACCACTAATAATAGGTTTATTCATTAAATATTTAATATCCAAATTATTTGTATTCACAAAAGTAGGATATCTTGTGATGTAGTGTCCAAACTTATTAATTGCATACAATGACGACCAAAGAGTCTCTTTCTATCACGATGTAATTCAAATATACATGCATGATATTTTTGGTAATATAATAAATGTCATACATTGTTACATCTTCTTTCTATCCTAAAATAGCATCCAAAATTTTATCAGAAGCATTAGAATAAATATGAAATGGTAATTTCCAATTCTATCATTGTAAAGTGGAGGAAGTGGTTAGTTTCTCTTTAATAGTTTCAAATGCATATTGGCAAGATGTTGTCCAAAAAAATTCAATAATATGTGTAAGAAATACAAACAATGGTGAAGTTATATTGTTGAAATTTCCTACAAACCTTCAATAATATCCAACATGGCCTAAGAAACTTCTCATATCCTTGTGCTTCATAGTAACATGTAGGTTTTCTATAACAATTATTTTTGCAGTGCCAACCATTATATCTTGAGGTGAAACATGATGTCTGAAGGCAATCCCTTCATTCATCATTAAAAAACAAAATTATCACTTAATGAGAGATGATATTAAATGTGTCATGTTTCTAGTACTTTTTCTAATTTAGCTAAGGCTTCCTCAAATTCATCTCCTAAACTAGTGAAGCCATCCACAAAAACTTCAACATATGTTGGAATAAGGTTAGAAAATATACTTAGAACAACTCTCTAAATGTCACAAACACGTTACATAATCCGAATGGAAATATGTTATAAGAGAAATTTCCCCGAGGGGAATTAAATGTAGTTTTATCTTGGTCCTTAAGAGCAATAATTATTTGATTATATACACTAAAACCATATAGAAAGGGAAAAAAAAATCCTGCCAAAGTATCCAAAATTTGGATAATAAATGGTAGTGGAAAATGATCCTTTCAACTAGCTTTACTCAGTGCTAGAGTCTACAAATATTCTCCATTTACCCCCATTTTTTAGTATTATAAAATATTATGAACCCATTCACTTTCAAAGATAAGATAAGTAAATACTGCAGTTAAAAAATTTATTATTCGTCTTTCACAATGCCCTTAAGAGTTAGGTTCATTTGGCTTTGCAATTGCCTGATAGGAAGAGCTTCATCCAAAAAATAAGTATGATGCATGCAAACTTAAGGATATATTCCTATCATGTATTTATAATCCCATGAAAGTGCTACTAATTATTTTTTTAATAAATGATGCTAATGAATTTTTTGTATATAATTGTTGATATTAAGTATCTTTCCTAGAAATAATTTAATTTTTGTAATTCTAGAATTTATAGATTCTTCAATAAAATATTTGTCTAAATATTGATGTTCATTTCCTTCTTCTATACCAAATTTAGGATGATAAATAGACAATTTTTATGATGAACTTGAACCATAAATTGAATGTTCTTAAGTTTTTTTTCTTGGCTGATGAATCTTATGATTTCAACTATAGATGAATAAATATTGTACATATAATTAGATATCAACCTATCATCAGTTGGTTCTTTTAGAGTTAATACTTTGCCTTCTTTTAGAGTTAGTACTTTGAATATAGTAAGTACTGGTGTGGAATACTCATCAATATAATCTTTTTTATCAACTGCGTGAATCCATAATGGTTCTTCAATTTATTAAATATATATTTTTAGAAGGGTACAACTTTATTTTCTTCATTGATTATCCTTGAGAAATTGTCAAATTTGATGAGAAAAATTCAATATAAGCATTTTCACTTGCTAACCAAGGTCACCCTAATATTAATAGATATCCTCTAGTATTATTTTTGGTATGCAATATAAGGAAATCAATAGAATATTCCCATGAATCTACAATGATAATGATATCTTCTAGTACGCCTTCTACTTTGCAAATCGACTTATTATACATTTGTAATAATGTTGGGTTTTTCCTCATGAGATTTGAAGATTTAAACTCATAATTTCATTAGTCATCAAATTAATGGTTGCTCCAAGATAAACTAGAGTATTTTTAATGATTCTCTTTCCTATTTGTACTTAGAAAACAAGAGTTATGAGATCCCCATATTTTAGATTTAAAGTTTTTCCAAGCATAATTTCAGATAATTGACCAGCTACTTATATATTAGGAGTATATCATTTCTTTTTACCTAGTTTACTAATACATAAATCCCTTATATCCTTGTTATAGATTTATATATCACTGATTTCTTCGATTATAGGGAATTTATATATGAAATTTTCTATTCTTCTAGGATATCAAATATGGTTGCATAGATATCCTAGTCTTTGTAAGCTTCTCAGGAAATGTTTTGGATTGAAAATGATCTAAATCTGGAAATTTCAACAATAAAGATTCATCCTTTTCTTCCTTAGATTTCTTATCTTATTCAATCACATATTTAATTTTAGGCGGTATTGGATCTTCTAGAATAGTTCCTAATCTTAGAGATATACCTCGAAATTTATATGCAACAATGGTAAGGGTTGCATATTCATCAAATTCATCGATGTAAATTACTTGAATTGATTGAAAAACATGATTTGATTTTGGTTGTTGATTTTCCTAACCGATCGTAATATCTATATTTCGATTATATTGAGCGGGTAATTTATTTGTCTATGTTATTGATTGAAATTATACAGTTATGGTGAAGGGAGAATATTTTTTGTGGAAAATTTTGATATGGTTAGTTGAATTTTTCTGTAGGCCATTTATTAGGAAAAAATGTGGACTAAAGTAAAATGGTTGGTTGTAAGGAAGTGTATAATTCAATTGATTTGGATAAAATGGTTGCCAAGGTTGTACATTATTGGAAAATTGAGAAGAAGGTAGTTTTTGTCTTTGGTAGATTTGAGAATTATAAAAAGGTTGATTAAAATATTAAGGATCTTGATTTCCTCCAAAAAATGGTCGCGATAACTGTCCAAATTGTCATTGACTAATAAAATTAACGTGTTCAACATGTTGATGAAATATATGTTAATATACTTTCAAAACTGGTAGTTGTGGGAATTTATTGACATTATGATTTTCATAAAAAAAAAAGGATACTTCTACTATAGGTAATTTTATTGTCAATATGTTCAGTGATCAAATATGCTCTTTTAGTTTAAGTTTTAGTAGTCCTAGGTCAAAAAAAAAAAATCAAACAAGTTTTCAAATAAATTTTGGTCACTGCATATAGACTGGGTCAGAAATGTTGCTCCCCTAATTCCATCCATGACCATAATCATCTCATAGGTCATGTCACTCATTTTCATTTAGAGGCTTAGGTCAGTCACTCTATCTCCATATCGGTCTGTTATCTAGGTGTCCTTGTTTTTCCATTGAAAAGTCCAAATATGTCACCAAAAAGGGCGAACAGGGCTTCATTTTCATCATATCAATATTTTAAATGGAGTTAATATAGTTACGGGAATAAAGTAAGATAATTTGTGTTATTTCAGAACTTGTTTCATTGTCAGATTCTTCCAAAAAGACAAAAATGTCCTCAAAGTTTTTGGTTTCACTAAAATAAAAAAAGTCATTTCAAGATGTTATAAAGAGGAAAAAGAAGGCTTATTCAGCTCATTTTGTATTTTCATGTTTGGTATATCTCCTCTCTTACCTTCATCATTGATCCATTATTGTCAAGGGTTGGAAGAAAATCAAGGAAACTACTCCAAAAAGACTTTGTTACGCATCTGGAAGTGTGCTACCCTTTTGGAATTTGGCCTCTGAATCAACTTCTCAAGCTTCAAAACTGTTGTGAAAACCTCTTGTGACCTTAAAAGCTAGTAATTTGACATTCCAAAGGCTTCTTCAAGTCATTTCAGCATTGTATGAGTGTGTTCTATCATTAGGGTTTTTCTTTCCTACCTTATAGGTTTTATCCTTCCTTGATTGGTTTTAACCATTGGAGACCCTTTTTCCTACCATATAAACCTTAAATCATCCCTCAAAAACCCTTCAAAAACCCTACCCCAACACCCCCTACCACTCACATTTCTCTTTACCCTTCTTTCATCAAAACCCTAACTCCTCACTACACTTTCATAACAAAACTGGAAAATCTTTGTGTTTTCCTATTTGACCCACTTTCACATACCCATTTTAAGTGATTCCACCTGTATTCTTGAACTAAAACATTACCCTATTGTCTCAATTTTTTTGGGAATTTTCCTCAACCTTCTTATACCCCATCACAGCCCCTAAACCTACCCTATCCATATCCCCTATTTTCTTAAATTCATCATACCTACACACTCATTTCATATAGGAGGGTTTGATTGAGTTCAAAAGTAGCATGGAGGGTGAAAAGAAAGATCACAAGGGAGGTCATCATTATAGGTTTGAGCCATCCAAATTTCAAGAGATCACTGCTTCACAATTCATCAAAAGGTCAATTTTCAGGGTTTACATTGCACACAGGGAAAATTTGGCTTCAAAATATGTTTCTGAAGTAATGCAGATGAATATTAGAAAATTGAAAGAGTTTTTTTTTTCAATAATAGGAAAAAGCACAAAAACCTTCTTCAAGTTATGCACAGGTGTTATGATTTTAGAGAAATTCCAAAAAAATATGTTGCTCCAGTTCATTTTCTGCACTTTTGAAGAGGTTGTCTTCAAGTCAATTTTTCATAGGTTTGGATCAAGGGTTTGCAGTGCTTTATGACTCCAATTTGTGGCATGCATCCTAATTTTTCCAAACATACCACTTATATCTCCAAACACCTTTGGTAAGGCCTCCAAATCACCTTTCAAGGTGGCGCTACGAATCTGGAGTAAGCTTGGGAGAATCAACTTTTGGAGGACTTCCCATGGGTCATTTTTAAAAATTCAAGATGTTCTGGAAACTAGAAACATAGGGATAGTTGACCTATATTCCATGTTTGGATTTATATTCCTAACATACCCTCAAGATGATATGCAATAAGGTTTTACACATCTTTAAAAAGGTGTTACACATCTGTAAAATGGCGCTACACATCTGCATAAGATTCCTCAGGACTCTTGTCAACCCTGGAAAAATTTATATTTTAGAGTTTTTGTTGTCCTTTGAGGTGGAATTGGAGTAATTGAGCTGGTTTTGCCTCTTATCATGAGGAAACATGTAGTTTAATGTGGGGGACACACACTCTTAGTCTTTAGTTGAATTTGAAGGAATGGTTTCTGACCTCCCTAAAATCTAGGAAGTGACTCATCTCATTTAATTATCATGCATTTTGTATGGGACTTTGAACCTATGAGATTTTATTGTTCATATTTTCTATAAGTAAACCCACTTTAGTCTTTTCTTGGGTTCGATAGTTGTTTTTTTGCAGTGGAGCTATTGTACAAGCCTTTTGGAATGAGATCAAAGACAGTGTTTCATAATTTGTGTTGAGAATATTGTGGTATGCCATGGTGAATTTGTTCTTGCTCTGTATGTTTATCTTATCATGTTGAATGATATGTTTTCCTCTTTTATATACATGCTTCTATGTGTTTATATTGTTAGTCTATAAGCATAAATCATGCCTTTTCATGCTCTGTCTTAAGAATATTTACATTATATGTCTATGTCCTTCTAAATGAATGAATTCACCTCAGTGTTCATTCATATTTTCTATCATTTCATCTCATACACAATGAAAAACTAAAAATTATTTCGAGCTACCTACTTGGCCTCATCCATATTCTCTGTAACTTGACCTTAAAATTTGACCTAAACCCTAGACCTGGTCTCCTTATGGTCATTCATATCTAGCACAGAAACACCTAAAAAAAAACCCTATTTACTGAGCTTATATACCTAGCCTAAGATCATCAGATATTAAGTCATTTCATTTACTGCAAAGTGACACTGAGAGAGCCCTCTCTAGTCTTGGTAGGGCTAGCTACCTGACCTAAAGCCTAGTCTTTGGTTTCCTTCCTTCAATCCCACTCTCAGCCTTGGGAAGTTTGGGGGAAGTGATAACAACTAACAACACTCATTCCTAGGATGTTTCTTGGTGCATCAAGGATAAAATATAGACAAACATTTTTCAACATATTCTTTTTTCTATAAAGTTTCTAGTTGCATAGATAATGAATTCAATATAATTATTTATATCTTCCAATGAATTTCCAATCTTATCCTTGTTATTCTTGAACTATTCCTATATTTAGGAGTCACTGAACTTCTTGCTCCTCTACTTTTTCTCATTTTTTCTCTTGAGTAGTTCTTAAAGTGTTCCCTAATCTCTTCATATGTGAGTTGATAAATGTCTCTAATAGTTATAAGATTTAAGGGATATATTAGGTCCTCTCTAACTCTTCTTAGCATAATTAACTTGAGCGATTTTCTATCCCATTTGTAGTTCATTGACCTTTTCTACCTGAACTAAAAACATTCAACATAATATTCCAAAGATTCATTTTCCTTTTGAGTCATTTTAAAGATTTCATCTCTAGTCTTTCTTGCTTTGCAATAATCCTTGTATTTGTTCATTAATATGTTTTTCATTTATTCCCAAGTACCTATAATTCCTATTACTAATCCCATAAACCATCTTCGCGTGACATCTTTCAAAATTTAAGGAAACAACCTTAACTTGTAAGAGTCCATATATATAATCATAATTTCTACATAGAAATTCAAATTCGAATAAGAAGGTATCATGAACTTCTATAGATAATCCATAGAATACTAGAAGAATAGAGGGGTTAATATTATTCATCATTACTTTCCCTTATTGGAAAAGAAGTTTATTTATGTTCTTCTTCATCTCTTCTATTTTCTCTTCCCTCTTCTCTTATATTTCCTCCTCTATTTCCTTCCTCACAATCACCCATACTGAAATAAATGGACTCTGATTTAGGGTCAATAGGTTTGTATTCCTCTTTTATATTAATCCAAAAATATAATATTTAGGAGTTCATAGTTATTTATTGCTTGTGGTTCCTCTTGAGAAACTCTTGAGATGGAAGAAATTATTTCTTTACTTATTTCTTTGGTATTGGTTTTGGATCTTTTTTTGGTGGAAATCGTCCCATATTATCCTTCTTCTCCTTATTCATTCTCATTTCACTCCTCTAGTAGCTTTCTATAACCAAAAATACTCCAAAATATGTCATTTCCCCAGTTACGACATGAAAAAGTGGCAAGCTTCTATAATGTTCTTGTAAAATACTTACATTAATATCAATCCAGTGTCATATTACTTAGGAAACTCTTAGTAAAACATATTCATTTTCATATTTATGCATTCCATAGCTCAAGACTGTGACAAAAGTAAGTACACTTATTAATAAATAATTACAATTAATTACAGGAAAAATTGTGTGAATCACTATAGCTAAAATTCCAAATTAGTTCTTATTTAAATAAAAAAGTGAAGCAAAACCACAATCAACTATAAAAATTTCCATGGGGGGCATATCAATTGGTGATCAAAGTGATATGAAATTGTGTAAAATAATAAATCCAAGGTTTAGTGCCCTGGAAGTAAGTTGGTCGATGGAGAGGAGGACATGTCATAAGCCCTAAAGGTATAGGAGTAGTAGTCGAAATTGACCCCTTTCATGAGAGTACGAGATTGGCCTAATTACCTATCCCTCTGGTTACAATAAAAAGAAAAAAAGAAAAAAAAAAGGAGTACAACAATGCTAACTGAAACAACAAAAGAGATGATTTATCAACATAATTAACTAACAACAAAGAAAATAAACTATTAATATAATTAACTAACAAAAAAGAAAACAAACTATCATCAAAATAACTAATATATTGGGTTGAAAGAAAATAAATCTAAGCAACATTAATACATAAATAAAATACAATTATCTAAAAGAAAAAATCAAAATAACATAGAACATAGTATGTTGTTAAAAAATAAATGTTATGAAACTAAAATATATACACATAAATAATTTCTACGCTATGGAAATGAATGAAACATGTTCGAAATTTAAAATTATAAAATATGTGAAATAAAATAAATTAAATAAGAAGAAAACATAGAAATGTATATTAGCAATAAAATAACCACCACAACTGTAGAGTGACCCTTGCTCTATCGTATGCTAGTGGATTTCATGTTTTCCACACTCACAAGAAGTGAAACATTTGATTTCTATTTAAGATAGCAATAACAAAATCCAAAATATTGAATCCTCTGAGTTTGGTTCTCAGAGTTTATATACAAAAACTAACACAACTACTTGCTACTCTCCAATGTTTATTGCTAAGAATAGAGGTAATAAATTTTAGTTATAAAGGTCAGATGCCTCAAAACTTATCCAAAAATAAAAACTAATTCAACTAATTTTCCTAAATAACCCTTCTTTAGCCTCATTTCAAGCCTCCTATTCTGAATGGCCTAAAGTGGGTTGAGACAAAATCAAAAGTTCGAGTTGAAAAATAAAAATTAACAATAGTAAAAAGTAAAGAATTACAATAGTAGAAACACATTGTTGCTGACATAAGTTTCAACAACAATGGTTTATTTTCTTGAAATGCTTCTGGATCAAAAAACTATCCATACTATGGTTGTAAATATGATACAAAAATTAATATTGTAGAGAAAACCCTCAATGTGGGTATCATCTAAGAGATTTTTTTCAGCATCATGATTGCCAATGGAAATTTCTGCAGCCTTTCTTTCCACGATTGCAATTGTAAAAGGATGTCATGATTGATACTTTCAAACCAATAACCAACCAACATTCAGAAAAGCATGAAAATTTATTATATTCTTATAAAAAAAATATTCCTTACAATCATATCCAATCACTCTAATTATGATGAATAAGTGGGATAGAAATGGATGAAAATGGATTAAACAAGTGATTTTTATAAGGAAAATGGTGATAAAAGGCTGATTAGGAGTGAAAAAACCTTCCCTCATCAATATTTAAGGTAGATTGTCAAGTATGAATAAACAATGACGTTGAAACATTCAGTCATGAACATACAATATTTTCATTTTCCAAACACAACATGGAATACCATAGTCTATAAATCAAATTTACATCAGGATTTATGATTACCTTAGTTTGTTAAGGTGGTTGGAAACTTATGGAAGGATTGCAAATCTCCACCCAACCATAGGTAATTTGCATTGCAAATTTCTTGCATTTGGCCAAACTCGAGCCCTATTCACAGTATGAGGGGTTGCTAACTTAGGGATTTCACACCAAAGGCTTGACTAGACACTCAGGAGGTGGAGTACACTTTATTGGTGGTTTATTAATTACTCTCTAGTTGTAAGCACTGGAGTGAGTCACTCACTTGTATGAGCTTATTCACATGCTTTATCTAGTTTTCAAGATTAGTTCAAATCAAACTCGGGGCTCAAAAATCAGCTCCAAGGTGGGCTTGTCTTATATTATCATGCTCCAAAACTCTACGCTATTCACACTTATTCTTGAGCACTCCAAGATCAACCACCAACATAACCAAAATATGAATAGATAAACATTTCAAATTAAAAGCTCCAGATAAACACTCTTAAATGAAAAATATGGTTCCAGAACTGCACAATAGATGATCATAACACATAGATGATCAATCTATATCCATCACACTCATATGATCCTCACTATTTGTCTAGTATTCATAAATATACTTTTATTTTGTGACTCTTTGTTTGTCTAAGAAATTGTTCTCTTGGATCCTTGATATACTCAGGGAATTGGGCACCACTCTCTTTCTTTCATTGTCTCGTAAATTTATGAGTGGGAATGGGCACCATCCTATGCCACTCACTTCCCTAATCCAATATCCTTAATTCTATATCATCCATTCAACTCTTCCCCCAATTATATGTCATTTCCATCCTTTTAGGAGGTTTTATTGGCTTAAAACCAATCGCTTAGTGATTTAATTTGGTTTTGTTATGTGTTATGGCTTCCAAGGCACACAGTCAAGCAAGTTTCCCTCAGACTATGAATCCATAAGTTAATCCTTCATTTAGTTAATAGTTAATTAATATTAAATAATTGATCAATGTATCAACTAACCATGGCTATCCATATTGGTTGTACAATCATAATTTCACATCACATAAACAAAGACAAAGTGAGGGATTTTGCAAATACCACCCCCTAAAGGAACACTATCCTCGATGTTCAAATAAAAGAAACAAAATAATATCTTTATAATTACAACTTTTACATCAACAACGTTTTCCATCCCTTGATTTTCCATTTCAAATCATTATCCATGGTCTAGTCACCTCTAGACTAGTTGACTTTCTAACACATTCATGTTTGGTTGTCCATTACTATTCAAGGAACCCACATGGAATATATTCAATACATTGTCTTTATTGTTCACACCCAATGCATTCAAGTATATACATGAATATTTGAAAACCAATTCATTCAAGTCTCCTCTTCCTGGAATTCATATACCTTTGAAGTTCAAACATTCCCTTCTCTTCTTCCTCAATCACTCGAGTGATCCATTTATTGGAAAGGAATCCTTGCATAGGAAGAGCCTTAATGGAGTATTAAGCTCCATTACACTTCCACTACACTATTCTAATATCACTCAGTATCCATCATCATCTATCCTTCCCAAATAATTCATTATCTCATTTATATCACAAGCATGAACTTCTCATGATATTAAACATAATAATAATTAAATGAAATCAAATTTTCAATAAGAAATGATTAAAAATTATACTTATATTTATAGTTATTATTTTCCTCCTTTTACCCCATAGGAAAAAAGTTCAACTCATTTTTGACATTAACTATGCCCTCTACTGCTCACATCCCTATGAGCATGTGAAAAAAAATTCTCCTGTCACTTACTCACCCATCCCTGCCTAGGAAAACCCCATTCCGAGCAGTTTATCCATATGATGGTTTTCTTGCATGGGCCCTCATCAATTATTCACCCTTCCTATCCCAAGAAACCACCATTCTTGGAAATATAGTTATGCAGTGGCTTTCCTGCATGCCCCCCCATCAACTGCTCACACTTATGATCCCACGAAACCCCCATTCCATGAAGTCTAATTTTTGGGGGGGTTTCCTACATAGGGATATTGTTAGAGCCTTATAGAAAAGTGTTGGTCTCGCATGCTCTACTATCTTATGCAGGAATTCTTATAACCAAGTGACCGTATAACATGATCCACTACATTTCTCATGGATTCTTATGGTTAAGTTGTTGGTTATGACTTGCTCCAATGAGGTAATTAGAGTGTCACATGTCTTCCATGTCACTACAATGGTCTTGTTTCTAAGAACCTTGATCCATCACTTAAATTTTAGTTATGTTGTTGAGCTCCCTTATAGGTGGTGATATTTTATCATGGTGGCTTCTATCTCACACCCCATTCCAACACTCTACTTACAATATACTCTTTCAATTATCCAAACAACTATTTATGTCCATACATACAATCTGTTCATTGCAGAAATTCACAACATCTTGAAGTGATCTCAAAATTATTTCACATATAATAACTATATCACTTTCAACTGAGTTCAAATAGATCAAGATGAAATTATCATGGAACTATACATGTGTATCACATTCATTCTAATTTTTCCACAATGCACTCAAATATTTATTTCAGCAACCCAAAGGGTCAAAACTGAGAGACGTATTTATTTATATTCGTGACCAATCTACCTCTCCACCTTGTTTTGTAGAAATTACAAAAGTCGTAGCAATATTTTCACACTCAACGCTTCCTTCCTTTACCATAACCCTAATTGAGAATTCATGCAATACATGCATTAATTTTAGAAACCAAAAATACCAATTTTAGCTTAAAGGAATTCTTACCCAATTCCTTTCCTTTACCTTTTTACATTTTCTTATTTCTTGCCTTATTTATTGGATTACCATTACAGACGCTTTCATCTAAAGTCTTTTCAAGGAGTCCAAATAGATTTTAGCATACATTCTATTGAAATATTTATCAACCCTTGAAATGATCTCAGCCTCACATATTAGTCAAAACTCTATTAATTCAATTGCTTACAAGCAGCTGCCATGACATAAAAGGGAATTTGCATTAAGTATCAAGTTTACATATTTAAAAAATGACTTCATTCATATAGCCAAACATCTTCATATACATTACTTCATGCATGTGTCATACAAGCTAGTTATTATTCATATGTTGTTGGGTTTTAGAGTTAAATTTTAGCATCTATTGTTCGCAATGATTCACACAACAAATCTCATAAGCATAACCATAAACACACTACTTTCATGTCATAGTTAACATCAAGAGATCATTTTTGCACACTCTCCATATGAATATTCCATGTGACATGGAACCCCTTAGGTATTCTCGTTGTATTACCTAAAACATAGAAAGTATATATTTATGTACCATTCATGCCTTCATAGTATTTTAAAAATAAAATGTATATCAGCCAAGTGCAATTTTCAGTTAAGGTAACTCCGTTCTCAATCCATTTTCATAGAAATAAGATTTCTATCCAACATATTCATATTGATCTATTCAAGCCCCTTGATTAATCCTTTGTCCACATCTACCCTCTAATGCAATTTTGTAAGGAAAAATTCTAATGCTGATTAAGAATATCATCACATGAATACACATAATTAAATAGAAATAAGTTTTCTCAAAATATTTATTACGCTAGCAACCCAAAATTCTTTCTCATAATAGCTATGTGGTCCCTTCCAATTTTCACTCTTTGTCTAGAAAAATATTGAGGGGGGAGGGGTTGAATCAATATTTTTAATTCTATTTATCTTTTCATTTCATTTTATGAATTATGTATGTTATTTTTCTTCATGAAACCAACATATGTACGTGACTCTAGTGAATGAAAATTACATATATCCAAATTAATTAATTTATCACAACTTCCATTAATGAGTTAACTTAACCATTACATTTATAAATTCATTAACCATCCATTATGAATTAATGAATAGATAAATCACAACACATAAGAAATACACATAAAATACCAATATTTTCGGTGGAAACCCAATGTGGGGGAAAACCACCATTGTCGTCATCTCTATATTCTTATTTTATTATAAATAAAAACTTCATTACATATTGTACTAGCGTAGACTCTTACCATCAAACAGGAAACCACCTGTAGGAGGCTACAACCTCCACTCATTCTCCAACACCCACTAGAAGGTATCTACAACCCCCTAATTTAATTTATAGACTCTTACCATAAGGGAGTGCCTACCCTTGAACAAGTTCACCAGCTACTACTGGAAGGAAGCTTGGACTCCTTGACTGAAGTCTCTAACCCTCAACGCCCTTTTTTGACCATGTTTCATAATATTTCATAGTAGATCCACCTATCTCAAACAAACATCAAAACCTGTAGGCCAATTTTCATCAAATTTTCACACTGGACCCACATACAATGCATACAACATTAATCTAGAACCAATTAACAACTCTGAAACCAAATACTGAATAAAATCATCCAAACACTGAATATCCAAGATACCACACTGAATCACAGAATACTGAATCAATGTTGATTCATCATAACCAGATCATATAATTGCACAATGGTTGATCAACATACCAAGTCATAGATAAATTTACTTAGTAACATGTACTCGTGAAAAAATATAATTTATCACTCTGTCATCAACACCGTTAGTTCAAACCCTAATTATTTTTACTTCAGAATGTATACACTACTATTCTTATGAAATCCTGCTATATATGTGACTCGTATGTATAAAACATGTGTACAGATCTTACATTACTAAACACTGAATCATTTGGATAACTCAATCACTATAACACTTAAACAACCACTGAATCAAGTACTGAACCATTCACAAATCATTGAACCATACCCAGTCATAATTTCGCAACATTAAAAATGATTAATATTTCATTATACATCTAAATCATCCAAATCAAAACTACCAGATATAAACCATTATTATCAATACATCATTGATAGATAGTAGCCAACAAAGTAGAACTCATCAAATGTCATCATCAAGAAGCACTGCAAACCATAGCACATATATGGGACTTCCACAAGTCATATCAGCGTATGTATGCATTTATCATGCACAACACCCATGTATATATTTCAACGTACTAAAGAACATATCTCAGAATATATACGCAACCCAAAAGAAATATATCCATGTATTTATGCTGCTATCCAAAATCAAACCTGCATACATATATTAAATTACTTCTTTGCAAACACAACTCACATTCCACACACTTTACTGTCAAAACTTCAAAACACATTAAGTTCACATCATCCCTATAACAATAGATCTTGCATTGTTAGCTACTTTAACATTTTCAACAAAAAATCATATATTTCAACATTTCTTCAGATATTTCAGGTATGAGTCCTCTCCTTGCTTATTGATGCACACCTATTATAGATCATATCACACATGAATAGTCATCATTTTAGCACTTGACACCTTGGTCTCCATCTCCATATATATATATTTTCTTATTAAATGACTTAGGTAAATCCTTCGGTAATGTCATTAGTGTTTGTTAACGAGATCAAATGAATGTTGTATCTCTAATTACTCTCAACCAATACCATGCAAATGACCCCTGGAATCCATATTTCCATGGTTCTGATTGTGTACGTGACTTTTAGTTACAAGAACTACGTATTTACGCCACCCTTATTCACAGAAACTACATACACTTTCTCAAACTTTACATTTTTAACTGAAATTCCATTTCAGTTTCCATGTCCACTGTAACATATGTACATGTTATCTTCTTTATTTCCACAATAATAGTATCTCTCTTTTTACATCAACTACATCTTTAACAAGCAAGTTTCCATCATAGCCAACACATTAACCATAATGTCAGGAATCTCCCCCTTTGGATTTGATGGAAACCACTTTGGCATTTGGACACCACTTGCAAACACCTGCAAACACACCTGAAATCACCAATTCTTCTCTCCAAATACCAAGTCTTCTCTCCAAACACCAAGCTTCTCTCCCCCTTTGACGTGAAGGGGAAATGGCTGAATCAGGTTAGATGAAGGGCTTTCCTTGTAGCATTTATCATTTTAGGTATGATCTATTGAATACGAAATATGCATACAGACTATGCTTCCCCTAAGCATATGTTGGACTTTATGAAGATATGAAATAAAATTACAAGGATTTATGACTCAAACAAATATTTCCTATCACCAATGACTTTATGCTCCCATGACATAAATCACCCAACACATTAGGTTTACATATTACAACAATGTCCCAAAATAATTGCATTTCATATATGACATGACTTGATCCCAATATCCTATATATTAATGAATGTTACAGTGATTTACAACATGGGTCTTTTCACGACCTTTACGTCAAGAGACATATAAGACACTTATAACAAAAAACAAGGACCTCATCAATGAGGTAGCAAGACCATGATAGTCATAAGAAACCACCATGCTCCATATAGGAGTCTACAACATAGACATCTGATAGAAACAACATAGATAATAGCATGAGCATTCTCAATATGTAAGATAATATATAGTGTAGTCATCAATCTCTCCAAAAACATGTGACCAAGTATGTAATGTTTCCAAGCATCACCAATGAATTTTAGCATAATATTATACAAAAATGGTTTGTCTTTAATGCATCCCCAAAATTTTATGTCATTGGGGTCAACATACTTTCTCCATATATAGGAAGAGCCATAATCCACAAGAAGCAATAGAAATCTCTTGAACCACAAGACCATCGGTAGCATATGCATCAACAACATGTGAGAAAAAAAAAGAGTACCTCTAGCATCATAAGGCATCAACCAACATAAATAAATATAATAGCATACATATATTCCTTATCAGTATAATAGAGAGAACAAGAAACCATCAATAGCTTCACCAAAATGGAACTTAAGTACCATATAGGCATCATCCATAACTTTTCCATATGTAATCCAAGCAATATTGATAACGTGTGACATAATGACAACAACATATATACCAGTGAGAGATGTTACCAAAAAGTGATTAAATCATGATCTCATCATAGACATCATCATGCAACAAGAAGTTCTCAAGAAACCATAATGCCAACAATGAACTATTATAAGCATAGAAGATGCTTTCCCTAAACCTGTACCAACTCTACACCATCAATTTTTTTCACATTATATCCTTCTCATAAATCAACAATCATCAAATTTACCAAAGAACCATTTCAACAATAGCAATGTAAAACTTTGCAACAACTCATAACGTTAACATGAACCAATATCCTAATCAGCATAAGAGCATCACCAATAGACTGCAACAACCCAATGTAAAAATGAGAAATCCAAGAATGAACTAATGGTAACATAGGAGAAGCTCCCCCTAAATCTGTCCCACTTCTTTTTAGATAGTTCTAGGCTAAGGAACTATGCCAAAGCATCTAAGTTAAGTTTTTTGTTTTAAAATTATTTGGATGACCAATTCTTTGAACTTTAAATAGTTTTAAACATTAAGTATTTATGAAAGAATACAAGGGTTTATTCTTCCTCCTTAATATAATTAATCTTCAATTGATTTGAAAGGAATAACTTAAGAAGATATATAATTATTAAAAATTCAAATTGAGCATTTAATTCATGATATATAGAATAGATGTGTGCATAAAACTTCCACTTCAAAAAAAACACATTCATAGATGACATAAGGCAACAATTAAAAGATTTAGAGCAACTATCTCAGACAAACTTTCAAATAAACTAATCTCTTTGAAATATTATAACTTTGCGGGGGATTTCAGAGAAATTGATTCAATGGATTCTTACCCATAATATCTTATGTTACTTTGAACATGTGCAGAAAAACAAAATTGAAGAACTGGAATAACTCCCACATATACACAAGTTGCTTCAAAACAAATCAGAATCCTTCTATTATCTTCAAAAATAGCTTAATATTTTAAAATAATATCAAGGCTCGTCACAAGGGTTCAATCCTTTCTCCTTAAAATTAAAAAGTACTTGTAGAGTTTCATTCAAAATATCTGGACATTGAATCAAAACTTTATTACAAAATATATCATCCAAACTAACTTGGACTTTTTTTACAAAAATAAAACTGAAAAAGAGGAAATATGAATTGATTTGACACCTTGCACAGATTTTGAGGACTATTGCTGATGACTATACCTAAAAATATGATGTTCTCTTTGCTACTACTGAAAATTGGCTTTCTACTACTGAAAATGTGTTGTCTCTCATTTGATGAGTTTACATAATTTGTCCCGTATTTTTTCATCAGGGATAGAAAATTTTAGTAATTTTATGTATGACTCATCCACTTCACTATGTTTCACAAAAGTGGGCTTAGTTATGAACAAGTGCTTAGTTTCATGTTGAATTAACAAATCATAACTCAAACCTTCAATGGAAGCCTTTCCAGTGATAACTCCTTTAATTTTAGAAAATTTAGTTTTATCCACTGCTATATCATGTAATATATGTCGATAATATTCAAGTGGAATTAGTTTATCACCTATACCCTATAGACCTGGAAGTAATTTATGATGTGGTGCATTGAATTTCCTATGGAGATTTTTAATATGAACTTCTAAATTATGACATTTATTTTCAAGTTTTAGGATTAAATTACTCTTGGTTAGAACTTTTCATACCTCAAAGAAAACTTTAGTTATGTCCTCAATACCATACTATTCAAGCTCTTATTTTTATCCTTGGAATTTAGAACTTTGATTATCCTTGTGGCATCTCTTGGTTTGTGGTTGAGGTCCTCCTTTATTTCTGCCACTGCTATTTTTTATCTTTGTAGTAAATCCTATTCGAAAAAATAAACTCAATTGAAGGATATAGTTCAGTCACAAATGCATTTATATCAATCCATATATTCTCTTTTTCTTGGGAAATAGTTTGAGTAGTTTGAGCTATTAAAGATTCACTTTCATAAATCTTTAATAGTTTGGCTAGCTTAAAATTGTTTTGAATTTAATCTAAATAAGAATTATTAGTTTGAAGTTTATGTTCTTGACACTTCTGTAATTGCAATTTGATTTTTTCAATTTCTTGGTCCTTTAGAGACAAGTCTCCCATGGATTTTGACAATTCTACTGCTGCATCACTAGACTGTGTATCCATTGTAATAGTTGTTGATGTTCATGTCCTTGTTGTTGAAGTACCTGCGGAAGATGGTGTTTCTATAGGAATCAAAGCTGAAACACTATCCTTCTTTTATTTTTCCTTTAAAAGTATGTCCATATCAGCTTCCATTTTCTGAATCTGAACATTTTCTTCAACTATCATTTTGAACATCTTCTCTTTTTCTTTCTTGAATTGAACAACTTCTTTAGCATGCGAATGTTCTGTAGTAGGAAGTTTAAGTTGCTTCCTCAATGATTGAATATCCGCATTCTTGTTCTTGATCATTTCTTCAACTACTTTAACATCATTATGATCATATCCTAATTTAATTACCATATCTTTCAATTATTTAATTATGGAATCTTTGGTTAAATACGACATTCTCTGGATTTTCAATTGTGTATGAATATTATTTAGTGAAGCTTGCAGTTTTGAGGTTTCCATAGTTGAACTGGTCATAGTAGAATATATCATCTCTCATGCCTTATTATGAAGTTC
The DNA here is from genome assembly GCA_034641835.2 of Pinus albicaulis. Lineage (NCBI taxonomy): Eukaryota > Viridiplantae > Streptophyta > Pinopsida > Pinales > Pinaceae > Pinus > Pinus albicaulis. The sequence continues at coordinate 844,547,813 of CM076582.1, read as the reverse complement.
AATATGATCAATTGCATGGATTTTCTTGGTGTCAAAAGAAATATGTTTTATAGTATTATTCACTTTTAGGGATTAGAACTTTGGGTTCCAAGAAAGCTAACTGAAATTTTCCCTTTTCAATATCAAGTGCAGAAAAAAGTTTGTGCTGGGTAGTATAATATTGTTTCTAGAATTCGTAATATGTGGTAGCCTTAAATTATTCATCCTTTCTTTTAATCTCTTTGTATCTAGCAAAAATTTTGTTTTTTCATGTTCCCTGAGAAAAAAATTACATAGGAGAATATGTGGTGATCTCCTCAATCCTTGGAAAGGTAGAAGTATTAAAAAATGTCAACACCATTGTAGCCTAGTCATATTAACTTTCTCCTTCTAATTTCTCTTCATGATTATTGGTCTTATTCCTTTTCTTGAAAACTGTGAATTTTTTCTCTTGAATTTCTGAAACTATAGTAGAGAAACTTTATCTAGACCTCTTAGTCTCTTTTCTTGAGGAACTGGAATTTGTGAAGATTTCTAGGTACCAATTTTTTCCTCATCCTCCTGAAATTTACTTTCCTTCCATTCTTCTTGATTTTCATACTACTCTATTTTTGGTTTGGTTGTATGTGCATAGGGTGTGGTATTTTTTCAACTCTCAACCTCAAAATAATCCCCAAGGGATCATAATACCAAGTAAAAATTAACTTAAATTTCATTTGATTTAATAAATTATCTTCCTCCTTTTTTGTTACTCTAGTATTTACAATGAAAGGACCAATCTAGGCCTTTATCTTGAATTATGCTTTCTGCTTGCTCTGTTATGGCCAATGTTACCCTAAGGTCTTGGGTTGATAAACCTTCACATATCAGGAGCATGTCATCACAAGAAGGACTCAATTAACCAAATTCTATGCTTTAAACTAGGGAATAAGGAATGCAGATCTTACCCGTTTATCCTTCGTTTGTAGTAGATCCCGCGGGGTTGAAACCCCCTGCAACTCCTCGTGCTCCAAAACCTTCAAACCAGCAAAGAAAAAACACAAAATTCTAGTTGTACAACATATATATGTTCTATATGTTAGCAAAAAACATACATAATATCATAACAATAACAATGAATGAACTATTTAAGATCATTAAACATGTATACGAGATATATGACACGTAAACATTAGGAACAAGATGACACTTATTTCATTGATAACATGTACAATAAGTAAATAGTGCAGAGATCACCTGAAATATGCCGCGTCCTTGAGCAAACCATCCTCTGTATCTGTCCAGCCCTAGCCTCGCAAAACTTCTTCCAAGAACAGTGCACAATGGATGTCACATAGGATGAAGGTGAACACTCAAGGAAACAAGGGTTTCCTGAAAATATGGGAAGTGCAGGAGGCACAGGGGAAATATCAGACTTGGACAAGGCTATAATAGGGTATAATATCTATAATTCTCTCTCTTCCTCCCTTAGGCCATTCCCTTGAGAGGTATTTGTACCTCCTCAAATTAGTTTTTTTAGTTGGGGAACAGTTACGCCATGGGCTAGGGTAGTTAAGTTACAAGAACAACTATAAACCCTGCCTCAAAAATAGGGAAATTGTATATTTTTTAATTTTTTAAATGGCATATGTGGGTTCTCTATGTATGGACCCGCGTGTATACATGGAAAAGTCTGGGAAGAGTCGCCTATGGGTTTTGAGATATTTTTTTTTGAGAAGTATGACCAAGTATGAATGGAAGGGCTGCCCAAGGGAAATGCATAATTCATCAAGTATATAATGGTGATAAATAATGCTATAATAGATGCCCCCTAATATATGAGGTCAGAAGGGGTACACGATGGCTGAAATGTATTATGTGCATAGAAAGAACCTTGTGAGGACTAGAGAGGACTTCACCAGATTTTAGCCTGCCAAAAAACTAGTGATAGAAATAAAAAAGATAGCTCATGTCTGAGGTGGGCATACCCATGCTCACTGAAAGAAAATAATGTCCGCATATGAAGTATGGAGTGGATACAATATGTATACAAGTATAGCCGAAATTTAAAGTACATAGTGAATCATCTCAACTCTGCCCTGAAGTATAAGTCAAAATCATGTCTAAGTATCACATATAGAAGATTGATCAATGATGCTGCAAAGATGTCTAATCCTGAAAGTGAAAACTGAATCTCCAAGTACCAAATCATAAGGGGTGGAACAAATGGTACAACACATAACTCGGGAGCCAATATATAAGATGTTGCTATGATGAAACTACAACATATAATGGTGGATGGTGTCACTGGTAGAAAACTGAAGGAACTGTCAAAGTGAACCAAAAAATGTTGATGCGACGAGGTCTTAACCAATCACCATGGAACAATTCTACACAATGGGAATAAATGAGCTGAGGTCGACCACGTGAGAAATCGTTTTATTACCGATCATTGATGTATATCGTTAACAAACATGAGACAACCCACCAATAATGATAATGAGTGTCAAGGTTCCCTAGTACAATCTAGCAAGTTCGAATGAATGAGTTGAAGTAGAACACTTGAAAGAATATATCAATCAGGATACAATGAAGTATTCTCACTGTAGATAGTGAAGCGTTTGCCACTGATGAATGAAAACCCTAAGGTACTAACAAAAGGACTCCAGACCTTATTTCCAGAGCAATGCGTCAGATTCAATGGGAAAGGATCTACTGGAAGGAAGTCATTAAGGCATCCCACATCAGTCCAACGCAAGTGTAACCCTCGGGCGAAGATTTGGAAGGAATCAGACAAAGTAAAGTGAAGTAGCCAATCCAAAGTATGTTTCCAGCATGCACAATATGAAGCTATTGCACGGTAGAAACCCTCTGAACCAACCAATAATGAAAGGTGAAAAAGAGGCGAGATATCCACCGATAGGGTTAAATAGAAATCAAGGTACTACACAAATCCCATGTGTGATAATGTAAGCTGAAGTTGAACATAAGGGAAACCACTCAGTCAAAGACCCATGATGTTGATCAAATGTTGAGCACAAGGTCACCTATCAATGATGTAAATAGGGTCAGGGTGCGGCTCTAGGTTTATTCTCAGAGAAATATTTTGTAGTCGATAAGAGACAAACCTGCCAGCAAGAAGTCAGTGGAGACCTTCTCAAACTAGCATGAGAAAAGGACCAAATAACTCATGTGATAGAACAAGATACTGACAATACTGGGAAGGCCCACTGAAAAATGACTTTAGAGACACCGCAGAAAGGCTGACTCAGGTGATCCTCCCTTGAACAAAAGCATGACTCATACTGAATATGGGAGCAAATGATAACTTTGTATAAGTTTTCCATGCAGCAGGCATAAACAAAACCTCCATATGATTGGAAGAGATAACCAACTGGGGGAGTACAGACTCAAAACACAAGGTTATGGCTTCTCCTAAGTCAAAAACTAAAACCATCCCATATGGATGAAATACTTAGATTTTTTGTGCTTTGTTCAAGGGAAACACAACTGACACTGTAGCTGCCATCAAGTATGGAAGTAATATATTGTTACTGCTCTTTTTCAAATATTTAATTTTTAATTTTTTTCATATTTTAAAGCCTAAAAAAGAATAAAATAATGCCCATAGTATAATGGATAGAACGAGTGTCACGAAACATATACTCTAGTTCCTAGGATAGGAACAATCCTATGCTCAATGCAAAGTGGCGGAAACTGGTATGTGACACTCAAAGGAATGTTGCATCCATGGGTAAAGGTGTCAAGTTGCAAAGGCTAAGTGATTGCATAGTTAACTTGTACATAAAGACATGGTCAAAAGGGGCCTTAAATATGAGTCCAAATGAAGCCAGCTAAAGGCCAAGATAAACAAGTAGCAAATATGCAATGTAGTAATACAACTTGACAACATATGGGAGCCTCTAGGGTAAATGGCCAGAATAAAGATAGCAAATAAGAAGAAGAATTAAGCTTCAACGCATAAGTCATGGCGGGACTAAAGAGGACTCCAGAGCCTACATAAGTTGCAGCATGGGCGAAAAATGCTAGCGAGAAACTAACTAGGAAGCACATGTAAAGGTTTTCTCTACCACCAAGTCATGAATAAAAATCGACAAGTGAAATGGGTTAAATACTCATGACATGATGGGATAGACCCTAGGGAAAGTAATTAGAATGGAGGCTAGTATGGAAAAATGTAGCAGAAAGTGAATTCCCTAACCTATATGCCAGTTCGAAATCAAATACCTACCATGATAGGTCAACAGTCATGGGTTTGAAGAAAAGTAGGAAAATATTGAATTCAGCAAAATGTACCTGAAAATTTACTTTTCCCAACACTTACGAGCCAAAATTTTAAACAACCTTAATCAATTTCTAAAAATAAACACGAATAAAATTTGTGAAATGTTTTCGAATAATGGGCATAAATAAACATTTTGACTCAATTTTTGATCATTTGTGCATTGTTGATGTGGAAGAAGGAGCTCTGGGGCAAAAAACCCCTTCTTGAATATAGAGAAATCGACCACCAAATCACCTCGAATCTGTCAGGTAAGCCTTAGACTCATCCCATTTATCAATTTTGTTCCTGTTTTAAGAAAAAATATAGAATTTTGACCATAGAAAATAGATGTTTGATGAATCCCTCTGCGTATATGCGAGTTTTCTTCAGGAAACTTGCGTATACACACGACTGTGTAAAAGAAAGGTCGTGTATGCGCAGAGTTAAATTGAAAAACTTGTATCTAATCAGTCAATTGATGAATTTTTCCAGGATTTCAATCAGTTGGAGGGAATGTGAGCATAGTTCCATTGATAATGAAGTGATGGAGGACCAGCAGTCCTTAGATGTTCTTCGCAATTCTAGATTGTACAAATTTTTCAAAATGTCGAATATGAAAAGCAATGCTTGTTTGCTTCAGATGCTGGTTGATTACTGGGAACGGGAAGAATATTGTTTTATGAATGATCAGATGCCACTACAAATAGAGGTGGAAGACATATATTTTATTACTGGACTCTCCCGAATGGGAGACCCAGTATATTTACATGGCACGCCTGGTGGAGGGCTTAACGTAGAGGACTATCTCCAAATCTATTACGTAGATAATGAACAGAAGGTGGGAACTCAAATTCCCATCAAAGATATGAAGGATTTGTACATGGAAATTCTTCTTCTCTACATCAGGCTTCATGTACTCATATTAGTATAGCAGTAGAATGCTTGATACATCTTTATGATTAGTGCACAACCTTGCTCGGAAATCTGAAAAAACAATTGACTTCTATCCGTAATTCAAAGACTAAACATTTTGGATACGGAACAATTTTGATGACATTGTTCTTTGAGAGGGTCCCAGGACTTTGGCCCAAGGTAACCTCTACAATTAGTAGCCCCAGAGATCCAAGGATAGCTCAATGGGCAGATCTAATGAAGAGGTTGGGGGGAAGTGAAGTTCCCCGAACCACTTGGGATGATGAGTTCTTCCAGTGGTGGGAAGAACAAGTCATTGCAGTGGAGGCCTATCCCTATGCTGGGATGGACTTTCGAGTGGATCCTAATCTAGTCCTTCCACCCAGAGCATCATAGAGTGCAATTGGTAAGATTTCATTTTTCTATTTTTGATTATATGATTGTTTTTATTTTTTCAACTTATATAGCGAAATGAATTTTTTTTTTTGATAGGACCATATGACTTACAAAATTTGAATGATCATGATGCAAAAATGGGACTACTCAGACCAGAGGGATACCCAAGGCATAAGCACCTTAGAGGTGAGGCTGATGCTGAGGACCCAGACAGGACCCTCCATGCAGTACATAGAAACTTGGAGATTTTGACTCGCCAAGTGCCTATGGCTGCTGTAGAGGACATACCAAAGTCTATCTGGAGGCAGGTGGTAGGGGTACCACGAGACTAGGTGCAGTTATTCCACCATGTAGTGACTGCCATTGTGTTCTATCGAAACACAAATGTTGGGCAAGGACCTTAGATTTGATCGGATGACTGTAATATTTTTTATGATAGACATGATCGGGCATAAGCCCCAATTTTGTAGGACATGATGGTCTAGATTTTGTATATTTTGAACACTACATTATATATATATATATATATATATATATATATATATATATATATATATATATATATATATATATATATATATATATATATATATATATATATATATAGTCATAGTGATTTTATATGATGTGATTTCTCAAATGTACAATATTGAATGATATTTTTGATATTTTTAAAGTAATGAATGATTAATATGCCAATCAAGTGTTTGATTAGCTAATGATTCTGCCAACCAATTATCAGATCGAGGGATATGAATGAACGTAATAAATTGAAATGAATGTTGTAACAAATGTACCCTAAAAAATAATCGATGTGAAAATAGGTCTCTGACATGATACGTGTTGTTTGATTGCGAAACCACCAGTTGTGAATCCAAGTAAACTACTAACGAATCAACACCAAAATATATTGCGTTCGAGATTAGGTTGACCACTGCAGTGTACTCTGTTACATTGTTTGAGGTAGGGCCAATGCAGACACCTCTTGAAACTAACAAGTGACCGGATGGATAGTGGATTACCCAAGCCACGGAAGCCAGGTTCCATGTATGTCTAATAGCACCATCAGCAAAGCCAAAGTGACTCATTTCATCCAATATTACCTTCCAAAGCAGATCAAACTATTAAAATCACACCAAAAATCGAAACAAAGATATGTACAAAAATACAATTTATACCACAAAGCAAGATTCTAGGTCTAAGCCTAAGCATATTACTTTTTCAAATAGAGCCCATTTCTGGGCTCCGCCAACTCGTTCCCTTAAAATTCAACCAAGGCATAAACTCCTTTCTTTAGGACCTTTTTTTATGATAAAGGGGCCATATCACATAGATTTGAACTTACCTGCCCCCAAGGCATCCTTCTCTTGGGCATAGACCAAGACAAGGTCACCTTCAGAGAAAACCCTAGGTTTGACCATCTTATCGTATTGATTCTTCATGCATTTTTTATGCGCCTCATTCATTGTAGTTGCATCTCGGCGCTACTCATCGAGATTTTCTAAATGAATAAGGCATTCTTAGAGACTGGAAGTTTCAGGAAGAAGTTCAACAACTAACTTAAGGGAAGGGATTTCGCATTCAATAGGAAATATAGATTCCAATCCATAAGCTAGTTGAAACAGAGTGAAATAGGTTGCAGTCTTGACATTCGGTATGCCCAAAGTGCAGGATACAACATGATATGCCAATTGGATCTAGATTTATCAATTGTCTGTTGAAGAATTGTCTTCAAGTATTTGTTAACGGCTTCAACTTTCCCATTGGCTTGAGGATAATAAGGAGATGAATGCTCCTACTCAAAACCCAATTTCAAAGCTAATCCATCCATCATGTTGTTCTGAAAATGACTGCCATGGTCAGTGACAATATCTTTGGGGATACCAAAATGAGAAATGACTTGATTGAAAAGCAACAAGGTTGTTGTCTCACCATCATTCCCAAAAGTGGGCATAGCCTCAACCCACTTGGTGAAGTAGTCTACAACTACAATAATGTACTTGTGACCTTTAGCCGAAGGTGGGATACAAGTAGTATAATCAATACCCCACTTTGTGAAATGACCAACAGTGGTGATAGGAAAGAGCGGAGCTTGATGAGCACCCATATTTCGAGTATAAACTTGACAAAGGTGACACTTTTTTACCGCTTCAATACAATCTTTCAAAATTGAAGGCCAAAAGTAACCTGCACGCAAGATTTTTTGGGTTGTAGCAAGCCCACATAAATTACCACAACAAGCTCCACTATGGCAATCATTCAGCACAACCTCAGCTTCTTCGAGAGTTAAGCAGCGTCTAAGGATCAAATCGACCCTACGACGATATAGAGTGTCACCAATGATCAATAAAATTTTGGCTAAGTGACGCAAATTTCGGCGCTCATAATTCGAAAAAGCTAAGGGAAACTTCACAATCTGTAGATAAACTATGACATCTACATATGAAGGATCCTGTGAAGAGATGAGAAAACATGTTCATCAGGAAATGATTCTTCATAAACAATCTCTTCTCCACAGAGCAACTTAGAAATCAACTCTGCAAATACTAATGATTTCTTTGACTTGGCAGAAAAAAATTCAAGATCAAATTCCTACAAAATAACAATCCATAAATTTTATTTTCCCCCAATCACTCGCCTACTAAGAACAAATTTAAATGGATTGAATGCTACCAAAACATATGTTTTGCGGAGGAGAATATAGTGTCTGAGCCACTGAACAACATGAACAGCTGCCAAAGCAAGCTTCTCTATCAGAGAATACCAGAGTTCAGGAACTACCAAGCCTCGACTAAGGTAGTATATAACATGCTCAAAAAGAGCGTCATCTTCCTGAACCAGAACCATACCAATGGTACATTCTGCTACAGCAAGATACAAGAGGAAATCCCTGCTATAATCAGGTGGACTCATTAATCGAGCAGTGGTCAATGCCCTTTCAAAGCATTGAATGAACGTTGGGAGAAGTCATCCCAAAAGAAAGGGACTTCTTTCTTTAATAACCTCATAAATCCCTTTGTAATCTCGACATAATTCACAATGAATCTCCGCAGGAAATTAACTTTTCCTTGCAGACTTTGAAGTTGATGAATCGAAGGCAGGGGAGACAACTGAAGTATTTCTTCAACCTTGAAGGGATATACCCAAATCCCTTCCGTAGAAACAATGAATCCTAACAACTGAACATATGTGACAGCAAAATTGCATTTATTAGGTTTCAATTGAATTTTATAATATCAACATCGTTGAAAAAATTGACGGAGGTGAGATAGATGATCAATTCTCCTACGAGAACGAGTAGCTAAATAATCCAAATATGCCTCGATAATAAGTTTGATGTCATGGAAGGCGTAAGACATAGCCCACTGAAAGGTAGCTCCAACATTTTTAAGGCTGAAAGGCATATTATTGTAAGAAAAGGTACCCCAGGGATAAATAAACATAGTCTTATGTTGATCTTTAGGACAGATAATGATTTGATTATAGCCCGAGAAACCGTCCATGAAGGAGAAAATCTCATTCCCCGCACACTCATCAATGATCTGATCTATAAATGATGTGGGGTAATTATCCTTAGCAAATGCATTATTTAGGTCCCTGAAATTGATTCAAACTTGGATCGTTCCTTATTTCTTGTCCATAGGAACTGGATTTGAAACCCACTCAGTTAATGGAACGGGGTAAATGAAACCCACCTTAAGCATCTTCTCCACCTCGAATTTGATAGCTACTGCCTTCCTAGGGCTGACCGGATGAAGCTTCTTCTTGATATGCTTATCATTTTCATATGTCTTGATCTCATGCTGGACAATAGATGGATTTATACCAAGAATTTCCTCATAAGACAAAGCAAACACATCCCTAAAATCTTGAAACATATTGGTATAAGTCTGAACTTCTTCAGTGGAACATTCGGCTCGAATGAAGAGATTCTCAATAATGTTGGGATCACTGGAGATGTTCACTAGTGTAGTAGTAGAAATGAGAGCCATCTTCCCTTCAACAAATACTTGTGCTGGTGCTAAAGGGTTCAGGACTGGGTGAACAGGACCAAAAGACTTAGGGCTAGAGAAACTTGATTCAACTTCTTACAAGTCTATTAGAAAGTAAGCCCGATGATGCAAATCATCCCATGGTCTCTCTACACCATTCGTTGCTTTGAGGATGGCCTCTTTAGATGGAAGAGTGGTATCAAGGCAATCCTGAGCAGAAGATGAATTAGGAGTTCAAGCTGGAACCACATCTCCATCCAATTCCTCTGGTGAAAGAGAAACTAGAATGGAATTTGCAGAGTCAACAATAGATCTATAATTAATCTCAGCTGCAGACATAGGAAATTCCATTCCTCCCACTTGACCTTCTGCTAATGTGGAGGTAGGATAAGGTAAGGTCCAAGGATCCAAAAAAAAGTGAGTTTGGAAGAAATCTCTCTGAATAGGAACCCTTGAGGATGAAATAGCATTGATGTGAACCGAAGGAGGTAGAAAATAAAAAGTGCCCATTAAGGATGTATACATTCCAACCCCCAAATTCTCAACAGGTGGCTTGGTATCATTCACCAAGGGAATGTTCGAATCAAAATATGCATTCAGATCTACAGGAGAACAATCCATTTGATCAACTATGACAATTCTCCCTTCGCGAGGGAAACATACAATAAAAAATAGTGAGGATGCAATAGCATTCATCTCATAGATCCAATTTCTCCCCAACAGAAGGTTATAATCTAAGCTTGCATCAACTATCTCAACTTCAATATTCACATTTTTACCCCCAACACAGATGGGTAAAGCTGGAACAATGCCATGCGGCTTGTGAGAATGACCATCAAACACAGTAAGAAGAGTGGCTAAAGGAATGGTTGAAGGAGATCTTATAGCCTTCCAATATGCAAGAGAAATTACACACATGGAAGCACCCTCATCAACAACCGTTCAAAAAATATTTAATTTTTGATATGTTGACTTGATATGGAAAGCCATATGATGAGGAAGTATATTTTTAAAATTTGGCATATCAAATGTGATAATCATAGAATTCTTCGGATAAATAGCTCCAATGGTAGTGAGAAATGCACTCCTTTGTGCAGGACATGACTGGAGTACCTCTAACGTAGACATGGCACCAGGACTTTGAGCCATATATTCTACAATCGAGTAGTTCTGGGTAGCCTTCGAATTAGGATTGATTTCCATATGCTTTGTAGACCATTTCGGCATCCGAAGTATAGGCTGGACTGCAGGCCTCTCTATATGGAGTGGCTTAGCATTATTAGGAGCACCCTTAGTTTTCGAAGACTCAAATTCGCCATAAACATCAAATCTCGTAGAGATATCTATGTGAGCACTCATCATGTATATATTAGATGGATTTTCCCCTTCCTGGTTGCCCTCGGAGGGAGCCCCAATATTTTCATTTGCACCAACAAGTAATTGCTACCCTTTGGGAAACGGGTTTGTCAACACAGTCTGGGAACTAGAAGAACCTTATTGAGCTAACAAGCATTGTGCATCTTTAATTTTAGGGCAGAGGTGAGTAATATGGTCTCCAGTGCAGAACTTGCATGGAAACTTAACTTTCCTTTTATTATCCTTCTTACCCTCTCCAACATGATCGTTGGATTTGTTCGCATTCCCCTTCCCATCCTTGTCCTTTGTCTTATTATTTTTTCCCTTATTCTTCCCATCAGATTGTTGATATCTTTTTGGGTTAGAATTTTGAACAACATTAATTTCGAAGGGTTGGAAAGGAGTTGACACTGAAGGCACAACCTGGCCAGAAGAAGCAGATTGTATAGAAAACTGTTGTAATTGATTTAGCAGGTTAGCAGTACTGCTATTGATTGAACCGATAAGCCTGTCACCATGAGGACTAGGTTTAGTTTTGGCTAAATCTAATTTGGAGTAAGGAGCATCCAAATTTTTTTTATTAAGGACTCCTAACTGAGAAAAAATCAGTTCTAGCTGCTGAGCCCTAAAAATAGCCTTCTCTTCAGAAAATACCCCTAAAAGGGATACATCTTTTGAGATTTATGGTTGTAAGGACTTCAAAAACCATTCAAGAAGGAATTCATTCATTATTTGAGCTTTAATAAGCCTCTTCCTTCTTCTCCATTCCTGAATGTGATCAGAAAATTGAGTTTCTTTGTCCTGCTGAAAATTGGCTAGGAGGTCATTCCCGACGTCATAATGGAGAAGTAACTGAAAATGGTTTAAGAACATTGTAGTCAACTCTCCAAAAGTAGAAAAATTGTCCCCAGTCAGCTCGATGTACCATTTTACTGCATTTCCAGTTAAGGTTCATTGAAATAATCTCAACCTAATCGAATCGTCGATAAGGGAGTTCGACGAACACCATAAATGGAAAGTGGTGACATGATCTGCCAGATCCTCGCCAGTATTCCCTTCAAAATTTGGAATGTCTAAGGGCATGTTGGTGGGGACCAAAGGCCAACCCAGACTATATCAAATAGGATTGTTAGTCAATTTCGATATATCTGGCAAGTTTAACGTTGCCATAAATGGTAAGCGTGGAGGGGCCTGGGAATTCCATCTCCCATAGGAAGGATTCCCCACATTCTGAAAAGAATAACCTAGATTTTTTTAGGAACAAGGTTGCCAGATGTTTTTCATAGAAAATTATACACCATAGGAAAAACCTTGTCACCCATCATTCAGAGAAGGACCCCCTCCCAATATAGGGTTACTATAGATAGGAACATTCCCTCCAACCGAGGTATTGAATGAAGAGGAAACACCTTGGTAAGGGTTCCAAGAGTTTGCAAATGGAGAAAAATCTTGATACGTACCTGATGAAGGGAAAGGAACACTCCCTTTCTGGCCAGCGAAAAACTGACTCCCTGCTCCCAATGCTATAAAAGTAGGGTTCCATCCTGAAAAAACATTAGAGCCTTGACGCTCGGAAAAAGGATTGGAACCTTGATTTTGAGAGGTGAAGGGCATGGATCCTAAGGAAGGGTTGATAAACCTTCATAGATTAGGGACATGTCATCATAAGAAGGACTCAATTAACCAAATTCTATGCTTTAAACTAGGGAATAAGGAATGCAGATCTTAACCATTTATCCTTCGGTTGTAGTAGATCTTGCGGGGTTCAAACCCCCTACAACTCCTCATGCTCTGGAACCTGCAAACCAGCAAAGAACAAGCACAAAAGCCTAGTTGTACAACATATATATGTTCTAGATGTTCACAAAAAACATACATAATCTCATAAGAATAACAATGAATGAACTATTCAAGATCATTAAACATGTATAAGATATATATGACACGTAAACATCAGGAAAAATATGTCACTTCTTTCATTGATAACATGTACAATAAGTAAATAGTGTAGAGATCACCTCAAACCTACCACAACCTCAAGAAAACCATCCTCTGAATCCATCCAGCCCTAGCCTCTCAAAAATTCTTCCAAGAACAGTGCACAATGGATGTCACATAGGATGAAGGTGAACATCTCAAGGAAACAAGGGTTTCCTAAAAATATGGGAAGTGTAGGAGGCACAGGGGAAATATCAGACTTGGAAAAGGATACAACAGGGTATAATATCTATAATTGTCTCTCTTTCTCCCTTAGGCCATTCCCTTGAGGGGTATATATACCTCCTCAAATTAGTTTTTTTAGTTGGGGAATAGTTAGGGCACGGGCCGAGGTAGTTAATTTACAGGAAAAACTGTAAACCCCACCTCAAAAAGAGGGAAATTATATATTTTTTAATATTTTAAATGGCATACGTGGGTTCTCTATGTATGGACCCATGTGTATACACAGAAATGTTTGGGTAGAGTTGCGTATGGGTTTTGAGATACTGTTTTTTGAGAAGTATGACGAAGTCTGAATGGAAGGGCTACCCACGGCTAATGCATAAGTCATCAATTATATAATGGTGATAAATTATACTTTAACATCCTCGATATAAAGTGTAATTCATCCATATTCATCATTTTCCTTGTGTATTCTAAGGAAAATATCCTTATGGGTAAAAATATAGGCAACCTGTATGGAGGAAGTTCACAACTATATATCATGATATTTGTATAGTTTGGTAAATATACCAGTCTCCAACTTTGGATTGATCAGCAAGGTGTAGGATCCTTCTAATTTCAGGTGAAATTCTAGGTATAACATCACCGCTGAGAAGACAGAAAGACATATGTAGACATTTATTCGCAAAATCACTGAAAGAATATTCCTCTATGTTCTTCCTTATCAAGGAAGTCCAGTGAATCATAGACTAAGGTATTCCTTCTACATCTAATGTCTGCAATGGTAACTTGAACTTATCTACATGATAAAACAAAATTAAATAGACAAGAATTGGCTAATGTTTAAAATCACCTTCAGTAGAGAACTTAAGAAACTGGTCATGGATAATATCTGACAAAAACTAACTATAATTGGAAATAAATGATGGTTTATTAGCTACAGAGAAAACTAAAAAAAACCCTAGGATTATTTCATCAGCCCATTGATCAGTGGGATACCCTAACAAACAGATAACCATAGAAATAATTTTCCTTGACATTTCTAGAAAAATGGAAGTAGAGTAAGGTGTATTAGTCCTAGGAATTTCAGAATTCTAAGGTAGGAAATTTTCAAAAATACGATATCTTTGGGAAAATGTAAGTTTTTTATGTATTTCATGATGGAATCAATAGAAAAGGGATATATAGGGTCTTGGAAATACATTTTCAGGGCTTGGCATATTGACTCAAGTGTAATTTCAAATAATACTTCATTTTTTTGGGAAATTATAGTCCTCTCACTGGGAAGATATATTAAATGACACCAGGTGGAAAATTTAGGAAAGACATGGGTTTGGGGAAGACAAATTAAGGTAGGAAGGATTTTCAAAAACTAAATTTGTCACTGACATCAAGAAATTTCTAGCTTTCCCAGTTGTGAATTTCTTAGAGGTCAAACTCACATTGGGTTTTTGATATTTTGTACTAGGTGTCGACCAGGGGGAGTTCATCTAACTTTATGACAGTGGATAGTGTACGTATTTTTATGAACAATTTTAAATTTCCTTTAAGAGTAGACATTTTAAAGGATCAAATTACTAGCTTGAGTGTCGAATTATCAGGTTGTGATCGTTACTGGTGTAGAAAATGACTGTAAGCTGGTAAAATTTGAACCACACCTATGGTACTATAATAAAATGGAAGAAAGGTAGTATCCAGGGTGACATAATTATTTAAATATTTTTTCTATGCATAGAGACTTCATAACAATTTCTAAGCACATCTTAGTTAATTCACTAGAAAATGGCGGGAAGAATTAAACGAATTAACGGTCATTTAGTTCTTGGCAGGAGGAATTTATTTATAGAATGGTTATATTATATGAGAAAATGAGGGAACGACAGGTGTCATAACATGAGCAGGGGAAAGAGAAATGAAGGGAGTGAAGAGAGGTTTTTTTTTGGGCGGGGGGGGTGGTGGTGGGTAGGAATTTTATGGTTTTTGAGTCAGGGGGTATGAACTCAATGTGGGGCCACCACATATGTTTGAGCAGTAATGTCAAATCAGCTTTTCATACCCCCCCCCATTAACCTTCGAAAACACGGGGGGGTGGTCCTAAACTCATCCTTCGTTGTTGATCCGGGTGGGGATGATCATGACCATTAATTTCTAATCACACTTTATCCCTATACAACAACTTGTCAAATCATATTTATTATGAATAAAGAAATCCTCAAAAATTAAAAGGATTAAAATAATATTAATATAAAATAACTATGGTGGACTTTTAACTAGCGCGCTTATATTAGGGACTTTATTCATATATATATATATATATATATATATATATATATATATATATATATATATATATATATATATATATATTTATTTATTTATTTATTTATGTTCATTTCTTTCTTTTTTATTCTTTTTTCTACATTTTTTTCTTTTTTCAACAAAAAAAAAGTAAAAAGACAAATTATGGTGAAAATAAGTTACAACACATCACAAAGAAGCATATGAGACTGTCTAGATCAAAAACCATGTATAGACAAGTAAAGAATAAAAAATATTTATTTTTATAGCCACAACTCCACCCAAACATGGCATGTCTATTCCTATTCATGGTTACTTCATCAGATACATTTTCAATAACATAAAAATTACCAAAATAATATCAAAACGGCATACGGAACGATACACATGGATAGATCCCACTGAGACATACATCACTAATCTTTTGGGCATAATAATCATCACTTTTTCTCCATGAGGATATATACCTCTTGGTGAGCCTTGGTATTGCACCAAGGGTGTTGCAACTCCCAAGGGGTAATTAGATTTAACTATCAACCTGGGGTTTGTACAAACTTAGAGGTGACAATGCTATATGCACAACAGATGGATTCTACTCATGCCACCCTCAAATAGGGCTTATGGTTAGTAGTACGTCTAGGCCATTCCTTCTACTTGATTAAAATGCGGCTATTTAATGTAATTAAAGGAAATAATTCAAGTCTAATACAAAGATAATGTATATCAATCTCCTACTTGCAATTGACATTGAAATAAAAGCATACACAATTAATCTAGTTGCAGAAAAACGAATACACAATTAATCTAGTTGCAGAAAAACGAAACTATGTTATGAAAATCATTCATCTAGCTATCTACTTATTTGCAGTAAAGAAATTATTTCATCATCACACACTTGATGAAAGAATAAATCAAATCCTATCCATTGTTTCATTCTAATTTTACTTTCATGTGAAATTCAATCAAATTATGAAATGGGATAAAACCCTAATGCCTACTCTATTTTTGCAGAAAGGAAGGAAGAGGCTTTAGAGTGACCTAAGAATATCTTATAAAAATTAATTCAGAGTTGGGGGTCAAGTTAGTCATATTATATTCTAAGAATATAAAAAGGATCTAAACTATAGTGAATAGGTGATCTACAGCGCTGCTACATGAAGCTTCTACAAGATGTCTTGTAATTGCTATAGGATGTACTAAAGTGATACAAGAAACAGACTGAGCGGGTTATAAGGATGAAAAAGGTGAAAAGAATGTATGTAAAGGTGATATAAGGTGGAATGAGGTGAGGGAGAGGTGGAAAATTTCTCCAGGCAAACTTAGATCCCTTAGGACGTTAGTTTTTCACTTGGAAGGCTACTCACGGTGGTGGAGAAGGTAGTTTAACAAAACAGGGTTTCGGTGGTAGATTTGGAGGTTGGAGATGAGGATGCATGAGTTGGATATTATAATTTCCCTACATTTGTATACAAATTTTCAATCACTACACACATTCATGCATTTCTTATTGACAAACTAACATGTTAACAAATGGAAAAGATGAGTTGAATGGAAAAAACCTACTTAATCTATGCTAAAATATAATCCAACACAAATACAACTCCTAACTTATAGTACGAATATTATGAGCATGATAATAAAACTATCTGACTTTCCAAGAAATAACAAAAATACTATTTCTGATATGTGGTTGGAGATCCTTCTCCTCAAGGTCCCATGAGAGAGGTGAGGAATAGAGGCTGCAAGCACAATTTTGATGGATTTTTGAAGTTTCTAGAATGTAAACAGAGTAAACAAGAAGTTGTAGCATAAAGAGGTAATATAAATACACAAGAGAGAATTAGCCAATGGATTAGTCGCTAACCCCAAATCATTAGCCATTTGAGACTAAATCAGTGATGGAACAAGAAACTTCTCATTATCATTGCATCAAAATGTCTAATACATTATATGACAGTAAAAAATAACACTGAATTAGAACTCAAGAGATACTTATCCGAGTGAAAATTTTGAATCCTAATGAGCTCTTTCATATGCTTATTTATACAAATGGGTAGCTACCAACAGCTGCCTAAATTGTAGGAATAAGTCCTCCTTGATCTCAAGAAAAGTGGAGCTTGGATCCTCGTAACTATCACTTTTCTTGGATGCCTTTGCATTCGAGCTATTGGGAGAGGTATCGATGTGATATTGGCTGATTGAGAGAGTTAAGGAGGTGGAAAAGCCTCCTAAAATATCTCCTTGTTGTCTATTCCTATCCCTTAGGTGGACAATATCTCAAAAATAGCTTTATTTCTTGTAATTAATTCATATTAGAAAAAATACATGACAAGCATCATACACCCTTCTCAGTAAGCATAATATGAAAAAAATGTAAATAAATGTGTGAGAGAGGTAACTTAATAGCTGAAGTATGGAATTTTAACCCCTTAAAATATACTTAATGATGGGACTCATCATCACCCCCATACTGAAATTGTTGCTCATCCTTTAAGAAACTGAGTCCTCCTTGTTGATCACTTTCAAAACCCTAGTGGCCTCTCTAACATCCCAGGGAAGAAAAGAGGGTGTGCCTTTTGGTGGGTAGAATCCTGCAATCCTTTCTGCCTCTGCCCAATCTTTTTGTTCCTTTGTTTGATCTCTCCCTTCATGCAACCCCAGTAGTAAAGGTGGGTTGATCTTCAAGCCTAACCACTGTATCATCATTCTCTGCATAGCTTGTTTGTAGAAGGTTTATATTTCCAATGAATTTCTCATTCTCTCAGGAGAATGATAATCCCTCAACGGTAGGCTAAGTGGTAAGCCTTGCCATCTTGTTTAGCAGGCGTGCAAACTCTCTTCTCCTAGCAACCTGGATATATCATCAAAGTAAACAATGGCCTGACCTTGTGTCTTAATGTATCTAAGTGCTAGCACATCATCGTTTAAAATCAATTTCTGATTACTAATGATCCCCTTGGGGCTTATTAGTTATTATATGATCTGTAGATGTTCTCTTTCTTCTCTCATCATCACTCTTTTAGTCTATGCTTCTCTCTCTTCTTCATGTGTTAACCAGGATGCTAGATCCATTAATTTCATATCCCCAACCTAGAGTTTGGGTCCCAATTATTCATATTAGATAAAATGAGGTTGTGCATGTAGATTTTTCCATCCTAGCCCTCTTTCCTACACTATATTGTGTATAGAAATCAATGACCTCTCTATATATTTGAAAGGGTAGGGAGCCATGTAGAGCGAAGGTTTTGATTTGAAAATGTACCAATTTCTCTTTTAGGTAGACTGCATAGGATTTTGAAGGTTTTCTATACTGCATGGCCTCTTTTCAAAGGTTGGACTAGTGGAAATTTGGTTGTCCATTTCCTGTAGCTTCCCCTGTAGCCTCATGTTTTCTTATTTTGATGCTTACAGTTTCTCTTTCACCATATCTTCTCTGAGCCTTGCATCAACCAGCTCTTTTCTCATTTCTAGGTCCCTTTCTTCCACCAACCCCACATCCCAAACATCCTTTTATTTGGATATTTGCATCCACTTGTGGGTGCACCCTCTTTCTATTTCTAGCTCATATAGGAGGGGAATTGTGAATTTCTAAGGGATCAGCCTTCCTACCTACATGAAATTATAATAGGATCCCAAATTAGGTTGTGGGGTAGGTTCCTGAAATACTGTGATTTTTTTTCCAATTGTTTATGAGGAGGCTATTGTCTTTGGGAGTTGGTTTTTATCTTATATCCTGTCTTACATATTTTGTAATTCCATTTGTGAACTTTTACCTTCAATATGTGCCCTCTGCTCTTTCTGTTTTCCATCCTTCTCTTCCTATAGCATCTTCTTGGGTTACTGTAGCATGCTTTCTTTTTCATGTAGCAGGCTTTGTTTTTCCTATAACATGCTCTTTCCTTCTTTTTGTATGTCAGTGGGTGCTTCTAGTTTCTTGAGGGCTGATTCTCTGGTGATGTAACTACTTACAAAGGCTATGGGAGCCTTATTTTTTGGCTTTGGAGATGTGACCTCCTCAATCTTCCCCTCATAAGGACCTACCTCCTCTTTTTTACTTGGGGACCCATAAATGATGATTGGAACTTTTTTGGGAGCCTGAGGTCTACCTTGCCTTATTCTATTGTTTTTAATTGTTTTAAAGTAGAGAGGGGTTTGTCTGGGCATTTTATTCTTTGATTTCACAGAAGTTCCCAAGGTGGCTAAAGTGGCAACCGAATCATCTTCAGTGTTCCCTAGTGATAGACTAGTCTGCTGGGGGGATATCTCAGTTTCCATTGGTAAAGTGATATGTTTAGGACTTAGGGACTCCTCTTCTAAATTATGTTCCTCTTCTCCCTTATCATTTGTTTTCATTTCCTCTTCTTCTTTTTCTTCATCTGTTTCCATTTTTGTTGTCCTTTTTTCCTCTTATTCTTCCTCTAATCTGGTTTCTCTACCCATAATACTAGATACAGGGGTTTCACCAAGGGTAATGCTTTGAGTTCCTATGAGTGCCTCCCTATCCATATCTCTAAATTTGTACCATGGGAAATAAATTATTAAGTGGTTTATGACATCTTCCACTATCAGCTTAATAATGCCATGATGGATAAAGTATCGATGTTTCACTTCTCTAAATTTTTGGCTCATGTCCTTGATGGAATGGAGGAGGAAGTAAGGTACATTCAATCTCTAGTCAACAGGAAAATTTTCTTGGTTTTTGAGCTCATGCAATAGCCTAAAATGATATCCATAGACCACACTTAGTCTTCCTAATATGAATCTACATATTGATAACATATTAACTATGCATTAATCTATACATTAACATACGTGAATTATGGTCAACAATGGTTAACATGGAAATCATATTCAATAATAGTCAAAATGATTGTCATGGTGAACCATAATTATTGCAGACATCATGATAGATTTGTAGATGACCTATAGTAAATCATAACAAACTAGAGTGGTATGTAATATTTATTGAGTTGATATATGATAATTATATTTAAACCATGGTGACTATCAAACCATAGTGATAGTTAAATGATGGTTAACCATAGGCATCCATAATGAACCATAGTGACATATAATATTTACAATGTTGATACACGATAGTGATGGTCGAATCATAATCAATCAAAGTCAGCCATAGTAAAACCATGGTTAAATATTAGCAAACACCATCATAATAGTAACCATATTCAAATTATGGTCAACCATAAAAAAACTGTAGTAAAAAAATGTTTAACCATTGTCAAACCATATTCAACCCATGGTTAGTAATAGTCAAACATGGTTGAACATAGTCAAACCATAGTCAATCATAGTTAAACCATGTTTAACCATGGTCAAGAATAGTCAAACCATGGTAAACTATAATCAACCATAGTCAATTACTGGTAAACTATAGTCAAACAATGGTCAACAATAGTCAAACCATGGTCTACCATAGTCAAAACATGGTTAATCGTAGTCAAACCAAGGTAAACCATGACAACCATTTACTCACCCATATTAAACCACAATTAACCATGGAAAACATAATCAAACTGCGTTTAACCATAGTCGATGATGCACATCCATGTTCAACATGGATTGCCATGGTCATTTATGGTCACTCAAGGTCAAACATGGTGAATATGGAGAACCATAGTCAACCATAGTCATTCATAGTCAAAACATAGATAATGATGTTTAACCATAGTCACCATTGGTCAAAAATAGCTTAACCATGGTCCATCATTGTCAACCATGGTAAAAAATAGTCAACCATAGTCAAACCATGGTCAAACATATCCAAACCATGGTCAGAAGTAGTTAACCATAGGTAGACATAGCCAACCATAGTCAATTGTGGTCTACTATGGTTAGTTATCAACATCATGTTCAACAATGATGAATATTGCAACCATAGTTAATGATTATCAATGATGGTCAACATGGCCAAAAATAATTAATCATTGGTAGCCATAATAAAACCATTATCAAACTTTTTCAAGGTTGCATGTTGGGAACAATAAATTTAGCATCACTATATGATGAAAAAAAACCAACATTGTGATGTGACGAATAAAAATCAATGTTGCAAGCTGACGAACCAAAATAAATGTCGCAACATGACAAACATAAAAACAATGTTTGTGATGTGACACAAAAATAACAATGTCACAACATAAAGGACAAAATATGACATCAAATATGGTGAACATGCTTTACCAAGTTTTCCCATGGTTGACAATGATGTTTATTGGTGACTATTGTGTACAAAAAATGGCCATCGTTAATCATGGCTTACCATGTGGACCATGGTCAATCATGGTTGACCATAATTGGTCATGTTTGACCAAAGTTATTCATCGTTGACTAAGATTGATAATGGTTAACCATGGTCAACCTTAGTCATCCATGAGAAAGCATGGTCATCTTTTAGGTCCCTATATTACTAGTGTAGTCCCTTATTGTTGTAGTGTAGCCCCCTTATTGTTATTTTGTACCCCTATAGTCCCCATATTGTTATTATTGTGCCCCATAAAATCCCACTATTGCTATTGTTGGCCCTTAGATTATTATTTTTAGGTCGACTAGGATTATATTGTGATCCCATGGACTCCAATATATAGAAAGGAGGTTTTGTCATTTGTATCCTCCAAGAATTGTTTATTTATGTAATGTAAAGGAGGTTTCCCCCTCGAAGTGGTTGATTTCTAAGGCGTTGATCTCTCTTTTCTTCTATTTTTGGAGCTGGTTTCATAACATTTGGTATAAAAGCTTTGGATTCTAGGGTTTCACTGCTTCAAACAGGTCATCGTGGCATTTTAGCTATATGTTTTTTTCTACAAAGGTTCAGATGCTAAAAAAAAAACTATTTGTGAAGAAATCTTGAGGAAGTTTATGTAAAAAATTTAGATCTTGGTTCGCAATAATTTCAGAGATACGATCTATGGAAGTTATGGTTTTTGCAGGCTCTCGAATTTCATCTCAAAGAGGTGAGCTTGGGAAAATCGTCATCACTCTCTCTCTGAGCATCGAATTGGAATTCTATAAAAAGTGGTAAAAAATACACATAATTGATTTTTCTGTCTATTAATTTCATAGCCAAAGGAGGAAATATTGACATGTGGCACATAGTACAAGTTCTCTCTACTGAACCAGTCCATAATTATGGAATTGTGGGAGATTGGGAATAACTTTTCCATGAAGAATCCAAATCAGGTCAGACCTGTGGCATCGGAAATAAGGCTCAGATGGATATTACAGGACTGAAGCATAAATCTCAGGGATATGAAATTACATAGATACACCAGTTTCAATATTGAGCTCCTCAAAATAAAGAAAAAGGTGTGTATTTGCTTTTAAAATTGCATAAGTATTGTTTGAAAAATCAGTTTGAAGTGATTCCAAGGGCATATTGAAGCATAGATATCAGTATTGCGTTCTAAGATTCCCCCCTAAAAGGAATTCAACACCCATTAATCTGTCAGAATTATCTACTATGACTCATGAAGAGGAATAAGTGCAACATGATATATCAAAATTACAATTTTTCTCTCACAAAGAGAAACAAAAAAATGAAATGGAAGTTTTGAAGAAAGGCGTGAAAGCCAAGATATATGGTTTGAAGAAAGGCATGGAAGCTAATATGGATGGTTTGAAGAAAGGAATGGAAGCTAAGATGGATGGCATGGAAGCTACGAGGGATGGCATAGAAGCTAACATGGAAGACATGAAGAACGATATAAAAGCAGACATGGAAGGTTTGAAAAAGTTGATACAAGAAATGATTCCAAATGACGAAAAGGTAGTATAGGAAACTCATGATGAGAAAAAAATAAATGTTAATCGTGATTTCATAAAATCTAATGTTGGATTGAAGACCCACCATATTCCAAAGATGGATATGAGGAAGTTTGATGGCAAGGATCCCGTAACATGGATACTACAGATGGAGCAATATTTTGATCTCCATAATGCTCAAAACACACAAAAGGTGTGCATTTCAAATTTATATTTAGAACCAAATACATTTGTATGGTACCGATGGCTTTTCTCTCATAAAAAAATTGTCACTTGGTAAATTTTTATGGAGGAAATGATAGCAAATTGTGAGGATACAAAGAGAAACACCTTCTTTAGCCAATTGATAAATCTCAAACAAAATGGTTCAATGGTGGAGCACATTGACTTCCAAAAAATTAATACAAGGGTAAATAATATTCCAGAGGAATGCAAGATTGATGTGTTCATAGTGACTTTAAAGGATAACATACAACATGAGGTTCACCTTTGGGAACCTGATTCATTGGAGAAGGCATTCAGGTTGACAAGAAAAATTGAAAGTAAATTTATGGCGACAACGAAGCCTACCATTGACATATATAAATATGGAAGTGTTTCTACTCCTAGACTTCCACAAATTACAAGGTTGACACCACAACAATTGGAAGAAAAAGAGAAATAGTGATTTTCAACAGTTGTGATAGCAAATACACTAAAGGTCATAAGTGTGCTGAGAAGAAATTATTTTACATAGATTGTGAAGAGGAGGAAGAAAATGAACAAGAAACTTCAAAATAAGAGGATATACACCAGGTGCCAACCCTAGAGAAAGAATAAATTAGTCCTACCATATCGTGTAATGCATTGGAAGGAATTACCAATCATCACACTCAATATAGAAGTACATATCAAGAAGAAAAAGCTAATAGTGTTGATTGATTCAGGTAGTACCCATAATTTTATTCATTGTAAGATAGCCAAGGAATTGAATTGCTTCCTATACCCAGAACCAAAGTGTCAAGTGATGGTTGCAAATGGAGGGACTATAAATTTCTCTATAAAATGCCATCATATCAAGCTAACCATGGGGGAATATGTATTGAATAGTCCAATTCTTTCCATTCCAATGGGAGGTGCTGATGTTTTACTGGGAGTACAATGGTTACAATCTTTGAGGACAGTAGCTTTAATTTTCAAGAACTTTTCTTGAATTTTTTTTCAGAAGGAATGGAAGTTGAATTATGGGGTATTGCAGGGAAGATGGGAAAGATAATAAGCTCTAATTTCATGACAAAGATTTTTAATAAAGAACAATGAGTAGTAATTTCATAGTTATGCTCACTAAAAGTTCCAACATCAAAATAATCTATTTATCCAGATCTCCAAAAATTCTTGGACAATCATTCCAAGGTGTTTAAAACTCCCAAAGGAATCCCACCTATTCATGATCACGATCATGCTATTCATTTGATTCCAGGAAGTGTTCCTCTGAACATTAGGCCTTACATATATCCTTATATCCAGAAGAGCGAAATTGAATGTATGATTGCAGAAATGTTAGAGGGTGGTATAATTCAACCTAGTCAAAGTTCTTTCTATGCTTCAGTAGTATTGGTGCAAAATAAGCATGGATCATGGCACATGTGTCGGGATTATAGGGAGCTCAATAAGCTCAATATTAAAGATAAATTTCTCATTCATATGATTGATGAATTATTGGATGAATTACAAGGAGAAATTTATTTTACAAAGTTGGATCTTCGTTCAGGATATCATCAAATTATAATGAAGAGTGAATATATTCCGAAAACATCATTTTGAACTCATGAGGATCATTATGAATTTTTGGTCATGCCTTTTGGCCTTATGAATGCACCTTCTACATTTCAAGGGTTGATGAATTCCATTTTTAAACCCTTCCTTAGAAATTTTGTGTGAGTATTTTTGATGATATACTAATCTACAACAGGTCTTGGAAGGATCATGCTCAACATGTTGACAGGGTGCTCAAAATATTGCAAGAGAAACTACTATATGAAAAAACCTCCATATGTTTCTTTGGAGTATAAGAGGTGGAATATCTAGGTCATATTGTATCTCAGGAGGGTGTTAAGGTAGACCATAACAAATTTAAATCCATTAAGGAATGGAAAGTCCCCACAACCGTAAATAAGTTGCGAGGATTTCTCGAGTTAATAGGCTATTATTGCAATTTTTTTAAGAATTATGGGAGAATAGAAACACCTCTAACAACATTATTGAAGAAATATGCATTTTCATGGACATATGAAGCAACTAAGGCCTTTGAACATCTTAAAGAGGCAATGTTCCTAACACCAGCCTTAGCTACGCCAGACTTCACAAAAACCTTTATTGTAGAATGTGATGCCTCAGGAAATGGAATTGGTGTTGTTTTAATGCAAGAAGGAAGAACCATGGCTTTTGAAAGTCATCCAATCAATGGAATGTATTTACAAAAATATATTTATGAGTAGGAAATGTTGGCAATACTACATGCACTAAATAAATAGTGACCTTACTTAATGGGAAGACACTTCAAGGTAAAAATTGATCATGATAGTCTTAAATAGTTTTTGGAACAAAGACTATCTTTAGAAGAGCAGCAAAAATGGGTCACAAAAATGTTGGTTTATGAATTTGAAATCATATACAAAAAATGGAAGCTAAATGTTGTTGCAAATGCACTCTCAAGAAAGGATGAGGAGGTGGAATCATTGCTTTGTGCCATTTCTATTATCCAACCAGATTGGATAACTAAGGCAAGGGAGGAATGGAAAAATGACGAAGATGTGTGGAAATGCATTCAAATGTTGCAGTAATATCCTAGTACATTTGATAAATTTAGTTGGAAAATTGATTCCTTATGGTACAAAAATCACTTATATCTTTGTAAGAACTCCCAACTGAAACAAATGATTCTTTTGGAATTGCACACATCTCCCGTTAGAGGACACTCAATATTTTTAAAAACTTAGCACAGGGTGAAGAAATAATTTTTTTGGATGGCCTTAAATAACGTAGTTACCGATCGAACGGGAACTATTACCTCAAAACGAGAACTCTAGCCCAAAAAAAATAAAAAAGCATACCAAAAAAAAAAAAAAAAAACCCAAAAACGAAAAGTGTGTCTTCAATAACACACCTTTTTTTAGGATCAAATTTCAAATTTTTTTTAAATTATGTTAAAAACCAATTTTTTTCTTGAAAAAAGGATTGAAAAAACACACTCAAAACAGAAAGCGTTGATGGTGGAATAACCAAAAAAAAATCGTGTCAGAATTTTGATACTTTTTTACAATGGAATTAAAGATAAAATATTAGGACATTGAAAATTCGTAAAATCAAACAATTTTGATACATGATGTTAAAGATACAAATATCATGTCTGAAAGCCTTATAATTGCCAACAATTTTGACTCATATCTTAAAGCCTTATATCTTGTTAAAGATAAAATATCTTGACTCTAAAAAACTCTAAAATTGTAATTGTTTTCAACCATAACATTAAAGATAAAATATCATAGCGCATAAAAAACCTTAATATTTTGACAATTTCTAAATCTTAAGATTTTAAATATTAACTTTTTAACATACTTGAGCCATGAAATTATGGACAAATTATATGACTTAAACAATTTTTAGAAATGAAAAAGTAAATGAAATATTTATTATTCCAAGAGTAATTATTATTTTAAAGGATAAAAATATATCTCTTTTTAAATATTAACCTAAGACAACTTATCTAATTGCAAGAAAAACC
This sequence comes from Pinus albicaulis, assembly GCA_034641835.2. Classification (NCBI taxonomy): domain Eukaryota; kingdom Viridiplantae; phylum Streptophyta; class Pinopsida; order Pinales; family Pinaceae; genus Pinus; species Pinus albicaulis. The sequence continues at coordinate 844,520,911 of CM076582.1, read as the reverse complement.
TAAAAATCAACCATTAATATGAAGTGTCCCCTTTCAATGAGGCATAAAATTTTTATAATTTTTAAAAGTATCTTATACCAAATGTTAACAATAAATAATATCATGGCAATATCACTGCATAATCTAAAAATTCAACATTATTTTCTAATTTTTTTTTTTACTTTTAATCAAAATATCAACTTTGATATATTGAATATAACATAAATTATTTTTGTAATTCATTGTTGCACTATGGATATTCTAAAGAGATGAATTCTTCATAATTAAAACATATAATCCAACAAATAGAGAAATGCATCATAAATTCTTGTAAGATCATATGGAAGTCAAAATATTTATTTGAAGTCACCATGCAAACATCAATTACATAAAAATTTCTTAGATAGTTATTCAAAATCAGTCATAGGTTCTGGCACACCATCAAAACCTACATCTTCAGATGAATGACTGGATGCAGATGCAGGTGATCCATATTCTTCTATTTCATCAACTAGTGCTCCATATGAGTCAACATGCATGCCCACCATTTTATATTTCAAAAGTATTCTAGATATTTTACTACATTCAACATAGTCCCATGTCAACACTATTTGTTCTAATCACAATTTCTTCAAAATATTTATGGTCTTCAAGCAAATATTTCCTCTCTTTGTCAAATTCAATTCATACACATGTAAACATCATCCAATTTCAAGACATTTGTGCGGCGATGATTTATATTTGTGCCCTTTGTTATTCTCTTTCCACCATTTTTTTTTCAACTACCATCTCTAGCTTGTAAACACCATTGAATGGGTGGGTACTTGTGGCATACCAATGTACTTCAATAGTTCTAATATCTTCATTTTATTTAATGACCTTCTAAACCTTGGCAACCCAGAATGGATAGCGAAGTGGGTCTTCATCTTCTAACACTGCTATCATGAAAGCCTCCTTAACATCTTGCATATAACCCCTATAAAGGTGTTCCATGGCTTCACCTTGTACACATGATCTTCTAGAACCAATATATATTTCTCTTTCCTCTACATGTGGAGGATTAATAATACCTTGAGCCTATTGATGTTCAACATTATGTGTTTCCTCATGTTCATTTGGAATATTTTGTGGCCAAAAAAATGGAGTGTTCAAAAGCGTATCCTCATTTATTGATATTGAAATCATATCAATTTGATTATTGAAAAAATACTCCCACCAAATTGAATCAGCAACATCAAAGTACTCATATGTATCTCTAATACATATTTTAGTTTCCTCCAGACCTTCAAAATAATTTATATCTCTCTTATGCCTTCGTGCACTATGGAGTTCAACAACTGACTGTAATAACAATACCTTTGATGCAAATATTGGATGGTCTAGAATGATCTTCAAAAATGCTAAACCTGATGATGGCCCCCCTTCTGTAGCAGTTGAATACTTCTTTCCCCATATAAGTGTTATCCCATCAATTTTTTTGATACGAAATTGATGTTGGAAGCTAATGTCATTAAGTTGTTCAATGCATTTCTCCTTACCATGTGATCCTAGAATAAACCTTCGCATATCAATAGTTTCTTCCAACCCATGAAAAATAGGCTCTAGAATTTATCATTTCTTAATGCATTCAATTAATGATGGCAAGCTTCCAACACCTTTTCTCCTCAATGCTATTGAAAAACGACTGAAAATTTAATCAATATCATCATGAGTATTCCCAACAAGAAGGAAACAAACCTTTATCTTTCTAAAATTTCCCAATTCAATGAGCATGTTTAGATACCCAAAAAGAACTTGATTTTTGTTTTTATGACTTGTGTTGTCTAATTGTGCATACATAACTTCTAGGAGAATACCAGACCAATGAGTAACCACATCATGGATTATAGCTATGGTCAGATTTGCATCATTATGAATATTTGGAGTTGTGAAGTAAACCCTTGGAAAAATATTCTCATTAAAGACCATACAACCAACCAAGTGAAATTGAATGAAATTTTCCTCTGGTAATTTTTTTGGTGTGCAGAAAAAATGTGGCAGGAGTGTTTTCTTTTGGTCCATACCATCAATTATCAAACCCAAATATTTATTTGGATTATCATAACATTTCTTTCGATGTTTATACAATTTTTGTCTTTCACTTTCTTGTTGATTGTGATGCTCTTGAAGTTCTTTGACAACGGAAACTACACATAAAATAAAAGAAACATATGAATAAATATATTTTCATAGTTGATAACAATCCAAATTTTAAAAATAATTTTTGAAGTCATACCTCTTTCTTCCCCTTGAAATTTATCTCTTTTTGCTTTAAGAGAAGCACATGTACAACAAATCCCCATCCTTGTCTTATTAGGAATACAAACATTGTTCAATTGTTTCTTCCATACCCTTATAAAATATGAATATGTAATAAAATTAAAAATTCCTTCAGCACCTTCTGCATATTCTTTGTATAAGCTGTAGATTTTGCGTCTTGAGAAATTATCTGGAATATGTATTGTGTCTTTATTTCGAATACACTCTCCATGCTTTGAAAATAAGACTTTCATCCATGACATAGCATTATATTCTAATGGCCCAACATCTCATTTATAACGTAATTCTGAATAATATGTGAGATTCTTTTCCAGTATATCTTGGATTCTTGACAAACGAAAATAACCAATTGAATGGAACATTTTGAAAGCCTTTCTATAGAGCAATACATTCCCAATATGATAATCAAAACCTGCTAGTGTGGATTGCATGCAACCCACTAAATATGAATTTTGCATTCTTTTATTCATTGAAAAATATCTTTTCCTTTTCTTGAAAGCATTGTTGAAATCCATATGTTTCAGGCAATCCTTTCGACAGCAGTCACATGAAATCAGATGTATGACAAAACTTCTACTTGTGAGATATGTTGTCCTAACCCTTGTATAACTAGAATATTTTGGATTGATATGAAAAGGTATACTCCTACTCCTAGTTGCAATATTTTCTTACAACAGCTTCATCATTCCATTATCCTTTGTAGAAGCAGTTTCATCACCCTCATGATTATCCCCACTTTCATCATTTTGAACATAGTTAAGAAATTCATCAAAATCATTACTTGGAAAATATTCATTAGCATCCTCACTTGAAGAAAAAATTTCACAAGAATCATATGCACTTTTGAAACCCTGACTTAGATGAAATTATTCACCATCTTCATCCACGCTTTCAAAATATTCCCTTGGAGGATTCAATTCTACATAACCATGAGTGCCTTTGAAAGGCTCACTTATAGAAAATTCATTATTCAAATATGTGCCTCTAAAATTATCATTTGCAAGAAACTCTTCATCATCCCCTTCCTCAGTGGTGCTCTCATAATCCTTAGGATTAGGCCTAAGTGGAAGCTTTGAATCTCTATTCACTATAAATTCTTCATCCCACCCTTCATCATTGGTGCTCTCATAATCCTTAATATTAAAATAAAGTGGATAATTTGACTCTGGAAATTATTCATCCCCCCCCCCATTAGTGGTGCTCTTATAATCCTTAGCATTAGGATGAAGTGGAAATTTTGACTATGGAAATTCATCCCCCTCTTCATCAGTGGTGCTCACATAATCCTTAGGATTAGGATGAAGTGGATACTTTGTCTCTGGAAATTCTTCATTCGCCTCTTTATAAGTGGTGCTCGCATAATCCTTAGGATTAGGATGAAGTGGATATTTTGACTCTGGAAATTCTTCATTCCCCTCTTCATCGGTGGTGCTCGCATAATCCTTAGGATTAGGAAGAAGTGGATATTTTGACTCTGCAAATTCTTCATTCCCCTGTTCATCAGTGGTGCTCGCATAATCCTTAGGATTAGGACGAATTGGATATTTTATCTCTGGAAATTATTCATTTCCCCCTTCATCAGTGATGCTCGCATAATCCTTAGGATTACGATGAAGTGGATATCTTGACTCTATAAATTCTTCATGATGTCCTTCATCACTAGTGCTCTTATAATCCTTACCATTAGGATGAAGTGGAATAACTGACTCTTGATTTACGGAAATTTATTTTTTCTACCCTTCATCAATTATATTCTCATCATCTGTAGGATTATGATCAAGTCAAAAATTTGACTCTCTATTCATGGTAAATGAACTCTTGCTATATTCATCAATCTGAATAGAGTTGTTGCATGACAAAGATGTTGATGCTACAAAGAGAAAAGCTTTAGTAGCAGAAGAACCCATGACTTTCAAAAAGAAAATGTTTGATGATACAAATGCACTCTCTCCTAATGACAGTATATAGCTTAAAGACTGAAAATATCCCTCTAAAATTTCCTCCCAAAAAATTTCACTAAAAATTGTCCCTCCAAATTGTCCCCCAAAATATTTCGTGAAAAAATTTCCCTCCAAAATTTTCACTTCAAATATTTCCCTCCAAAATATTCGTTTAAAATGTATTTCAAACCATTTTACTAACCTGCTAGTCTTGAAATATTTAACCCTACATTCTATTTAAAATATCCACAAAAATATTCCTTTCATGCATTCCTTCCAAACTAAAATAATTTTTTTATTTAAATGATTTAACATTGACTACATATCAAAATTAATTTTTAAAATTTATGTTTTATTTTTTGGCCAAGATTGAATAAAAGTTAATATAAACCTATAAATTAACTTCATATTAATTTTCTTAATTTTAATTTTAATCCCACATTCGCGAAACGCTAAAGCAATTTCACAATCTTCGCTATATAATAACAATCATTTTTTCTATTCCTCACATCACATCAAATATTATGGGTTTTTTTAGAGGAATTTGTGGAGGCGTTGAGTTTTTTGAAACCAATTTACCGATGACAGAGGTTTGTTGGAGGCAATTTATTACAAACAAATGACGAAATTTTCTTAGAAAAATTTGTACGGCCTTTAATAATTTGGATAATGCTTGTGAACAGAACCGCTAAATTTTTTACATTTAAACTTTGTTTTCTTCTATTTTTACCATTTAAAGATGAGTTTTGGAGAATGTATACATACATATATACATATATATATACATATATATATAAATATATATATATATATATATATATATATATATATATATATATATATATATATATATATATATATATATATATATATATATATATATATATATATATATATATATATATATATAATATGCTCTATCTATCAAAGAATAGCAACAAAAAATATTTATTAAGATGTTTATTTTTGAGACCCGAAGGCATGATTGCCAAATCTAAAGTTGCAGATGGACGCACTATGGATACTATTGAACACAAAAAATTGAAAAACATAATATAAGTCAAGCAACTGGCCCATCAAGTTCAATCAAGATTTTTTCTAAATGGAAGAACTCAGAGGAAATAAATAAAACAGATTTTTCATGGTATCTTGAAGAGAGTGAAACCGATGATGGTATACATATCTATCTCTTTTATGGTATGATTCACTTAGGTGAAGCATATCATGTGATGGGCATAGTACAAGACATATGTTTGGTTCTGGATACAAACACTATTTATGTTCTTGCAAGAATGGCTAATAAACATGAAAAGCTTAGATATCATTTATCAAAGGCCAAGTATGACACAGATGAAACATCTACAAAGTTCCGTGCAAAAATCTCAAGCAACATTGAAAATAACATTGTAAGTATGAATTATTGTAAGGATCATTCAATTTTGTATAAATTATTGATCATTGACATTTTATTTTGTTTCACAATATTTTCTTGAGCCTATTTCAAACTTGATTGAGGATATTTATTATATGGAGCCAAATGTTATGACTATGATCAAGACTTTCCACATAGAAACAGAAGAAGAAATGAGAATTAGGCAAATACCAACAGCTCATGACATTGTAGTAGTTCAAAGATGGGATCAATGAAGACTCACTAAGGTGGGTAAATATAGTAAACCTAAACATGTTGCTTTTGAAGATGTGGAAGATGAATCTGAAAATTATGTTAGAATTAGTGAGGAGGAGATTAGAACTGTTGTGAAAAAGGAGAAAACAAATCAAATACCAAAAAGAAAAATGGCCAAATATGTCTCTCTTCTAGCTGATGGTGAAGATCTTATTTATAAAAAAAATGTTATGTTAACTAGTAAGAAGAAGAAATCAAATGTTGGTTAACCTGTAAAATTCATTAGCAGTAATAAAGAACAAACTGAAATCTCTAAAGGAAGTATATAAATCATAACACTAGGAGCCGAGTTGGAGGATGGAATTATTAAAACAAAACAAAATTCCAGTTGATCTGAGTTGAGGAAGAATAAACTAATTTGTTGTGACCAAAAATTTGAACTTAATGTCATCCAATTCTATAGGCCATATGAAGGACAATCTCAATATCAAATTAGAAATTCGCATCACCTACATTTACATAATATGAAAGCATTGTTGAGGTTCAATCCATATGCGCATGTGGTGGATTATGCTATTCCTTTTTATCCACGTCAGGTTCCCAACAAACAGGCATCTGAGAAGACACGATGTTTTGATTATAATATTATGTAATTGGAGGGAACCATCCAGTAGATGCTAAAAGACATTTGAATGAGGAATATCCCAATAACTATCTTTTCCAAACAATGAAATGCATCATTTATGTTGATTTAACATAAAAAAAAAAAAATCAAAGTTATTGGCATGGGATCATAATGAAGATAATGAGTACATAATGAAAATTAATTTCATCCAAAGGGTCAGATTTATTCATAATGAATTCATAGAAAAATGTGGTGGGGATAAGGCAACAATCAGTCTAACCTTTCGGAAGGAATGTTTAATGGAAATAGGTTATCAAATTGATGACAAAATCAAATCAAAAGATGGAAAAATACATTCAAATATATTCAGAGGCATGGATAAAAATTTTCAGCTGGCATTTAAAACTCAGGAGATATGGGAATTCATTGATGAGATTTTTGAGCAGTGGGAGAATTTTTCCATAAAAAATCATAAGGTTAAAAGGTGTAGATCCATAATATGTACCAAAAGTAAGACATGCCCTGAAATGAAGCAACTTCTAGAGGATATGACTATCACACCTTGGAGAATAATGAAAGGAGTGAAGGATGATAAAATAGTCAAATCAGTACTATCCCATGTGAAGTCAGGTGAATTCTCAATGGAGGAAATGTGCGCAAAATTTTAGAAGTAAGTTTGTTGAATTATTTGTATATTTCTTTTGATTATAATTTTCCTTTAAATAAAACATATTGTTGTTCATAGAATTTTTTATACATCTCACTATATTAACAATTTTAACTTTATTTATTCAGTGAGAAGATTATATGAAAATACAAGAACATATGGTTAGAATTTTGAATGAAGATAGTTGGGATGATGTTGTGCACAACTACCCAGAATCAAGTTCTACATCAACACTTAAATATTTTTATATTGCATTCAATAAGGTATGTTGATTTATACATTAATTTTATTCATATTTAAACTATTTTTGTTTTATTACTTATACATATATATATTTTTATGTCATTAAAGATGTCAAAGCAGGATGCAAATAGAGTATCAAATACTTTCAAAATTTTTATTGAAAAAATTAAGTTGGAAAGGATGATAAAGAAACGTATTAAGAATGTTGAACTTGATCCTATTCTTAATCATTTCATTTGGAATGGGATCAACAATGTCCAATATCAAATAATACTAGGTGATTTTGAAGACATTACAAAACTCATACCTAAAAGGGAATATGGCCTAGTTATTGCTGATATTTCTCATGGTTTCAATTTCCCAAACATTGAATATGATAGTGAACCATATACTCATCAAGATTTCAGTAAAGTGGTTACGGGCTTTCAAGAATTCACAACATCACAACTTTGGAGATTTGTGACATTTCATTCAGACACAATTTGCAATGTTATTAACAAGCTTCAAGGGAAAAACAAACTCAAGGATGCAGCTCACTTAGTAAGACATTGAAACTTTATGTTCGATTAATGTTAGAATTTTTTATTTATGTACAATTTAATTGAAATTTTACTATGTTATGTTACAGGAAGAAGTCAAATCTTGTTTGTTTCGAAGATCAGCCTATTATAAATGATTGTGAGTTCATCCATGTTGAATGTTGGACAAAAGAGGATATCTATAGGCCTATTCTTCTGAATCAAGTAGATGGGAAGAGTCATATTCAAGTATCAGTTTACGATGATGTTGCAAGAAAAATAACATATGAGGAAAAAGATTCAAAAGGGGATATAGTTAACATTTATAAAAAACCACAAGCATTGATTAACTATCTTATAGATCTATGTTCAAATGAAGGAGATTGGGTTTTGGATATATTCTGAGGTTCAAGTAAGTTTTATTATATTAAATTGAATTTAAATATTTTATTTTTTATTTTTTATTATTTATACTAATTTTCTTAATTATTTCTTCTGTTCTTGATGATTAGTTACAACGCTAGCATGTTGCCTATAAAAAGGAATAAATTGCATTTCCATTGAGAAAGACCGAGTGCAATGAAATTTATTCAACAAAGAATTAATGCTCTTCAATTTCTTCCAGATGCAATGCAAGAAGTTAGTTTGAGGAAAGGGGATTTTAATGAATCACGTGTGGCAAAAAAGGCAAAGGAACTTCAACCACTATTATATGGAATGATTGGAAAAGGACATTTTGGAATATTTTTAGACATGAAAGATCCATTAGAAGATGACAATGAACAAAATGAAGCAAATATTTTTGTGGAAGAAGACATTAATGATGTTATAGAAGATGTTGAACATGGATTAGTTGATATTAGGGATTAGCTTTAAGTTATGCTTGTAAATAAAGCTCAAATTTGAGAGTTATTAATCAACTTTACATGTAATTTTTAGACTCTGATATTTTATGAGAAGAGTCCTTATTTTTTGGAAAAAACCTGTGATTGCTATTAAATTTTGACATAAAATTCATAAAAAATGTTATTTTTAAAGTTTTTTTGTTAAGATTTTCCCCAAAAAATCGTTTATTAAACATTTTTTTTAACAAAAAGTCTAAAAATGTGTATTTTTTTGTCATATGATTAAAAATATTGGTTTCTTAGCAACAATTATTTGATGTGCATTGAAATATTAATTAACAATACATAAACATATAGAAAATCCTAGCTTTAAAATATTGACGTTTTTTTTATTTTTTTAACTATGTGAAAAAATGAAGATTTCATTACAAAAAAATAAAAATAAAAAACAAAAAAAATACATAAATACACTTAAAAATAAACATCTTAGGGAAGAAGAAGACATTGGAAAATTTATAATGTCAAAAACAACCCTCTAAAAAAGAGTAGGTGATTCTACATCACCACTTTTCAAAATCAACATGAAAATGACATGACATTAAAAAAAAAAAGGAAAAGAAAAAAAATGTCATAAGAAAACTTAAAGTGCCAAAATTATGCTCCAAGAAAAAATGGTGATTCTGCATCACCACTTTTCAAAATCGGGTGTTTTTTTGCTACCTCAGAAAAAACGGGTACCAGGTAATTTCCTCATTTGATCGGTAACTATGTTAAATTTGATATCCAAAAGTTTGTGGAAAAATGTTTCATTTTCCAGAAAAATAAAGTTGATACAATTAAGACCTCGAGTCTGCTACAACCTTTACCCATTCCAAGTCAATGTTGGGAGGAGCATTCAATAGATTTTATCACAGGTTTACCTAAGTCGAAAGGAAAGAGTGTCATCATGGTGGTAGTTGATAGAATTACCAAGTATGGACACTTTTGTGCATTATCGCATCCATTTAAAGCAAGTACAGTTGCTACTGCATTTATGGAAGAAATTCAAAAGCTACATGGAAACCCAAATATTATTGTAAGCAAAAGAGATCCCATTTTCACTGTAAATTTTTTGACGGAATTATTTTCTTGTTTGGGTACTCAACTAGCCCATAGCTCATCTTATCATCCTCAATCTGATGGGCAAGCTGAGAGAGTGAACAAATTTTTGGAAGGATATCTTCATTATTTTGTATTAGATAAGCAAACACAATGGGTCAATTGGTTACCTATGACTGAATGGTGGTATAACACTTCCTCCTATACAGCAACAAAAATGACCCCATTTATGGCACTTTATGGATATCATCCACCATCAATAACATCATCTTTAGGAGAAAATTATAAGGTTCAAGTAGTGGAAGATCACTTCAAGCATCAACAGCAAGTTCTCCAACTGTTAATGGATAACCTAGATTTGGCACAAACTCTAATGAAACAACAGGTAGATCAACATTGCAGTGAGAGAATTTTTGATGTAGGAGACTGGGTATTTTTACAGCTACAACCATACAAACAAATGTCACTCAAGCAAGCTAAGAAGGATAATAAATTATCACCAAAGTACTATGGTCCTTCCAAGGTGTTGCAAAATATTGGTACTATGGCATACAAATTGGAGCTTCCTACTTCTCGAGTGCACCTAGTTTTCCATGTTTCATGCTTAAAGAAGGTTATAGGTGACAAACTTCCAGTTCAAACAATATTGCCAAAACTTGATGAGGAAGGAAAAATTATATTGGAACCTGAAGCAGTCACCCAAACAAGAACTTGATAGCTTTGAAATCGATCAATTTCAGAGTATCTCATCAAGTGGAAGAACTTACCCACTTAAGATTCCACATGGGAGGATGATCATTTTATACAAAAGCATCTAGAGCTACTCAAGCATTGAGGAAAACACTTTTTTTTAGGAGAGGGGTATGTTAGGTTTCTATATTACTAGTGTAGTCCCTTATTGTTGTAGTGTAGACCCCTTATTGTTATTGGTGTACCCCTGTAGTCCCCATATTGTTATTATTATGCCCCATAAAACCCCACTATTGCTATTTTTGGCCCTTAGATTATTATTGTTAGGTCAACTAGGATTATATTGTGACCCCATGGACTCCTATATATAGAAATAAGGTTTTCTCATTTTTATCATCCAAGAATTGTTCATTTATGTAATGTAAATGAGATTTCCCCCTCGACGTGGTTGATTCCTAAGGCGTTGATCTCTATTTTCTTCTATTTTTCGAGCTAGTTTCATCACATCATCTTTAATCAAACATAGTCACGATAGTCAACCATCATCAACCATGGTCAACTATTGTCACTATGGTTGACTATGGTTGACCATAGTTAACTATGGTCATCATGATCAACCATTGTCAACCATATTTGACTCTAGTCAGCATGATTGACCATACTAAAGATTTAAAAATATTGAATAATATTAATATGGTTTAAAACACATTTACTAGTATTAATAGGGTTCAATAAGCTTTTATTTATAAGGATTAAAATTGTTTAATAATATTAATATTAATATTAATAAAGTTTGCAAAAGTTAAAAAATAAAGCTTATCAATAACATTAATGTTAAGGTTTAATAATAAGGCTTACTACTAAAATTATTATTGATATTAAATTTTATTAACAAGATTTAAAGTTTATTTATTATTTAATTTTCAATAGCATTAATAAAAATTAAAATATTACTATTATTAATATTTATATTAATAAGGTTTTTTATTGATATTAAGATTTCTTGATTAAATTTCGTAATAATATTAATATTAAGGTTTTTTAATAAGGTTTAAGGTTTCTTTAATATTTAATTGATATCACAATGTAATAAAGAAATTGACATCCTTTCTGTTGAGTGAAAAATCCATGTCGCACTGTGACGAAAAAAATTCAATATCAGAATATGACAAAAGAAATATCACCATTGCAATATGAAAAAATAAAATCTATGTTGCAATGTGAAAAACAAAAATCCAACATCATATTATGACAAATTGAAATCAACATCACAATGTGATGAATAAAAATGATGTCACATTTTGACAAACAAATAATAATGTTACAACATGAGGATTTCATCAAACATAGGAAACCTTTATGGTAAATGTTTAAATAGTCAACCATGGTCAAACTTACTCAAACATATGTTTACCATATTCAATCATAGTCAACATTTCTCACCCAGTCAACCATATCTAACTATAGTCAACCATGGTCAACCTTACTCAGTCATAATCACGATTTAAAATTGTTTAATAATATAAATATTAATATTAATAAGGTTGACTAATAATGATATTAATCTTACTACTAAGGTAAAATGTATTAATATTAATATTTTTTATTAATAATATTAATATAAGATTTATGAATACGGTTTAGTATTTATATTTGACAAGATTTAAGGTTTATTTAATATTGAAGTTTTATTCAATATTTAATTTTATAGTATAACTTTTATAAACTTTCTCAATATGAATCATATTTAATTATGGTTAAACCAACGCAACTTGGAAGAGAAATATCTACAGATGCATATTGAGTTTGGGGTGAAGGAAGGTACAATTCTATCGGGATTGGTACATTAACCTTTAGGAGGGAGTCAGGATCTGCTCTTCTCCTAAAAGATGTCATGTTTGTTCCAGGCCTAAAGAAGAATCTCATCTCTATAGCAACTTTGGAAGATCGTGGTTATGATGTGATATTCAGCAAAGGGAAAAAATTCCTAAGACACGTAGCCATGGGACAGATGACGCTGATCAGGGTTCATGTGAAGAACCTATATAAACTTGATGTGTAATATTGTGTTGCATTAAGCAATAACGCAGAGAAAGTGTAGAGTCGCGATGCTAGTGAAATTAGCACAAGAGATTGTGCCATTTTCCTAATGGCACCTTAAATATTATTCGAAAAATAACCAATGGCCTCCCTAAAGGAGCACTTGAGCGTAAGGATGTCTACAAGGGTTGTACCTTGCGGAAGTATGTAAAATCCACATTCCATGATCGAGACAACAAACCACATGCAGTCTTGGAAAGACTACACTATGATGTTTGTGGACATTTCTCGATAGCCACCACTGCCAGGAAAGGGTACTTTGTTATTTTTATTGATGATTTCTCAAGGAAGTGTTGGATCTTATTCATGTATAAGAAGGATGAGGCATTCTCAAAGTTTGTATGATTCAAGGCACTAGTTGAGAAACATAGCAGCGAGAAGGTGAAGGCTCTCAAGAATGACAATGGAGGTCAGTATGTTTCGAATGAATTCAATAATTTCTATAGGAAATAAGCCATTTGAAGAGAGCTAACAAAAACGAACAACCCACAATAGAATGGGGTAGTTTAGACGAAGAACCAGAGCATTGTTGGAGTTGCGAGAGCTATGCTACATGACCAAGGCCTGCCATTGCATTCATTTCCAGAGGCATGTAACACAGTCACAGTCTACTTGTAGAACTGGAGTCCTCATCAGATTCTTGGTATGATTACACTAAAGGAGGATTTCTCAAGGATAAGGTCATGTGTGTTTCACATCAAGAGTTTTTGAGACTCTGTTCACTATCGTGTCTCCAAATATTTGAGGAAGAAACTTTAGTCGACAATAAAGTTGGGAGTTTTATTTCGGTTACACCGAAACTCCACACAATTATTGTGTGTACTTACCTTCCATAATAATGACAATTGTGTGAAGGGATGAAAATTTTAATGAGGAGAAAGTGACTTGGTGCTCTCTTGAGAGGGAGCTTCAGATCCCACAAGAAGAGGATTGTTTAGCTCTAAAGCAATAGCCTTAGGAGGTGCCTTAGGTTGTTGTGGAGCAACCACAAATGGAGGAGTAGAGAGGAGGTAGATTGGATACATCCACTCAAGAATAACCATCCAGTGAATGAAGAAATAGAATGGGGGAAGCTAATACATTAGTGCAGGATGCGAGGGAGAATGTGGGAGCTCCTTCAAATTTGTGTAAGCAAAGGAGGTCACCTGAGAGGTACACTATCTACATGGATCTAATGATTGAGCTTATAGAGACCAAAGCCATCCTCTATTGAATAACAGTGTTTGGGGGGTGGTCCCAATACCAACAGATAAATTGTTTGTGGGTTTGAGATGGATCTTCAAGGTTAATCATGTAGCAGATGGAAAAATAGAGAATTATAAGGATATATTTGTGGCCAAAGGATTCTCTCAAGTTGAGTGAATCGACTATGAGGAAACCTTTTCTCCTATAGCAAGGTATTCATCCATTATATCAATTCTTGCATTGGTTGCGTAGATCAAGTGGAAGATCCACGAGATGGATGTAAAAACAACATTTCTCAATGGTGTTATTGAGGAGGAGGTGTACATCAAGCATCCAAAAGGTTTTGAGACATTTTCTTGGGATTATCATGTATGTAGACTCAGGCAAGAATTGTACAGTCTCAAAAAGGCACCCCAAGCTTGGTATACCACGATCAATAGTTATCTCACTAGTTTTGGCATCACCAATAGTGAAGCAGAGGTGAACCTCTATAATATTCTAGTAGAATGTAAAATGCTTATCATTGTTTTATATGTTGATGATTTAATATTAACAAGTGATGAGAAGTTGATCAACTCTTGCATGGAGGACCTTTCAAGGGAATTTGAGATGAAAGACATGGGTCTCATGCACTTCTTACTCAGGCTGGAAGTCTGAAAAAGTGATGGGGAATTTTTTGTGTCTCAAGGTTAGTATTCCAACAAAATACTAAAGATATTTCAGATGGAGAGTTTTAAACCCATGGAGACACCTCTAGTGGCCAACTAGAGGAAGTAGGATGCCACTTTAGGTGAAGGGGTGGATACTACCATTTATTGGCAGTTAGTAGGTTCACTAACGTATCTTGTGAATGCATGACCAGATATGTGCTATGTAGTCAACCACTTAATCCAAGATATGGTTAGGGCGACCAAATTGTATTGGAAGGTAGAGAAGCATATTTTATGGTACGTCATAGGCACTACCCAGTATGGGTTATGGTACAAATGGACAAAGGGAGTGAAGTTGTGTGGCTTCATAGATGCATGTTGGGCAAGACTTCAAGGGAATTTGAGATGAAAGACATGGGTCTCATGCACTTCTTACTTGGGCTGGAGGTATGACAAAGTGATAGGGAATTGTTTGTGTCTCAAGGAAAGTATTCCAACAATATATTGCATAGATTTTGGATGGAGAGTTATAAACCCATGGAGACACCTCTAGCAACCAAATGAAGGAAGTAGGATTCCACTTCAGGTGAAGAGGTGGATATTGCCATTTACTGGTAGCTAGTAGGTTCACTAATGTATCTTGTGAATACAAGACCAAATATGTGCTATATAGTCAACTAGTAGATCCAAGCTATGGTTGGGCTGACCAAATTGTGTTGGAAGGCAACGAAGTATATTTTATGGTACCTCAGAGGTACTACCCAGTATGAATTATGGTAAAAATGGACAAAGGGAGCGAAGCTATGTGGCTTCACAGATGCAGATTGGGCAGGATTCCATCCAACAGAAAGAGTACATCAGGTGGAATTTTCAGTGTTGGCTCCATAGCAGTTTCCTAGTACAACAGGAAGAAAATATTTGTGGCACTCAACTCATTAGAATAAGAATACATGGTTTCAATTAAAATAGTGTGTGAGATGATTTAGATGAAAAATATACTAGTGGGACTATTTGGTTAGATGATGGATCTAAATATGATCTATTGTGGTAATCATAGTTGCGTTAAGCTCTCTAATAATTTGGTATTTCACGATCAATCAAAGCATAGAGATATTTGATATCATCATTTACGGGATGTGCAGAGGTGGATAATGTTGCTACAATGAATTCCAATAGAGGAACAAGATGTTAACATCTTGACAAATACCTTGCCATGAAGGAAGTTCAAAATCCACAGGTGTAGGATAGGGGTGGTTTATAATCCCTTTCTTGATAAGAGGGAGTGTTGATAAGTGTAGAAAGAAAGTCTCAATTTAAATTTTCCTTGGTAAAATTGAGAAAATTTTAATTTCCACATCAGTAGATAACTTGGAGGGAGTTAACTAAGGTGACATGTCTCTTTTCACTCAGTTAGCTCAGTAAATTCGATTAAGAGGGAATGGAGTTCAGTTAAGCATGTGTGATTGGTAAATTATAGTAATCAAGGTCATTTATTTCCAGTTGTGTTCAATCAAACTATTTCTAACAGTTAATGGAACTAGTGGAAGGTCATTTATGCAATGATATAGCATTCGAACTCAATGATCATCCAGTTAACTGATCAATCAGCAAAACATATCAGGTGCATTCAAAGAATTTGAGTTCAATTGCAGTGTAACATCAATTGTAAACTATTCTTGAGTGTACACATGTTGCGTGCAATTAGTGATCAATCCTTGGAAATTGTACAGTCAATTTGGAGTAAATTCCAAAATAATAGGGGCTAACTCCTCAGGATTTGCACAAGGAAATAGGATCTCAGGTAGGGGAAAATTTTGACCAAATATGGGTCACAACTTCTCATTGAGCAGAGAGATAGGTTCTTGATTCGCAAGTTGTGCTCAAAGTGAGCAATAAATTATAATACATTCTCTATTCATATGATTAATGTAAAGAGGTTTGAGGGTTTTTTCCTAGTTGTGCTCCCCTAGAAAAATAATGTGCATGTGTGTTTTTTATAATTGCATGTTTCTGATTGTTGTTCTAAATAGTGAATTAAATTTTGTAGATCGATAAAGTAGAATTGTGTCTCTTGATTTTAGATTAAATTTCTTGAGCAGTTGCAATTATATCACCATATTTCTATGTGCAAGTGGTATCATAGCTCTTTCTTGGGAAAATTGGGGAGAAGTTGTTTTACTTTTTTGCAGGAATTCTTTGGGAAAAATAGTGGTTGGTGATTTTGTAGATCAGATATGAAAGTTTTGGTGCAAAAATTTCAAAAACAAATTGTAGATCTGAATTCCTTTCGAAAAAATACCGCAATTCAAAAAAACGTCTGAATCAGAGTCTGAATGAGGGATATATCATAGATTTAAAATCAATTTCTTTACATAATTGTTTTTGACGGAAATTCATGGATAACAGCTCTCCAGTTATTTTTTTCATATTTGTTTGCATAATTTCAAGAAAATAATTGAATATATGAGCTCATCTCAACAAATCGCCCAATTTCAAAAAAACAAATGGTCAAATTGGAGTCTGGATGAGGAAAATATTGTTGATTTTAAATCGGCTCTTTTTTCAGAATTTTTTGTGACGACTAAATAGTTTTTATGCGAATATGAGTTTCTAGAGTGCCCATATCGTGATTTCAATCACATGGGAAGATGTAGAATGGTTTTTCTATTTCGGAAAACAAACTATAATAAGAATTATGATCCATATTGACTAAGTTTTTTCCATTTTAAATTTGTCACACAAAGTAGGTAAATTTTTTCAAAACCCTCATTCTACTTCATGGGTTCTACTGAGCTAATTTTTACAGGTAAACATGACGGTCCTACTATTGAAGAGTTCCTAAAATGGGAAAATTCACACCACCCAAGAGTGTGGATATTTGAAAAAAATGATAAATTTCAGTGATGAGGTTTCTATAACGGTGAACTCACTTGACAAAAACAAGTTGGTAAGCCTTCCCGATGAAGAATTTGAAAAAGTGTTTTTTGACAAATGATCTTGTTAGTGTCAATCTAGTCATATTTCCATCAGTGATCAAAATTGCTCTTTTTCATTGCATATTAGGAGTCCCATACCAATAAATTTCACCATTCCGCTAGGTCATGGATTCATTGATGGTAGTGATTTCTCATCAGTTTTGCCTCATGTGAAACTAGTTGATTCTCCTCTCTATGGTATTTAGTCATGGGTCACTCTTTTTATCTTAGAATTATATTATTAGGTCATAGGGTTGGTCTCATTAGGTTCTAGGATCTCACCATGGTCAAATTAATGAGTCAAGTGTCAATAAATATCAGGAAGGTCATGAGGAAGTCAATAAACTCAAAGTCATAGCACCTGGAAGATCAAAGAGATGTTTTATTCAGTTTGATGTAATTTTCACCTCAAAACCAGGTTTTGAGGTGAAAACATGATACTTTGCCTTTATTGTCATTTATTATGTAATTTTATGTCAGAATATGTAATAAGTCACAATTCAGAAGATGCTATCTCCACAAAGTTACCACCCTGCCCTTCAGAGAGATTTTCCACAGCGTTTTTAGTGTCAAATAATGTTCTAAGTATGATTAGTAGAAAGAACCTGGAAATAGCTTTCCAACGTATATTTCACTCTCAAAACTGACTTCTGGATTGAAATTTATGCCTAAGTGAAGTAAAAATTCCCCTATACCCTTAAACAATCCATTTTCCCACCATTCCCTACACTTTATTTTATTAAAGTTTTATATTTTATTTAATAAATCCATTTTTCCCCCTTCCAATTTACAAAATTGCATTATAAAATCGTTTAAAACAAATGAGATTTATACATAACCACTTCCCCACCATTACCCCTAAACTTTGTAATAAATTATATATATATAAATCCCCGCCCTTCCCAAACCACTTCCCCTCCATACCATATAAATTTATAATAAAGTTTTAAAAAGTTCTATATTATATAATCCCCACCGATTCAAGTCCTTTCACTTTCCCCGATCGCATCGTAAATTCAAAATGTGCGCTCTGATTGGCCCTCCTCTTAACAAAAACTGCAATGCGATTGAAAGTCCCGATTGCCATGTCCCTCGATTGACTCCGCCCGATGTTGTATTGGTCGTCGATCTACCTGTTGGGTATGTGTTATATTCTTTCCACAACTAGCCCCATGCATTGTATGTTGCGCTGGGCACAGCAGGGGGGTCACAGGGGGGGTGGCAGCCCCCCTTGTCGGGGTCCGAGTCAGCGCCCCAGCGAAATTTTTTTTTGGTATGCGGTCCCACTCATATGTGGACCCACCCATGTTTTGTGCATGAGTTTGCACATGGTTTTGGGGTACAATGGTTTTCGACCCCTTGTATTTTGTAGATCCAGTCAACGGAACTACGGTTATGTTCTAATCCAGGGTTAATGGATTGGGGTTTATGTATGCTTCGGCATGTATATATATGTGTTGTAACACTAAAAGGAATATAATGAAAAATCAAGCTGGTCGTCCCAATTTGGGTCCAAGGGAAAATCTTTGTGTTTATCTGTTTTATGTTTTATGCTCTCGTTATTGTTTATTTTCTGTTATAAGATGTATGTGTAGATAATTTATGTTTAGGGTTAAAACCTACATTTGGAACCAGAGCTATTTCGGCGTCAAGGGGACGCCTTTGTTGCGGAGGGTTTTTTGCTTGGGCCTGAGGTAGACCCTGTTCAGTGGGAGATCTGCAGGATCAATTCTTGTTGTGAAAGAAGATGGCGAGCGGCAGAAAGATAGAGATCGAGAAATTGAATGGTCAGATTTTTGAGTTGTGGAAGCTCAAGATGGAGGATTTGCTGGTGGATAAAGATCAGTGGATCACAGTAGATATAGGTATTAAACCAACGGCAATGTCAGATGAAGACTGGAAGAAACTGGATCGAAAGGCTAAGAGCACAATACGGTTGTGTGTCTCAGATTCAGTATTTTTGAATGTATCTGGGGAAGCTATGGCGAAGAATTTGTGGGAAAAACTTGGGACTTTGTACCAATCTAAGTCTCTGGTGAATAATTTGTTCCTGCGAAAAAAGTTGTATAACCTGAGGATGAAGGATGGAGACTCGGTGACAGAGCATCTGAATGCCTTCAATACTGTGGTAAGTCGGTTTTCATCTATTGATATTAAAATCTCAGATGAATATAAGTGCATCAGTTTGTTGTGTTCTCTACCAGACTCGTGGGACAGTCTGGTTATTGCAATATGTAGCAATACAACTACCTTGAATTTTGATGACATTGTCTCAGCCTTGTTGTCGGAGGAAATGAGACGGAGAAATATGGAGGGTCAAAATGGAGATGCCTTATCTGTACGAGGAAGGTGCCAAAACAGAAACAAGAATAAATTTTCGAGTGGGAGATCTAAATCTAGAGGGAGATCTAAATCTCCTGGAAAGTTTGTAAAGGTGTGCTAGAAATGCGGAAAGGAAGGGCACTACAAGAAGGAGTGCAGATCTAAAGTTCCTGAGAAAGGAAAGGGATCTAATGATGCTCCTTCTGCAGAGGCAAAAACCACCTCAGATGAAGGTGGGGATGTGTATTTGGCTTCTTCTTCAAGTACACATGTAGATCATGAGTCATGGTTGATTGACTCGGGTGCATCCTTTCACTTGACTCCCCATAGGGAGTGGTTCTACGAGTATGAGAAATATGATGGTGGTGATGTCTTCCTAGGGGATGATAGGAAGGCCAGAATCATCGGATGTGGAAAGGTCAAGCTGAAAATGCACAGTGGAAGGATTAGAACACTTACTGGTGTTCTGCATATTCCTGCATTGGCCAGAAATCTGATTTCTGTAAGCAAGATGGCTGATGCAGGTGTAAAAACAGTGTTCGAGAAAGATATCTGCAAGATGGTTCAGGGAGCACTGGTATTAATGCGGGGAGTTCGGATTGGAACTCTGTACAAGCTACAAGGTAGGAATGTTATTGATGGGTGTAACAGTTCTGTGGTTCCTGAAAGAGGAGAGGAAAGCCTAGTTGTCTCTGGAGAAAAGACCATGATATGGCATCAAAGGCTTGGACATATTGGAGAGAAGGGCCTTCGGATACTACATAGAAATGGTATGGTAGAAGGTATGTCTAATTGCTCTCTGGATTTCGATTTCTGTGAACATTGTGTATATGGGAATCATAATCGGGTGAGTTTTCCTTCTGGTGCTAAGAGGGCAAACAAGATATTAGAACTTGTGCACAGTGATGTGTTTGGACCTGTGTCAGTTCCATCACTGGGAAAGTTTGTGTACTATGTTTCATTCATAGATGACTTCTCAAGGAATACATGGATATATTTCTTGAGGAAGAAATCTGAATTCTTTGACAAATTTAAAGAATTTAAGGCTCTGGTGGAAAACCAGACAGAGAAGAAGATAAAGGCGCTGAGGACAGATAATGGTGGGGAGTTCTGCAAGAATGAATTTGAAGAGTTCTGTAAGAAGTGTGGTATAGCACGACAGAAGACTACTCCATACACACCTCAGCAAAATGGAGTTGCAGAAAGAATGAACATAACACTAATGGAAAAGGCAAGAAGCATGCTCAGTGGTACCGGGTTAGGACAAGAATTCTGGGCAGAGGCAGTGGAGACTGCATGCTATCTGGTTAACAGATCACCTTCATCAGTGATGGAGGATAAGACTCCACATGAGGTATGGACTGGTAAGAAAACCTCTCTTTCACATCTAAGGGTATTTGGATGTGATGCATATGTACATGTTCCAAAGGAGAAAAGGACCAAGTTGGATAATAAATCTGAAAGGTGCATCTTTATTGGGTATAAGGATGGTTTAAAAGGTTACAAGCTTTGGAACCCAGAAACAAGGAAGGTTGTGTACAGCCGAGATGTGGTGTTTAGAGAGGTGAAAGATGTTGTTAAACATGAAATCATACCAAAGGAACCTGAGAAGATATATTTTGAGCTAAAGGAGGATGAATCAGACTCTACAACAGAAGAAGATTCAAAAGAGGAAGAGCCACAAACTCCAGCTTTGAGAAGATCAGTTCGGGAAAGAAGGCAACTAGAAAGGTATAGTCCATCTGCTTTCTGTTCAGGTTTTGCCTTAACTATAACTGATGATGAACCCAGAACTGTCAGGGAGGCAGTAGATTCAGAGGATGGAAAACTCTGGAAGGAGGCCATGGTTGATGAAATGGAATCCTTGCACAAAAATGATGCATGGGATCTGGTGGAGTTGCCGGCTGGAAGGAAGCCCATTGGGAGCAAATGGGTGTTTAAGAAGAAGATGAATGTAGAAGGCAAGATGGAGAAATACAAAGCTCGGTTGGTAGCGAAAGGTTATTCCCAGGTGCCGGGAATTGATTTTGGTGATATTTTTTCTCCTGTTGCCAAGGTTACTTCTATTAGATTACTTTTATCTGTTGCTGCTGCATTTGATTTTGAGATAGAGCAGATGGATGTGAAGACAACATTTCTTCACGGGGATCTAGAAGAGGAGATCTACATGAAGCAACCTGAAGGCTTTATGGTGAAGGGTAAGAAAGAACTAGTATGCAGGTTGAAGAAGTCTCTGTATGGGTTAAAACGGTCACCAAGGATTTGGTATCAGAAATTTGATACCTATATATGGGGACTTGGCTTCACCAGAAGCAAGGAGGATCACTATGTTTATTTTAAATTAATTAGTGACCGTGTTATTTATTTGGTCTTGTATGTGGATGATATGTTTTTGATTGGAAATGACAAAGAGATTATCCAAGATTTGAAGACCCAACTGTTCTCCAAATTCGACATGAAGGATCTTGGTGCTGAAAAATATATTTTGGCTATGGAAATTAAGAGAGATCAGGCAAAGAGGAAGCTCTGGTTAAAACAGAGGAAGTATGTCGAGACTATATTGCAAAGGTTCAATATGAAGGATATTAAACTGGTGAGTGTTCCTATTCCTATAGGTGCAAATCTGTCTGCTGAACAGTGTCCCAAGACACAAGAAGAAGAGGAGGATATGTCTCGTGTTCCATATGCAAGTGTAGTGGGTAGACTGATGTATGCAATGGTCTATACTAGACCAGACATTGCACATGCAGTGGGAGTATTGAGCAGGTTTATGTCAAACCCAGGGAAGAAGCATTGGACAGTAGTGAAGCGGGTTTTCAGATATTTACGTGGCACTAGTGATTATGGCTTGTGCTACTAGGGAAGACCAGGATTGGAAAGAATGTTGGAAATTCGTGGTTTTTTTTATGCAGACTAGGCTAGAGATATGGACCAAATAAGATCTACAAGTGGGTATGTGTTAAGCCTATTTGGAGGTGCAGTCAGTTGGATGAGTAAAAGATAGTCTCTAGTGGCGCTTTCAACTACAAAGGCAGAATACATAGCAGCCACTCATGCAAGCAAGGAAGAATTTTGGTTGCAAATATTGTGTTCAAGTATGGGGTTGGTACAGCAAGCTATAAGGATAGACTGTGATAGCCAAAGTGCAATTTTATTGGCTAAGAACCCTGCTTATCATTCAAAGACAAAGCACATTGATGTTCAATATCACTTTGTTAGAGATATGGTTGAGGCTAAAAAGGTGTTGCTGGTAAAGGTGGACACTTTGAAGAATGTTGCAGATGCATTGACGAAGTATGTGAGCACTCAAAAGTTCTCTTGGTGTAGAGAAACAATGGGTGTTGAAGAATTGGCCCAATGACTAAGATCTCTTGTGGCCCCCCCTGTGGAAAGAAAACAACAAGTGGGAGAATGTTGGGTATGTGTTATATTCTTTCCACGACTAGCCCCATGCGCTATATGTTGCGCCGGGCGCAGCAAGGGGGTCACAGGGGGGGCAGCAGCCCCCCTGTCACGGTCCAGGGTAGCGCCCCTGCAAAAAAAAATTTTGGTATGCGGTCCTACTCATATGCGGACCCACCCATGTTTTGTGTATGAGTTTTCCCATGGTTTTGGGGTACGATGGTTTTCAACCCCTGGTATTTTGTAGATCCGGTCAAGGGAACTATGATTATGTTCTAATCCAGGGTTAATGGATTGGAGTTTATGTATGCTTCGGCAGGTATATATATGTATTGTAACACTAAAAGGAATATAATGAAAAATCAAGCTGGTCGTCCCAATTTGGGATCAAGGGGAAAATTTCTGTGTTTATCTGTTTTATGTTTTATGCTCTCGTTATTGTTTATTTTCTGTTATAAGATTCGTGTGTAGATAATTTATGTTCAGGGTTAAAACCTACACTTCCCATTAGATCGAACGGCCCATACTCAATTGGCGCTTTCAAAGCGATCCTCTCTGATTGATCCCCTCCGATTGAGCGCTCCTGATTGAAATTTTCTGACTACACCCCCACCGTCGATCTGTCATCCAATCCGACAGCCCATAGCCAATGAGACCATCCCAATTGGAATTTTTATATTAAACCTTTCCTCCGCTCTCCTCCAATTCCCGATGCCGATGGACCTTCAGGTCCCACCATTTAATAAACTCCGCCCGTGCATAATAAAAAGGCCTTTACCTTTTGTTACATTAAATTTTGTTTTAATTTATTTTACAAATGCCTTCCCCCTTCACGTATCTCCCATCACATCGGAGGTATTTTATTATGAAATACGCCACCCCAACTTTCGATTGCGATTGCGATTATTGATATCCCGGTCCCACCATAAAAGCCCTCCACCCTTTCAAATAAAAATCCTTCCTCCCTTTGTAAAAGAGAAAAACCATTTTTATTTTGAAAAGGGATTTCTCCGCTCCATTATTGTATTACTCTATCGGGCCTTTCCAATCTCATCGGAGGCTTTTGGGCCTTGTTTCAAATATATCCGAAACC
The DNA here is from genome assembly GCA_034641835.2 of Pinus albicaulis. NCBI lineage: Eukaryota > Viridiplantae > Streptophyta > Pinopsida > Pinales > Pinaceae > Pinus > Pinus albicaulis. The sequence goes on along the minus strand of CM076582.1, from coordinate 844,496,633 downwards.
CTCGATCCTGATTGTGATTACATCATATATTATATATTGCCTCCACGACCTTGTGATTGCAATTTACCATATGGACCCCACCTCTTCTCCCTTCGTTTCCTATTCACTCAAAATCGGTTTTCTCCCTTCAATAAGGTATAATTTCATCTTATGTTATTTCAAAACCATTTTATTAAAGTCAATTCTCTTCAACAAAATAATGGAAACAGTGAGAGAAAGTCAAAGGGCCGAGAACTAATAAAAAATAGAGTTTTCTACTGCAGCATAAAAATAGGGATTTGCTCCTCAAATTACCTATTTTTCATTCAATAGCGTAACAGTGAATCTGCCTAAGTGGTCTAATGTAATTTTGTTCCTTCTTTAGGGCAGATTTTTTATTCTCTTTTCTATCTTCAGGTTTCAGTTCTTGAGATGTTAAAACAACTCCCTTTTTCTTTGGATCTATGTTCCCACATTTCAGCCTATTTAATGTAATTGTAAATCATTTGTAAATCATTCAATAAACTCAGAAGTAGGGGAATAGTGTGGAAAATAATGCTCTCCGCTCCATTGTAACAGTTTTGGATAGGGAATTAATAAGAGATGCAGCTATGATTTGTGGGATCCATGTGGTATGAGTTTTCAGCATTTGTTCTCTCTTTGTGTTCATATGTAAATTTGTTATGTGTACCATCCATTCATAAACATTTCTTTTTGAATGCTTTCAAGATAGAAAGATAGAATCCATTTTATATGCTCTTCCTTGGGAAGTCATTCATACTCTGTGTTTTTCTTCTGTTTGAAAAGGATCCATCTTTTATGCCCTTTTCAGCTCCTCACCTGGCTCTCCATTCCATCCTTATTTAACTTAATTGCTAAAATTTCTTGCCTACCTTACCCCATGAAATACTCTGTATCCTGATTTAATTTCCTAGTTTCAAATTGTCCCATTTTGTCCCACACATCCCTGATGAAATTATCCATTCATTTATTAAAAATTTTCCCCATGTATATACCTAGCCTAATATCAGATTATAATTGTACATTATTTAATATCCATTTTATGGAGAGAGACCTCTCCTGTCCTTATAGGGCTAGCTACAAGGTTGAGCGTGGTTTAGATGTTACCCTGTTTTGCCCTTTTTTAGCCTAGGGTCCATATCAGGAGCTAACATTTCTAGCGACCATACTGGAGATAAACGATCTCACTATCTTCAAGCTTATGTTCACGGCACTCAAGTTTAATGTTTATTTTGTTTTGAAGAAATATTGAACACAGGCCTGTAGAAGAGAAAATCATAGTTAGGCTTTGTGTGAAGAAGAGTATTGGAAACTCTTTCTTAAGTTCAAACCTTGGTTATATTAACCGCGACGTTCTTTGGAAAATATTTGTTATTAAAGTAAAAATATTTATTCTTTAGCCAGTGGATTAATATCAGTGGGACCCAGCAGTGAGTTAACGCGAGGAGTTAAAGCACCGAACCATAGTAAAAACCCGAGTTAAAAGCACAGTTCATTTACCACCAACAGGTTTCGGAAACCAAAACCGCCTATGTCGTGCCACTTTTTCCCCAGAGAGAAACCACTTCAAAAAAACGTGATCTAGTAATATTTGGGTACGTCATCTCCCCAATATCGCCCATATCACGCAACGTTCAGATGCTAAACTTCGGCCTTTGAAAAAACGCAAAATTCATGATGATCGTCCGATCTGAAGAGCCTTAGATCTGACATCAGTCGCACGCTTAAGAGCACGAGCGATAATTCAAGGTATGACCCTGTGGTTTTATATTATTTAATGTTTATTTTATTCTTAAAAAGGAGAAATATGGATGTGTGGGCCCCTGCTAAATAAAATATATGTCACGCTGGTAGCATAAATGGTTTTATGATATAACTTCGAAAGGTTTAAAAGAATCGCGCCACTGTTGTAACATTTTGATATTTCAACCGGAATGATAAGGATTGCTTAGTATTTTTAATGTGTTCCACTAAATCACATTAAAAAGATTTGCTTGAGAGCTTTGAAATATTATTTCACGGTGAACATTTTTGAAGCATTTCGGAAGGGAATATAACTACAACCACTTATTCCGCAGTCATAATATATTTTTGTTATCAGAGCATAAAGTCAGATCACCCCAGTAATATTTTTCCTTGTAAATTCCCAGATTCTGGAAAATGATGTTCAGAGTCTGTTAAGCTGAAACAGAATTTTGTATAGCAGAAATTTACACACACTAGCTTCAAGAAGATACACAAGGGCTAATCCAGATCCAAATCCTCCCCCCTATGTTTGAAAATCCTAATCTTATCCCAAGAATTGTCAGAATACAGGAAGGATCACTAAGTCCTAGACCTATCTTCAGATCCCATACTTGGCCCAGTGAGTGGTTCTTTGTAGAAAATATTTCTTTTGATGAGAGTTTTGAGCTTTATTTGTTTAGAAATAAGTCTGAAACTACACTTGATGACACAGTTTTAGATCCAGAATTCCTTGTAGATATTGAAGTGCAAAGAGAAAATTCCTCAATTGATGACTACATTCTGAATTCCCCTCAGTCATCTATCACTGTAACTAATATCCCTGAGCCTTCAGAGTCATCAGGAACATTGTTTCCTCTTCCTAATTCATCATCATTCCCATCATTCAATTCTCAGTTATCATCTCCTCCATCAACACCTCCCTTTAAACCTTGTACTACAAACACTATTGTAAATCCACCTAGAGCCATGGCTGCTCGGTATGCACCCCTGGTTTTACCTCAGGTTCTGAATGATATGGCTACTGATTATCAAAGTAAATTACTATCTTAGATGCCACTCAAAGCACCACAACCCAACAACATGTTGATAATATGAATGAATTTTTTGATCTACATGAGGTAGAGGCCGAGAATGTAACTACCAGGTTGTTTGTCCAATGTCTTGGAGGTGAAGTTAGAAAGTGGTTCAGAGCCTTACCAGTAGGCTGAATTCACACTTTTCAGGAGTTACACACACAATTTTTAGACCGGTGGGAGGTAAAGAAAAACCCACTCCAAATTATGTCTGAGTATGAAAATATTAAAAGGAATGTGGGTGAAATTGTACAAGATTATTGTTTAAGATTCAATGCTATATATAATGCTATTCCAGCTAACCTGAAACGTCTTGTGGGATTAGCCTTGCTCAAATTTCCAGATGGTTTCGATGTTGATATGGCATATCAGCTGCGAGAAAGAGATCCTTCCTCACTTGAAGACATGCAGAAGATAGCGGTAAGTGTGGAAGCAAATCTGCTAGCAAAAAGAGCACGAACCAGAGCTGAAAAAAGAGTCACTATGAAAGAAGAAGCCTATCCTTCAGACAGAAAAATGGATACATTGATCCAAACAGTTGAAAATATGGTTGATCGATTAACCATTACAGATAGACTTGAACCTCAAATAAGAGATCCAAATTTCAGAGGGCAGCAGCCACAATTCAGAATTAAGCAGAGAGAACAAAGAGTGCAGGACTAAGCAGCACCACAGTAGCATATCAAAACTCCATTGCAGCAGAATTATGTTCAAGGAACAGACATAGATGATGATGATCCTTTGATTGAAGCCAATCACTTTTTCATAGCTGATGGTGCGCCCATATTTCTCACAGAATATGAGGAATATACAGCGATTGCAGACGTTCAAAAAGATGAACATTTCATTTTGGCTAACGAAACAGTATTAGAAGAAGAGTCTGATGACTACCAGAGAGGGTTCATGAATGCTTTATCTGCTCAACAAAAGCAATATTCTCTGAGGAACATAGATGTTCCAATTAGTCCCATTCAGAAAAGAAAGGAGCTCCAAATGAAGAACGATTCTCAAAAGAAAGGGAAAGAGCCAGCCAACCCTTCCTCTAGCAAAGCACCTTCAGTGATTAACATAGCAAATGAAAAGAAATACTAGAGCGCAGAAAAAGAGAAAACATAGAAGAAAAACCCTCCAGTTAAAGAGGTAGAAAAATTCCCTTCCTTTAATTTAGAGAATGAAATTTCTAAACTAAAAGTGTCCATGCCCCTGACTGAGTTGGTGAAAAATAGTGCATATAAAAACCAGGTGTCTAGAATTCTGCAAATATATTTTGTTTCTGATATGGTCAATGTAGAAGATGATTACCCTGAACTCATATTTGGTCCAGCCACAGAAGATCAATCTGAAGAAAGTGAAGTCCCTGCCTTTTATCTGAGTCTTAGATTACATGAGTTCATCTTGCATAATGTTATGTTGGACTCCAGAGCCTCACATAATTTGATGCCCAAAGCCATCATGGAGAATTTAGGCCTTGATATTACTCGAAAATATCATGATTTGTATTCCCTTGACTCTGGTAGGTTCCATTGTAATGGTCTTATCAAAGACTTGGTAGTGTCTTTAGATCAAATCCCCACCAAAAATGTCTTGATGTATGTTGTTGCTGCCGATGTCCCACCACAGTTTGGAATGCTTCTATCTAGGTCTTAGGGTGCAAAACTTAAAGGAACCATGCAGTTTGACTTCTCTTATGCCACCATTCTCGTGTTTGGACAGTTGAGAAAAATATATAGGGAGAATAAAATGAAATATATTTTTACTATCAAAGAGAAGCCAGTAAATCTTCCCATTAATGATATCCACACAGATTTAGAGTCCTTTTTCTTATATTCAGATGGTGGTTTGAATGATGAAAATTTTCAGTTGGTACAAGTAGATGAGATCCCTGAAATTTCAGAAAATTTTAGGGAAGTCCTCAAGAAGGAAAAAGATAAAGGAGCAAGCACTTCTGAGCCTCCTGCCTGCCAACAGAAAAAGGATAGTGAACAACAGAAAGATGTAGAAATCAATCAAGGTAAAGAAGAGAAAGAAGCAAAATTTCAGCATCTACAAGAAGAAGAAGAAGGCCTTTGGAGCATGGATTTTGATGGAGCTGTCGGTAAGGATGGAGCTGGCATTGGAATATGGATTCAGAGCCTTGTTTTCCAGCCTAGAAGGGTTCCCAGTAATGTTAGATTATTTTCTTATAAGTTGGCTTTTGACTGCTCTAACAATTAAGAAGAGTATGAAGCTTTTATTGCAGGTCTGAAAATTTTGAAAAAGATGAATGCAAAAAGGATTTATGTATATGGAGATTCAGAGCTGATAATTAAACAGTTTAAAGGAGTGTACCAAGCAAAGAATCCGAGATTGAGGGCATACAGAAATGTAGTCCTGGACATCTTGAAGACATTTCCTGAGTACACTTTGACAGTAGTACCCAGGATGCAGAACATCATTGATGATTCTCTGGCCACTACAACAAGTAATTTGAAGATTCCGATGAAGCAACAAGTTTGAGATTTATGTCAAACATAGGCCCGTTGTTCCGGACAATTTAAGGTATTGGCAAGTGTTTTGGGATGACAGTGAAATCAATTATTTTTTGCAGAGTGATGGAAAATTTAAAGATACTCCAATAGAAGGTGAGTATGAGATCGATGATCAAGAAATTGAAGCAAATCAGATGGACATATTGCAGTTGAAAGATAATGTAATTCCTAGAGGTCTCATACCTTTAAAGCAGCTTTTTGATCAGGATGATGTTGAAAAGAAACCAAGCTTGGTGCCTACTGAGAAAGGAATTGAAGATGTGAATCTTGGAACACCTGACAAGCCCAAGTTAGTGAAGTTGTCAAAGGAATTGTCCCCTGAGGCCATAAAGGAAAATTATGTTAAATTTATTTCAGAATTTTCTGATGTGTTTGCATGGGATTATTCAGATTTGAAGGTGTATGGCAAGAACATAATTCAGCATACTATTCCCATCAAGCCGGATCAAAAGCCATTTAGATAGAAGCTGACAAGAATCAATCCGAAGCTGCTGCCATCCATTGAAAATGAGGTAAATAGATTATACAAATCTGGTATCATAGTCCCCATTATATTTTCTGTCTGGATTTCAAATTTGGTCCTGGTACATAAGAAGACAGGAGAAACAAGGTTGTGTATAGATTTTTGGAATCTGAATAAAGCATCCTTAAAGGATAATTATCCACTTCTGAAGATGGACCATATTCTGCAGAGAGTAGTTGGAGCATCTAGGATGTCACTACTTGATGGCTACTCAGGCTACAACCAGATCTTGGTGCATGAGAAGGACCAAGAAAAAACTGCCTTCACAACACCTTTGGGAACCTTCCAGTATGCCAAAATTCCATTTGGACTGAAGAAAGCTGGAGCTACTTTCCAGCGAGAAATGGACATTACTTCTACCAATGAAAAAGATGTTTTTCTTGTTGTTTCTTTGGATGATATGACAGTGTTTTATGGTTCTGATGATGAGGATTTGCACCATTTGAGAGTTGTTTTTCAGCGATGCAGAATTTTTGGGATTTCTTTCAATCCAAAGAAGAGTCTCTTTGCCATGGATGAAGGAAATTTGCTGGGGCATATCATCTCTAAACATGGTATCTGCATCGATCCATCCAGAGTAGAGGCAATTTAGCACATAGTTATTCCATGAAACAAAAAGGAGATTCAGGCATTTAATGGTAAGATGAACTTCTTGCGTAGATTTATACCCAATTTGGCTGAACATCTAAGAGAAATGACTAACATGTTGAAGAAGGATAGCACTGTCAAATGGAGTGAGGAAGCTATCAAGTCATTCAATCTGGTAAATTTTGCTTTGTCCAATGCCCCAGTCTTGATTAGTCCCGACTATACTCAAGATTTTATCATTTTTTCATTTGCTTCGGAGCATACTATGGTTGCTGTTTTAATCCAAAAGAGAGATCAAGTTGAAAATCCAATTGCATTTTTCATTAGGACTATTAGAGATGCTACTTTAAGGTATAACATTATTGAAAAACAAGCATTGGCTCTTATAAAGGAATTGAAGGATTTTAGGGTCTATATTCTGCATTCACATACTATAGCATATGTCCCTAATGCAGCAATGAAGGATGTGTTGATGCAAACTGATCTAGAAGGTCGAAGAGGTAAGTGGATAGCAGCTATGTTGGAGTACGATTTGGAGATCAAACCCACGAGGTTGATCAAAGGCCAAGGCTTGGCGAAATTAATGGCCCAATCAAATCTGCGTGCCTTGGATATAAACCTCATAACAACAATGGTAGAAAATGAAGATGAAGGTTTGCTTGTTCCAGTTTCAGATATTTTCCTACAGTCCCCATGGTATTCTGATATTGTTTATGTTCTTCAGCATCTTTCACCACCTCCAGGAATTTCTAAGAGTAAAGTTAGATCTCTGAAATTTATCTGCAAAATACTGCATTTTAAACAGTGCTCTTTATTGGAAATATCTAGGAGGTGTTCTGCTCAATTGTTTGGTTGAAGAAGAAGCTCAGAAGGTAATACATGATTTTCATAAAGGTGACTGTGGTGGTCATTTGTTTTGGAATACTACAGCTAACAAAGTGTTGAGAGCAGGATATTATTGGCCCACTTTATTTTCAGATTTATATAAAACAGTGATGAATTGCCATGAATGTCAAATTTTTCAAGGGAAGAAGAAATTGCTACCTCTTCCTTTGAAACCAGTTTTAGTGAATGCTCCCTTTTAGCAGTGGGGACTCGATTTCATAGGAGAAATCCATCCTGCGTCATCAGCACATCATCAATGGATATTAACAGGTACAGATTACTTCACTAAATGGATCAAGGCCATCACGGCAAGGAAAGCTACAGATACAGTAATTATTCAATTCCTGGAATCAAATATTTTATCTCGTTTTGGTTGTCTTCACAAAATTGTGACTGACAACGCAGCAGCGTTCAAGTCTAAGAATATGGCAGATTTCTGTGACAAATATAATATCGCGCTGGGTCATTCAACAACGTATTATCCACAAGGTAACGATCCGGCAAAGTCATCGAAAAAATCACTGATAAATATAATCAAGAAAATGATGGAGGCAAACAAAAGAAATTGGCATCGCAAGCTCATCAACGCATTGTGGGCGGAAAAAGTTAGCAGTAAAAAATCCATAGGTATGTCGCCTTTTGAATTGGTTTATGGTACTGATGTTTTTTTTCCTACATCTCTTATAGTTCCAGTTATGAGATTATTGCAAGAAGTTGGCAGTGAAGACGATGATAATCAACGAAGGATCAATCAAATGATCCACCTTCAGCAAACGAGAGAGGAAGTGTCACAGAACTTTTTTCAGTTGCAGGAGAAGATAAAGAAGATCTATGACCGAAAGACCAAAGCAGAAAAATTTCAGTTGGATGATGTAGTGTTGAGATGGGATCCAAGAAATGAGGACAAAGGGAAGCATGGTAAGTTTGACAACCTGTGGAAAGGACCATACAGGATTTCAGCATACAGGGGACAGAATGCCTTCTTTCTTTCAGAAATGGATGGCCAAGATTGCCCTAGAGGAGCAGTGAATGGTAGGCTTTTGAAGCACTACCATTGTTGAAGATAATGGATCAGAAACTATGTCACAATCATTGTATATACCATGTTATTTTGGTCAGAGTTCAAGTACACATTCATTGAAGTTTGGGGCCCGAGGTGAAGGCTATAAAACTTAAATGATATGTGTATGGTTTGGTTTTATTTTAGTTTCCAGTCTTAGTTTCGAGTCAGAGTTAGTCTGCATTTTGTCAGTTTTCAGCATTTTTGACTCCATGCCCAATGGATAAGACTACTTGGTCTATGGTGTTCTTGGAACCTCCAAGGAGCTACCATCCCCATTGGAGCCAATGTTAGTGTCAGTCTAGTCATACTGCCATCAGTGATCAAAATTTCTCTTTTGCATTGCATATTAGGAGTCCCATACCAACAAATTTCACCATTCCTCTAGGTCATGGATTCATTGATGGTAGTGCTTTCTCATCAGTTTTTCCTCATGTGAAACTTGTTGATTCTCCTCTCTATGGTATTTAGTCATGGGTCACTATTTTTATCTTAGAATCATATTATTAGGTCATAGGGTTGGTCTCATTAGGTTCTAGGATCTCACCATGGTCAAATTAATGAGTCAAGTGTCAATAAATATCATCAAGGTCATGAGGAAGTTAATAAACTCAAAGTCACAACACCTGGAAGATCAAAAAGATGTTTTATTCAGTTTGATGTAATTTTCACCTCAAAACCAGGTTTTGAGGTGAAAACATGATACTTTGCCTTTATTGTCATTTATTATGTAAATTTATGTCAGCATATGTAATAAGTCACAATTCAGAAGCTGCTATCTCCACAAAGTCACTACCCTTCCCTTCAAAGAGGTTTTCCACAACATTTTTAGTGTCAAATCATGTTCTAAGTATGATCAATAGAAAGAGCCTGGAAAGAGCTTTCCAACAGTATATTTCACTCTCAAAACTGACTTATGGATTGAAATTTATGCCTAAGTGAAGTAAAAAGTCCCCTATACCCTTAAACAATCCCTTTTCCCACCTTTCCCTAAACTTTATTTTATTAAAGTTTTATATTTTCTTTAATAAATCCATTTTTCCCCCTTCCGATTTACAAAATTGCATTATAAAATCGTTTAAACACAAATGTGATTTATACATAACCACTTCCCCACCATTACCCCTAAACTTTATAATAAAGTTTATATATATAAATCCCCGTCGTTCCCAAACCACTTCCCCTCCATATCATAGAAATTTATAATAAAGTTTTAAAAAAGTTCTATATTATATAATCCCCATCGATTCAATTCCTTTCCCTTTCCCCGATCGCATCGCAAAATTTGAAATGTGCGCTCCGATTGGCCCTCCTCTTAACAAAAATTCCGATGCGATTGAAAGTCCCGATTGCCATGTCCCCCGATTGACTCCGCTCGATGTTGTATTGGCCTTCGATCTGCCCATCCGATCAGATGGCCCATACTCTATCGATGCTTTCAAAGCGATCCTCTCCGATTGATCCCCTCCAATTGAGCGCTCCCGATTAACATTCTCCAGCTACACCCCCACCGTCAATCTGTCATCCGATCCGATGACCCACAGCCAATTAGACCATCCCAATCGGTGTTGTTATATTAAACCTTTCCTCCTCTCTCCTCTGATTCCCGATGTTGATGGACCTTCAGGTCCCACCATTTACTAAACTCCACCCATGCATAGTAAAAAGGTCTTTACCTTTTGTTAAATTAAATTTTGTTTTAATTTATTTTACAAAGGCCTTCCCCCTTCGTGTATCTCCCATCGCATCAGAGGTATTTTATTATGTAATATGCCCACCCCAACTTCTGATTCCGATTGCGATTATTCATATCCTGGTCACACCATAAAATCCCTCCACCCTTTAAAATAAAAATCCTTCCTCCCTTTGTAAAAGCGAAAAACCATTTTTATGTATTTTCAAAAGGGATTTCTCCGCTCCATTATTGTATTACTCTATCAGGCCTTTCCAATTGCATTGGAGGCTTTTGGGCCTTGTTTCAAATATATCTGAAACCCCCGATCCCTATTGCGATTACGTCATGTATTATATATTGCCTCCATGACCTTGTGATTGTGATTTACCATATGGACCCCACCTCCTGTCCCTTCGTTCCTATTCACTCAAAATCGGTTTTCTCCCTTCACTAAGGTATAATTTCATTTTATGTTATTTCAAAAGAATTTTATTAAAGTCAGTTATCTTCAACAAAATAATGGAAACAGTGAGAGAAATTCAAAGGGCCGAGAGCTAATAAAAAACCGAGTTTTCTACAGCAGCATAAAAATAGGGATTTTCTCGTCAAATTACCTATTTTTCATTCAACAGCGTAACAGTGAATCTGCCTAAGTGGTCTAATGTAATGTTGTTCCTTACTTAGGGTAGATTTTTGATTCTCTTTTCTATCTTTAGATTTCAGTTCTTGAGCTGTTAAAACAACTCCCTTTTTCTTTGGATCTATGTTCCCACATTTCAACCTATTTAATGTAATTGTAAATCATTTGTAAATCAGTCAGTAAACTCAAAAGTAGGGGAATAGTGTGGAAAAGAATGCTCTCTGCTCCATTGTAACAGTTTTGGACAAGGAATTAATAAGAGATGCAACTCTAATTTGTGGGATCCATGTGGTATGAGTTTTTAGCATTTTTTCTCTCTTTGTGTTCATATGTAAATTTGTTATGTGTACCATCCATTCATAAACATTTCTTTCTTAATGCTTTCAAGATAGAAAGGTAGAATCCATTTTATATGCTCTGCCTTGGGAAATCATTCATACTCTGTGTTTTTCTTCTATTTGAAAAGGATCCATCTTTTATGCCCTTTTCAGCTCCTCGCTTGTCTCTCCATTCCATCCTTATTTAACTTAATAGCTAAAATTTCTTTCCTACCTTGCCCCATGAAATACTTTGTATCCTGATTTAATTTCCTAGTTTCAAACTGTCCCATTTTGTCCCACACATCCCTAAATAAATTATCCATTCATTTATTAAATGTTTTCCCCGTTTATATACTTAGCCTAATATCAGATTATAATTGTACTTTATTGAATATCCATTTTACGGAGAGAGCCCTCTCCTGTCCTTGTAGGGCTAGCTACAATGCTGAGCGTGGTTTAGATGTTACCCTATTTTGCCCTATTTCAGTCTGGGGTCCAGATCAAGAGCTAATAGGTCTCATGCTTGAAAATAGGATAACGATAAACATAAGGGGTTATTTTCTATTGTTATATCCTTATTATAGGTTCATGGATGTATTTAGAACACAAAGATCATTGTGTTTATCAATCCTAGTTGCAACCATAATTTTATCCATGTTAATTTGGAAAAAAAATTACAAGTTGCAACAAAACATATTGAAAACACACAATTTGATAATGAGGATGTTCAAATTTATAAATATTTGAATATTTCTATGGATAAGTATGTTTTTCAATCTTATTTTTATACTTTAGATATGGATAATGTGGTTTTTTTTCGGATACCCTTGGATGGAATCCATTGGTACTTTCAATATTAATGTGTAGACGAAATTCCTGAAGCTCTAGTACATTAAAAAGAAAATTTCATTACAGGATATTTTCGTCAGTAAATAGGTAGAGTCCAAGGAGGCCCAAGCATAAAACTCCACAGATACTGACACATTAGATGAGGATTCTGTGGTGAAATTAATAATGGAAGACAAGGAACATAAGAAGGTACCACAAAAGTAATCCGATGCCACTCAGGCTCCATCAGGTGGGGAATTAAATATAGCTACACCATCAATTAATGTTTCAACATATCACCGATCGCACCACCCAAAATGACAACAAACAACAAGGGAGAAAAGAATTAGAAACAAGTACGACAACACCTCGAAGACACACAAACATGTGTGATGATCCACCCACAACATATCAACACAGAGGAACCACAAGAATCAACTTCAATCTCAATAAAGTGAGGAAATGGACAGATCAAGTGTTCACCTTTCTCTTGGATGGCTAGGTGCACATGCATGGTATGATTCGACTACTATCTTGAGTAAATCTTATTATTCGTGCTCTTCTCATATTTTGGGGATGAAACATGCTTAAGGGGGTGGAATGTAGTATACTTAGGGGGGATGATATGGGGTACATAGGGAGATACCCAAGGGAATAATTTGATATAAAAATGTAAGGATGATAAATAAATAGGCCATAGTTAATAAATAAAGTGGTTAACCTAGATTATGCAAGGGACCACAAGTAGTTTTGGAAGAATGTGATAATCCCATTGTATTGGATGTATGGTATTGAGAGACCCATAGTAATTACCCATGGTATTGTATGTATGAAGCCTATATAGAGGCTAGAGACTCTCCATTGAGACAATTCGAGTATTGTTTTATATTGAGAGACGTTAGCCTCTGGAGTGATCTCCTTCATGAAGGATTGATTGTATGGTGATGCCCCACCTCAAGGGTTTTATCAATAAAGAATCATTTTCTGGCATAATATCTCTATCTTGGTGTATTTCTTTGGTAATTTTTTCTCTTAATACATTTTCAAGTCAGATATACTCAATACCATACATCCAATATAATGGGATTATCACATTATTCTGTAACTACTTGTGCTCCCTTCTATAATGTGGGTTAACTACTTTATTTATTAACTATGGTCCATTTATTTATCATCCTTACATTATTATATCACATGATTCCCTTGGGTGCCTCCCTCTGTAGCCCATATGATCCTCCCTAAGTATACTACATAGGCATCAAATGACACTTTTTTGGGTCAAAATTTTGGGAGATTAGCTCACATCGCCTTAACATTATTCTACACATATAAATATTTCCAATGGTGTGAAAATATCCTTGATCATATTTAATATGTGGAAGTTATAATTTTTCTAAGATGACATACTATATTGACCACCATGGTATCAAGTGCATGACATATCAATTCCAATTATTCACACATGTGGAGATAGTTATGTGTGGACTTTCAAGAATATTTTATAAATTATGAATCTTAACATTATTCTAGGGTTGAGGCATATGCAAAATTCCTAACCATAAGATTAGATGACTATTAGTCCATAGTAAATGTTGAGCCACTAGGAAGAGAAGGGGTCTATTATTTTAGTATTCTCACCACTCCATATTTGAGTAGAGCATCTAGGAGTGGGATATTAAAGCATACTATAGGAAGTTATAAAATTTTGTAGCACTCATTTAGGCCACAATGTTCATGGAAACTTCATGGTGAGTGCCCCTTTGTAATTTCATTTTATAATTGAGAGAAACAATGGGGAATTTTGAGATAAAAAAATGGGCCAAAAAATTATAATATTAAAATAAACTTTAAATGAACCAATAGGATTGAAGATGATAATGTAACCGTAAGGGTAAATATTTTTGAATTGAAAGGAAGAAAACTAGTTTTTAATCATATTTTTTACCCTTATCCTCTAGGTTGTCTCAAATTTCAAATGGATTCATAGTCAAATTTAACATCCAACAAGTGCCTACCCTTGAAATTTGATTCAACCTATAAGGAAATATGTCAAATATATGATTAAATAAAGGTAGTTTTCTTTTTTTCCCTCTGATAATTGAATTTATTTTATTTTTTCTTAGGAGGCCCATTTTAGGCCTCAAATTTCCCATAGTGAATATAAAATGATAGGATTCACCTTCTACTTTGTTTTTATCTTATATTAGGTTTCCAAAGTAACATATTGTATTTGTGTGGATGGTGTGTTCATTTTGATTGTTTCTTTCATTTTGGTTTCAATTATTTCCATATTTGAGCACTACACTCGTAATATTAAATATGGATTCTATGGTAATAAATTTCATAGCAAAATATTTCCTAATATTTTAAGAAATATTGTGATAAATTGTCCATTAGAATTTCCAAGGCAATCTAATAGCTCACATCTCCAAAAATCTTTTAAATTATTCCATGTTCATATTTCCCAAATTGAGTTTAAAGAATTCCCACATCTTCTTATCACAGTAGTGTTAAAAAATATAACAAAAATATTTCTTGAAATGCTTCTGAGAAATCCCCCTCTCATTTATGTGCTTAACTTGCTTTAGTTGATCCCACCAAATAGAATATTTTACCTCTAGGTTCTATATGTGGATTTTTTCTTCTAGATCACAGGGATAATTATGTAGTTGAAGGTATTTTCTTATTCCTAGAAACCAATATTCTTCATCCTCTTACATATTTTCTCCACTATCAATGTTTGGCGGATTGATCTTCCTGATCTCTCCTTGCAAATATTTTTGCTCACATGTTCTCCTATGATGTATAATTAGGGACACTTATGGTCTACTCTGTGATTATTTAAATGAATAATTATTCCCTGTTAAATGTTTTGTGAGTAGAAATTCCTTTAATTTTCCATAGAACTTCTTGAATGTCTATATCTTCCATGGTTTTTTCTTCTTGATTTGAATTTATCTCCTTCCTCATACCTTGACTTAATCCATTCTACATTTTTTCAAATGATTTAAGATCCACAGTAGTTGAGTTTTCACCTAATTTTTCTTCTCTTGATATTTCAACATCCCCTCATTATATGTACTATAAATTTGTTTCTCCATATTCAAGCTCCCTTGTAGTTTATACTAGCTCTATTAGGTCCATTTTTTCTCTCTATTCCCATTAGATGTTGTCTCTTCTATGTTAATATTCATTCCTATAACTTCTTCTTCATGGATATAAGGTCCTTATACATATTCCATGTCTTCTCTCAATAATATTTTTTACTTATACTTGTTTTAGATATGACACTAAAGGAAGTGTGCTTACCAAAATTTTTTTTATATACATCCCAATTCTAGGTCCATAGAATTTTCTTTCAAATGTTGATAAAATATGCACTTTGTTAGTTTTATCAAATAAAGCCTAATTCCTTGCTTATTCTCAAACTTTGAAGAATTATACAGAGATTTTCCATAATATGAGGCATACAAACATTACTTCCCTTTGAATTAACTTCCAATTACTACACTAATACCCAATTTGGAATTTTGAGCAGAAAATTATGGTTCTTTGAAGTTGTTCCTTTTTTTTTCTTTCTACCCAATGGACGTGTGACCACCGTGAATTTTACAAGCATGGATTCTATAATTTGAAGCTCAATAAAAAAAAATTTCTCATGAGGAAACTTGACCCATTTTTCTGCCAATTTGATGTCATTATGGTCAATTTAACTCTAGTCCTTTGGAATTGGGCATTTTTTTTCCAATTTTACAATATTTCCCCAATTTTAACACATAGTTGTTAGACTCTATGGATTTGAACTCTTAAATGCATGAATACACAAATGGAACTTCTTAACTTATCCATGTACCCTAATAATATTCCAATTTGAGAATTAGAGATAATTGTAGTCTTCCACACATTTTCTAAAGTTTTTGTCATGAAGAATTTTTTTCAAGCACTTCATATACCACTATAACTTTGTGCCTTTTGAGGATATGGGATAATTCTTGAAATCATGGAATTTCACTCTAATTTTTTCAAATTATACAATGTTTCTAGTTTTCTTAATTTGATAGCCTTACTCACTATCATATTATCAATCATAATTGACATATGTAGGCATTATAATGTAAGCTTATTCAATCATAATTACCATTTAATGGATAATGACACTGCAATTTATAGATGCAAAAATTAAATGTGTAAACAAAATTGAACAAAAAAAAATGGATTCCATTTATAACATCAACTATAATAACTCAACATACGCACAAGTATATCAAGAGCATTTATCTTTTTTGGAAACTATCCATCAACTAGTTGTAGAAGAAGGGAATTCCACCCAACAATATGATCTCTCAACACTTAATATATTTGTAACAATAGTCATTCCTGATATGGATTAGATCATTATATTTTTTATCATCCATCTCAATGCTTTCAAGGTGGGTAAATCAAAGAAAGCATATTATAGAAGCAATTTTATTGATGGGGTGCAATTTAGCAAATTAGGTTTAGAAACCTTTTGGGGCTAATTTGAGGCACTAAATGACATGTTTTAATAGTAATTTTTTTCTTAAGCATGGAACCCCTAACACTAATCTATATTGAAAAGGCTTTCCAACGTTACAATAATTGTGTCAACTGGAGTGAGTTTGAATGAAAAATTTATGCCTCCCGAGAAATAAACCTATCATGATTGACCATAATAATTTAAGAGTATGTCATGTTACTCCCTGTTACTCATGGAAAAGAGGTTATTCACACGGGGATTATGAACAAGACTCTAGTAGAGTCAAATTGTAACTTGTGTTGAGGGAAAAATGGGTCAAATTTAACTCCTAGTTCCTATGAGGAAAGAGGGTTCCATTCTATTCAAGATATTTCTGTTCCATAATAGAGTTGAGTAATTGAGAGCATATATATATAGAGAGAGAGAGAGTATAATAGAGGGGAGTTTTTCTCTATAGCATCCCATGGGTCGTGGCTCTCAGGAAAATTCATATAGGGTGCCTTCTATTTTGTATTTCAATCATTTCCATTCTCAACAAAATAGAGCAGAATAGCCTCAAATTTTAGCTTATTTTTCTCTCAAAAGGGTTTCCCTGACCATATATTTTTGTTCATAGTGTTTGGTGTATGTTTTCATTTCACTATTCTCTATTTTCTGAATTTTATCTATTGCATGCATAAGCATGAAAAAAAATAATTAATAAGTCAATAATTCTAAGGCAAATCAACCCTCATGGTATATGTTTCAAATCTTCATTGTATTTTATTACATCTATTGTGATGGAATGTCAAGTGTAATATCTAAAAAATTCTACAAATTGATTGTTATGTTAAGGTTAAGAATCCACAAGGTTGAATTTACTTATGGATGGCTCCATCTCTCTTCACATGTCCAATTCCTAGGTCCATTGTTATTTTATGGCAGTCCAAGTCTGCAACCCTCTTACTCGTCACCCTACACAACCCAAGAAATCATATCCCCTTCTTTACTAAGTAGTCCCTCATGCTATCCCACTAACCTCATGGTATCTATCATAGTTTGGCTAAGAAATCTCACCACTCGGAGTCGAAATATTTTCAATTATTAAATTCTTCTCAAGAACAACACTTACTCTAATATGCAGCCATAATTCCTTTGTAATTAATTCTTTTGGCTTGGCATAATCCAATCAAAATTAGTGCATGCCATTACACCTATTGAATGATAGTTAAAACTCCCCCTTGAATTCTATAGAATATATTTTCATGTGATGCACTCTCCCCACATTTCATGAGAATATGATTCATGTTGTGAAACCAGCTCCAAAAATAGAAGAAAAGAGATATCAATGCCTTAGAAATAAGCCACTTCGAGGGGGCAACCTCCAATAAATTACATGAATGAAAAATTCTTGGATGATAAAAATTAAAAAACCTCCTTTCTATATATAGGAGTCCATGGGGCCATAATGTAATCCTAGTGGGGCCACAATGTAATCCTAGCCGACCTAACAAAAATAATTTAAGGGCACAATAATAACAATATGGGGGTTACAGGGGTACAATAATAACAATAAGGGGGTTACACTAACAACAATAAGGGACTATACTAGTAATATAGGGACCTAACATGCCCCTCTCCTTCAAAAAAGTGTTGTCCTCAACGCTTGAGTAGCTCTGGGTGCTTCTGTATAAAATTCTAATCCTCCCATGTATAATCTTCAGTGGGTAAGTTCTTCCACTTGATTAGATACTCTGAAATTGATCGATTCCATAGCTGTCGAGTTCTTGTTTACATGACTGCTTCAGGTTCCAATATGATTTTTCCTTCCTCATCAAGTTCTGGAAATATTGTTTAAATTGGAAGATTTTCACCTATAACCTTCTTTAAGCATGAAACATGGAAAACTGGATGCACTTGTGAAGAAGCAAGAAGCTCCAATTTGTATGCCATAGTACCAATCTTTTGCAACACCTTGTAAGGACCATAGTACTTTGGTAATAATTTATTATCCTTCTTAGCTTGTTTGAGGGAAATTTGTTTGTATGGTTGTAGTCGTAAAAATACCCAGTCTCCTACATCAAAACTTCTCTTGCTGCGATGTTGATCTGCCTGTTGTTTCATTCGATTTTGTGCCAAATTCAGGTTATCCTTTAAGAGTTGTAGAAATTCTTGTTGATGCTCAATGTGATCTTCCACTGCTTGAACCTTCGATTTTTCTCTTAAAGATGATGTGATGGATGGTGGATGATATCCATAAAGTGCCATAAATGGGTTCATTTCTATTGCAGTATGGAAGGAAGTGTTATACCACCATTCAGCGAGAGGTAACCACTTGACCCATTGTGTTTGTTTATCGGATACAAAACAACGAAGATATCCTTCCAAAAATTTATTTACTATCTCAGTTTGACCATCATATTGAGGATGATAAGATGAGCTATGAGCTAATTGAGTACCCAAACAAGAAAATAACTCCATCCAAACATTCCCAGTAAAAATTGGATCTCTGTCACTCATAATACCCCTTGGGTTTCCATGTAGATTTTGAATTGTGTCCATAAATGTAGTAGAAACTGTACTTGCTTTAAATGGATGAGACAATGAAAAAGAGTGTGCATACTTGGTAAGTCTATCAACTACCATAATGATGACACTCTTTCCTTTAGACTTAGATAAACCTGTGATAAAATCCACTGAAATCTCCTCCCAATGTTGACTTGGAATCGATAAAGGCTGTAGAATTCCTGGGGTCTTAATTGTCTCAACTTTATTCTGCTGGAAAACCAAAAATTCCGCCACAAAATTTTGAATATTAGATTTAAGGCCATCCCAAAAAAATTCTTTCTTCACCCTATGGTAATTTTTTAAAAATCCTGAGTGTCCTCCTAAAGGAGAAGTGTGCAATTCCAAAAGAATCTTTTGTTTTAGGTGGGAATTCTTACAAAGATATAAGCGATCTTTGTACCATAAAGAATCATTTTTCCAACTAAATGTATCAGATGTACTAGGATCTTGCTGCAACTTTTGAATGAGTGCCCACACTTATTTGTCCTTCTTCCATTCATCTCTTGCTTCGGTTATCCAATCTGGTTGGATAATAGAAATGGCAAAAAGCAATGCTTCCACCTCTTCATTCATTCTTGAGAGTGCATCTGCAACAACATTAAGCTTCGTTTTTTTGTAGATTATTTCAAAGTCATAACCCAACATCTTTGTGACCCATTTTTGCTACTCTTCTAAAGATAATCCTTGTTCGAAAAAGTGTTTAAGACTATCATGATCAATTTTTACCTTCAAGTGTCTTCCCATTAGGTAAGTTCGCCATTTCTTTAGTGCATGCAGTATTACTAACATTTCCTTCTCATAAATAGGTTTCTGTAAATAATTTCCTTTGATTGGACAACTTTCAAAAGCAATGGGTCTTCCTTCCTGCATTAAAACAACACCAATTCCATTTCCTGAGGCATCACATTCCACAATAAAGGTTTTTGTGAAGTCTGGCGTAGCTAAGACCGGTGCTAGGCACATTGCCTCTTTAAGATGTTCAAAGGACTTAGTTGCTTCAGGAGTCCATGAAAATGCATCTTTCTTCAATAATGTTGTTAGAGGTGCTGCTATTCTCCCATAATTCTTAACAAACTTGCGATAATACCCTGTTAACCCGAGAAATCCTCGAAACTGCTTTATGGTTGTGGGGACTTTCCATTCCTTAATGGCTTTAATTTTGTTAGGGTCTACTTTAACACCCTCGTGAGATACAATATGACCCAGATATTCCACCTCTTGTACTCCAAAGAAACATTTGGATTTTTTTGCATATAATTGTTTCTCCTGCAATAGTTTGAGCACCCTGTCGACATGTTCAACATGATCCTTCCAAGACCTATTGTAGATTAGTATATCATCAAAAAATACTAGCACAAATTTTCTAAGGAAGGGTTTGAAAATGGAATTCATCAACCCTTGAAATGTAGAAGGTGCATTGGTAAGGCCAAAAGGCATGACCAAAAATTCATAATGACCCTCATGAGTTCGAAATCTTGTTTTTGGAATATCTTCAGTCTTCATTCTAATTTGATGATATCCTGAACGAAGATCCAACTTGGTAAAATAAATTGCTCCATGTAATTCATCCAATAATTCATCAATCACAGGAATGGGAAATTTATCTTTAATGCTGAGCTTATTGAGCTCCCTATAATCCGGACACATGCGCCATGATCCATCGTTCTTGTGTACCAAAACTACAGGAGCAGATAAAGAACTTTGAATAGGTTGAATTATACCTACCTCTAACATTTATGCAATCATACGTTCAATTTCGCTCTTTTGGACATAAGGATATCTATAAGGCCTGATGTTTGGAGGAACACTTCCTGTAATCAAATGAATAGCATGATCATGATCACGAATAGGTGGGAGTCCTTTTGGAGTTTCAAAAACCTTGGAATGATTTTCCAAGACTTTTTGGAGATCTGCAGAAATAGATGATTTTGATGTTGGAACTTCTAGTGAGCATAATTGTGCAATTATGCCTCGTTGTTCTTTCTTTAGAAGCTTTGTCATGACATTATAGCTTATTATCTTTCCTGGCTTCCCTGCAATACCCCATAATTCGACTTCCTTTCCTTCTGAAAAAAATTTCAAGAAAAGTTCTTGAAAATTGAAAGCTACCGTCCCCAAATATTTTAACCATTGTACTCCTAGTACAACATCAACACCTCCCATAGGAATGGAAAGCATTGGAATATTCAATACATATTCCGCCATGGTTAGCTTGATATTATGGCATTTTCCAGAGAAATTTATAGTTCCTCCATTTGCAACCATCACTTGACATTCTGGTGTTGGGTATAGGAAAAAATTCAATTCCTTGGCTACCTTACAATGAATAAAATTATGGGTGCTGCCTGAATCAATCAACGCTATTACCCTTTCCTTCTTGATATGTCCTTCTATCTTGAGAATCTGAGGAGTGGTAATTCCTGCCAATGCATTACACGATATGGTCGGACTCATTTCTTCCTCTTCTAGGGATGGTTCCTGGTGTATATCCTCTTCTTGTTCATTTTCTTCTTCCTCTTCACAATCTATGTAAAATAATTTCTTCTCAGCACACTTATGACCTTTAGTGTATTTTCTATCACAACTGTAGCAAATCCCTTTTGCTCTTTTTTCTTCCAATTTTTGTGGTGTCAACCTTGTAGGTTGTGGAAATCTATGCGTAGAAACACTTCCTTCTTTATAGAAGTGAGTGGTAGGCTTCCTTGTCGCCATAATCTTACATTCAATTTTTCTTGCCAACCTGAATGCCTTCTCCAATGAATCAGGTTCCAAAACGCGAACTTCATGTTGGATGTTATCCTTTAAAGTGCCTATGAAGAGATCAATCCTGTGTTCCTCTGAAATATCAATTACCCTTATATTCAATTTTTGGAAGTCCTCAATGTGCTGCCCCACTAAACCCTTTTGTTTGAGATTTATCAATTGGCTAAAGAAGGTGTTGCTCTTTGTATCCTCATAATGTGCTATCATTTCCTCCGTAAAAATTGACCAAGTGACAATTTTTTTACGGGAGCAAAGCCATTGATACAATACAAATGTATTTTGTTCTAAATGTAAAGTTGCAATGCGTACCTTTTGTGTGTTTTGCACGTTATGGAGATCAAAATATTGCTCCATCTGTAGTATCCATGTTACAGGATCCTTTCCATCAAACTTCCTCATATCCATTTTTTGGAATATGGTGGTTCTTCTCGCTAGCATTAGAGTTTATGAAATCACGATTAACATTTATTTTGTTCTCATCACAAGTTTATTCTACTATCTTTTCACCATTAGGAAACATTTCTTGTATCAACTTTGTCAAACCTTCCATGTCTGCTTTTAGATCATTCTTCATGTTTTCCATGTTGTCTTTCATTTTTTCATCGATCTTCACTTCCATGTCATCCATCTTAGATTCCACGCCATCTATCTTAGATTCCAAACCTTCCTTCAAACCATCCATCTTCACTTCCACGCCTTTCTTCAAAACATCCATTTCATTTTTTGTTGCTCTTTGCGAGAGCAAAATTTGGTGCACTTGCTCTTGTAATTTTGATAGATCATGTTGCAATTCTTCATCTTCATGAGTCATAGTAGAGCCTTCTGAAGGCTTGATGTATGTTGAATTATTTTTACGGGGAATTTTTTTTGAACCCAATACTGATATATATTCTACAATATGCCCTTGGAATCAATTCAAATTGATTCTTCAAACAAGACTTATGCATTTTGTAAAAAAAATACACACCTTTTTCTTTCTTTTGAGGAGCTCGATATTGAAATTGGATTATCTTTGTGATTGTAGCTCTTAAATATCTAAAATTGGGCACTGAGGTATCCTTCTAAATTATCTTTTGAATGCCATAGGTCTAACTTGATTTGGATTCTCCAAGGCAAAGTTATGTCCAATCTCCCACAATGACCTAATTATGGACTGGTTCAGTAGAGTGAACTTGTATGACTTGCTGCGTGTCAATGTTTCATCTTTTAGCTCTGAAATTGATAGCAAAGAAAATAAAGTCCATGCACTTGCGACCACTTTTTATGACACTCCAATCCGATGCTCAGAGAGAGAGTTATGAAGATTTTCCCATGATCACCTCTTTGAGATGAAATTCAAGAGCCTCAAAAAGCACTACCTTCCACAAATCATATCTCCAAAAATATTGTGAACAAAGCTCTAAAATTTTTCGACGAGTTTCCTTAGGATTTCAGCTTCACGCCCTAAAAATTTCAGATTCTGAACCTTCATAGAAAAAAATGTATAGCGCAAATTCCACGATGACCTGTTTAGATTAAATTGAGGAGCCTGCAAAAAGACCTAACTTCCACTGATCATATCTCCTACAATATTACGAACCAAGCTTTGAAAATTTTTTAAGATGTTCCTCAGGATTTCGGCGTCGCACCCTAAAAATTTCAGGTTCTTAAACTTTGTAGAAAAAACGTTATAGCTAAAATTCCACAATGACCTGTTTGGAGCAGTGAAACCCTAGAATCCAAAGCTCTGATACCAAATGTTGTGAAACTAGCTCCAAAAATAGAAGAAAAGAGATATCAACGCCTTAGAAATAAGCCGCTTCGAGGGGGAAACCTCCAATACATTACATGAATGAATAATTCTTGGATGATACAAATTACAAAACCTCCTTTCTATATATAGGAGTCCATGGGGCCATAATGTAATCCTAGTGGGGCCACAATGTAATCCTAGCCGACCTAACAATAATAATTTAAGGGCACAATAATAACAATATGGGGGTTATATGGGTACAATAATAAAAATAAGGGGGTTACACTAACAACTATAAGGGACTATACTAGTAATATAGGGACCTAACAATTCACCTTTCTATCTCTAATGTCCATGTACCTCCTTTATGTAACTAAACCAAAATCAAAGCATAAAATAAAACCTAGAATAATAATAATAAAGGTCAATCATCAAAGGTTTTAAGGCTTATGTTTGCTAGCTAAATTCTTTTTCCTTTAGCCCCTTAAGGCTTGAACCTCTCATAATCCCCTTCCATTTCCCTAATCGTGGGATCATAACCTCCCATTCTTTATGTGCCACTTTTATAACCTATAATATTAAAATTCAATTTTTAATTACAAATAACATTTATTTAACTTATATTCATTCCCCATATACATATGTTGTTAATAGAATTAAAATTGAAATATTACATGATGCGAATTTAGAAGAAAACTTAACTAAAATGAAACTAAACCTTCTCTACTTCTATGATATGTAAGGTATTATATTATTAAAAATTAGATAACATAGACTAGAGAGAGATTAATGTTTTTCTAATTATATTTCATTGATAGGTGTCCTACATTGAAATTGGTCTTCCAAAATTTTATTTTCCTTTTAAAAACAATTAGGTGGATGGTGGAGATTTTACTCCCATAGAATATTCTTCATCGTCGTGTAATATGGAGGGTTGATATTTATCACAAACCCTGATCTTGTATGTTTCTACTCTTGAAAAATATAACTAGAAATTTAAAAAACATAAAATACCTATCTATTCCTTTCATTCCTTTGTCCATGTGATTCGTTCTATGTCACTTATGTTAGTCATCCATAATTTTTAATTTATCCAAAGATGACTAAATTTGAAAAACCCATATTTCTAGAAATAATATTTGCAGAAACATTGTAATTTCTTGTAAATCTCACAGCCTTCATTATCCTAAGTCTATCAGTTCACTAAAACCATCATCTATGCCTTCTAAAAGATCACCTTTTCTGACATAGAAGAAAGCTTGTTATCCCCACCATTTTTACCTACATTTCATCCCCTCATTCTACCATTCCTACCCCTACTTTTATCAATCCATTTCCCTCTAAAAAACCCCATTTTTCCTTCACTAATTCTTCATTTCTTCTAAAAAACCCTCTAAACCATTATAAACTCCTTTATATGGTTTAAAAACCCTCTTTACCCTTATCGAAAGCCTTTAAAAAATCCAAAAACCTTTGTTTTAGCCTTTTTCCAACTTTTCATAAAAATGGGCCTTAAGCCCCTGCGGGCTTAAACCTCCGCCCCTCTTCCTCATATGACCAAGGGATCGTGACCACGTGCTTTTCCCTCATTCCCCGTTCATCTTAGCCCTGGTCCCTTTCTTCCCCAGAGAACCGTATTCTCTGCTTTCCCTTAGCCCCCTTTCTCTTATCCTTTTACCCCGCGCCATTACTTTCCCCCGAAGTAATCCCCGCCGTCAATCACCACGATCCGACGATCGTCACCTATCCATTTCACCCGCGGGAAATTTTTCAATCCATGGGTCAACCCTTTGGTGCCCCTACAGTTGATCAGCCTGACTACGGGAATTCTCAGATGAACGGCTGAGATTTGCTACGGAGGCATAGGCCAAGAAACTAGCCTGTACCCCCCGGTCCCCCCACAATAGATCTCAACCGTAGATCTTGTAAATCTAATGGCTATCATGCTCCCACCATTTTATCCTTCCTCTTAACCACCCCTTCACTCATTTATTTCTTTGATCAATCCCCGCCATTGATCACCTATGATCCAACGACCATCGTGTGCCCACACACCATCAACCCGGCCTATGAACATTCTGCTACCTGATGAAATAGTCCACGTCATCTGTAGACCCACCTCTCACTACTCTACTACCCATCCAATCCCCCTCTGACACCTATCTTCCACCATTCCCTTCCACCGAGCAGCTTCCCCACCTTCGCGCTGATCCTAGACCGTCGATCTGGCTCCCCCATATCTGATGGTCCTCACACTGTTTCGTGCGTGATTTTCTCCCGGGGTTTAACAACCCAAATCAATGCGAAATGCATGGTATTAGCGGGACACGTAGCAAACAACGTATGGTATCGTGTTCATTTGGGTGAATACCACTTACCACCTAAACGCTGCGCGAAAAAACATTCGTGGTTTTTGCAAAACCACCTTTCCCATTTTTCGCGCCAAACCCATTTTAAACCCTATTTTCATGTTTCCACCCATGGAAACTCCTCCTGCATGCATCCTCGCTTCTTCACAGCCTCTCTGCCCCCGATAAAACCCTCTAAAAGTAGTATATCGCAAGAACGCAGGTTTTATAATGTTTTTAATGTTTGTTCGTAGGTTCAAAGGCAGTTCTAAGGTCGAAAAGCCTTCCCATAGCCCATAAAGAAACAGGGCCGAAGGCGACGATCCTCAGGGCCAACATAATGAAGAAAAGGGATTCAGGGCTCGGTTTAAATGTTTTATTAGTGTCTCATGACCACTGATTAAATTATAAAACTCTCCAATGCGCATAAAGAAACCCTCCCTGCACATAAAGGACAAATGCAACAAAGCATCAATGAAGACAAGAACACCAGAAATCGTTTTGAGGGTTAACCCAAGATAAAAATTGAATTAAAAGGATTAGGCCTTCAAATAGTGATTGAAGGTTAAAGTCAAAAGTTCAAAGGCATAAAGGATTAATGAATAAAATAGTTGTTAAATAGAAACATATATAAAGCCAGAAAAACAGAGTATCAAGGATAAATCAAGGTTTAAAGAGCCTAAGGACAGATTCATGATTAAAACAAATACAGGTAACCCAGTGGTAGCCTCGAATGATTCAATAAGGAAGTAGTTACTCCTCCAAAAGATCAAACTGCCACCTATAGCATCTTTCCTTACACAAAGGCATTTGGGAAGTTATTACACAAAGGAAGATATTTTAAACTGTCAGAACAGTTAATGTAAAGATGAGGATAAGGCCTTAAGTTCAATATTTTCACCTATTTCATCCTTACAAATTTAATGCAAAGTTATTAAACAGAGAAGTAGTTTCACACTTGTTCCTACCTTAGGCCTTGCATGGTTTTCAAGGCTAGGAATGTATTTACTCTGTCATTAATAACATTTTGAACCCTAGAAGAGTTCCACCTCCTCAATTACAGTATAAATACTGCTGAGGAACTCATTTTTAAGGGTTGGTTGCGGGAATTTGATGAATCTTTGAAGTAATACATAGCTCTGCTGAAGTTGAAAGAAATTGATGTTTTGGAACCAGTAGATGTTTTTAACCTGTTTTTTGATGGAGAAAGCTCTGTCATTGGATCCCTAAGCTTGGCTATTGGTGAAGTATTCTAATCTATTAATGTTTTTCCTATTTTCCATTCTGTTTCATCATTTCTTACTACAGTAGAGTAAAATTTTTAGGCTAAGAAATGTCTCGTAGAAGCACCTTAGACCTATTTACTCTTCACTGCTTTATGTTTTCCTCTGCTGAGGTATTCTAGAGAATTATTAATTGCTCTCTTGAACCCTTATGCTTGTTTATTTCAGAAATAGTTCAAATAGTTGGTCTCATGAATGATTTATGGTTTTCCCTGCTTACTTGCTGCCACTTGAAAACTACTTCTGAAGTCTCCCTTTAAAGTACCATTGTTTACAGTCTGCCCAAGAGGTCTGTTTTGATCATACCCTTTGTTCTTGCTGAGATAATTGTTTTAAAGGTATTTATAGCTGTATTCAAAGATGTCTACGAGTTCCCTCTTCTATGAATGCAATTATTTGTGAATCTTGAATGTTTTCTTATCCTTGAAAGTGAAATATCTGGATGAAATAGAGCATTCCTGGACTCCTAGATTTCATTTCAAAAGTTTGTCTTGAAATTCTTATTTGCTGAAGTGTCGTTTCTAGAATTTATGGTTAGCCCTGTCTATGAAATACATCTTCATGTTTTTATTGAGAAGTACATATAATTAAGGATTCTTAATTTCCCTTAGTTCTAATTTTTATTCTAAACCCTTATTGCTCATTTCATTTCACCTGAAAGACTTTGTAGATCCACTGGTCAAGTGAGATTTGCCCTTTGATATCCCTGATTAATCTACAGACTTGTTACAATTTCCACTTGACTCCATTGCCCAATGACTTAGAGATTTCCCTTTTCTATCTATGCTGCCTAGATCATCATGTTCCACCAAACAATCAAACAAACTCATGCTTAATAACTAGCCTAAAATCAACCTTTTACAAGCAAACAAATCATACCTTTGCAAACAATTGAGAGATACCTCTCTGAGACTAGGAAGGGTAGGTCCTATAGCTCTAAAGACTGGTTTTGATGTTGCCTTGTCATTTGGTATGCCAATCTTCCAAATCACAGGACCCCAACATAATGGCGATCACAGTGGGACCATTTTGAGTAAAAGTTCCTAAACAAGACACTCAGTATTCTTTCAAGTGAACTATAGCTTTCTTCAAGCACTACCAGCATAATGGTAATCATGATATGATCTATTTGAATTAGTGGCAATCTAAGCAACCCTTAGGATTCTAAGAGACACTTATCAAATCTTGAAGAAATCAGCTGATAAGCCATAGAGTAGACTCTGTTTGTTTCACCACATTAGCTAAGTGTTGAATCAGGTATAGGACACTCTCACAACCATATAACTACAAAAAACTCAGAAAAACCCAAAACATTTCAGATTAGTTTTTAAATAAATCATTGGTGGTGGACCATAAAACATTTTACCTTCAGAAAAGCTAAAAATTTCCACCTGGCGACTCCAATAGCCCTAGTAGCCCTATTACTCCTCTATATCTCTAGATTTCCTTGAAACTGTGTTAACGAGCTTTGAGGAAGTGTAGAAACCTAGTCCCCTATTATAGAAATCACTGTGAGAGGAAAAATCTTGAAAAACAGTCCTAAAAAACCTCAGCCTCTCTAAATTTTGGAAACTAAAATCTGGCTTCACATAGGGTCAATACTAGATCCCATCCACATCCTAACCCTCCTACCATAGTTGACAATCCAGAGAAGATTTTATGGAAAACTTCTAGATACAGAAAACCAACTACTGATAGGACCTTCCCAAGAACAAGATATGTCCCTAAAAATCTTACAGTCTTGAAAGATCTTCACTTTGACTTACCTCACACAAAGAACCTATTTAGAAATAAGTCTCAAAGTGATTTAAATCAAGCTGAATTTGAAACTACAGATTTGCAACAGAGCTTTAGCAGAGAAGATTCACCTTCTACTCCACTTGATTTTCAGCTTCTCCATCATTTCAGCTCCTTCCATAACAAATATGCTCATCATCAGTTTGCTGGTCCAAGTGTTTCTTCTACTCCTATCCACACATCCACTCTTCAAAACATTCCATTTCAGCCCACTTTCCCTCTTGTAAATCCACCTCTTGTAAATCCCCCATTATTTCCTATCATGGCAGCATGGTATGCTCCACTTGTGTTACCACAACCTCTGGTTCCCCTACCCAATGATTACCAATCCAAAATTCCCCATTTCACTGGAAATGAACCTAATACTGCCCAATAACATGTAGATAAAATGAATGATGCTTTTGATTATATGGAAATAGAATAAGAGACCATTAAGATGAGAATTTTTGCTCAAAGTTTAGGAGGAGAAGCCAAGAAATGGTTTAAGGGCTTAGCTCCTCACAACATTAATGATCTTCCTTCTTTATATCAAAAATTCATAAACAAATGGGAAATTAGGAAGAACCCTCTCCAAATACTTTCAAAATATACCAACTTCAAAAGAAGCATTGGGGAAAGTGTCCAAGATTATTGCACTAGATTCAATAGTGTTTATAATGCACTTCCCCTAGACATGAAACCTCCATTAGGCTTAGCCTTGGCTAAATTTCCAGAGGGATTTGATCCTGAAATGACCTATCAACTAAGATAAAGAGACCCCTCAGCTTTAGAAGATATGCAGAGCGGAGCCTTAAGTGTAGAAGAAAATCTGATTGAGAAAAGAGCTAGGTTAAAAGAAGAAAAAAAGGTTACATACATGGATGATACAATGGCATTAAGCTCATCATCAGATACTAAAATTGATAACTTAGTGAAGGTAATGGAGAGAATTCTTGAAAACATAAATCTAAATGATAGAGTGCCTCCTAGAGAGAATCAAAATAACCCCCAAAACATAAATAGAAACCCAAATTTTAGAAGAGACCCTAATCAAGATAGGCAAAGAGACAATGACCAACAGATTAGGCCTCCCTTTCAACAAAACTATGTTGATCAAGAACAGGAAAGGGAAGTTGAAAGGTTGGAAGAAAATCATGTAAACTTGATAGGATCCGACAGTGAGACAGATGTTTTTCTCACTGAGGAAGAACAAAGATTCTTCTCTTCAGAACAAATTGAAAACAACCATGAAGATTCTGAAGATTACAAATTGGGGTTTGAAAATGCAATCACGGAGGTACACAAACAATATAATATTATAAGCAAAGGGAGCCCAGATATTTCTAATGACAAAAACACTAGTACTGCTATTAGGAAAAATTTAGAAAAAGAGCCTAAGAAGACAGCAAGTAACATCAACACTATGGCCAAGAAAATTGATCTAAATAAAGACAAAAATAGTCAGCAAAGTGTTGAACAAATCTGCCGTAGTACTTCTACTAGTGGCCCTAACAAATCTGTCCCAAATAACAGTCCAAATAAAGTTCAGCAAATCAGAATTGCTGAAAGAGTTGTGAATGACAAAACAAATGTGAATATGTCAAGAACAATATTTCCTTTTAGCCTTGAAGGGGAAATTTCCAAGATCAAAATCACCATACGCTTAGCTGAACTAGTAACTCAGGATGTATATAAAAACCAAGTTTTGAAAGCTTTGAATATAGGTAGTGACACTGATACTTTAAAATTGACAGATGATAAACTAGAATTATTGTTTGGTCCTAAAGTTGAAGGAAAATACCAAGAAGGGGTTGTCCCTCCCTTCTATGTCAACCAAAATATACACGAAAAAATCTTGCACAATGCTATGCTAGACTTAGGTGCTTCACACAATCTTATGCCCAAATTAGTAATGGAAAGCCTAGGCTTAGAAATTACTAAATCATACAAAGACCTATATTCCTTTGATTCAAGCAGGGTCAAATGTTTAGGCCTAATCAAATATTTTTGTGTCAACTTGGCACAAATTCCCGCTAAGAGTCTAGTAATGGACATAGTAGTAGCTGACATTCCCCCAAAGTATGGCATGATGTTATCTAGATCATGGGGATCCAAACTTCAGGGGAGCCTTCAAATGGACATGTCTTATGCCACCATACCAGTTTTTAACCAAACCAGAAGACTATACCGGGAGTCTCATATGAAATACATGGTGAGTAACATAGATAGACCAAAAAATTCTCCTATCTACTCCATCCATTCAAATTTGGATTCCTTTATCTTATATAATGAAGTTGAAATCAGCCAAGAAGAAAAGGAAAACAAAGAAGAATTTAGTTTACTAGAACAGTCAAATCTACCATCAACTCAAGAAAAGAACAATTCAGACTTTAGCAACCTTGAACAGCAGAAAGAAAAAGAAAATGAGATTGAAATACCTTGGAAAATAAACTTTGATGGCTCTTGTAGAAAATTAAGTTCAGGGGCTGGTGTATGGATACGGAACACAAACAAAGGATTTTCCTATAAACTGGATTTTCCATGCACAAATAACATTGCTGAATATGAAGCCCTCCTTATTGGCCTACACTTACTCAAATATTTAGGAGCTAAAAGAATATCAGTCCAAGGGGATTCTGAGCTAATTATAATACAGATTAAAGGGGAGTACTCAACCAAAAACCCAAAGCTCAGAGAATATAGAAATTCTACCCTTGATCTCCTAAAAACCTTTGAAAAATATGAACTCATTTTCATCCCAAGAGCTCAAAATCATCTAGAAAATGAACTTGCCTTTGTTGCTAGTAATTTACAAATACCAAAGACAAATGAACAATTCAATATAAAGGTAAAAAGCAGGCCTACAATACCTGAAAATGAGGATTATTTGCAATTGTTTGAAGGAGACAAAAACATACATTATTTTCTACAATCAAAGAATGACTTTTCCATACCAACACCTACTTCAAGCCATGAGGAAAACTGTTTAAATGAAGAACAAATCCCTGAAACAGAGCTGTCCTTTTCTGCTGATATAAACCATTTTGAACATCATTTTAGAGCAGAAATAGTTGATAATACAGACCAAAAAGACCCGGAAGTTTTACAATGTAAAAATGATACAATTCCAAGAGGTCTTACACCATTAGAATAGCTTTTTAATATTAATGATGTAGCCAAAGAACCAAGAATGGAGCCTATACAAACAAACATAGAAGAACATAACATAGGTAGCTTAGAAGAACCCAAAATGATCAAGCTATCCAACACTCTTCCAACTCATATCAAACAAAAATACATAGAACTTTTCAAAGAATTTAGAGATGTGTTTGCATGGGGATACAAGGATCTAAAATCATATGATACCAGCATCGTTCAACACAAAATACCTCTTAAGGAAAATTAGAAACCTTTCAAACAAAAACTCAGAAGGATAAACCCTGTTTTATTGCCTTTATTTGAGAAAAAGATTAAGAAAATGTATGATGCTCGGATCATAGTTCCCCTCAGGTATTCAGAATGGGTCTCCAACTTAGTATCTGTTAGGAAAAAGACTGGGGAAATTAGGCTCTACATTGATTTTAGAAACCTAAACAGAGCCTCCCTTAAAGATAACTATCCCTTGCCAAAAATGAATCATATACTTCAAAGGGTGGTTGGGTCTAAAAGAATTTCACTATTGGATGGGTTCTCAAGTTACAATCAGGTGTTAGTACTCTCAAGTGATCAACATAAGACTACTTTTACTACACCTTGGGGTACATTCATGTATGTCAAAATGCCATTTGGTTTAATGAATGCAGGGGCCACCTTCCAAAGGGCCATGGATATAGCCTTCTCAGAAGACATAGGCTATTTTATAATCATATAATTTGATGACATTACTATTTTCTCCAAAACTGATGAAGAACATTTGATTCATTTAAGAAAAGTTTTTGACAAATGTAGGAAATATGGCTTATCTTTGAATCCCAAAAAATCACTCTTTGTTCTCCAAGAAGGAAAAATTCTTGGCCACATAATTTATGAAGAAGGAATCAAAGTAGACCCTAAAAGGATTGATGGCATATTGAAGATCAGCTATCCTAGAAACCTCAAAGAATTACAATATTTCATTGGGAAGAGAAATTTTTTAAGAAGATTCATCCCCAACCTTGCTGAGCTATTGTGAAATATCACAAACATGATAAAGAAATAGATAGGTGTTAATGGACAACACAAGCTAAAAAGTCATTTGAACTATTGAAACAAGCTCTTACTCAAACACCATTTTTTATAAGTCCCGATTTTATCAAATATTTTTATATCCTTTCTTTTGCATCTGAACATACAATAGCTGCAGTATTACTACAAAAGAATATCACGGGGCAAGAAAAACCAATATCCTTTTTTAGTAGGGCCTTAAGATATGCTCCACTCAAATATAACATCATGGAGAAACAATCCTTAGCCTTGGTAAAAGCATTGAAATACTTTAGAGTCTACATTTTACATTCTTATATCATTGCTTTTGTCCCACACACAATTGTTAAGGATATTCTAAGTCAAGACCCTGATGGTAAAAGGGGAAAATGGATTGCTATTATTCTATAATATGACGTAGAAATCAGGCCTACCAAACTAATCAAAGTGCAGGGATTAGAAAAAATCATGGCTGAGTCAAATTTCCAAGCACTAGATATGAATATGGTTGATGTTTTGGAAGAAACAGAAGAATTCAAAGCTCCATTTATTGAGGAGACATTTGTGAATTCACCTTGGTACGTTGATATCATATATGTGATGCTTTATCTGAATACCCCTCCTTCTCTATCCAAAACTAAAGCCATATTTTTTAAGCAAAAGGCTTTAAATTATTGCATATTAGATGGGGTTTTATATTGGGAGAATGTTGTTGGAATATTGCTTAAATGTTTGCCTGAGATTGATGTAGGAAAAATCATGCATGAACTGCATGAGGGAGAATGTGGAGGACATCTTTACTGGAAGACTACAGCAAATAAAATCCTCAGATATGGTTATTATTGGCCTACCCTTTTCCCAGATACTTATAAGCTTGTCATGTCTTATCATAAGTGTCAAATTTTTGATGGCAAGAGAAAACTCCTACCTTTACCCTTACATCCCATCAGTGTTGAGGCTCATTTTCAACAATGGGGCTTGGACTTCATTGGGGAAATTCACCCATATTCTTCAACTCAACATAAGTGGATCCTCAATGCCACTGATTATTTTACAAAGTGGATAGAAGCCATACCCTCTAGGAATTCTACTGACTCGTTCATTATCAAGTTCCTTGAAACCAACTTACTATCCAGATTTGGTTGTCGTAGAAAAATTATCACAAACAATGTTGTTTCCTTCAAATCTAAAAGAATGATTGACCTCTGCCATAAGTATCATATCACCTTGGGTCATTCCACTTCCTACTATCCTCAAGGAAATGGATTAGCTAAATCCTCCGACAAAAGCCTTGTCAATATTATCAAAATATGTTGGAACAGAATCAGAAATCACGACACAGTAAGCTTATTCATGCTTTATGGGCTGATAGATTAACCACCAAAAAATCAATAAATATGTCCCCCTATCAGTTGGTTTATGGCATGGATGCAGTCTTCCCAACATCTTTAGGAGTTCCTGTCATGAAACTCCTCCAAGAAGTACAAACTAAAGAAAATGATATGCAGACAAGGATAAATCAGACCATTCATTTATAGTAGTCCAGAGAGGAAGTGTACAAGAGAACACAAATAGTCCAAGAAATCATCAAGATTTTATTTGACAAAAGGACTAAAGAAAATGATTTTCAACTTAGAAATATATTTATAAAGTGGGATTCCAGAAGGGAAGAAAAGGGAAAACATGGAAAATTTGAGAATTTGTGGAAAGGGCCCTACATTATTCATTCTATCAGGGGTCATAATGCATTCTTTCTGCAAGAGTTGAATGGAGAAGATTTATTTGGAGGTCCTATCAATGGCAGGATGCTTAAACACTACTTCTATCAAGAGTCTTAGCTTCCAAGTTTTTATTCATTGTACATAATCCATTTGAAAAGAAATCAGGAAAATACAAAAACAGTAAAAGAAAAATAAAAGAGGGAAGATTCAAAAGTGGTACAACCCATACCCAAAAAAGAGAATTTTATGAAAGTGAGCAAATCTAAGTGCCACTGCTAATTAAAAAATGATATACTGTTCAGTCATCTAGCCTAATCATGGCTGAAAATACTTTAAATTTATGTTGATAAGTTAGTAGAAGAACAGATTGATAAGATTTTTTTTCAAACTTGGCTTATTAGTAGAATATATTAGGATAGAAAATAAATGGTTCTAACAAGCTCAAAATCTGAACCAAGAAAAGGAAAAATATATCTCTAAATAGATCAAAAGCAGAGCTGGAAAAATAATAGAAGGATGTTTATAATTTTCAGATCTTAAGCCTGCACAAATTTGTTTTTTTTTTCCGCAAATAAATTCTACGTGCAGCTTGTACATAAAGCCATAAACACCATAGAAAATTAGACTGCTTAATCCTGATTTAGCTATGTTTAAATTTCCTGTCTTAGAAATAGAAAATAAAATCTGTCAAACAACCTAAGATTGATAGGTAGATAGTTAGGTAGAAAAATAAAGAGTTCAATAGTTTAATATGGACTCTTGGAAGAAATAAGGATAGGATTAGATAGTTTATTTCTTTTTTCAAAAATAAAATGTCAAAGAGTTTGCTAGTTCAAATGCACTCAAAGGAAGAAAAAGTGCTAGGGCAAGTAGGATTGGGTAGGTAGTGATGTTGTTCTTGGAAAAAAAATACATGTTGCAGGTTGCTGAACAATTATTAGATTCAAAGAAATCAACAAACGAAAGAAAAGAATTTTGCCCAAGGAATGAGGCACTGGTCTGCTGAAATCTAGAGATTGATACACTGGAGGTTCTGGACACCTAAAAGGACAGTTTTCCTCCCCAAGTGGAGCCACTATTAGTCATCCATAATTTTTACTTTATCCAAAGATGATTAAATTTGAAAAACTCAGATTTCTAGAAACAATATTTGCAGAAACATTGTAAGTTCTTGTAAATCTCACAACCTTCATTATCCTAAGTCTATCAGTTCACTAAAACCTTCATCTATGCCTTATAAAGATCACCTTTTCTGACTCAGAAGAAAGCTTGTTATCCCCACCATTTTTACCTACATTTCATCCCCTCATTCTACCATTCCTACCCCTATTTTTATCAATCCATTTCCCTCTAAAAAACCTCATTTTTCCTTCACTAATTGTTCATTTCTTCTAAAAACCCCTCTAAACCATTATAAACTCCTTTATATGATTTAAAAACCCTCTTTAGCCTTATCAGAAGCCTTTAAAAAAAGCTAAAAATCTTTGTTTTAGACTTTTTCCAACTTTTCATAAAAATGGGCCTTAAGCCCCTGCGGGCTTAACCCTTCGCCCCTCTTACTCATATGACCAAGGGATCGCGACCACATGCTTTTCCCTTATTCCTTGTTCGTCTTAGCCCTGGTCCCTTTCTTCCCCACATAACCGCATTTTCCTCTTTCCCTTAGCCCCCTTACTCTTATCCTTTTACCCCGCGCCATTACTTTCCCCCGAAGTAATCCCCGCCGTCGATCACCACGATCTGACGGTCGTCACCTTTCCATTTCACCCATGGGAACTTTTTCAATCCCTAGGTAAACCCTTTTTTTCCCCCGCAGTTGACCAGCCTAACTACGAGAAATCTCAGATGAACCACTGAGATTTACTGTGGAGGCACAAGCCAAGAAACTTGCCCGTACCCCCAGTCACCCTGCAATAGATCTCAACAGTAGATCTTGTAAATATAATGGCTATCATGTTCCCATCCTTTTATCCTTCTTCTTAACCACCCCTTTGCCTATTTATTTCTTGGAGAAATCCCTGTCGTTGATCACCTTTGATCCAACAACCATTGCGCGCCCACACACCATCAACCCCACCTATGAACATTTCGCTACCCGACGAAATAGTCCACGTCATATCCAGACCCACCTCCCACTACTCTACCACCCATCCAATCCCCCTCCAACACCTATCTTCCACCATTCCCATCCACCGAGCAGCTTCCCCGCCTTCGCGCTGATCCTGGACCGTCGATCTGGCTCCCCCAGATCTGACGGTCCTCGCACCATTTCGAATGCGATTTGCTCCTAGGGTTTAACGACCCAAATCGACGTGAAATGGGTGGTATTGGCGGAACACGCGGAAAACGATGTATGGTATCGCATTAATTAGGGTGAATACCACTTACCGCATAAATGTTGCGCAAAAACCATTCGTGGTTTTTTCAAAACCACCTTTCCCATTTTTCGCGCCAAAACCTTTGTAAACCCTGTTTTCATGTTTACACCCATGGAACCTCCTCC
Source organism: Pinus albicaulis (assembly GCA_034641835.2). Taxonomy (NCBI): domain Eukaryota; kingdom Viridiplantae; phylum Streptophyta; class Pinopsida; order Pinales; family Pinaceae; genus Pinus; species Pinus albicaulis. The sequence goes on along the minus strand of CM076582.1, from coordinate 844,459,414 downwards.
TGCATGCATTTTCACTTCTGCACAGCCCCTCCGCCCCCGCTAAAACCCTCTGAAAGCAGTATATCCCAAGAACGCAGGTTTTATAACATTTTTAATGTTTGTTCGCAGGTTCAATGGCGGTTCTAAGGCCGAAAGGCCTTCCCACAGCCCATAAAGAAACAGGGCCGAAGATGATGATCCTCAGGGCCAACATAATGAAGAAAAGGGATTCATGGCTCGGTTTAAAGGTTTTATCAGTGTCTCATGACCACTGATTAAATTATAAAACTCTCCAATGCGCATAAAGAAACCCTCCCTGCACATAAAGGAGAAATACAACAAAGCATCAATGAAGACATGAACAATAGAAATCGTTTTGAGGGTTAATCTGAGATCAAAGTTGAATTAAAATAATTAGGCCTTCAAATAGTGATTGAAGGTGAAAGTCAAAAGTTAAAAGGCATAAAGGATTAATGAATAAAACAGTTGTTAAATAGAAACAGATATAAAGGCAGAAAAAAAGAGTATCAAGGATAAATCAAGGTTTAAAGAGCCAAAAGACAAATTCATGATTAAAACAAATACAGATAACCCAGTGGCAACCTCAAATGATTCAACAAGGAAGCAGTTACTCCGCCAAAAGATCAAACTGCCACCTATAGCATCTTTCCTTTACACAAAGGAATTTGGGCAGTTATTACACAAAGGAAGATATTTTAAACTGTCATAACAGTTAATGTAAAGATGAGGATAAAGCCTTAAATTCAATATTTTCACCTATTTTATCATTATAAAGTTAAGACAAAGTTATTAAACAGAGAAGTAGTTGCACACTTGTTCCTATCTTAGGCCTTACATGGTTTTCAATGCTAGGAACGTATTTACTCTGTCATTAATAACATTTTGAACCCTAGAAGAGTTCCACCTCCTTAATTATAGTATAAATACTACTAAGGAACTCATTTGTAAGGTTTTCTTGTGGGAATTTGATGACTCCTTGAAGTAATGCATAGCTTTGCTGAAGTTGAAAGAAATTGATGTTTTGGAACGAGTAGATGTTTTTAACCTATTTGTTGATGGAGAAAGCTCTGCCATTGGATCCCTGAGCTTGGCTGTTGGTGAAGTATTTTAATCTGTTATTTTTTTTCCTATTTTCTATTCTGTTTCATCATTTCTTACTACAGTAGAGTAAAAATTTTAGGCTAAGAAATGTCTCCTAGAATCACATTAGACCTGTTTACTCTTCACTGTTTTATGTTTTCCTCTGCTGAGGTATTCTAGAGAATTCTTAATTTCTCTCTTGAACCCTTATGCTTGTTTATTTTAGAAATAGTTCAAATATTTGTTCTCAATAATGATTTATGGTTTTCCATGCTTACTTGATGCCACTTGAAAACTACTTTTGAAGTCTTCCTTTAAAGTACCATTGTTTACAGTTTGCCAAAGAGGTCTGTTTTGATCATACACTTTGTTCTTGCTGAGATAATTGTTTTAAAGGTCTTTATAACTGTAATCAAAGATGTCTAGGATTTCCCTCTTCTATGAATGCAGTTATTTGTGAATCTTGAATGTTTTCTTATCCTTGAAAGTGAAATCTCTGGATGAAATAGAGCATTCCTCGACTCCTAGATTTCATTTGAAAAGTTTGTGTTGAATTTGTTATTTGCTGAAGTGTCATTTCCAGAATTTATGGTTAGACCTATCTATGAAATACATCTTCATGTTCTGATAATGTTTTAAGTCCCTTTGTTGAGAAGTACATATAATTAAGGATTCTTAATTTTCCTTAGTTCTACTTTTCATTCTAAACCCTTAATGTTCATTTCATTTCACCTGAAAGACTTTGTAGATCCACTGGCCAAGTTAGATTTTCCCTTTGATATCCCTGATTCATCTACAAAATTGTTACAATTTCCACTTGACTCCATTGCCCAATTACTTAGAGATTTCCCTATTCTATCTATGCTGCCTAGATCATCATGTCCCACCAAAAAATCAAACAAACTCATGCTTAATAACTAGCCTAAAATCAAAATTTTACAAGAAAACAAATCATACCATTACAAAAAATTAAAAGATCCCTCTCTAAGACTAGGAAGGCTAGGCCCTAGAGCTGTAAAGACTAGTTTTGATTTTGCCTTGTCATTTGGTATTCCAATCTGCCAAATCACAGGACCCCAACAACTTCGATTCATTGTTTCTATTTGGTATCTTGTACATAATCATGGTCAATTTGAGCTTAGGAGTTATAATTTCATCAGTTATATGTGATTCACTCTCACTCAAGAGGATATCGAATCTATATTTAATGATGATTGCTACAAATTGGAGGGCACAACGGCAAACACTAGGACTTGAAGTTATGGGTATGCTTGAAATGCACAAAAGCATTAATGGTGAAATTTGGTGAGAGAAAAATGAAAGGCTCTCTGTCAAAGAGCTTTGTGTTCAATCAATTAAGGTGAAGTACAAGAACAATGACCTCAAATCTCAGTGTCAAACATCAAACAAGAAAAAAGTTGAGGGATGCCAACTTTCTCTCTTAAATATGATTGTCCGTTGTGTTATTAAAACTTAGTCGTAATGTTAGTTTACCAATATTATTAATATATACCAATTTTCATTATTATGTTGAATGATATTCATAATATATAGATAAGATAGGTTCTTCATTTCAAAATGATAACCTAGGTTGGGTTTGGTTAAGCCCATCATAAAGAAAGAAAAAGAGCACCATAAATTGAAAAAATTTATTCTCGAATTCCAAGAATTGTACATACATTACTAGCAATCGTACTATGCTTAGAGGACAATAAGGGTGCAAGGGAAGAAAGACAGTGCATTTAAGGTTGTATTTGACTTGTCAGGGAACGAGGACTAACATCCCCTTATGTTTTATCATTCACCCCTTTCGAATAGTTATTTCCTAAAAATTAAAAACCGATATACCCATGAGTTAGGTTTAAGTGTTCTTAATCACATTTTCTTTTTAGACGATGGTTAGGAAGTATATCATGAATGAGAATACCACTTTTGCATTGTCTGATGAATTTTAAAATAATCCATATCATTACGTCTTTTTAAATATATACGAAAAAATATGAAAATTTTAAATTTCCTTTTTTATTTAACTTGAAACACTAATTAATGTTTTAAACAAGGCTACAAAGTAGCTACTACCTTCCGCTTAATGTAGACATAGAAATCTTAGAGATGTTGCAATATGAATTTATATAATTGTACTAATTTATAAAAAAAAAAATCAAATCTTTCAATTAAAAAAATATAATTTGTTGTTGGTTTTTTATATTTCGGTTTTTAAAATTAAATTTAACTTTTAAAAAGTCATTTCTAATATTTCTAAGTCACAATAATAGTGATGAGGATAAATTCTTAAAAATAAATTTATTAAATATAAATTGTAATATTAATTAATTAAAACATAATAACAATATGACAAATAATTACAATATAATAATGGTAAGATTATTAACCATAATTAGAATATAAAAGTACTTAAAAGATAACAATTATAAAAATCATTGAACATAATTCTCACATAATACTATTTATTAAATAAGTGTAAAATAATTTATTAAATAATTTAGAAACAATAAATTTAATAAAAATATATGTATTAGTACAAGTAGTTTATATTGTCCAATACTTATAAGTTTAAAACAAAAATGATGGAAAGCAGTATATATAATATTAAAGTCCGAAATAAAACTGGTATTAAAGTCCAAAATAAAACTGATAAGGAACAGCGTCGTAAATGAAACTGACAAGGAACAATGTATGCTATGAAAGACGTTAAACAGAATATCTAAGGTTATAGTCTAGAACCTAAGTCATGTAGAGATTCTGGTCTTCAAACAAAGAATTAGCATGAACACTGTTACCGATGAAATAGGTAACCGCACTGTTACCTACTTTTTTTTGGTAGCATAAAAAGCACCTGATTTTGAAAAGTGGTGATGCAGAATCACCTTTTTTTTTTGGAGCACATTTTTGACACTAATATTTTTATTTATAAAGTATGAATATTTGTTTTAAAATGTTAGTGATTTTCATGCTAATTTTGAAACGTATTGATGCAGCATCAATTTTTTTTTTTTAGAGCGGTGATTTTCATGCTAATTTTGAAACGTATTGATGCAGCATCAACCTTTTTTTTTTAGAGTGGTGATTTTCATGCTGGTAATAAAACACAAAACTTAGATAAATATATATATATATATATATATATATATATATAAACGATAAAACAAACCAATAAAAATGTAAAAAAAGACAAAAGTAACTCGTAAAAATAAAAAATTTAAACAAATATATATATATATATATATATATATATTCGAAAATTATATCAAAAGAAATGACAAAATTTGAAAAAAAACACATAATTCAAAGAAAAAAACAAAAATTAACCAAAAAAACTTTAAAAAAAAACATCAAAAACATTTTTTTCCAAGTTTTAAAAAAAAACCATATAATCAAAAAAAAAATTAAAATTAAAATAGAAAATTTTAAAATAATTTAAATTACAAAATTAAAATTTAGATAAAAAAAATAAAATACAGAAAAGAAAAAATTAAATTTAAAAATTTAAATTAAAAAAATAATAATAACAGGAAAAAAAAATACAAATTTTAAAATTAACAAAAAAAACAAATTTAAAAAAAAAAACGAAATTTAAAATTTAAAAAGAAAATTAAAATAAAAGAATTAAAATAATAAAAAAAAACTATCATTAAAAAACAAAAAAATGTAAAAAACCACATGCAAATAATGAAAAAACAAATATCCATAAATTTACTGTTTTTTTTCAGATGAAAGAAATTATAAATTTTAAAAATGAAAAACTAAATAAACTAAAAGATTAAAAAAAAAATTAAATTAAATTAAAATTTAATAAATTTAATAAATAAATTTTAAATTTTAAAAAATAATTAATCTAAAATATTAAATTTAAAAACAAAATTAAAAAAAACAAAACAAAACAGAACAAAAAAAATTAAACAAATTAAATTTAAAATAAAAATTAAATTTTTTTTAATTTAAAAATTAATATATATATATATATATATATATATATATATATATATATATATATATATATATATATATATATATATATATATATATTAAAAAAAAAAAATCGATCGTGGTGGCGCCGTAATCGAGCCCCCGCCTGTGTGTGAGGCTGGGCCGGCCCACACAAGCACCGGGCGAAGGACGACTGGAATCGTTTCTCTGCCAGGCGGAGGCTTACCCCGCAATCGGCTCTCGTGGTGACCTCAGAACTCCGCCTCTCCCGCGGTGAGAGGGGGATTCCCCGGAATCGGCCTCCCGGGCGACCTCCCCGAATTGGCCTCGTGCCATTCCTGGACCCAGGTGGCGGTGGATGGCGATTCCGGGAACCGCCCTCCCGCACAGGAGGGGGATTCCTGGAATTGGCCTCAGGGCGATTCTCGGAATCGGCCTCCTGCCGTGAGATGGCGATTCCCGGAATCGGCCTCCCGCGGCGGGAGGGCGGTTCCCGGAATCAGCCTCCCGCCGCGGGAGGGCGATTCCCGGAATCGGCCTCCCACCCAGCGGCCGGCCTCCGCCGCCACCTGGGCGGGAGGCCGATTGGCGGCGCCACCACGATCAAAAGATCCTTTTTTTTTATTTTTTAAATTTTTAATATTTTTAAAATTTTTTTTTTTAATTCAAAAAATCTACAACTATTTTTTTAATTTAATTTTTATATTTGAAATTTAATTTGTTTTGATTTTTTTGTTTTTTTTTATTTTTTATTTTTTTTAATTTTATTCATTTTTTTTGTTTTTAATTTTTTTTTTCTAAATTTTGTTAATAATTTTTATTAAATTTTGTATTTTTTTTATTTAATTGATTTTTTTTTTCATTTTTTTATTATTAAATTTTGTGTTTAGTTTTTTGATTTAATTTTTTAAAATTTAGTAAATTCTGTATTTTTTTTAATTTATTTGAATTTAATATTTTTTTATTATTATTTTTTTAATTACATAAAATATATATATATATATATATATATATATATATATATATATATATATATATATATATATATATATATATATATATTTTCAATTAAAATTGTGTATTTAAAATTAGATTTTTTTTTAAGTTAAACTTAATATTTTCAAATTAATTTGTTTTTTATTTTATTTTTTATTTAATATATTTTTTTTAATTTATTTTTTTCAAATTTTCAATTTTAATTGATTTTTAAAGTTTTTTAACTTTTTATTTTAACAATATTTTTTTTTTTCTCTTTATATTTAAAACTTAATTTTTATTTCAAAATTTATTTTTTTATTCATTTATTTATTAAAATTCAATATTTTTTTTAAATTTAATTTGTTATTTTAATATTAACATTTTCTTTTAATTTAATAAAATCTAATATATATATTTTCAATTTAAGTTCATATATATATATATATATATATATATATATATATATATATATATATATTATTTTTTATAATTTAAATTTAATATATATTTTAAAATCTATTTGTTTTTTTAAAATCTATTTGTTTTTCTAATATATATTTTTTTAAATTTAATATTTTTATTGTATTTTATTTTTCATTTTTTATTTTTAATTAATTTTTCCTTTTTCTACTTTTAATTTCAATAATGTTTTTTTTTTTTAAGTTTTAAATTTATTAAAATTTAATATATTTCTTTAAATTTAATTTTTTATTTTAAAATTTAATTTTTTAATTTAATAAGCATTTTCTTTTTCTATTTTAAGTTTAATTTCTGTATTTTATTTTTTATAATTTCTTTCTTTTTTAACTTGTTTTTTTTTATTTTTAATTTAATATTTTTATTTTGTTTTTATTTTTATTTTTATTTTTCTATATATTTTGAAATTTTTATCTTTAATTTTTTTTTCTTAAATTTTAGGTTTTTTTTAATGTTTGAATTAAAATTTTTATTTTGTTTTTATTTTTATTTTTTTATTCCTATATATTTTTAAATTTTAAGATTTAAAATGCTTTTATTTTTTAAATTTATTGTTTTTCTTAAATTTTAGGTTTTTTTTAATGTTTGAATTTTAAAAATTAAAAAATGTTATTCCTATTTTTAAAAATGTCAAAAATATGACACAATTTTTTTTTTTTGTTATTCCAGCATCAACTGGTTTTGTTTTGAAGGTGTTTTTTCAATCCTTTTTTCAAGAAACAATTTTGTTTTCAGTATAATTTTATAAAATGTTGAAATTTGACCTTAAAAAAAAACCAAGTGCGTTCTGGAATACACCATTTTTTTGTTTCTCAGGTGTTTTTTCATGTTTTTTGAGTCTTTTTGGGCTAGAGTCCCCGTTTTGAGGTCAGGTTACCTATTTCATCGGTAACGGTGTTCATGTTGAAACAGGAAAAATGACCAAGAGATTGAAATCTGAAGCTGAAAGATGTGGTAAATAAGTTGAAAATCGAAGAGTTTATCTCATTGTAGATCTCACAATAAACCCTAAATGAATTCCATTAGAAAATTGTTCTGAATAATTATGTGGGGTAAATAAATAATTAAAAATAACAAATTGTAAAGAAAGAAATTTATGTGCAAGAAGGGATCACCTGAGCTAAAATATGTTGAGTTTGTACAAAGAACTAGATTATTAGAAAAGAATATAGTTAAAAACTGAAAAACATTAATGCACCATATGTCATCTCAACAGATTTAAACAACTCTGAAATTGAATTACAAACTCAAGGAGAGTTCAAATTAAGATAATTTAATACGAGACATGGCTAATAATCTCATGGATGTCACAGTTAAACTAAGACAAAATATTAGGGGTATTGGAAAAGCTGAAAAGGAAATAACTATGTCAAAACTATTTATAATTATTATAAATAAATTGGAAGTATTTTGATGCTAACAATTATGTAAAAATTATTAAAACAGTTTAAATGAATTAGACATTTTCTATTTTGAACACATGGTAGCATTTGGTTTCAAGAAAATTTTGGGGTAAAAAATAAACATATTATTATGGCACAAGATTTTTTGTGTATCAATTAAATCAGAATTTGCAAAATATAAATTCTTGCTATTGGCATTATAAATGCATTCAAGAAATCTGTAAACAAGTCTATAATATTTATATATTTAATGTCAAATTGTAAAGACAGATTCTGTTTTTTAAAGATATATGGACTAAGTTTCAAAATACATATAATAAGTCTAAAAGTCTTTGTAAATAGCTAGAGGAAAGATAATAAATATAACGAGTAATTTTTGTTTCTAATATTGCTTTGGAAAAAACTTGGGTGTCATATGTGCATTTGTATGCTTTCTTGTTCCGACAAAATTTTGCAGACATGCTGGACTTTGAGTGAGGAGGATCCAATTAGCAAAATCTAGTACAAAAATTGAGAACAGCATTGGAGTGATTACTGGACTACGATGTGTTCTTGTTGTAGCTAATGCGCGTAGGAGTGATGGGGCTGCAAAGAACAGAGAAAAATTAGTACAAATCTTGGCATTTTGGATAACATATTTTAAAATGCATATATTTGATGTTTACTTGAAAGATGAAGGGTAATTAGAAGAATAATTGGCTTTGGTAGGGCTTGCATTGCTGTCAATAGATTGGATCTTGTTGTCTTCATTGATTGTAAATGTACCATATATTTTGAAATCTCGTAGCATATACATGGTTTCTTATTTCTTTTGAACATAATCTTGAAAAGACATTTGTACCAAGCTTTGAAGTAACTGTTTCAAGAGAAATTTGTTTCTAATGCAACACTGGAAGTTGGTGTTATTAGACCTGATTATGCAATTACGACACTGTGAATAGAATAAGGAACAATTTATATTGCACTTAAGGCAGTTAATTTTTGTCTCGTCTAACACTGTACACGCTGGTATTGGCGAATTGTATCCAAGACAAACAGGTTCAAACAATGTAGAGTAAATGCTTGCAGTTGTCAATGTTCCTTTTATCTGTTCATAGGGAGGATAACAAAATATAATTAAATCATTTTTTTAAATATGAAATTTAAACAATTTTACAATAATAATTTAATAAAACATTATAAAATCAAATTTTAAAGAAATCAATTATAAAAAACAAAACAAAAATTAAAAATGGAAACAAATTTTAATATATATAACTTAATTGGTGACAAATTTTTTTTAATATATATAACTTAATTGGTGACTCCCATGCATCGTACTTAATGACAGATGGTAAAATATTTTTTATCCAAATAGATTTTTCCTTATCTCTATCCACATGCACTGATTAAAACAAGTAGTATATGATTAAATGGAAAGAAATGGAATAACCAATTGCATATGGAAAAGTAGGGGTATTGTTTCATGTGTACTTACAGAGAATATTGGAGGGCTCAATTTTCCAAGCTCTTCTGCTGCTTCTGCATTAAATTTTTTGATGAATGTAGATTGCGTTGTTCGAACTGTTCTCTCCTTTACTTCTTTCCTGTTTGTTATGTTTTTTAATAACATAAATGGAAAATTCCCCTTTTGCAATTCTTGTTCAAGTTCATTATAGAGCAGTGCAAATGTTTCAAATAGCTGCAACTGCAATAGAAGACAAAAACCTAATTTTTTTTTTCAAAGAGAATTGAAATGTAGGATGGAAATAGAAATACAAAAACAATGCAAAGGAATTTATGTTACCGTTGCTTTATTGTCATCGAAATTTCCATATTTAATTTGCAATGTATATTGCAAACCAATTTTTCATGCAGCTGTGACAATTGCAGCAATTGTTCCAATTGTATATGTTTCTGTGTTTTCTGTAAGGTGTTTTATTGTTGTATCTAGAAATAATTTGTAATCTTTGCAAATTGGTGATATGTTCTGTATGGTACTTGATTCAGTTAGCAGCAGAATCTAGTCACAATCACCACGGTCATAATTTGTTTTGGGAAGGATTTTAAAATTTGTAATTGATATTTCTTTTCCTGGTGATATTTTTTCTTCATGTTCTTGAATGAGCTCAGTTGGTATGGACAATGTGATTGTCATGATTCCTTCAGTATCTGTCAAATCTTCACGTAGTATTTGTCGTGCTTTGTGGGATTTTATCAAGATATGTGCTATAAATGACCATAACATCTCCATTGAACATTTTTCCAGTCTTGCGGATGTTTAGTTCTTCAATTGTAATTGGGAGTAAAGATGATGCATTTGATCTATGTATAGATGATGTTGATGTGGCAAACGACATAGTTAGAAGTAAAATACGATGCTGATTAATATAAATTTCATGTCAATGGGAGCTGTAAAAATTCCTTTCAAATTTACTTACTTGTTCGATTCAGTTGGAGGCGATGTTTGTTGTTGTTTCTCTAGTGTAGCTTGATCTTCAGAGCTGCAAGAATTTGAAGATGCAACATGATTGAACGGTGAGCTTGAAGAAATTTTAATTACTAAGAAAGTCTAACACTATAGAAATGTGTAAATCCATGTGATACAGATGCAAAAATTTCAGAAATTTCGAGGATGCTATAAAACTATAAAACTTCAAACTAGGAATTATTGGTCGTAGTGGCAATTCCCGTGGATTCAAATTCAACCCCTCTATTTCAGTTTTTTTTTAATTCGCAGCCAATACTGTCAACACTGTCTGTGCCAAGTATGGAACAGATGGCATTGTATTGCAGTTCAAGAGGCGATGTTGGTGCGTAGAATGTCTCAATGTCTCTGGCTTCGCCTTTGTATTTGGGAAGGAGCCCTTCAAAGTCAGTGCAGGTCCATTTTTTACAGTGGAAGAGGGTTTTAGGGTTTAAGGGTGTCAGGGTTTATTGTCAAACAGGGCTTGGAAGAGGATTTGGCATTCGTTGTTGCAAACCAGTTGCTAGATCCTCTGATTCTCGGGCAAAAAATAGGGTTGTAGGTAGGCGCTTTAGACCAGGACTATTTACTTTGGCTTAGTTACCCTTTACTTACATGCTTCCCTAGCGTCAAGTGGATCCCATCCCATAAGCTGGCCAGTGAACCAGGATGTTTCTTTCCTAATGGAAATAGAAGCAAAATATGGTCATAGATACCAGGCGAAGAAAGATTCGCTATCCAGTGATCCGAGCATGTTGTCAACGGAATCGGCACCGCACGTACCATTCCTTCCCGCTGAGCTTTTATTTGCCAATGCATTGTTTTTTCATATTTATATTTTAATTTTTGAATATAAATATTTTTTCTTATGGACAAAAAAAAATCCAAATTTGATTTATTTAATTAAAACAAGCGTAGGATAGGAAAATTGACACAACCTACCTGTGTCTAAAAAAAAATCAATAGTAGTTGCTAAAAAGACAAGATAATCCGGTAGAATTCTGAATAGTATTTGAAATTATGTGAGTTTAAAATAAATAGTCTCTGACATGGATCACAGAAAATCCTAGTTGACAGTATTTAATGGGTAATGGGCGCTACTGCAAAAATGGGATGGGCAAGAATACAGTGGAGCAATTTTTTTAAGCATGGGTTCAAACTTTGCTATATGAAATAATGTTACATTAATGGTGAAAATACGGGAAAGACATAATCAATAAAAAAATTCAATTCATCCAAGGCATTTCCCCAAGTGCTTAATCAAATTTCATCATTCTTAGTTCAACAACCATCTTTGATTTGCCCAAGGTGTACACTGAATCAGGTACAACTTCCCGATATTCAAGTGCAATAAAGTGGTAGTCATGAAGAAAAGCAAAGACAAAGCCAATATTTAGGTGAATGGATACAGGAACCATGAAGAAACCAAAGGCACCCTTAAACAAGTTTCAAAAATATATTGATGTTGTCAAGGTTGTTAAATCTTTCTTATTGACTAGCAAAGTTCAAAAAGCAACATATCAAATACTCCGTTTCCTATTTGAAGGACTTCCAATCCATTTCAGCTTCATGACATGACACTTTTGTGTAAACCAAACACCAATAGCTGTTGCAATAGATTAATAGAAAGAATCAAACAGTTAAACATAGAGATATGTGTCGAGGCATAAAAAGGTATATTTTTAACACCTATTTATCTCACATTAATTATCAATCCAGGAGCGACTTTTTATTTCAAGAGTGTACTCAGTCTGAGGTAGAAATTTATCCAAGAGTAATGTTGTGAAGATGTAGTACAGAATAACAAATGCAAAGGTAACAAATGCCTGTAAAGAAACCTACTTACAGTGACATGAATGGAAAGATTAAACTACATCAATCTTGCAGAACATCGATCAGGGATGTAGTAGCAATAACTCTTTCCCTTAGAAATCGATGCAAGATTAGCAATTCTGGGGACTTGGAAGTGAAATCCTCTATCCTCTACAGTTGGGAATCTTAAAGCAATTGAAACACAAGCAAAAGAAATTTAAAAGAAACACAATCTGAAAAGGAAAAGCAGCGTATAACTGTAGCTCATCTATTTGCAAATCGAAAGCTGTAAATAAACAATGAACAGAAAGTGGAACAGTAACATGAAATGAAAAGCAATCAAATAACTCTGTAATCGTAATAAATATACATGCAATTATCACACAACATAAATAAAATAATAGAAATACAAACAACGGATCGCTCCACCAGGGCCGGGCCCTCAACCGCCGGTGAAAGCGCCGCTGGGCTACTGCAGAGCTTGAGAAATGGAACAAGAACACTTCTTTGTATTAATCAAACATGAATAGCTTTTACATCAGTTTCTCCTTGCTCACAAGAGTCAAGGAATTACAATGATACAAAATGAATACAATAATCATCCATTCTCCTCCATCCTCCCATTGTTCTTTAATACACAATACATGTTCTCCTTTTATAATCAGAAGGAGGAGAAATTAAATAGCAAATATAATCTCTCATAACAATATGATCAACCAGAAAATATGTTTACAACAATCTTTGAACAAGAGCAAGGCGAATTTGGCTTTGCAGCTGAGATTTGGAGGACGGCCGCAACAACAGAACTGAGAAAATCGTGCTCAAATAACTCTGCGTATCTCTCAATACAGGTCGAATTTGGGCAAACTTATATTTAATAAAATTAATTGGGCCCATTCTGGACAAAACCCATGTTCCGGATTTTCCCGATTCTTCTTCACTTGCCCAAAATATTAACCACAAAATTGTCACTTCTTATTCCAGCGGATTTCTGAGTTGGAATATTTCATAATGATTTGGAAATCAAATCTGCAATCTGGAAATTATCTTGGAGGCTAAAATGGTGAATGATATTAATAAGCCATCATTGATAAAATTATGCATAATAATAATCAATTTATTAAAAATAAAGGAGAAGAAATAATATTCATCCATAAGAGCATAAATCATTAAAAGATGGATTTATATGATAAATTATAATAAATGATATGATAAACAAGAGTAAAAGTGGATGAAGTAAGTGATAAAAAGTGGTCGTATTCACGGCCCAACATACCCCCAAACTGAATATATTGCATGCCCTCATGCAATCCAAAACTGAATATATTGCATGTCCTCATGCAATCCAAAACCCATGTGTTAACCAAGCAAAGAAAATTGTTCATCCCAACCCATAAAATGGATGGAACAAATGCATGTTTCCTCAAATAATGAGCATTCAATTTTAGCAATCTTGATAAAGGCATAACAATTTTTGGAGTTGATGTTCAACTGTATATGAAGTTGCAGAAAAAATGTAACATAAGTAACAACAAACTTCATTAACCATTTTCTCAAAAATCAGATTGTTTGGATCATGAGATATATAAAAAATGGTTGTAGGTAATAGTGCATAATTTTCAAAATTTTATGAACTAATTTAGTGTGAAATTATCTGGGTTTGTGTATTTTAATGATACTTTTTTGTTATCCAGAAATCACAAGAATTCAGTTCATAGTTTTAAAGATATATGCAAATCAATTTCTGCACTATATACAAATGAAATTGTATGCCTTAAATGAGAAAGAAAGTGGAAAACATCCATCATGTGTAGCAATTCCCTCCCCCCAAACTGAAGAATTAGCATGTCCTCATGCGATGCTAGAAACAAAGAGAGGTGGTTGCTACAATCTGTTGAAATCTATGCTTGGTGTAAAACAACATGGAATAAGGGAGGTGTTGAGAATGAATAAGAATATCAAAGAAGATTACTGACATGGTCAAAAGAAAGAAATGAAGGAAATCAAAACTCCCCCAAACTGAAAGATGAGACGTGTCTAGAAAAATGGGAAGTGGTAAAGATATGGAATGAATGATGATAAATAATGCTCAATGGATGTTCATGAAATTCTCCTAAATTCATAATAAATCAGAAAATTATGCTATTTTACCTCAGGTGTTACCTCCGAAAAAATGTGGAATGACATGTAGTGACTGGCCTTTTTTGAAGCTGATGTAGGCTGAGCGGATACTAAAAGTGATACAAAAGGTAGAAGCCATGCAAGCACATCATGTCTGAAGAATTGTGTGCATTCGCGAGCCTTTGCTGTTTAGTTGCAATAGTGATCATGCTGCGAATAGAATTTTCCCCCATATTTGTTGTTCTCCTGTAAACAAATCACAATTCTGTATGCAATTTTCTTGAATCCATGGTTTTGGTTTTAAATGGCAATAGATAAGATGCATGCAAAAAATGTTCAAGCAGAAAAAAAAGTGTGTAAAAATGCAGTATTAATATTGTGGCAACTCAGCAAAATAAAAGAGCAGCGTATCGCACAACAATTGTATAGCATGGAAAGGCATACATACTTATGATACAATCAATGAAATTATAGCATTTACTGAAATCCATGCATGTAATGAATCGTTAATAAATAGAAAATCATGTTGTAATGATTTAAATACGAGGAGAAGGGACAGCATATGATAACCATAAGTATAATTTCGTTATTTACCACTTTGGATTAATATGATCGACTTATAATGATTTTCATGTATAATAGGTTCGGAGGTAATGGATTCATATTTTCATTTTACATTTAAATAAAGATATATGAAAAGGGTTAAATATAAGTATTGATGTGTATAAGTGTGACTCCAATACCATCAGCAGAGCTCTGCTGCCCACAGGTGTCCATAACCTTGACAGAGTTGCTTTCTTACCCACAGAACCATTGTCCTTTATGTATGCTGAGGAAGTGCTTTTTATTGAATATCATGACGGAGGCCATTGTGCTGGCTTGGTGACCAGATAAACCACAATGCCGTTCACCAGGAAGAAGTGAAAGGTGGGCAGGCTGGCTCGTGATGAGACCTCCTGTTCCAAGGACTTCTTGATGTTTTCAATTGTCTGTTGGACCATTTCCCTGGTTTGGTGGCCATAATGGGAATTCCACTTCACTGCTTTCCCTATGATCACGGTAGGCTGGCTCTTGGTGAGACCCCCTATCCTCCATCTGCAAAATCATTATTAATGAAATATATAAATATTTTTTCTTCTTTTATTTTACACACAACACTTTTCTTCAGTTAATCATAAGGGATGGCTCAACACTCCTTAAGAGTAGGGATGGTGGAAGAAGTCTAAACATCTCAATAGAAAAAAAATATGCCCTTGTTCCTACTCCATAAGTAAAAATCAAAGAAAGTTATCAAATATGGGAAAGAACCAACATGATAAATATAATCAATCATATGAATTTAGTGGTAATAAGACAAAAATATCATGTTATTAATTATGTCCATTTTTCCCTTTTCTTATCATTACTAAACAAATTTCTTAAAAATGACGATTTCTTTTGATTTGTTGATTACAGTAAGCTCTAATTTGTATGATTGTGTATCCTTTCATAAATTGTATGTTTATCTTTCAAAAAGTCATGAAAAAATCAAAAAAAGGTTCTAAAAATGTTGTTTAAAAAACAAGAAAAATGCACTCAAAAAGTGTTGTTCCTTTGAAAAGGAACAACAAAAACAATCTGTGAAAATGTTGTTCCTTTGGAAAGGAACAACAAGAACAGTCTGCGAAAATTTTGTTCCTTTGGAAAGGAACAGCAAGAACAGTCGAGGCTGTTCCTTTTGAAAGGAACAGCAAAAATGAACGGTGCTGTTCATTTTGAAAGGAACAGCAAAACTGAGCGGTGCTATTCCTTTTGAAAGGAACAGCAAAATGAGCGATGATGCTCCTTTTGAAAGGAACAACAATAACATGCAACAAAAATGTTGTTCTTTAAAAAAAACAAAACAAAACAAAAAGGAAAAAAATGTTGTTCTTTAAACAAAACAAAACAAAAAGGAAAGAACAACGCTAATATGCAATCCATTGCCAAGAAAATCCAATCAAATAGAAAGGAAAGTTTATGTACAGGTTTGAAGAAATTTTTTTACAGAATTGCAGCTATTGAAGAATTGTCTTCTGTAACTGAAGCTTGCATGGTGGGGTCCTTATTGTTTAATTGCAAATGGAGTGGAAACTATAATTTGGAGGGATCAATACCTGAAACACAAAAACATAAAAGAAATCAGAAAAGAAACAACACTTTATTAAGTTACAACAACTATGATGTTATTTCTAAGAGAATATCAAATCTATTAATGGAAAAAAAATGATCTTTTGAAAAAATGTTTTGGCAGCAGTAACATGAATCTTGAAATGGGAACCAATTCCTCATTTCTTCTTGTTATAAAACCGTTAGGTAATGAACTAGATTAAATTCCCTTGTTTTAATAAAATTTCTTTCAAGAATCACTCGTCCATAAATTGACATTTTTTGTTCTCCTGAGACCTGCGAAAAACGAGTGTCTACCTGCAATAAAACATTAAATCATGGATAAAGAGAGGTGTGTGGGCTCTCATAATCCAAGAATTATGAAAAAAACTAACAAGTAGTTACTCTATAGAACAATTCCACGGAAAAATAAAACAAATTATATTTGCTACCTGCAGGAGAGCAGTGGTCGACGATACTAACCAGCAGTGTTTTAATCATACCTTCTTTGTTTTTTGTCCGATTTGAGTGATTCCAAAGCCAAATGAGAGCTAATTCAAAGGGCTATCTCCATTAGAAATAGGTTTTAAAAATTCCATGTAATGGTATGTTAAACATGCATAGAACAACCTGCATAATAGAGTCATTTTCGATTTTCCAGCTCAGACCAACAGTTGGTATTTCAAGCATAAATTTTTCGTTTGATAGCGGATTGAACCAATTAAAATTGGAGATTAAATTATATTCATTTATTGATCTCCAATAGAAACATGTTTTGAAGACAAGAAGAATTGATGGGTCAAATATGTTAAGGAACAATCGAGAAAACAGAGTTTCAAGAGTGTTGATTTATGATAGACAGTCATTATTTTGGTCATAAATTCCTCATACGATATCAAAACTGAGTGATTCAAATTGCATTGTAAACTAGATTCATATAGGAATCTACCATAGAAACATATTTTAAAAATATAGTCATTTAGACCTCCAAAAACTGACTGTCCCAACTCTGTTCCTGAGCTGCCTACTAGACACCCTGTCAATGTTTTGGTTCTAACTTTTCCGTTTCAAATCCAAATTGAGTGATTCCAATTGGGTTAGAAATTAGACATCAAGGGATACTTAGGATAGAAACAAGTTTTAAAAATATTCAATTTTGGTCCCCCAAAACTTGACTGTCCCAACTTTATTTTCAGGAATTTCATCAAGCCCGCAAGCCAAAAAAATGATATTCAAGCAATTTTTCCATATTGATGATAAAAAAATGAATATAAGTGTTTGTAGAATGGTTATTTGCAATATAATTCATCTGCATACATAGATAAATTATAATATTTATCATCAATGCTGATTTCACAGCGTGTTGAAACAAAAAAAAACAACTATTTTTACAAAAAAGAAAAAATAAAAAATGTGTTTGTTTTATTTTCTCTTTTATTTATTTCTCCACTATCCTAATCTGAATTGAAAAATGAATATGATTACGTATAAGAGTATTTCCAGTGGATCCATTTTCGAAATAAGGCTTCAATTATGTACATACCCAAATTTGAAAGATTTATGTTAATAAAAATTAGGGTATGAGAAGCCAACTTCCCTTGAAAAAATGATGCCAAAAATTGTTGAAGTATGGAGTGATGTTGCAAAAAAATGATGGAGTGAAACCAATCTTCAATATATTCTTTACTTCCTTGATTTCCCATAGCCATCATATCATGAAGTTCTTGAGCTTTTAAAATGGTTTGTTGATGCAAACTAGAAAAAACCTCATTTTCTTTCATAACTTCTGCAATTTTTGGATTTGATTCATTCTGAGTCTCAGTGTAAGTTTTCTCCAATGGTGCATGTGAGATAGAATGGGTGGGAAGGGCGGGTGAATTTTGCAGTTCAACACTGTAAGGATGTTGTACTGGTTTATTATGGTGAAGGTGTGGAATAAGTTGAGCAGGAGATTGTGTAGGGAATGGAGCCTCTTGATGATGTAGTTGATTGTGTTGAGTGGATGGTTTTGATCGGCAAACAAGGTGTTGTGAAAGAGCTGGAATATGTGTTTGTGCTACAAAATGAGGGAGAGTAGTCATGCAATCATAAGGTGAACCATTCCAAACTTGAAAACAAGATTGGTGGTGGTTATATTGAGATTGGCATGGCTTCCCTAACATATGAGTATTCCATAATGGATTATGCAAGAAAGAGAATGGAGAGGAAGTGTTTTGAATCATACCTGTAGGCCATGATTTCCATGGTTTTGACCTTGTTGCAGCTTCCGCATCTCTTTGATATGCTACTTCCAAATTAGATAAGGAAGAGTGATTATCTATGGGATGCTCCTTTTGGTAATGAGGGCAAAACACTTCATCAAATTGTTGATTTCTCTGAACCTGCAAAACATTCAATTGTGAATTTAGAGAGCTAGTAAAATCATATTTAAAATTTTCAAATAAAACCTTGATTTCAGCTCTTATGTCTTCTGTTCTTGTAGCAGGTTTGGAAAAGAAAGAACAAACATCTCTAGAATTCTTACCAGCCTTAGAAATTCCTCTTGAATACCTTATGCACAATTCACAAACATCATCATATGATAACTGAAAAACATCACCTTTTCCTATTAGATTTAAGAGTTCTAAAAAATCATCTTTGATTCCTTTAAGAAGGAGTGTTTTCAAGATCTCTTTTCCCAAATGCTTATGCTTTGATTTTTGAAGGTTGTATCGAAATCGCTCTACATAATCCTCCAAGCTTTCATCTTCCCCTTGTACCATACCGAAAATATCTTCATTGGATTTGCAATAGTCTTGGTACTTCTTCGAGAATATGTTCTTCATGTCCTCCCATGTTTTGATGCAGTTTCCACCTAGGCTCATGAACCACCAGAGAGCTTCTCCTTTTAAAGTAAGAGGAAACACTTTCAATATTTCATCATTACTACAATAATCATATCCTCTACAAAGTATTTCAAACTCAAATAAGAATGTATCTGGATCTTCATTTGTCAAACCATGAAAATTTGGTAGAGACAATGGGGGAATTATGTGCATTTGTGTTACCCCTCCTAGATCTTTGATAGGGAATTCAAAAGTTGCAATGTCAGCCATTTCTTACCATAATAGAAGATGTTCTTCAGGTGTTTCTTTAAGGATCCTCCTTCCAATGTTCCTGTCAATTGGTTAGTGAAATGGGTGGTGCTTACATCACCACTCGATTGGAATTACAAGATTTTTTCAAAAAAAAGACTCTACCTCTAAAATTCAAAAAAATGCAAGCATTCATTCCTACTCAATTCTGCTGTGAAGCGGGCTAGTGAACAAGTGTGTTTCTTGCTCGATGCGCAGGTTCTTACCTTTCGTCTTTAATACCCAATTCTTCCCAAGCAGGAAAAAATGAAATATGCATCACTCTTTCTAAATGGCATACACTCTCCCCGGCAACGGCGCCAAAATGTCGAGGCATAAAAAGGTATATTTTTAACACCTATTTATCTCACATTAATTATCAATCCAGAAGCGAATTTTTATTTCAAGAGTGTACTCAGTCTGAGGCAGCAATTTATCCAAGAGTAATGTTGTGAAGATGTAGTACAGAATAACAAATGCAAAGGTAATAAATGCCTGTAAAGAAACCTACTTACAGTGACATGAATGGAAAGATTAAACTACATCAATCTTGCAGAACATCGATCAGGGATGCAGTAGCAATAACTCTTTCCCTTAGAAATCGATGCAAGATTACCAATTCTGGGGACTTGGAAGCAAAAGCCTCCATCCTCGACAGTTGGAAATCTTAAAGCAAATGAAACACAAGCAAATTCAATAAAAGCAATTTAAAGGAAACGAAAGCTGGAAATGAACAACAGCATGTAACTGTAACTCATCTATTTGTTGATCTAAAGCTATGAATCAGAAATAAACAATAAACAGAAATGGAACATCGATATAAACAACAATCAAATAACTCTGTAATAATAATAAATCTAAATGCAATTATCACACAACAGAAATGAAAGAATAGAAATACAAACAGCGGATCGCTCCACCAGGGTCGGGCCCTCAACCGCCGGTGAAAGCGTCGCTGGGCTACTGTAGAGCTTGAGAAATGGAACAAGAACACCTCTTTGTATTAATCAAACATGAATAGCTTTTACATCAGTTGCTCTTTGATCACAAGAGTCAAGGAATTACAGTGATACAAAATGAATACAATAATCATCAATTCTCCTCCATCCTCCCATTGTTCTTTAATACACAATACATGTTCTCCTTTTATAATCAGAAGGAGGAGAAATTAAATAGAAAATATAATCTCCCATAACAATATGATCAACCAGAAAATATATTTCCAACAATCTTTCAACAAGAGCAAGGCGAATTTGGCTTTGCAGTTGAGATTTGGAGGACAGTCACAACAACAGAACTGAGAAAAGCGTGCTCAAAGAACTCTGTGTATCTCTCAATACAGGCCGAATTTGGGCAAACCGTTCTTCAATAAAGTTAACTGGGTCCGTTTTGGAAAAAACCCATGTTCCGGATTTTCCAGATTCTTCTTCTTTTTCCCAGAATCTTAACTGCAAAACTGTCACTTCTTATTCCAGCGGATTTCTGAGTTGGAATATTTCATAATGATTTGGAAATCAAATATGCAATCTCGCAATTATCTTGGAGGCTAAAATGGTGAATGATATTAATAACCCATCATTGATAAAATTAAGCATAATAATAATCAATTTATTAAAAATAAAGGAGAAGAAATAATATTCATCCATAAGAGCATAAATCATTATAAGATGGATTTATATGATAAATTATAATAAATGATATGATAAACAAGAGTAAAAGTGGATGAAGTAAGTGATAAAAAGTGGTCGTATTCACGGCCCAAAAATATGTATATACATATGCATTGAAGCGTAAGTGAGTCAGACGTAATAAACAAACCTGGATGTCTTTGCCTGTTTTTGTGAAATGTCTTTGCATTTTTGACTCATTGTATAAAGCAATAAAACTCTACAAGACATATTATTTGAAGTCAAAATGATAGAATTTTTATGTAAAAATAAGAAATTCTATGTGTTAAAAAAAGTAAATTTTTTTTACTAAAAAGAAGTAAATGTTTTTTACTAATATCTATTCATTTTTAAAGGCTAACAAGCAAAGAGCAGATCCTAAATTCTTACAAGAACTGAGTTTTGAAAACATGAAATGCATCTAGAAGACCATAGTTACTAAACTCAGGTCTGTGAAAAACTGAGTGCAGAAAAGATGCAAGAGTTGAACTTGGACCAGAAACTTGATGAGTTAAACCCAAATTGGGAGATTTGACTAGCTAGCAATTAAATTAGTTCAATTGGTGCTTTGGTCACTAAGCCAAGTTTTACCGATGAGTCCAAAAGCTATGTTTCAAGCTTGTCAAATCCATCATGCTTTATGGCTTAGCAGTTTGTCAACTTCATCACTCGTATGAGCACTGGAACTAATATATCAATAAAAACAAATACTGAATAACAAGGATACATTGTTCTATGATTTCTCTTAACATATAAATCAGATGAAAAGTGAAATTCAAAAGCGAGATGAAAATACAATAAGAATTTTATATACAATAATCAAGAATGGCAGAAGAAATGCGAATGAGCAATACAAGCCAGAGAATCTCACCCAGATTGTCTGTCAATCTTGGAATTTTGATCGGTAAAGTCAACAGAAACGTTGCCTTTGTGTCTCTTGCTCTTGACATAAATCTCAAGATAGTAAAGAAACTCTGGGACGGGAGCAGTGAAATTTCCCTGTATTGCTCCAACATTATAGCCATGATGTGCTTCACCGTTATACTGGGCAGAGAGTTGACAGGAGAGATCCAGAGAGGAGGCAGCTACCAGATATCTTAAAAGATATTATTTTATATTTAGTACTTGATATATGGCAACTACTTGTAATGCATCAAATTCTACAATTGCCACTCAAATTTCCCAAATGGAGAGTGCCAACTTCATATACTCTTGTGCTAATCCTATATCTATGATACAATATGGCGATGGTGTAGCACATGTTACTGATATACCTCTTCATTATGGCTTCTATCAATTCGATTAACTTTCTGTTTGTAACCATATTTTTTTCCTTTGTGACACATCATGTGATGTCCAAAGAGTAAAAATCAATGGAGACGAGGATTGAGTTTAAAGCTACCAAAGAAATTTTTGATGGCCATTAGAACCATTTTGGTATAAAACAATTCACAGATTTTGACAGGCAGTGGATTAGTAGCTATTATTTTGTAGAGTTGATTTCCAATTTGCACTATGTTTCTGTTGCATTTCTGTCTTCGATGATGAGAAAAATAGTATCATGGTCGGTCCAATATGCATCTAATCTGAAATTTTTATAGCTAGAAGTTATGTTTGACCATACGTGATCAATGATTGATATTTGTTGATTTTTATTTGTGTCTAAAAGAAAATGACGGTTGTAATTGTACGTATACGATCTTATTTTGTTTGTTTTATTGTTGTTTTCAAACATATTGATGTTGAAATCTCCGACAATGGTTATTGTTTTATTTGAATGTGTATTGCATAATTCTTTTGAAAGAAGATGTAATGTATCGTTCAATGTTACATATGGTGCAACATAGACATTGAGAACTATAATATCCATGCCATGAATAATCATATTTTCTAGTGTAGCTTCAACGTTTTTCTCTTCAAAGTGAATATGTTTCAAAATATTTATATGTTTTTTAATACAAATTAGCAAACCATGTTTACTATAATATGGTATGCAACTAAATTCTTCAAGTCTTTTTAGTAGCATTGGTTGTGTAAAATGTGTTTCTTGTAAACATAGGATGTCAAATTGCATTAGATCGTAGTCATTTAACAAATCATCAATATGTATTTGTATACTGCGGGTGTTTAGAGAAAGAATTGAAATGTATGCTTTTGTTTCTAATAATGAATAATTGTAGTATAGTTGCCATTTTTTTTTTTTCTATATACGTTCCATTTCAAGAGAAATTTTGTGTTTAATTCAGAAGTTTTCATTCTTAAGTGGGCTAAGCAAATATAGTGATTGTATGTTTCTTACACGAGAGAGAGCTGTATATACTAATCCATGGCGCGGTATTCCTAAAGGATCAAATGCGATATTGTCTAGTGTTAAGCCTTGCGATCTGTGTATTGTACGTGCACATGCTAGTTGGACTGGGAATTGTTTTCTAATTTTCAATTTTCCTATTTTTGCTAATACAGAAATTGGCTTTGTTGTCCGCAATATGGGAGTCTAATATTTACAGATCTGTTGGCTATATAGAAAAGAAAATCTATGTGCTTGTCGACACCCAATACGTTCATCATAGAATTTGATCCATATTACATTGAAGTTGTCTAATTTTACATATGCTTTAATGATACCATCTGCACCATTGACAAGACCGTCTTGTGAGTCATAGTTTCCTGCATATATTTCAACTAGCATGTTAAATTTTAGGACAATTTGTGAAGGCAATGTTGCTATGTGTGCATGAGATGGTATGTTTCCATGGTTTTCTTCTTCGTAGTCAATTGCATCAATTACAATTTCATCACCAGGAACGACAAACAACATTTTCTTGTTGTGCAATGCTACATCTCTATTCTGGAAAAATAGATAGGGGAAAGTAGGATCAGTAGCAGCATTTCGAATACAATTTTGATTAAGGTAATTCAAATCATCTTTTTTATTATTATTTATATGTATCCTATTCAAAATGGAAATGAATATTTTATTTGTTTGACACATTGCAATGTGAAATTCATAGTACTTTACATGTTCTTGCCAAAGGTCATATGTTATTCATTGCTTTCTTATTGTAGGTTGTTCAAATATTAGTGAATCTTGTATAGGTTGTGCTTGGTATAGGTCACCACAAAATATGATGTCAATGTTTCTAAAGTATTTTGTTTGGATATGCTTAATGTTTCTTAGTCGATCATCAATCTGATATAGAAAGAAACTTCCAATCAAAGATACTTCATCAATGAGAACTACTTTTAATTCTTCGTAGAGTTTTGTTAAGTTGTCCAATACATCATTGCTAAGTGGAGTAAAACTAGATTTTTTGAATGGCATTAGCAATGCAGAATGAATTGTTAGTCCACCTGCATTATATGCAACTTTACCTGTGTATGCTAATATCAATCCCTTTGGTTTCAAAGGATCTGTATTGTAATGTTCATTGTAAATGCGTATGAGAATTTGAAATATTGCTTTTTCTGTGAATGTTTCTCCAGTGCCGACTCCTCCAGTCAAAAATAAGTAGAGTGATTTGTCTATGTTCTTTCGTTTTTCGATTGCAATGTCCTTGAGAATTGCTTGTTGTTCTCTATTAAGAATTCTCCTAATCTTGTAGTATTCTTCATTTCTAAGCATAAATGGATGTTCTGTGAATTGAAAACTAATGTTAAGATGTTTTTTTTTTGTGATGGCACTGGGAAAATTGAAAATCGTTAGCCAAGACATATTTCTCAGTAGGATCATTGGATATTTGAGGTTTTTTTAATGTGTTATTAGAAGTTGCAGTGGTGTTATCAATTTATTTGATTGCTTCTTCCAAATCATCCCATTTCTTGTTCATGTTGTATGTGAACTTGTTTTCATTTTTTTTTATTGTTTTCTTGTGCAATCTATATGCACTTTTCCATGTCGCAAATCTTGCTTTAGTGTATCTTCAGTGTTTTCAAATGGAACATATAGAAAAAGTTTCTCTTTGTAATATTTTTCATAGTCAATTTGTTTTTTGTATTTGATGGATCGAATTGATTTTTCTTTTTTCCTTTTTGATATTGGCATTCCATCTTTGCTATACTTTGATACAAATTCAGCTAAACATATGTGCTTAATAGCATTAGGCCTATTGATATAGTAATCAATTATAGAACTACACATAATGTCTTCGGAGTTGTCTAGAATTTGTTTCAGAAGAATGGTTGGTTTAAGTATAAATGTTTGTTCATCTATTGGTGCTGTGTTTATGAAGCTGCATTCTCTTGAACTATGATGCAATGGCAGGGAGAGAGCTATGTGGACTTCTTGTTGAGCTGAAATTTGTTTAAGATTAAGCAAAGCATTCCTTAGGGATCGTATCATTTGTATAGCATCAATTTTTCTCTTTTCATGTTCTTGTCGTATCCTTTTCAATGCATTTGTCATAGATATGTGAACTTTGCTCATATATGAACTGCAATATGAAGCTGCAGCATATGCATTTAGAACATATTGAGCATCTGTATTTGCATTCCATAGGAGTGGCATATTGAATGCAAAGATATTATTCCATATTTCTGATGGTTTTCATTGCAAGAACATCATTGGCTATGTCAATGTACTTTGTATTAATTTGATGTAATCAGTTTCTGTTAAGTGCAATTCATCTAAGAAATTTTCATGGCTAGTTGATTTGTCATAGTGTTTTTGTTCTAAGGTGCTTTGCAATAGGAAAACTTTTTCATTTATTGATTCATCTAGCAAAGTAATTGGTTGAAGAATCCTTGTTCTTTTCATTGGTGGCATTGGGAATTTGTATGTATAGTGTGATTCTTTCCTTTTTTTATAGCTTTTGGTATGATGATGTTGATGTATCTTTGCAAATTATAGATCAAGATGATCTGTGTTACAAGTTATATAGTTGTCCAATAAGTTTTCAATTTCTAAGTTACTATTGATTCCATATACTGGAGCATTTTCTATCCATAAAAGACCATGTTCGTGTGCACTACCTCTATTTTGGAACTCAGTTACAAAGTAGTAGTCTAATATTTTTCCAAAAAATGTATTATCTTGACAGATCAATTGTTTCATTGCATTTGTTTTACGTTTATAGTAATGTGTACATCTTACCGGGTCCTTTCTTACAAGATAATCAATTCTATATTCCTTAATTATTTCAAGATGTTTTTTTTCTATTCTATTGCTATGTAATTCAGTAAGAGTTTCTACTAGTGGAGTCCAACGATGCTCTGCACTTGTAAATGTAACAAAGAAAGTTGGAGGACCTAATTGTAATATAATTGTAAATATATGTTTTTGCATTTGTTGTAAGTAGTCAGGAGAAATTCTTATGTGTTTGAATTCTATGTATCCAATGTGACTTTTCAGTAGTTTTTCTAAGTTTGTCTTGTACTTAACATCTTTTGCTAAAAAAATTCTTCCTTGTAGTTTCCCTTTCCTTATTCGTATTGAAATGCATGACATGACTTTTTCAATGATTATTCACATTGTCTTGAAGAGAAAATTTGTGATGTGATAGGAAAAGTCACCACTGTAATGCATTAGTTCCCACTTTACTATTTCTTGGTAACGAAATATTTGTACTATATCATTGTCAAGTGCATCTCCAAAGAATAGTGTTGGGAAAATCATTTCTTCGGCATGTTTGTCTTTGAATATTCCAAGTGGTCGTTGTCCCTCGGCTGGTGCTATTTCAATGATCATGTCTTGCAAATCATGAATGCGTTGTGAACCTGTCAATCCATGTACCAAGGTTTCAGTTGGTCTTTCGCTTGTTGAAATGCTGTTTGTTTCACTTTCACTATTGATGTTCTCATCATCGGATGTATTATCTTCATTGTTCAATTTTAGTATATGATTCCAATTGCTATTAATGGAAATGTTTTCAGTTTTATATAAATTCTGAGAAAATAGTTCTTTAAGTGTTGTCATGATAGTATGCACATGGAATTTTCTTGTTTGATATGCATTCTTGTATTCTAATCGTCATTTTAATGCAATAGCAATTGTCATCATATTTTTCATGAATTCTAGAAATGCTTTTTGGACAATGTCCATGTGGACAGGTACATTGATTATCGAACCAGTTAAGCCCATTTGCGATCGCTTGTAGCCACATTGTCTTATTTGTGCAAAAGGAATTCTTAATGTGACAAGTCTTTCTTCAAGCTCTGAAAGTGTTGTTACAATTTTCAATGGCTTATTACGTCTTATTTTTTCAGGTGTTGCAAAGCGAGGTAACTTTGCATTGTCAAGTGTTGTTTTGCAAGATCTACAGATGATATTTAGATGAAATGTGCTCTCTTTTCTAGAAATGTTTATGTACATTTCTTCTAATTTTTATGTTTAGGTCCAATGCTTGAGATGTTCTTTCGAAATTGCAACTTGCTACATATTGGACATTTGGTTTTGGGTGTGTCTTCAATTTGTTTTTTGTATATTTCTATGGGTGTACTCTTTCGCAACAAACAATTTATATTCTTTTTTCTATTTCTATTTTCTCCAATTTTGTCTATGCTATTTTTACATATCATTTGTTTTAGTTTGCGGAAGCTTATTCTATTTTTGGTGTTTTCATGCATTTGCACTATTCTATGTTTTGGATTGGATTGATTTGTATTCTGATTTAATAGTAGTGGTTCATAATGAATGTGTGATGTACGTTTTTCGAATGATAATATGTTATATGTTTAGTTGCATTGTTTTTTTTATGGGTAGTAATTGACAATGGTTTTATTAGTAAATGACCATATTTGTATGTTTACATTGAATATGATTGATGTCCATTGGAAGAAAAATGATGTTCCCTCAACTTCTCCTTTTTCATATGGCATTACCATATTAATTAGGTATTGTTGCCAGCCTGCAACCATTGTTTGAATTTGTATAGTTTCATTTGTTAAGTGTTTTTCTAGACAATGTAATGTGTCTTCATCCCTACCCATCAGTGCATTGCAGAAAGATTGGACAACATAGAGTCTCAAAGACTGTTCATCAAATTCAGGTGCTATCAAATGACAAATTGCACTGAACATGCTATTGGGACATTTTGACATAGTTGTTTTTGCTATGTACAATCCATGAATTTTCATTTCATCAACAATGGATTCATAATGGTTTTCAAGATATTTGCAAAGAGGCGATAAGTAATAATTTTGGACAAAGTTGCATCTAGGCAATATTTTTTGTAATAGAGGCTCAAAATGTCCAGTGATAGGATCTGTATCATGAAACAAAATTTTCAGTGGAATTGTAACTAGATGACTATTGAAGAACAAATACCTTGTTTTCATTGTTAATGACCAGATTGCAATTGGTATATTCAAACACTTTGAAATCCATCGTATGCGAAATGTGTCTCCCCATAAGACTCTTTCAGATTGGGAATTTCTATTACTAGCAGAAAATCGCATTTTATGAAGGTATGTGTCAACATCGTGAATTCCATGAAGCTGACATAACATGAGAGGGTCTAGTTCATATTGGTATGATTCTTTTGCTTCTGTGTCATTGCACTGTAGAAAATTGAGAAAATGGTCTATTATTCCATTTTGGACTTCGATGGATGAGTAACGAAAGTGTAGAAGCACTTCAAATGCATTGAACAAAAAATCTCAAGCAGTATATGCGAATCGTTGTAGTCTGAAGAGCCCATGGTGCATTAAGATGATATCAATGTTAGCAGCTATGCATTTTTTTTTTTTTGAATCGTACTTTTCAACAACTAATTTTTCAACCATTTTTTGCATGTATTTATTTTTGAGATTCGTATTGTGATTTGCTTGGTAAGCGCTATGTATGTTAGATTCTTTTTTCTCAAATATGAGAGAGTGTTCAACTAATTTTTTTCTTTATTGAAGATATGTCTATGACAATGTTTACTAGCATAGAAGACTAATTGCAGGTTGATATTGTATGTTTCATTTGAAATAGTAAAATAAGGGAAGCAAAGTTGCAAGTAACTAGCTCCTATCTTGCACCTCTCTGTATTTTAGAAGTATCACTGCAAAACAAAGAACACGCCACATTGAAATTTACATTGAATGTGTTTTGATTATTAAAATGCACTACGTGCTATTAAGTAGCATAAAATATGGAAATTTTCTATACATATGTGATTTTACAATCTGGCTATGTAAATTGTGCCTCGATAATCTATTATATAATAAAATTAATCCTGCTAGTTCCGAATAATACACTTGTAATTACTTCAGCTTAACTTATTAAGAATTGATCTCTAAACACCTTAGAATACGAGTTCCTTGAATATGTATCGACTCACATATGAACCATGGAATAATAGCATCTGCAAGGCAGCAACATGTTTCACACAAAAAGTTTCAATTTAGGGAATCGTTTTGTTTTTTAGAACATGAAATATCTATTGTTTCATGTGTGAGATGACAATAACTTTAAGCCACTGATCGAATGTAGTATTGAACATAAATATGAGCATCGTCTTCATTATAACAAAGTGTTCATGCCTTATGCAAGTTTCAAGTTTACGGTAGCAAAGCATGTAATTGCAAATCATTGTGTTAAGCAATGTGCAAGATAGTTGAATATAATAGGTACTAATTTTAGCACTATATTTTGAAAACTTGTTGCTTACACCAATTTTTGTGATAAGAAAAAATATTCATTTGAATGACAAATAAATGTGTTCTATGAAGATCCTTGACAACAACTGATTGTTCTATGTACATTAATAAAGATGTTGTATACAACGGAAACATTTGTACCATCTGAAGTCATATCTATACGATTTGCTATGATGTCTACATTTGAAGTATTCATTGCTTGTTTTCTTCTTTGCTTCACTCAGATGACCCTTCGTGATGAGATAAATTTTTCATTTCAACAACAAAAATAATGCTAGTATTTTACAATGACTTATTATTCTTTGAATATTAACAAATGTGCTACATACAACAACAACATTTGCACCATTTGAAGCTGCATCTAAACCACTTGATATGAGATCTACATGCAAAGTATCCACTAGTTGTTTTCTCCATAGCTCTGTCTCTAGAACCTAGTTTGTTATTAGCAGCTTCTTCTTCTTCTATGAGTTGTTGTAGCGACTTTGAAAGAGTAATGACACCACATTCCATCATTCCAAATTGATAGATTTCACTCAATGCAGCAAGTGGCACCTAGGTTTGCTAGAACATCAAGAAAAAAACAACAATTCAACTATCCAAAGAAATCAACTAGCTGAAGAGTAAAAGCAATACTAGAAGTTGAATTATAGAAACCAATCGCTCTAGGTGAAATAACTAAAATTTTGAAAAACAAGACATTGTATTATTTTTCATTTGTTCTTTTTAATTTCAATTTAGAATTACTTGAAGAGGGGTTACTTCGCCAATATTTTCTTTTTTTGAGTTGGAAAAGTGAATTATTTATTAAAATTTGTCCCTCGTTATTCGAGAAAATCTAAACATCAAATTTGAAAAGTGTTGGCAACAAAGGAAATGGAGCTTAGAGAGGAAGAGGGGATCAATGTTATAACCTAAGTCAAAGTCATTGGAAAACACAAGGGATTTATGAGGTTAACACGCTTTTGACTTCAAAATTGCATTTCATTTTCATTGAACTTTTTAGACAGCCATGTCAAATTTGAACTAACTAATTTTACAATAGTTAAATTGAAGTAAGAAACAGTAAAATATAAATATTTTAAATTTTAAAATATTATATAGTTAGATTACTTTTAAATTATAATGAATTCTTTTATTAAATCTTGTAAAATAATATTTTCTGCATTTAATTATTTGTTATTGGTTTTGGTATTGTACTATTAAACTTTTAGTTTTAAGATATCTAAATGGAAATAAAAACAATAAAATATAAATATTTTAAATTTAAAAATATTATATAACTAGATTAATTCTAAATTATAATTGATTGTATTATTAATTTTTTTAAAATAACATCTTTTGCATTTAATTATTTGTTATAGATTTTGATATATTTATATTTATCTAATTACATAAATTTATTTATTATGAATATAAAGAATATAAATTATAATATTAATCATAGATATAAAAAAATTCAATTATATAGAAATTTGTTGTTTAATAATTTGTATAAATATTAATAATTTGAATTATATAAATATTTTTAATTATTTTTCTTTCAAAAATTAAGAAAATATGATGTGATGAAGTATGAAATGAGGAGAGGTGAAAAATAGCTAATTTAGTTAAATCTTGTAAAATAATAATTTTTGCATTTAATTATTTGTTATTGATTTTGATATTGTATTATTAAAGTTCTTAAAATTTTAAGATAGTTAAATGGAAATAAAAACAATGAAATATAAAGATTTTAAAATTTAAAATATTATATAATTAGATTAATTCTAAGTTATAATTGATTGTATTATTAAATTTTATAAAATAACATCCTCTGCATTTAATTATTTGTTATAGATTTTAATATATTTATATTTATCTAATTACATAAATTTATTTATTATGAATATAAAGAATTTAATTTATAATATTAATCATATATATATAAAAAATCGATTATATAGAAATTTGTTTTTAATAATTTATATAAACATTAATAATTTGAATTATATAAATATTATTAATTATTATTGTTTCAAAAGTATAAGAAAATATGATGTCATGAAGTATGAATTGAGGAAAGGTGAAAATTAGCTAATTCACTCAAATATAATAGAAAATGGTTTTTTATTTTGTGAAAAAAAATTATAATAAAAAATGATTCTTTATTTTGTGAAAAAAATTATATAATTTTATTATCAACCAAAACGAATTACACATCACAAGCCATATTTCTTTAGTGAAAAATATGTAGTAGTAAGATAGATACTTTAAGAAATAAACTATGCCATATACCATACCAATGTGCTATACCTCCTTGGAAGTACCAGACTATGAACATGTGAAGATGTATTAATTGGGCAACCTAATCAATAACTTTATAATATATTTATATACTATATAACATATTTAATTGCTTTAAGAAATAAATTGTTCAAAAGCTAATAAGGGTAGGGATAGTTAAAATTTATATTTACATCACTTACATTAAAAAAAATCAATATATAATTTTAAAAGAAAAATTTCTATTTACATTAGCTACCTAAGTATAAATAGGAAAAAATGTAAAAAAATTATATTTGCATTTTATATTTACTTCACCTACATTAAAAAAAATCAATCTACATTTTAAAAAATCAATATTTAATTAAAAAATGTAAAAAATTTATAGTTACATCACTTACGTTAAAAAAAAACATTTAACTAAAAAAATTATAATTGACTTGATAATAAATGTAAATATAATTATTATAATAATTAGTATTATTATAATTTAATTTATGAGTGCTTGAAAAATTTCCATGCACATGTTTATAGAATGAAAAGACAGTCTTGAGTGGAAGAATTAGGAAAATGAAGCACCAAGACTTGTGGTGAGGGGTTTTACATTTAAATATTATCTTTGGGGCCCTTTGCTTTGTCAAAGTAAAGGCTTACATTAAAGAGGAAGATGCTTGATCCTATCTCCCTATATTCTCACAACCAGGGGAATTGCAACAGCAAATTTCCAAGCAGGGTGTTGTTTCCTTCTTTTCTTTACTCTATTCGATTTAGAGGTGGAAATGTCCCTGAAAAGTAGGCTATCGAAATAATTACAGAAGACCGAGCTCAGACTTCAAATTTTGTCAAGTTCATTCAATCTTTTACTATGCTCCCAACCCGATATAAATTCTCATCCCATGTGACCGCAAGTGGAGCAGGAGTGCCTCCGATTGCATTTGAGCGAGCATTTTCTCGCTCAGGATGACCAAGGAGCTGCAATTTTCGCTAAGCTACCTGGAATCCATTGAATCTGGGTCGAATGGGCCTAGTCCACAGCCATAAGAGCCAGTTTAGAAAAAGGGAATGAAATTCAACCTCAAAAACCTACTTCCTCGTTTCTGGAGAAGGATAGCATAGACTTTAAACAAAATATCTAAACTTATAGTCTAGAAGCTAAGCCATGTAGACATTCTGGTCTTCAAACAAAAAATTAGCATGTCGAAATAGAAAAAATGACCAAGAGATTGAAATCCAAACCTGGAAAATGACGTAAATAAAATACACATTGTCCTCGATGTTTTAGTGAATAGTTGCAAAAGATCAATTTTTTTTTTGTCTTCATTATTTATTTCTATCTGAATAGCTATATCTAAAAACTTCATTTTCTAACCTATTTATTGCAGACCCTTAATGAAAAATACACACAAAAATGAAAATTCAACTTAGGACCACAGAACAATTCAAATACATACTTGATCTCCGGACTTCCACGCAGAAAGCAACAATTTTTTCGCTCCAGCCACACAATCCACAGGTAAGCTAAATGCACAACTTCCTCATGATACCTTCAACTGCTTGCTGCACATAGGGAAAAATCCATATTTTTTTTATCAAGGCTTATAACAGTAATGAGAAAGACCAACAAAACACTTAAACGGTGATTTGAAAACTAGAAAATTTAAAAAAAATAAGAGGAAAATATCTGAAAGTAGATGATAGCAGCATTCAACTACAAAACATATGAATTTACATTTGATAATACTTTTATAAGAAAATCGACCAACGTTTCTTTTGGATATCGCCATTGAAAATAGGTAGTGCATAAAGAACTCTGCATACAAAAATACACAGAGGATTGAGTGCATTAAGATGCACAATCACTTTAGCAGGGCACAGGTGTAGAAAGTTGTCATTGCATATCTCAGTAGCAACCTATGACACGCACGACTTGATTTTGTGAAATAATGGATCTGGACCTCACAGTCGAATTATAATATAACAATGTAAAACCTCAGGTTTCAATGTCTATTATGCCCTGGTTAATCTGTGTGATCAAAGCCGCTGGAAATATATTAAAAACCTGTACCATATTTATTTAATGCATGTATTATATTTATTTAATCATGTATTTTATTTATTTAATGCCTGTATTGATTCATAATTTCATCAATTAAATTAGAGGAAATTTCTAAGCGATGTTGTAAACATCAATATCATTAATTACCTTTGTGTAAATTAAGTATCATCAAATTGGATGAGCAAACCTTAACAAACAAACTCATAAGAAAGCTCAAGAGAAGCTAGAAAACATGTATTCGTAGCGAGCCGAGTGTAAAGCTATTAGTGATATTGGAAAAACTTTACAATTTTTTATATACAATTTTAATAGTAAATACATACTATAATGATGTACAGTGACATAAATTAAAATTTATATATATTATAGTTATAAATCATCAAAAATATTTATAATGGAAGTTTGATGATCTAGTCAAAATGCTTTTAAATTGGAACTAGAGTAACATAAATAATAGTACTCTCATATTTAGAGTTATATACCCAATAAATCTATTTATATTAATTACCTCAAATGAACCACCGTGTAAGTTGATATTTGTTTTATTCAATGTTTGAGCAAGTGCTTTGAATCTCCATTGTTACTATTACACAACGAAATTTAAGAGAGAGTATCCTAAGGCTTGGCCCAAGGAAGAAGCATGGCCCCAATTTTAAATCATACGTGACATATAATTATACATGAAACAAAACAGTGAACCATATAAACCTAGTTTTAATATTTTTGATACATTATAGAAATAATTTTTTAAACATAGAATATATAGAATGCATTATATTCATTAAAATGTCATTGAGAATTTATAGAATTATATTTGTGAAAATGTCTTGTCACAATATACCCAATTTGAAAAGATTTAAAACAAATATTTGTGGCCATAAAAACATTGGGGTTTAAGGATTACACAACCATCGATAATAATAATAATAATAATAATAATAATAATAACAAACTATAGGTGTGGCGTGATTTCTACGTGATCTTAATCATTTTCATTCTTGCATAGAGTCAGTGTTCAGCTCAATGTACTATTTTTAAATTATTTTCTAATACTTTTAAGAAAAATATTCTTGTTTCTTTCACATTCTTTGCTCCGATAGCATAATTTCATGACACGTCGTATTTTATTTAACTGAAATCCATTGGTAATGTTGTAGATATGATGAATACTCGTGCCTTATTTGTACTTAACTGCAATCCATGACTTTGTTAGATTATTAAATGGCCAGTGCATATTCCCATGGGTGCAGAGCTGAGCTGTATAGAAATAGTCAGTGGTGGGACAATACATCATGTACAACAAAATATTTGATGGTATAACCAAAATACATATGTATTATTGTAAAACTCAATAATGTTGCACTTGTCCGCCTCGTACAACCGTCGGGCATGAATTGCAAAGCATTTTCCAATAACATGTTGAAATTATTAGCCAATGAAAAGTTAGATAAATAAATTTAAATAATAGAAATAAATAAATAATAAACATAATTAAAGTTAAACTATGTAAAGAGCATAAAAAATTTTAACTGACAGGTGAATTAATGTCACTATCAAGCAAAACTTGATGCGTTATACCTGCAGGTGGCAGGTATAATAATATACTAACACTATATTTGGAGTATTAATTAATGTTTTAAAAATATACTAACACTATATTTGGAATATTAATTAAGACATTAATTTATTAATAGATTATTATATATATTAATATGTATTTGATACATAACTAATATTTAATATTAATAATATTTAATTATAACATTAATATAACAGTAAAACATTTATATAACATTTGAATGATATTAATAACAATTTAATATAACATTAATGGCACATTAATAATATATTAATTTACATATTAATTAATTATGCATTAATCTATACATTAACACACATGAATTATGGTCAACAATAGTTAATATGGGCATCACAAACAATAATAGTCAACATGATTGTCATGGTGAACCATAGTTATCGTGGACATCATGGTATATATGTAGGTGACCTATAGTGAACCATAGTGAGCAATATTGAACCATAGTGGATGGCCATGGTTGACCATAGTTGAATTATAGTGAACCATAGCAAACCAGAGTGCCATATAAGATCTATAGAGTTGATATATGATGTTTATAGTTAAACCATGGTGACTATCAAACCATAGTGATAGTTAAATGATGGTTAACCATAGGCATCCATAATGAACCATAGTGACATATAATATTTACGAAGTTGATACACAATAGTGATGGTCAAATCATAGTCAGTCAAAGTCATCCATAGTCAAACCGTGATTAACTATTAGAAAACACCACCATAAAAGTAATCTTAGTCAAATTATGGTCAACCATAAACAAACCGTAGTAAAAAATTGTTGAACCATTGTCAAAAAATATTCAAACCATGGTTAGTATTAGTCAACCATGGTTGAGCATAGTCAAACAATGGTCAAACGATGGTCAATCATAGTCAAACCATGTTTAACCATGGTCAATCATAGTTAAACCATGGTAAAATATCATCAACCATAATCAA
Organism: Pinus albicaulis; assembly: GCA_034641835.2. Classification (NCBI taxonomy): domain Eukaryota; kingdom Viridiplantae; phylum Streptophyta; class Pinopsida; order Pinales; family Pinaceae; genus Pinus; species Pinus albicaulis. Next base: position 844,422,803 of record CM076582.1, on the reverse strand, counting down.
TCAATGGTCAACTATAGTCAAACAATGGTCAACCATAGTCAAAACATGGTCTACTAATGTAGGAGCATCACATGAGATGAATTTCATTGACCTAAGTGGTCAAATTATCTTTTAGTAGAGAGGGTTGGATCTCTCGAATCTATTTTTTATTTTAACTATTGTAATAATCAGTACATTTGTATTATTATTAGAATAGGATATAAGTTGTTATAATAGGTGTGTATCAAGACTTTAAAATAGGGATTTAATTGTTAAATGGACAAAAATAGAGATTGAGTTTTCAATGCAATTAGAATAGGATTTGATCAATTAAAAAGGAAAAAAAATGTAATAATAGATAGAGAAGACAGGAACGAGAGAAATAGATAGAATTGAGAAACAAAGGAGGGAGAGTTTGGGAATAATGGATGTAATCAAGCCGAGAGGGCCATGAACTCTGTAAATTATACTTTATGAATAATTGATTTAAGAGTGGTCTGCAAATCGTGTTTCTGGTGTGGATTTCATTTGAAATCTTACAAAATCGATCCCAACTATAATGGGTATCGTTCTTCTGTTTCTGTGTTTTATTGGGATTTAATATTAAATATCGTTAAATGTTTTTATTTCAAATCTATAGACTTAAGCACTTAACCTCTTTTGTCATGGAGCGTTTCTTTTAACATCCATGAATTAAAACGTTTTGGAACTTGGTGTTCAACCTTGAACCATGAATTAAATGATTAACACAGTGATATTTCAAAGTTGTGAATGGTATATCGCACAACTAGAAAACAATAAGTGGTATTTATTCGAATCATGCGATTAACTTTAGGAGGTGACACGTAGCACCAAAACGGGTGGAGGAAACCACTTTTATCGTGCGATTTCAAAGTCTTATATGTTGTTCTAGTTGGAGCACGGTATCCATCAGATTTGAAGTAGTTAAAATGGATGGTGGAGATTAGATGCATTGGCAGAAGGTAAAGTCAAAGGATGAATGAGAGTGATTGGTTAGTTTAGTTGAATCTCCAATACAAGAAGTAAGTGTACAGGTTTTTTTCTTCATTTTCCACGTGTATAAATTGAATACACTGTGATTGCTATGGGTTCTAGCGTCATTTGGTATCAGAGCCTAGATTTTGTTTTTTTGTAAAATGCCACCCAGAAGAGGTGTAGGAATAAGTCGAGGACAACCTGCAACAAATGCAGCTTTGTTGGAAGAAGTACGACATCTTCGTACATGAATGGAAGACATGGAAACATCCCAGATAAGAGCACCTAATGAAGGAGGCGCTAGTGATGTAGAGGAATCTTCTGAAGAAGAAGAGGAACAAGGCAATGAAGCAGCTAAGGTGTTGAAGATCTTGGTGAAGGCAACTGGAAAACCAAAGGTACACATACCTATGTATGAGGGAAATCTCAATGTAGAAGAATTAATGGACTGGATCAGTTCTTTAGACAAGTACTTTTACTTTGAAGAATTTGAAGACAAAAAGAAAGTGAAGTTTGTGATTACCAAATTAAAAGGCCATGCATCTATCTAGTGGGAAGAATTAAAGCTATCCAGACACAGAAAAGGAAAACCAAAAATCAAGTAGTGGGATAAGATGGTGAGAAAATTAAAAGGTAAATTCATGTCCAAGGATTATCAATTAAATCTTTTTAAGCAATTATAGAATTTGAGGAATAAAGGAATGACATTTAAATAATATACAGAGGAGTTCTATAAATTGAATATCAGAGCTAGACATGTAGAGGATGATGTTGAGAAAGTAGCTAGGTATATAAATGGCTTGAGGTATGATATCCAGGATGAGATCAATTTATTAAATATGAAGAAAATTGAGGATGCTTATCAGGAAGCCTTAAAAGCAGAAGAGAAGATACAGAGGAAGAAAAGCCAGAGGAGCCAAGGAAAGAGTTCAGTAAGAGGAAGAGGAGCATTCAAATCCAGATTTTAGCATTCCCAGAATGAAGCAGGAGGCTCAAGTAGAAGATCACCACAGAGAGGAGACTCTAGTCGAGGAAGGTTCATACCCAGAGGTAGAGGCCGAGGAAGAGAAATTCAGTGCTTTACATGTGGTTAATGGGGACATGGGTCATGGGACTCTCTTCATAATAACTCAACAACTGAGAGAAATGTGAATGTTGCTGAAACAAAGGAATAAATTACTCATATTGCATGTAAAGAAGAACCACCCAAATTAGGAGAATCCTTGTTATTAAAAAGGGTATTACTTAAAGCAGAAAATGAAGCAGGAGAGCCAACTCAGAGAAATAATCCATTCAGAACAATATGCAAGTCCAAGGGGAAATGTTGCAAAGTGGTAATTGACAGCGGTAATAATGACATTCTTGCTTCTACAAAAATGGTAGATAAGTTGGGATTAGAAAGACAGTACACCCTACTCCATATAAGTTATCATGGCTATAAAAAGGACATTAGCTTATTGTATAGAACAATGCAAGGTAGAGATCCAAATTGGTACTTACAAGGATCTTATAATATGTGATGTGATGCCGATGGATGTATGCCACATATTTCTGAGAGGACCTTGGAAGTTTGACTGGAAAGCTATGCATGATGGGTGAAGAAATACCTACACTCTAGAGAAGGATGGAAACAAACATACACTGCTACCATTGAAGGATGGAACAGACAAAGAAACTCCTGGAAATAGTGTTTTGCTAATGAGTGGAAAATAACTATTGTAAGAAATTGAAAAATATGAAGAGATGAATTTTGCTATCATAGGGAGACCTAAGGTAATTTTGACTTCCCAAAACTTAGATGATTTATTTGAAGAAATCAAAACTCTGTTTGAATGATTTTTATGATATTATTGTGGATGAGTTTCCAAATTCATTACCACCAATGAGGAGTATTATTCATCACATTTATTTAATACCTAGATCAAGTTTTCCAAATAAAGTACCATATAGGCTAACTCCTCAAGAAAATGTAGAAGTGGGAGACAAGTGCAGAAATTGATGGATAAGGGGTTAATCAGAGAGAGCCTTAGTCCATGTGATGTACCAACGGTACTCAGTCCAAAGAAAGGTGGTGAATGGCGCATGTGTATGGATTCCAGAGCCATAAACAATATCACTATCCGGTATAGATTTCCTTTACCATGCATGGATGATTTGATGGATTGTTGAAGTGGGTCAAAGTATTTTACTAAAATAGATTTGAAAAGTGGTTATCATCAAATAAGGATTAGAGAAGGAGATGAATGGAAGACTACATTTAAAACAAACATTGGGTTGTATGAGTGGTTAGTGATGCCTTTTGGACTCACTAATGCACCCAACACATTCATGAGATTGAAGAATGAAGTCTTGAAGGAATATGCAAGCAAGTTTGTCATTGTTTACCTTGATGATATTCTAGTTTTCAGTCGAAGTAAAGAGGAACATCTAGAGCATCTTAAGTGGGTTCTGAGAACTTTGCAGAAACAGAAACTACTAATAAATTTGAAGAAATGTAGTTTTATGAAATAAGAGTTAATCTATTTGGGGTTTTTAGTTTCTAAAGAAGGTATGAAAATGGATCCAGAGAAAGTTCAAGCAATTTGGAACTGGCCAAATCCAAGAAACATATTTTAGGTAAGAATATTTCACGGTCTTGCAAGTTTTTATAGAAAATTTATCCGAAGTTTAATCAGTTTTCAAGTTAGTAATCAGCCATTCAAGTGGACAGAAGCAGCAAACCGAAATTTCAAGTTGTTGAAGAACAAAATTAGAGAAAAACTAGCTTTAGCTTTGCCTGATTTTGGAAAAGTTTTCCAAGTTCAAACTGATGCTAGTGGAGTTGAAATTGGAGCAGTTTTAAGTCGGGAAAAAAGACCAATAACATACTTTAGTGAGAAACTAAATGAAGCTAATAATAATTACTCTTCTTATGACAAATAATTTTATGCTATTGTGTAAGCCTTAAAAAAACGGAGACATTATTTTCTGCCAAAGGAGTTTGTATTGTATTTTGAAAACCATGCATTACAGTTCATAAACAACTAGACAAAATTGAACCAGAAGCATGTCCAGTGGGTAGAGTTTTTGTAGAGTTTTCCTTTTCTGATTAAGCATACAAGTGGTAGGTTGAACAAAGTTGTTGATGCTTTGAGCAGAGTAAATTTCATTTTGCAAGAATTAAAATTTAGTGTTATAGGATTTGAAGAAATTTTTGATATGTATAAAGGTGATGAAAAATTCAAAGATATTTATGCAGCTGTAAAAAATCCAACAATTCATAATAGAAGCCAGTGGCTAGATAATCTTATCCAATGAGGTTTACTATTTAAAAGTAACAAACTTTGTGTTCCCAAATGTTCTATGAGGGAAAACATAATCAAGGAGAAACACAGTGGAGGGTTATCTGGACAATTTGGACAAGACAAAATCTTTGCTCAAGTAAATGCTTTTTACTACTGGCCAAATGTTGTGAAACCAACTCCAAAAATAGAAGAAAAGATATATCAACACCTTAGAAATAAGCCACTTCAAGGGGGCAACATCCAACACATTACATGAATGAAAAATTCTTGGATGATACAAATGAAAAAACCTCCTTTCTATATATAGGAGTCCATGGGGCCACAATGTAATCCTAGCTGACCTAAAAATAATAATGTAAGGGCATGATAACAACAATATGGGGGTTATAGGGGTACAAAAATAAAAATAAGGGGGGATACATTAACATAATAAGGGACTACACTATTCATATAGGCACTTAACATGCCCCTCTCCTTCAAACAAGTTTTGTCCTCAATGCTTGATTATTTCTTGATGCTTCTGTATAAAATTCTCATCCTCCCATGTGGAATATTCTACAAAAAGTTCTTCCACTTGCTGAGATACTCCGAAATTGATCGTACATGTCGAGTTATTTTTTCTGTGACTGCTTCAGATTTTCTTCTGATGTGATGTTGACCTTCCAGTTGTTTCATTAGATTTTTTACCAAAGTTAGGTTCTCCTTTGAGAGTTGGAGAACTTGTTGTTGATGCTTGATGTTATCTTCCACTAATTTATGATCCATATTAGCTATTATTTGATCCTTCAAACCATCCAACTTAGCCTCCATTTCTGCTTTTAATCCATATGTCATCTTCGGTTTCTCTTCGTAAGATTGAAATTTGTTGCACTTGGTATCGTAATTTTGATATCTCATACTGCAATTCTTCCTCTTCATGCATCATAATATAGATTTTTGAGGGCTTAATGGGTATGGAATTATTTTTTTGAGGCATTATAGAACCTAATACTGATAAAAATTCTAAAATATGCCCTTGGAATCACTTCAAACTGCTTTTTCAAACAAACATTATGGAATTTAAAAAACCAAATACACACCTTTTTCTTGCTTATGAGAAGCTCTATATTGAAACTAAATTATCTATGTAATTTCAGATCTTCAATATCTGAAATTTGGCACTGAGGTAGCCCTCTAAATTCTCTTTAGAATGCCACAGGTCTGACCTAATTTGGATTCTTGAAGAAAAATTTGTACCCAATCAACTACGATGACCTAATTATGACTGGTTTAGTAGAGTGAACTTGTACGACTTGCCACATGTCACCGTTTCCTCCTTTGAATTTGAAATTTATAGACAAGAAACTATAGTTCGTGCACTTTCAGTCACTTTTTACAGAATTCCAATTCGATGCTCAAAGAGAGATTTATGAATATTTTCCCACGATCACCTCTTTGAGATGAAATTTGGGAGCCTGCAAAAGACCTAACTTCCACAGACCATATCTCTGAAAATGTTGCGAACCAAGATCTGAAATTTTGCGAAACTGTTCCTCAGGATTTCGGCTTCGTACTCTAAAATTTTTAGCTTTTGAACCTTCATAGCAAAAAATTTATAGCGAAAATTCCACGATGACCTGTTTTTGTTAAATTCAGGAGCCTGCAAAAATACCTAACTTCCACAAATCATATCTCCGAAAATATTGCGAACCAGGCTCTAAAATTTTGTGACGATGTTCCTCAGGATTTCGGCTTCGTACTCTAAAAATTTCAGCTTATAACCCTTCCTAGAAAAAACGTTATAGCGAAAATTCCACAATGACCTGTTCGGAGCAGCAAAACCCTAGAATCCAAAGCTCCGATACCAAATGTTGTGAAACCAGCTCCAAAAATAGAAGAAAAGATATATCAACACCTTAGAAATAAGCCAGTTCGAGGGGGCAACCTCCAATACATTACATGAATGAAAAATTCTTGGATGATACAAATGAAAAAACCTCCTTTCTATATATAGGAGTCCATGGCGCCATAATGTAATCCTAGTGGGCACTACAAGAAAAAATCACATTGGTGAGGGGCAAAAATAGTCACCATAAGCTCATTGGTGAGGGTCAAAAGAGCCTTCGTCACCAAAAACTGAATGTCACCAAAGGTGGCGTCGCCGAAAGTATAAGTGTTGTGGTGACATTCAAGGTCCATCACCAATAATGATTTATAGTGAAGAATAGTGATCTTGACCATTTCATATGAGCAATGGTGGCAGACAATAGCCTCTGTCACCAAAAAACTGAACGTCACCAAAGGTGGCATCGCCGAAAGTATAGATGTTGTGGTGACATTCAAGGTCCGTCACCAATAATGATTTATAGTGACGGATAGTGACCGTCACCATTTCATATGGGCAATGGTGACGGACAATAGCCTCTGTCACCAAAAAACTAAACGTCACCAAAGGTGGCGTCGCCGAAAGTATGTGTTGTGGTGACATTCAAGGTCCATCACGAATATTGATTATAATGACGGATAGTCATCGTCACCATTTCATATGAACAGCAACGATTTTTTGTGATGGACCTTTCATGGCCGTCACTATTGGTGCATATATATGGCAACGTTCATTGACCGTCACCAAAAACTCATTGGTGACATCAAGGTCCGTCACAAATAATGACTATAATGACAAACAGTGACCCTCACCATTTCATATCAACAACAACGATTTATGGTGACAGACCTTTAATGGTTGTCACTATTGATGCGTATATATGGTGGCGTTCGTTGACCATCACCATTTCATATTTTGGTGAGGGTCGAAAAATGTCACCATAAGCTCATTGGTGATGGTCAAAAGAGCATCCGTCACCAAAAACTAATCTTTGTCATTCCCTATATATGAATATCAGGGCACGATGGAATCGAACCACCAACCTCCTACTTGTAAAGCAGGTGCTCTTCCATTGAGCTAGCACCCTTTAAAGAATTAGACTTTTAAAAATTATATCTTGAAAATTCATAGATTTTAAATTCTATAACTTTCAATAAATTAAAGTCTCGACAATATTTTACTAAACAAACAAAACACCATCTACATTGCAGGTCCCTACCTAATGGTTATGGAAATTATGAAAAGTAGGTGAAGGGAAGAAATAAACTTTTAAAAATGATACATGGACTACCACCATAAGAATCCCCCAAGAGAGGTCTAGTGGGAGAATCTCTTGAATCAGATTCAATGGAAAATGAAGGACTAGATGAAAGAGAAAGGCCTCAGCAGGATGGGGAATCCACCACCTCGATTCAAGGAATAGAAGAGGTCCTCAGAAATTCTTACAACACTTTGAAATAGAGATGAGGGTATAATATCTACTTAAGATCTACTTATGAAGATTGCTTATGTAAAATAACTCAAATAGACAAGCAAATCCACAATTATAAAGTGATTATTTGGCAATTCAATCACTAATTTCAGGGCCAAAAACCTAAATAACCTAAACACTTAAATATCCTAAAACAACGTGTGAAATAAAGACGAAGAAAAAGAGAATATGTTCTCGAAAAATAATACAAAACAAAGACAAAGAGAATATGTTCTAGAACAATAATACAAAACACATCCAACATTTTGAAGTGTTTGACTTGTCTTGGTGAACATGCATCCTTAGCAAATACAATGTAGCAATACCTTCCCCACAAAAGAGAAGAAATGTCAGAATAGTATGTTTGAAATGGACAATCATAAAGATGCCACAATAGCTACTCCATTCAACACATGCACAGGCAATACAACTTAGATGTTGATGGAAAAGTATGGGATAGAAACAAATATCCTAGATGCTAGTTGTCTCACAACAATTAATTCAGATTTTACATATTGGTATAATGTTGTGGTGAAGTTCCCAGTTTCTAACCAAAAGAAAAAGTAATAGATCAACATAAAATACACTGCCAACATGTAACCTAGCCAATGGCTTCATCATATGCCTCATGCTAGGAATTGGATTTTGCATACTAGACCAGCGATAGTTAGGTTCTAAATTTCAACCTGATTATTTCAGACAGCGTATGAGCAGCAGTAGAGAAGTCCTATAATAGAACTTCCATCACATTTTAGTGATTTTGTTGTAGCATTTGTTTTAGTTTTAGGGCTCATGTTTCAAACAATTTTAACATGGTTTTAAGGTTCCAAAAATATCATGGGAAAGTCTCCCTTATTGCATTATTTGCAATATTTGGTGTAGCCTCCATGAATAGTTTGACATCAGTAATCTTGTTATAATACAACCATTTTTAGTAACATGTTGTCATCCTCCATGGTCTCCAAACAAAGTAAACAGATCACCATCCAAGCATAAATATAACTTGGCATATAAGATCAACTTTTGCTGGGAGGATGTGAGGTCATGTAACATACTCCTGTAGGATTATGAGGCAATATGAAGATGATATATAGAATAAAATGACCGCAGATTCGATGGCAGCATGTGAAGAGCCCTAAATAGAAGATACAGCAGTAGATATATCCTTTGATTGGTGGTTCTCTGAAACCCAATAGTGTTGGTCTTTCCAATGGTTGATACCTCCAACTGTGGTAAATTTTCACCAACAAATAGAACTAGGGTTAATGACAGCACAATTATGGCTCTGATACCAATTTTTGGACAGATAGGGCAGCATGAAAACAAGTATAAAAATACAGGTGTAATCAACAAATCTTTCCAACAATGATGTGGGGTTTTTGGGAAGCTTGTTGTGGGATAATTTGAGGGATTTTAGACAGCTTTTCAGCCTTGTGAACAACAATAATATTTATTAATTGTTTGTGACTACATCTAGGGTCACTGTAAGAAAATTATAGCCAACAATAAAACTCTAAATACCTATCAATCAGAATATTTCATCTTTCCTTCAAGCAGGAACCAATTTAAATATTCATGTGTCTTCACCTTACAGAAATTTTGTGGCACAAATGGTGGTGGTAAAAAATATCATAAGGGCTGTTAATATCTAGTGAAAGTTTTTTTTTTTGAAACCCTTGGAAAAATACAACGAACCCTTGAACAAAGGCACTAGAACCTTTTTGAAATCCTTAGGTAGAATTTGAATTGGACACCAGTATGTCATTATAAACATTGGAGTGCTTTGGTATTCAGAGGAATGTCAAGAGCCCTTTTCATATCTTACTTGGAGTGGTTTGTGGATATACCTCTCGTTTTTGGGTGTTCCTAGACTAGATCCTAGCAATCTAAAGCATGTATCAGATCCTAGTAATCTATTGGGTGTTCCTAGTAACTTGTTGGTTGTATCAAATCCTAGACCAGCACGTGTTCCTCCTTGGCAACATACATTCCTTAATTCATAGAGAATAACGTGAGGAAAAGGAGACCTTGAACCACATGTATATGCATAAACTTATGTTTGACCATTAGCTTGAGTACAACAGCCTGAAATAGGTCTAGCCTCCTCATATTAGATATTATCTAGGCTTTACTCAGACAGTGCAGTTGATAAATGGGTTTCAACTGACAAACAGTTTACACTCAAAACCACAATTTGAACTTAGTTCAGGCTAGCAATGGAAAAATTGGATCTTCTAATCATCCAAAAGGTTATAGAATTTCAACATTCTAATTGCCCCATGGCCAGGAAAAGCCAATTATTTGAGTGTAGGAACCTTTTTTTTTTTATAAAAAGGCAAGGTTATACAGGTGATAGAAAATTACTTGGTTATATAGGTGGTAGAAAGGTCAGAAAGGAATTTGGCCAGCCCAACTTTAGAAATGGCGTCCACAAAACCATGTTGCATTAGTTTAAGTCCTTCAATCTACAAACAACAAAAATTTACTGCACTAGGGTTTTTTCAAGGTGTTGAATCCATACATGTAGTCAAAATTCCATTTTAAATAACAAAATTAATATTTGGCCAAAAACAAATTTGGGGTAGTAAGACAAAAACTCAAAAATGTAACATGTTTAGATTCCAAAGATTACATTTTTTGGTAGCCACAGTGCATGGGTTGTCTATATTTGCACACAATCCATGTTATGTCTTACACCATGACCTTATCTTAAGGCATACAGACACACCCTAGTCTAGTATTGACTATGTGAGTCTCTCTATATATATCATTGAATGTTATGCTTTAGCTTATCCATCCATCCCTTGATCAGTCAATCAATCGATGATGGTGAAAGTGTCATCCATTCTCTTGCATTTTTGGTGCATTCAGGTTTTCATTCACCTTTGCAAATTCCATGCTAGCAGTCAAGGGCACAAATGGGAATTGAATCCGAGAAATTTGGAAGGGAAAGGCAAGTTGGCTCATTATGGTCATCCCTACAGAAAGATCAATGCCCCAAGTTTCTTTCAACTTCGCAGAGGTGATCTGTATATAAATCTAACCAACTGGGGAGCTACCCTCGTCTCCCTCGCTCTCCTTGATGCTAAAGGTAATCATCCCTAAACCCTACCCTTCAACTGCTTTACCATCATTTACTCAGAGGGAGCTAGCTCATTAAGTATTGGTATTTATGCATTTAGGCCATCTAGCAAACATACTTCTTGGCTATGACAATATTGCCTCTTACATGGTATGTATTTGCATTTCCCTTTGGAAATTAGTACCGCCATCATATGCTAGAAAATGGGAAAACATATCAGCTGCCTAAGAATGATGGCAACAACACACTCCATGGTGAAAATCTTCCTTTTCTATTCTGCATGCATGTTTTATCCAGCTAACTAGAGCCCTATAATGACCATTACTCAGGAATAAAATCTCTCTTTCTGTATATGCATGTTTGTTTGTGGAGGTCTAGAGCACTACTATTTCAGGTAACATATGTGTAGTTTGGTGATCTGAATGAATGCGGGAGGGCTGAGAGGCTTTGACAATGTCCTGTGGGAAGTGAAGGAGCAGAGAGGCTTTGACATGCAGAATTTTATATGACATAAATAGACTTTGAGCCACAAATGAGGGATCTAACATAATTTTGTTGATCCCCTACAACTATCAAGTGTTCAGCAAAGGAGGTGTTAAAATAGGTCTGCACTACAGCAGAAGATACAATAAGTACTGCTATATTGTATGGTGTTCCTATCAAGCGCTGAGGCCCAGACTTAAACATAAAATTGCCCCCCTATATCAGTCTTAAAATTGGTTTAAATAAATTCCAAAAATGATGCACAGGTCGGCTCAAATCAGTATGTCGGCTCTTTAATCAAAATACATGACTATTCAGTTCATACACAAACAACTATAAATAACTAGTCATGCTCATCATTTTGGAATGAAAATTTCGGTGAAAAATACAGTGATAATTCAGAGATAAAACAGGAGGCCAAGGAGATTAAAAGGGAGATCATAATTACAACGGTTTGGGCTAGAAGGATATATCTCTTACAGACCTATTTGCACCTATGGAAATAAATTTTTTCGGAACTGAATTCAGGCCTGAAATTTTGGCCCTATCAAAGCCTGAAATTTTGGCCCTAAAAGGCCTGTAACTTCAGCCTTTCTAGAAGCTCGGACTTGAGACTCTTCTCTGCAACTCAGACCCTTCTAATTTGGACCTGTGGTGAAATATGTGACCTTGCAACAGTCTTGTAATTCGGATCTATAGTGGTAGTTTTGAAGACAAATTCAGACCTACAGATCTCTGTTTTTTGGAATAAAATTACAGAGAAGTGTTGAGAGGAACAATATTGAGTTTATTTTACAGTGAATATATCTAGCAAACCTATTGAAGAACATCTATTTCACACGACGTCCGTTTGAATTCGTTCAAGCATCATTGGAAGGTCTTGTTGGAAGGTCTTGCAATTTGGACATGGTTGGAAGGTCTTGTTGTTGAATGCTTGATTATTTCTTGAATTGCCACCATGGAATCTCCAATTACCACCAATTTTTTGACCTGCCTTGTACACAACATAGGACCTTAAAAGAACGCTAGGGTTTTAGTGTGATTTTTGGAAGTCTCTCCCAATCCCCCGGCATAAGTAAATTATTGTGGTCCTCTAGGGTTGTAAATATCCACCCCTGCACTTTCCACTCCTAAGTCAATATGGTGACTTTATTGCACATCAAACTTTATATTCTAGCACTACTGTACTGTCCACAGACTCTAAGTGATAACATTCAAGTGACCGTCCTTTTGGAAACGAATCGATGGCTTTTAAATTTTAATGCTTAGTAAGAATTTCTTTTAGTTGTCCAAGTCTGTTACTCTATCTTAATAATATACTATGGGTGAAATTTTTTTCCATTTTTCATGACCTTGTTATGAGCAACACTTTACATATTGTATGTTGTCTCTGATTTGGAAAGGAATTCAGTGTTGAAATAAAAGGACACTGAAAATGGAATATTTTAAGAGACCACTTTCAAGCTTTGGGCATATATGGGACAATATTCCATTATGCTATGAATCCTACTTTATTCCATCACTATGGTGACTTTATTCCACATCAAAATTTATATTCTAGCACTACTGTACTGTCCACAGACTCTAAGTGATAACATTCAAGTAACCATCCTTTTGGAAACGAATCGATGGATTTTAAATTTTAATGCTTAGTAAGAATTTCTTTTAGTTGTCCAAGTCTGTTACTCTGTCTTAATAATCTACTATGGGTGAAATGTTTTGCCATTTTTCATGATTCTGAAACCAATTATGTACATGCATCTATTCTTCTGCATACTAAGATAACAGTTATTTCCATTTATCAATTTAGTATAGATTAGTTATTTCAATTTCTATCATTTAACTTAGCCTTTCTTTCTCTGCAGTTAATATAGTTTGTGATGCTATGATCTGGTGAATTTGGACTAATCTTGTTTGCTAAACCATAGCCTGTTTTATTTCATATCATTCATAGTAGAGTGCTTTGAAGCTTGAATTAGTCGATTGTATTTATCTCAACCATTAAAACCCATTGAAGTTGGTTGTCAACGATTAAATATTGTTGCTGTTTGACAAGACATTTTCCCCTATCAATAGGGCATATTACCAATCCATTAAGAAATAAATGAGTCCAAGGAGATACCCAAATTTAGCAATATCTAAAACTTAAATCAATCATAATATATGCTTGAGCTCCTTCCATCTAGTCAAATATAACACCTACCAACAATGACGGATTTCCACTCTTGATATTTATCTCATTTAGTTGATAACAACCACAGGATATCTTATTTCTTCATAGCATACAATATTAAAGCTCCCTACAGAGACATATGGGGTAAGACAGATCTCTTATTTAACCAATGGTTCTTATAGTGGCATATTTAGTTTAACTAATTTTAAAGTAGCCATTCAATAATGTGTTTTAGAAGCTAGCTACAATCTACATGTTAATTCAGCTATAATTTACTTGGTTTAAAAGTAATCTTGACAACCTTTTAGAAATACATTTTGAACTTCAAGCACTATTGGATAATATTCACAATGATGTAGACTACAAATTAGGTAGATGGAATGTAGAAATAACATACTAATCCATAAAGAAACGAAACAAATAAATGACAGACTTTAATAGATGGTCATCTTACTGATGACTGATCAGACAATGAAAAAGTTTGACAGCACAATAGGAAAGTTTGACAGCATAATAGGAAAGTTTGACTACAACATAAGGTGTTATAAACCTAGTAGGTTCGGCAATTGAAAACCATGCAAGCCAAGGAATTAGCCTACGAAAATACTGTGTAAAGAAATAATTGTGGACAATTTTGTGAGCATGGTTATTAGGTGTTTTATTGTGGAAAATTGGCAATGGGTGGCAACAAGAGGCAAAGGTTTCTCCCAATCCACAGTTGCTTCAACTACTCATCCATGGTACTAGAATTTAATTTCCAGTCATTTCAAACTAAAATCTAGTCCTTTTTTTTGAGATCTTTTGGCTTCTCCCATTTGGCAAGTGTTTCTAAAAACCCACAGGAAAACCTCTTTGAGTGCCTGCCAATAGCTAAGAAAGAAGAAAAAACCCCCACTCAAGACGAAAGAGTTTTTACATATTTAGTAATAAAAAAGGTGAGGACATCTACAAATGTGTAGCCTATGGAGGATTCCTATTCACAAGCTCCTAATTTGGGCTCTCCATAAATGGTTGTTTAGATGGGGGTGCAATGAATAACAGTGGCTTCAAAGACAACAGTGAGTTTTTGATTCAATGAAAGCGGAGTTTTAATATTCCCCCCACAAGGTTGAAGCCTCTCCAACGATACGCTTCTACTCATGCTCATCCTCGTGTTTGTGCCAATGCAAGTGAAAACAGTTGGAGTTGGGCATTGGGTAACATTATTGAAAATAGATACCCCTCATTCATGGCTACTTGGCCAACAGAATCTTGAGTATTTGAATGTTTTAATCCGACTTTGATTCGACAAATAATTTTCTTATATATAAAAGGTGCATGCTTGCCACATTAGGATATAAGAAGCATTTATCAAAAAAAATCTCATCAACAACCAGCATTTTTCTTGTAGCAATCGGTATGGTGCATGGCATGAGAAGGGGCCCTATTGAGCCCCATGTTGGAGGCTTTGTAAATCTCTCAACACATTCAAGGTCATTTATGGATGTGGACAATCATAGTGAAGGCCATTCTCACCTTTGAAAGTCGTCTAAAAATGTGTCTTGGAAAAGAAGTTTTAGGACAATCGTATATTCAAATGGTGTTCTAGAATCGTTGGAGGATCACAAGGAAAATGCATTGATTTTCAAATTTAATAGAACTGGGAAGCCTTCAAGGGCTCTAATAAAATGGATAAAACATTGAAGATAAAAAAATCTTAGAATGACCCTAATTCTAGGGGGACTCTTTGCAGCCCTGGTTTCCATAATTCAATCCCGAAAGACACATATACTACCAATCTAGCACGATCAAGACCTCCAAATCTAACCATTCATTTGTTGAATAAAAAATGGATTCCTCTCTTAATCCAGATTATGTGCAAGATGGGATCTAAGTAGAAATACCAAAGTAATCCATAAACAAATGACATGAATAAATGACAGACTTTAATAGATGGTCATCTTACTGATGATTGTTCAGACAATGCAAAAGTTTGACAGCACAATAGGAAAGTTTGACAGCATAATAGGAAAGTTTGACTACAACATAAGGTGTTATAAACCTAGTAGGTTGGGCGATTGAAAACCATGCAAACCAAGGAATTAGCCTACCAAAATACTGTGTAAAGAAATTATTGTGGACAATTTTGTGAGCATGGTTATTAGGTGTTTTATTATGGACAATTGGCAATGGGTGGCAGCAAGAGGCAAAGGTTTCTCCCAATCCACAGTTTCTTCAACTACTCATCCATGGTACTATAATTTCATTTCCAGTCATTTCAAACTAAAATCCAGTCATTTTTTTTGAGATCTTTTGGCTTCTCCCATTTGGAAAGTGTTTCTAAAAACCCACAGGAAAACCTCTTTGAGTTCCCGTCAATAGCTAAGAAAGAAGAAAAAACCCCCACTCAAGATGGAGGAGTGTTTACATATTTAGTAATAAACAAGGTGAATACATCTACAAATGCGCAACCTATGAAGGATTCCTGTTCACAAGCTCCTAATTTGGGCTCTCCGTAAATGGTTGTTTAGAGGGGGGTGCAACGAATAAGAGTATCTTCAAAGACAACAGTGGCTTGTTGAGTCAATGAAAGCAAAGTTTTAATATTTCCCCCACAAGGTTGAAGCCTCTCCAATGATACGCTTCTACTTGTGCTCATCCTCGTGTTTGTGCCAATGCAAGTGAAAACAGTTGTAGTTGGGCATTGAGTAACATTGCTGAAAATAGATACCCCTCATTCATGGCTACTTGGCCAACAGAAGCTTGAGTAGTTGAATGTTGTAATCTAACTTTTATTCGACAAATAATTTTATTATATCTAAAAAGTGCATGCTTGCCACATTAGGATATAAGAAGCATTTATCAAAAAAAATCTCATCAACAACCAGCATTTTTCTTGTAGCAATCGGTATGGTGCATGGCACGAGAAGGGGCCCTATTGAGCCTCATGTTGGAGGCTTTGTAAATTTCTCAACACATTCAAGGTCATTTAGAGATGTGGACAATCATAGTGAAGGCCATTCTCACCTTTGAAAGTCGTCTAAAAATGTGTCTTGCAAAAGAATTTTTAGGACAATCGTATATTCAAACGGTGTTCTAGAATCCTTGGAGGATCACAAGGAAAATGCATTGATTTGCGAATTTAATAGAACTGGGAAGCCTTCAAGGGCTCTAATAAAATGGATTAAACATTGAAGATAAGAACATCTTAGAATGACCCTGATTCTAGGGGGACTCTTTGTAGCCCTGGTTTCCATAATTCAATCCCGAAAGACACATATACTACCAATCTAGTACGATCAAGACCTCCAAATATACCCATTCATTTGTTGAAGACAAAAGGGATTCCTCTCTTAATCCAGATTATGTGCAAGACAGGATCTAAGTAGAAATACTAAATTAATCCATAAACAAATGAAACAAATAAATGACAAACTTTAATAGATGGTCATCTTACTGATGATTGCTCAGACAATGCAAAAGTTTGACAGCACAATAGGAAAGTTTGACAGCATAATAGGAAAGTTTGACTACAACATAAGGTGTTATAAACCTAGTAGGTTGGGAAATTGAAAACCATGCAAGGAAAGGAATTAGCCTACCAAAATAATGTGTAAAGAAATTATTGTGGACAATTTTGTGAGCATGGCTATTAGGTGTTTTATTGTGGACAATTGACAATGGGTGGCAACAAGATGCAAAGGTTTCTCCCAATCCATAGTTTCTTCAACTACTCATCCATGGTACTAGAATTTCATTTCCAGTCATTTCAAACTAAAATCCATTCATTGTGTTTGAGATCTTTTGGCTTCTCCCATTTGGCAAGTGTTTCTAAAAACCCATAGGCAAACCTCTTTGAGTGCCTGTCAATAGCTAAGAAAGAAGGAAAAAACCCCACTCAAGACAAAGGAGTGTTTACATATTTAGTAATAAAGAAGGTGAAGACATCTACAAATGTGCAACTTATGGAGGATTCTTGTTCACAAGCTCCTAATTTGGGCTCTCTGTAAATGGTTGTTTAGAGGGGGGTGCAACGAATAACAGTGTCTTCAAAGACAACAGTGGCTTGTTGAGTCAATGAAAGCGGAGTTTTAATATTTCCCCCACAAGTTTGAAGCCTCTCCAACGATACGCTTCTACTTTTGCTCATCCTCGTGCTTTTGGCAATGCGAGTGAAAACAGTTGGAGTTGGGCATTCGGTAACATTGCCGAAAATAGATACCCCTCATTCATGGCTACTTGGCCAACAGAAGCTTGAGTAGTTGAATGTTGTAATCTGACTTTGATTTGACGAATAATTTACTTATATATAAAAGGTGCATGCTTGCCACATTAGGATATAAGAAGCATTTATCAAAAAAAATCTCATCAACAATGAGCATTTTGCTTGTAGCAATTGGTATGGTGCATGGCACGAGAAGGGGCCCTATTGAGCCCCATGTTGGAGGCTTTGTAAATTTCTCAACACATTCAAGGTCATTTAGAGATGTGGAAAATCATAGTGAAGGCCATTCTCACCTTTGAAATTTGTCTAAAAATGTGTCTTCCAAAAGAAGTTTTAGGACAATCGTATATTCAAACGGTGTTCCAGAATCCTTGGAGGATCACAAGGAAAATGTATTGATTTGAAAATTTAATAGAACTAGGAAGCCTTCAAGGGCTCTAATAAAATGGATAAAACATTGAAGATAAGAACATTTTAGAATGACCCTGATTCTAGGGGGACTCTTTGTAGCCCTGGTTTCCATAATTCAATCCCGAAAGACACATATACTGGTAATCTAGTACGATCAAGACCTCCAAATCTACCCATTCATTTGTTGAAGACAAAAAGGATTCCTCTCTTAATCCATATTATGTGCAAGACGGGATCTAAGTAGAAATACCAAAGTAATCCATAAACAAACGAAACAAATAAATGACAGACTTTAATAGATGGTCATCTTACTGATGATTGCTCAGACAATGCAAAAGTTTGACAGCACAATATGAAAGTTTGACAGCATAATAGGAAAGTTTGACTACAACATAAGATGTTATAAACCTAGTAGGTTGGGTAATTGTAAACCATACAAGCCAAGGAATTAGCCTACCAAAATAATGTGTAAAGAAATTATTGTGGACAATTTTGTGAGCATGGCTATTAGGTGTTCTATTGTAGAAAATTAGCAGTGGGTGACAGCAAGAGGCAAAGGTTTCTCCCTATCCACAGTTTCTTCAACTACTCATCCATGGTACTAGAATTTAATTTCTAGTCATTTCAAACTAAAATCCAGTCATTTTTTTTGAGATCTTTTGGCTTCTCCCATTTGGCAAGTGTTTCTAAAAACCCACAGGCAAACCTCTTTGAGTGCCTGTCAATAGCTAAGAAAGAAGGAAAAAACCCCACTCAAGACAGAGGAGTGTTTACATATTTAGTAATAAACAAGGTGAATACATCTACAAATGCGCAGCCTATGGAGGATTCCTGTTCACAAGCTCCTAATTTGGGCTCTCCGTAAATGGTTGTTTAGAGGGGGGTGCAACGAATAACAGTGTCTTCAAAGACAAAAATGGCTTGTTGAGTGAATGAAAGTGAAGTTTTAATATTTCCCCCACAAGGTTGAAGCCTCTCCAACGATACGCTTCTACTTGTGCTCATCCTCGTGTTTGTGCCAATGCAAGTGAAAACAGTTGGAGTTGGGCATTGGGTAACATTGCCGAAAATAGATACCCCTCATTCATGGCTACTTGGCCAACAGAAGCTTGAGTAGTTGAATGTTGTAATATGACTTTGATTCGACAAATAATTTTCTTATATCTAAAAGGTGCATGCTTGCCACATTAGGATATAAGAAGCATTTATCAAAAAAATCTCATCAACAACCAGCATTTTGCTTATATCAATCGGTATGGTGCATGGCACGAGAAGGGGCCCTATTGAGCCCCATGTTGGAGGCTTTGTAAATTTCTCAACACATTCAAGGTCATTTAGACATGTGGACAATCATAGTGAAGGCCATTCTTAGCTTTGAAATTCGTCTAAAAATGTGTCTTGCAAAAGAAGTTTTAGGACAATCGTATATTCAAACGGTGTTCTAGAATCCTTGGAGGATCACAAGGAAAATGCATTGATTTGCAAATTTAATAGAACTAGGAAGCCTTAAAGGGCTCTAATAAAATGGATAAAACATTGAAGATAAGAACATCTTAGAATGACCCCGATTCTAGGGGGACTCTTTGCAGCCCTGGTTTCCATAATTCAATCCCGAAAGACACATATACTACCAATATAGTACGATCAAGACCTCCAAATCTACCCATTCATTTGTTGAAGACAAAAGGGATTCCTCTCTTAATCCAGATTATGTGCAAGACAGGATCTAAGTAAAGGGTTGCCAAAGATGGTGATCTTGAGCATAGGATATTATAATTGTAAATAGATTTTGGATTAACACCTTCAAATGCAAAGTTTGCTTTGAAACCAAACTTCTAGTTGCATGTTTGCAACTTGCCATGTGATGATCAAGCAATCAAAAGAAGAGATAAGCTTAGTGCTAACCAACATTGTCGCTCCACCAAAGCCAAAAGTCATGTCTCAAGTTGGTTTCTAGAAAGTTAGTAGGAAAAAGCCAAACTCACATAGAAATCAACCAAAGAACGGGATAGTTATTTCGTCAATAAAAAACATGAAAAATAGGTAGTGAAAAGATTGCAAACCTGAAGAGAAAAATACATTTCAAGAGAAAGAAAAGAAAAATAAACAAAACCTAAATTTATCATACAAGCCAAAAGAAAAGGGGGCAATCTTCCCACCTAAGCCTAGTCCACAATCACAAAATGCAATCTTTGATGAAGCCTTCAAATCTCAAATGCAAAGGGTGTTGGAAAATGTAACTAGTTTCAGTCTTTATCACTTGTATCAAGAAAAGAAAATTATTTTAGTATATAAAAGAGTCTAGAAGACTCCCAAGAATCAAGTCATCCAACCTAGGTCAAGTCGGCCTTGTGAGGGCTATTCTAGCCCTACGAAAGGCTATATAAATATAGAGGTTCGAGCCATTAGAAGATACATCAAGCACACACATCTTGGATCTGATCTGCAGCTAGGAGAATAAATGCAGAGATATCTTTAGATGACTCGAAAGGCTAAATTTTTGGCTGGAAAGCTCTCATGTGCTAGTAACAACGGAGGTTATCTCAGAAATAAGATCAGAAAAATACCTATCAAACGTATCCATACAGACTCTCCCTATCGGAGTTCTCTAAGGGTGAAATTTTATCTCCATATGTGGACGATACATGGATCCATGCTAAATGATAATGGCAGGCAACTGTCGTGAATCATAGCTGCAGCAGTGTTGTCTTGTGAAGATAAGTGCAGTGAGAATGGGAAGCCAAAAGCCTCATGTCACCATTTTTCCCAGCGGAGGAATGGGCCATCTTATCCCATTCACCAAGTTCGCCCAGCGCCTCTCGGCACACCATGGATTCACCGTTGCATTCATTAGATTCAAATGGATGTTATCCGGTCCTGAATGCATAAAGTCCTCACAGGGTCTAGATATCTACTTCGTCCAGCTCCCTCATGTGGAAATCCAAGAAGATGAGGGACAGTACATGAAGGTGGAAACCCTTGTATCAAATTTATTGGAGAACTCGAATGATTAGCAAGCTGACCTGGTAACATTAACCCCCAACAGATTAAAGAACTAAGGAATGGAAAGGTTAATCCCACCGATGCTAGGTGAATGCCCCTAATTTATCCAGTCAGGAAGCTAACACCCAGGTTGGATGGTTGGATCAGTTGTGCATTAAGATTAATACTCGATGGGAAAAATTCCAAAGGCATGAAGAGGTTGTAGCAGAGCCTAAGAAGAGTATGAACGTGCATATAGAAGCTATAACCACCGAAAACACAAATAAAATAGATGAAGCTCGACTACTTACTAATACTTACTAATCAGACCACATTAGAACATCCTCTTTATCTATTCATTCCTCAATCCATCAATCCTTACCTGATTCGTTGGTGAAGCCGGCGATCCCAGCCATCCGTCCCACGAAGACCAGTCTATTTTTCTACTTGACTGGCGGGATTTTCACCATAGTGGCAATATCAATTGAGCCTCTTGGATGAAGGCGAGCAGGTAAAGGCTGAAGGAAAATGACAAATTAATATAGTTTACTATAGCGAAATTCGGAGTTCTTGAACATGTTTTCTACTCCGAATTACAGCGAAAGCCCCAAATCAGGAGAAGAAGATTTCAAATAAAGATTGAAAAAGAGTGAACCCAGATCTGATATAATAAGTTTGGGTTAAAAATCTAGTAGAGTGGATAGAAGAATTGAATGTCAAATAAGGGTATGGAATTTGCGTTGAAATCATAAAAATTATGAGCAAAGGAGCACCGACTCTGTCCCAGACCTGGCAAGGAGAATATCGGTAGGAAAATAAATTTTAATAGGTTGATTTAAATTTTATAGAAGCCACCAAATTAGATTTTAATAGGTAATCAAATAAATTGCTATGGTCGGTTAGGTTTTCATCAAGTTTTATTTTTATGTGAGTAAAAATAATGTTAAACTAATTAGAGTATTAATCAAATTTATATTATACTTCTCTAATATAAGTAAGAATCCTAATTAATCAAAATTATATTATATCTCTCTAATATAAGTAAGAATGCTCATATAAAGAGGGAATATGAACATGAGCTCGGAAATATCTATCAACCTTTAAGGTAGTGAAAATTATCTTTAAATCTATGAATAATTTTATCAATAAATTTAAGTAGGTACAGTTAGTTTCTTATTTTTGAGGAAGTTCATTTAGAGCTTAAAAATACCCAATTAGAAGGCCTTCACATGTGTTGTTAAGAGAGACATGGGATAAATTTTGATTAAAGGAATTAAGGGGTACAATAAAATCAATGTATAGCACCTACTCAAATCACCAAGAATATATCCAAACCATCAAGATGACACACTTCTTTGAGGAAAATTATGAAACACCATGGAATAACTTAGATTAAAACTTTAGTCAATGAATCAATAGTTATAACATAGTGTTTAAGTGAACACAATAAAAATAGTACACATTGAACATAATATCATATACACATGGATCATACATATCCAACTAAATGCGGTAGCTAAAGGAACTTCTTCCTACACATAGTGTCCTAGATGGCTAAGGCAAGGTGTCATCAAACCAATGATACATTCATGAATTACATATAGATCCATATACCTTAGATGAAAAATGATCAATGTGACAGGAATCGTAGGGGTTGAGATGACAATCAAATTTCAAAATATCCTCTAAAATCCCATATAGAAAATGGGGTAACATATCCTATGACATCCAATTTGTGATATATGATGCGAAATCCTTAAAGTATATTTGAAGAAAGATGTCTCGTTGAGGTCTAGGTCAAGAAGAGGTATAATTCCTCACTAATTTGGTATCTCGTTGAGGTCTAAGTCAAGAAGAGGTACAATGCCTCACTAATTTGGTAGTTGAAGAAGTTTAAATCTTGGTTTGTCAATTTGGCCCTAAGTAGGTAGGGCAATATAGAAGGAGGTGACCCCCTTGGAAGAGTTCTAAAGGGGAAGGGCACATAAGGCCTTATATAAAGATCTAAATCCAAGTACCTCCCTCATAAAAAGTTATAGACATGTATTTAAAGAATGTAGATAACGACTCGTCCAAATTTTGATAAAGACAATAGAACATCCCTTGAAACTCATAATAAATGGGGGCATCTACAAATGGAAACGCTAGTAGATTTTATTAAGAAGAGGAAGGTCATTATGATTCGTTTCAACTCAACGCGAATGTAAACCCACTTTGAACACACGAAGGGAGATATGAAGGGCAGCATCTGATACTCTTGAGTGTATGTGGTTAAACAAAAAGGGCCCCTTTCATTTGCATGAAGTGTTCCTAATACAAATCCATGTTACAGTCGAGGCCCTAAAAAGATGAAGTCCAAGTACATTAAATGTATTGTCTATAAATAACCTCTCTAACAACCCGACACAAACATATAATGATGTCATTTACATTTGAGGTGTAAATCACTTGAATTGTGTTACAACTTTAAATACTCCCCAACAAAATTGTGCCATGCTTCCTTGTGATGATGCTTCAACCCTATTGGAGAACAAACTCACAATGTAAAAGGAATTTAAACATGAAGTAACTTTAATAGTGCCCCACATTCACCCTTTGGCTCACTACCCACGGCTAATTTGAGGTTATTTCAAGCACTGATGTGGATAATATCATTTTATTTTCTCTTATGTATAGTATTCTACATTGACATAATTGAGTTTGTTTAACAAACAAAATATTTATATTGAGGGTTCACTCCTTGTGCATTAAGGCTAGACAGACCTTGTCTTTATGAGTGATCTATTCATTTCCAACTCCTTAGTCCTTCAAATTTTTCACGTCGTTAGGCCCAATACACCTACCCTTCTACCAGTCTTGTTTTCCTTCACAAGCAAGACTTGGGGCTCTTCTTTGATAGTCACCTAACAACCCTCCAACTGTACTTGGACTACCATTAATTTTCCCAACCATGGTCAATTATTTTACTGATCTAGTGCCCACAACACTACCCTCATCTAGGGATCTTCAAAATTTCCACCTAATAGTGATTTGACTCCTCTCAAAATCACTATTTTTGTGTACCAATTTCTTTGTTGTCCAATCTATGAACAAATCTGAACTACTCCTCTTATCATCCTTCTAACACTTTGTATATGCTTGAACTAGGGTCACAAAACATCCACTAAAAGTCGATTGACTAATTGTTTATAGGTTGCTTCAGATATCTATCCAAAACTCTCTGGACAATCCACCAAAATCAACTCCTCTTCATGTCCATCCATTCCTCGTAATATGCCACAATTATTCTACCCAATCTTCTACTCAGGTTCCACCTTCCTTTGTATTTTCTATCTTCGCACATACTTCTGCAAACCATCTTCCAAATTTGTGGTATATATTGCAGAGATAAACCTCTCTCCAAGGGTCCCGACCCCTCTTCTTCTACACATATTTGTCACAGTCTTAAGGGCATACCTTATGGATTGAACATGTTAGGAAACCTCCTTAACTACGACATTATACTTCTATTCGAATTGTCTTAGAACAAACCCTATCCACCCATAGAAAAAATAACAACTCTTACCTCCATAAGAGACACAACCTAGCTCATATGGACCCATAGATTCTGGGAACTTCTTTAACTGAATTAGGGTTTAAGGGGTTAGGGTTAAGGGTTTAAATGTTTAGGGTTTAAGGGGTTAGGGGTTAAGGTTTTATAGGTTTAGGGTTTAGGGGGTTAAATGGGTTAGGGGTTAAGGGTTTAGGGGTTAGGGGTTAAGGGTTTAGAGATTTATGGTTTAGGGGTTAAATGGGTCAAGGGTTTAGAGGTTTAGGGGGTTAAATGGGTTAGGGGTTAAGATGATAGTTTCATTGGTCTCTGTTTGTGCAAAATATTTTCTTATTCTTTGTGTCTCAATGTAACAATTTTGTAAGTATTGTTGCTTGTTTCCATGTCTTCTTTATTTATTAATTTATAGTATTTTTTAGCCATTGCTTTACATTTATTGATGAAAATGTCTATTGCAATCAAACCAAATGTACGTTCAATCTCTAGTTTCAAACTCAACCACAGTGTTGTCACACAATTTAAGTCCGGAGAATGGCCATCTGATGAAGTCTTAATAAACAGACTGCACCTCATGACTACTCCAGACAATCTTAAGTTCGAGTGTCCCATATTCATGAGAAATTTGGTCTTATACTCTTGCTCCACCTGACTGTGTCCTGGAAATACCCCTTTTTATTGCAAAAACATCCTAATGTTGTCGACCTTGTCCCTTAATAGACCAAGGAAACATATGTGACTGAGAGGAATGGAAAGCACTACAAATTTGAAGAGAGTAAAAAATACTAAGATGGTTTAAAGGATAAGCTTGAAGAATGTAGCAATGTTGAAATAACTAAAAGTTGTCCCAAACAAATAGTTGATAATGTGAAACCTTCTTCTGTACCAGTCAAGCAAGACTACATTCATGTGAGAGCAAGAAGAGGCCAAGCAACTGATAGGCATAGCCTAGAAGATAGGGTATGGTTCCCTCTTTTTGATGAAATATTTGATCTACATTTTTTCTATCGAAGATTAACCATTTTAACCTTGCCAACAAAGCATAATTAACCCAATCGTAGGTCCCAATATGTCATGATATATATTAACTCTAGATATATATGAGAAGGAATAATAAAGACATAGATTGATAGAGGTGGTGAGACAAGGGGGGTCACAAGGGAGAGATGGAGATAAACTGAAGGAGAGGGGAGAGAAGGAATGGAGAGAGAGAGAGAGGGAGAGGACTGAGAGAGGTAGAGAAGGGTAAGAGAGGGAGATAGTGACACGAAGATGGAAGGGGGGTAGAAAGAAGGATAGAGGGAGGGATATAGTGAGAGGATTGAAGGGTCGAGAGAGAGAGAGAGAGGGGAAGAGAGAGCGAGGTAGGAGAGAAAGGGAGAGAGAAGAAGTACAATGTATTAAAACAATAAATATATTAGGCCCACTCTACACAAATCTACAATCTGAGAATTCGGGATAAAAAGAGCAGGCTCCACAACAATTGCATAGAAGTATTTATTACTCAAATAGAAGAATGTAACAACAAGTTGTCATCTCACAAAAGCTCCTACTACAACCTACAAGCTAACAATACTCACTCTTATTATATATTTCTACAAATTTCTAACTATTGTGCCCATCCTTTTCATTTGTAAGTTAAGAGAAGGCATTTTTAGAAAACAGGCTAATGATAGCATTAGTGGTGCATCTCCCTTGAGCATGAACAACTCCCTCATAACTTTGCCTTGCATGCAAGGCTTTTCTTTTAGAGTAGTGCATTATCATAGTAGATATAACTCCTCTCCTGAAGGTGCCTCATTCCATAAGTGTGCACTCATGAATGCACCTGAGATGATGGTGTTAATATCCTCAACTACTATGCCATACTTGGTGGGTGTGACCCAACAACTAATTCGTCTATCCTTGAAGGTGTCGTTATAAGCTTATAGCTATATTTAAGAATCTTTCTGACTGGTGTACCACAATATAGCTCTGCGATCCTGGTGTTGCTCAACTTCTCAAGGCTGAGGTGAGACCAACTCGGACCAACTAGCTAATCTAACACTCTTGAGAAAAAGAAAAAATTCCAATAACCCAAGATTCTCCCCCAACTTGTCAAACTTCCCCTTTGTTAGGAGCTTTGTCAAACTATTAACCATATGCAACTTTTTTAGAATGTGTTCCAACACTACTAACTCCCTAATGAACTTGGAATCTTAGGAAATTGTATTGAATATCAATGTGTTTGAAATGGTAATGACACATTGGATTTTCATAGAGCTTGATGTAACTTTGATTCTCACAAGAGACAATATTGGGCTTCAAAAATTGATTGGTTGACTCTACAATCAAGTTGCAAATCTAGATAGCTTCATAATAAGTATATGAAACTGCCATATACTTTGCCTCAGTGGAACTGAATGCAATTGTTGCTTTCTTCTTGTTGATTTAATAAAAATGATTTATAAAATGATAATAATGATGTTTAAAATGAGCCTTATGATGGTCTATTTATACACATTGATTGTTCACGAGGTGTAGGGGTATGTTTATAACATCACTGCCTTGAAAGCTTTGTCTTGAAAGCACAGTAATTAGAATTTTCTTTATTTAAGCACATTTTTGTGGTGGAATGAAGTTTATCAAATATCTATTTATACTTTGTAGAGGTTTGACTTTGTTTGTCCTTTGAGTGTTGGTGAGGTTTCTTTGTATTTTTTGCATCATAGTCTAAAGTCTTTTGACCTGATTGTTTAACATGAAAGCTTTATGCTTATTGGCAATATATTTGAAATACCTACATGATCAAGAAACTGTTAATATGGTTAATTAAATTACTAATTAGGTACTATAGAAAGAGGATGATGTTGAGAGGGCTTGCCTGGGTGACTCTGGGAGAAACCCGAAGGTGGTCAGACAAAGCTCTTCTAAGTTACAAATCTGAAGACAAAAAACTGGTGATGTATATGTGGTTGCTCAACCTGGGCTGTATGGAAAATATTGGCTGAGAGTGTTTACCTTTCCATGTCTTCACGAAAGTAGGTTGTCTGGTCACAGAATAAGATCATGACTACATGTAGGTGATGGTTCTGTAGTAAGTTCTAAGCCTTATCTTCAGAATGGCTAACAGAGAGGATCAGGTTGGAATACAGGATATAATTTGATGAATTTGGAGATTTAGAGTTGAAGAAAAAATTGTGGTAATGTTTGGATGGGTGCTAATTTGTAGGGTTTTCCATTTTTATAATTTTCTTTGTTGTGCTTTCTACCATGCTACCTAGTTGCTTTCATGTTTCCCTAGCATTTTAAATTTTTTTATTTCTATCTCTCTATTGTTTCTTGCCCCATTTGAAATGTCATCCTTATTTGGTAGGTGTTTTCTTCAATATTGTTTGAATATTTTTCCATCACACAGCTTCTGTGGGGTTTGTCTACGGAAATAGCTTGTAAGGCCCATTCATCGGGGTATTTGATGAAATGAAATGATTATTGATGATCACCAACTAGTGGTACCTGCAGAGATTTACTCTAACAATTCTACAGTTTTCTTGTGCCAACAATTATACAACATTTTAACCTCATGAATTAGTCTCCTCTGTTCTCTTTGTTGATACTATAAGCACTTATTTTTGTTGTCAAATCTTTTACTCTCTAGTCCCATTGAGCTACTTCATTTATTTGTGGACATTGATCTATTTTCATTTCATTTCTTCAATTTTTATGACTGTTATGTGTTGCCTTTGGCCAGTGCCTTCTTTCTTACCTATGCTTTTTCTGCTTAAGCATTCCAGCCAACCAGAGCAACAGGGGTAGCAAGAGCCATGCAGTCCAGCCGGAGCCCAGCAGGGGCAGCGCAAAGGCAGCAAGAGCCATGCAGGGCTGACGCAGTCCCAGTTAGGGCAGCGCAGGGGCAGTGTGAGCTCTTCAGGTGTGACGCAGGCCCTTACTGAGCAACGTAGAGGTAGACGCAGGCCAGTTAGGCTGACATAGATGGATTCATAGCAACGTATTACTGTCATTTTTATTTCTCTGTTGGGTGAACTAGTTTTGGTGCCCAGGATTGTTGTACTTAGATTTTGCATAATAATGAAAACCCTCCAAAGCTAGCTACACTGGTTTTCCCACATTGGGTTTTTTCCAGGGATAGTTTTCTGGAAAATCCATGTGTCACTTTTTCTATGAGCATGTTATTCAGTGTTTGATTTGTATGTGTAGGTTGCTAGTTTTATTTACTATTTACTTCATTAATTTATTGAATATTTCAGAAATTAACTTGTAACTTAATTCAAGTAGGAGAAGTAAATCAAGATACTGAAATAGGGTTTCTTAGATTAATAAATTTTCACATTCCCTAGGTCTAGTCCCATTAGGTCACCTAGGGCAACAATTTCCCAGGAATCTAGCTAGAGGAAAACTTCTATCTCCTAGACGTAGCTATGTTGCTGGGTGCCCTCACTCTCCTCAGAACATGGGCCAATTCCGATGGTGGAATCTCCGGATACCTCAAGCCCTAGCTCTAGGATCAAGTTTTCCCTAGGTGTTCCCAAGGATAGAACCTAGTAGGATCAATTTGACCTATCGAAGTAAAAATACTTGTCTGGTCCTTTCCCATCACCTTATCCAGGATAGGAACACCATTGGTTGCTAAATTCCATCCCCGAACCTGGGTTGGGTCCACTTGGCCCCATGTGGTCCCATTTGGTGTCAAAGGCCTTTCATCAAGGACCATTTGGGAATCCAAGTTCCCAAAGGATTTTAGGGATTGAGAACTTCCTTCATAATTCTTATTCTTCTCCCTCAACCCTTCAATGCCCCTCCTCTCTCCCTAGAAGATAATTCCCTTGCTTAAAAGGAAAGCATGTCCCACTCTTTATTTTATCTTAGGGAAAGGGTTTCAAGGGTCAATTCCCACCTATTAATTGACCTATACTCTACAAGTGACTTCCTAAACTACTGGGACTCCACCCATCGGTGAAAGTCCGTGAAGAGTAAGGAGCCTTCCTTCAGCCTGCCTTGCACATGCAATTCCTATGGAATTATCTCCATATTAATTAGGAAAATCAACCTTCCTTGATTGCGCAATCCATCATGGCATCCCAATGACTTTATAATTGCACATGGGAAATTTTCTATAAATACAACTGATAGTTATGTTCCTCTGAACTGTGTTACAATAAGGATCAAGGGTCTTTTTATTATTTAAAATAAGATAAAACCCTAAACAACCAAAACCCTATCTTGAGGAGATGTAACACCAAGAGTTTATGGGCCCCATTGGGGTTTGTTGGGCAACCAACTTCCCGGGGTCGTAACTTGGTCATATGATCTTCGTTTGACGCACATGATACCTCGTTAGAAAGATCTCTCCGAGGACTACAACTGCTAATACGATTTCTATGAAATCACAAAACCTTTCATGCCAAAAAAACATAGTTTGGGGCCTCAAAATGGCTTCGAAAGTTCAGGACCCGAAAAACTGACAAAAATAGTAAATTGTGCTATAATTAAGGAAACTGAAAAACTGAAAGAGAAAATGGCGAGGGCCCAAGTGGAATAGGCGGGCGGCCACCAATATCCACCTCGATCACCTTAAATTGAATTTCTTGAGCTAAATTAATCATCATGACTTAGTTAATTGACACAAGTTGTTATGAGACGAAATTACAATTTATTGTCCAATTTATTTAAGGGAAAAATAAATTAGACGCCTCACATTCCTCACTCCTGGTACATCAAAATTCCTCACCAATGTGGGTGCATTATTTTTTGTCCTTTCTAGTCGCCAATTTGACTATTTCTTGTTGCAAATTTCAACACTCCCTCTCAATAAGAAAGGAATTCAATCTATCCCCATCTGGTACCTTTGGAATGTTTTGCATGCTACACTTCTCTAGTGTTGCACCTACAAATCTTGAAACTGAATAGCCTCTAAACAACTGAATCAGTATAATGCATCTGTCATCGGAGTCTTCTGACTGCTGCTAGCTACTGCACCTGTCTAGTACTGGATTCTCTGCACTTCTACTGACATATGCATCCGTGCCCTTTGAACTATTGCTAACTCTATTTGTGCTCCAATATTTGACATATATCACTATGATTTATGTCTTGCTGACATCTGACTACATCAATATAGTTGATCCTTCCTACTACAACTGTACTGTGGGCTCCTCATAGCCAGGTTCGATCCATGAGACACGCCATCTCAATGGACCTTGCCCAAATTTCTTATCTTGGGATTATGTCTACACATAACCCCACCTTACACCTCGAGGTATGGCTACTCCCTCTTCCCATCTGGCTCGAAATTTCCCCCTCATCGAGGTCTCTGCTTGAGTGGACGCTTCCACTTGGTCTCCTCTCTGCTTCTCCAATTGTGGCAGCTACTCCACAACCTTCTGAGACTGCTTCTCATGATGATGCATGTTGAGAGGTAATTTATGCTCCCTCTAAACCACCAAGTCTCTAACTTCTGACTTTCTCCTCAAAGCTTTGCATGCATCTGGTACCTTAAGTGCATATAGGTTCTTGACTCGCACACATTGTAATTGTCCCGAAGTTACAAAAAGTTTCTAAAAAAGAGTTGATTTTAAATCGATGATATCTCCCTCATCCGAGCTCCGATTTGACAAAAAAAAAAATTTCCATTTGGTTAGATTTTCACAAGGAATCCAAATATTCTATTTTTTTTCGAAAATTTTACACCAAAATATTCAAATATTCTCTACAAACTTGCCGCCCAAAAAATTCCTGCTCTGATACCATGTAGAAAATCTAACCAACGAGATTCAATCTGATCTTGTAATCTACTAAAACAAGATACTGAATCCTTCCTACAATTTACAGAAACAAAACACGATCTCACAATCATATATAAGTAAGAGAAATAAATTATTAATCGCACAACAACATGATGTATTTGGGGAAAGCAACTAATCAAAAACCCTGTATCTCTATTGTGCATTAAGTCAAGGAATCATGAAAAAATACAATGCTTAATCTCTCATGATATTCTCCAACACTCTTTCAATTGTCTCCCGTTGATCTAGGCAAACTCGCTCTAGTACTTAGCCAATTCTCATCCTTACTTCAGCCTGCCTTGCTCATGCAATTCCTAGGGAATTAACTCCTTATTAATTAGGAAGATCATTCTTCCTTGAATGCGCAATCCATCATGGCATCCCAATGATTTTATAATTGCACATGGGAAACTTTCTCTGAATAAAACTGATAGTTATGTTCCCTTTAACCTTTGTCTCAACTGGGTATTCCTCAAAACTGACATGCATGCAACTATTAATAGTGAAATATCAGTTATCTGATTGATCACTCATTGTGAATTAAATCTAATTTAATTCACTGGACCTCTCACTAGCTCATCACTCAGTTAGAACTAGTTAAATTGATTTTAACTCATTTAATTGAGTTAATTACACTTGCACTCCACTAATGCATCAACTTCAACTAGACCCTAAAAATATTAGAATCCCTCTAGATGCCTCATATTAGACCCTCAACTCGAATTTCTTGAGCTAACTCGGTCATCATGACTTAATTAACTGACACAAGTTGTTATGAGATGAAATTACAATTTAGTGTCCAATTTATTTAAGGGAAAAATAAATTAGACGCCCCACATTCCTCACTCCTGGTGCATCAAAATTCCTTACCAGTGTGGGTGCATTTTTTTTTGTCCTTTATGGTTTCCAATCTCATTGTTTCTTGTTGCAAATTTCAACATTTCAGAATTTGATGTGGCCTTCACACAAAGACACCGTTGAAATCACATGCCCAGATTCTCATGAGAAACCTCTCTTAAGCTTGATTTTCCAGAAGAGAACCAACAATATGCCATCCTATTTCCTAGCGTAAATTGACCATTAAGGTATGCAACACTCTTTTGAACCCTCACATGATGATCTTTCTCTTCAAGGATGATCATGACCTCCCTTTAGCAACCCTTACTCGGCCCTCGTACTCGACCTACTTTAGGACTACATCTCTCTTCACCCCCTTGATGTGCCAGATAGTGGGAATACATGTCAAACATGCTAAGATGTGCCAAGTGATAAGGCATGCCAAGATGTGCAAGGGTGTGTCAATGCGTGTCAGGGACTTTCAAGACAACAAAAGGGAGAAAAAAGTTAAACTACAAGGAAATGAAAATATAAGAGGGTTAATAAGTCATCAATTTACCTTTTCCAAGAGGGGCATGCTAGGCACACTAACACTAGGTGGCAATAGGTTCCAAGTGCAAAGTCTTAGTGAATTCTAAGTGCCAAGTATTCCTTTGTTGCTTCTCATCTACTTTCCAACAATTGATCATCACAAATAAATTTAATATTAAACCATGCTAAATCATACCAAGGCATCTCAACTTATTCCATACATGCTAAGACTTTCCAAGCACCAACACGTGCCAAGCACCAATATGTATCAGGGACTAGTGTTATGCATGTTATGAAGTGGAAGGGAATGTTGAAGAGTGCTAAGGTGTGCTAGAGAGTGATAATGCATGTTGATGAGTGTTAAGGAGTACTAGGAAAAAACATTAAGGGAGCACTAGGTAAAAATTCATGGAATTTAATGAATATGAGGAACGTGTACTGCCAGAGACTAGTGTTAATGGTCAGTGTTAGTTGTCATGGAAAGGAGGGAGTGACAAGGTATGCTAAGCATTGGTAAGGCATGCTAGGGAATATCAAGGCATGTTAAGAATTCCCAAAGTGTGCTTGGGAGTTCCAGGGTATGCTAATTATATCATGTGCCAATTAATAGTGCCAATATATGCCAATACATGCTAGGTGCTAAGGATGTGGCACAAGGTGCCAGGGTATATCAATATGTGTCAAGGCAACAAAAGGAAGAACCAATAAGAGGGTTAATAAGTCAGGACTTTATCTTTTTGAAAAGGGGCATGCTAAGCACACTAATAATAGGTCCCAATACATGCCAAGTGGCATTGTGTGCCAAGTGCTAATGTATGTCAATGCATTCAACCAAGGTGTTCTAGGGCATGCTAGGGACTATATGCAGCATGCCAACACATGCTAGGAGAGTTCCATGTTGTGCTAGCACATGCCACCATGTGCTTGGGCGTCAATGTCATCACAAGATGTTCTAGGTACAAATATGTTCCAAGACATGTGGGGTGCTAAGAAATGTTAGTGTGTGCCAAAGCATTAATTTAAGGTGTGCCCAGATTGTTGAGGATTGTTAGGTCTTTCTCATTAATAGAATTGTCAGAGCTTGATTATGTATTAAATAATATATTTCCTACACACAATAGTGGAACTTTATCTAAATGGAATTTTATAGATAATAAAATTAATAGATATGAATCATGTGTTGACTCATAGGAAATCTCTATTCGACTAGTCATTACTTGAGGGAAATGATACATGCTTATTACTTCTTAAAAAATTGACTAACCCTAACCACTATGGTCTTGGACATATTATAAAAAATTCTCCACAATAATGGTATTAAATTGTTATCTTTTGACAAAAAACATATTAACAAGCACATAATTTCATAAAAAACTCATTGGAATGATCAATGATGACAGACATTTTTTTTATCGTCACCAAAAGTAACAAAAAGAGCATTGGTGAGGGTCATTAAAAGTTCGTCACTAGAAGTGTCACCAAAGAGAGAATTAGTGTTGGGCCTTTAATGACCCTCACCAAAAGTGAAATTTATTTGGTGACAAACCATAAAGGACCATCACTATATACACTTACAGTGACGGTTTTTAGTGATCAATGATGACGGACATTTTTTGACCGTCACCAAAAGTAACAAAAAGAACATCGGTGATGGTCATTAAAATTTTGTCACTAGAAGTGTCAGCAAAGAGAGAATTAGTGATGGGCCTTTAACGACCATCACCAAAAGTGTCATTGAAAATGTCTTTGGTGACGAACCATAAAGGACCATCACTATATACACTTAGAGTGACGGTTCTTTAATTACCGTCACCATATGTGACATTGGTGACAGACCTTAAAGGTCTGTCACAAGCATGACCCTCACCAATGTGATTTTTTCTTGTAGTGGGGGCCACAATGTAATCCTATTCAACCTAAAAATAATAATGTAAGGGCACAATAATAACAATATGGGGGTTACAGGGGTACAACAATAACAATAAGGGGGGCTACATTAACATAATAACGGACTACACTATTAATATAGGGACTTATCACCAAAGATGCAAACTGATGTTAAGAGATTTGTGGAGAAATGTAGGATCTGTCATCATGCTAAGGGAAGAAGCCAAAATACAGGATTATATCAGCCATTACCAATACCAAATCGACCATGGGATGCAGTTAGTATGGTTTTTTTTTAGGTTTACCTAAAGCTCAAAGAGGAAATGGTTCTATTTGTGTTGTGGTAGATAGATTTTCTAAAAAGGAACATTTCATTTCATGTAAAAACACTAGTGATGCAACACATATTGTTAATTTGTTTTTTCTCAGAAGTTGTAAGGCTGCATGGATTGCCTATAAGTATTATGTTGGGCAGGGATACAAAGTTTGTTGGGCATTTCTGGAGAACTCTTTGGAATAAAATAGGTGTCAAACTTAGTTTCAGTTCAGCATATCACCCTCAAACATATGGGCAGACCGAGATAGTAAACAAAAGCCTGGGAAATATACTAAGGAGTTTAGTGAATAAAAATCCTAAGTAGTGGGATTTAGCACTTTCTCAGGCTGAATTTTCTTATAATGATACTCCAAACCAGAGTACTGGGATGAGTCCATTACAGATTTTTTTTGGGATGAATCCAAGAGGTGTGTATGAGCTCAGGAATTTGGGCAAGCAAGAAACAAGAAATGGAAAAGCTGAAGAGTTTGAGATGTCAAAGGAAGATTGCAGGAAAGCAGTGGAAAATACAATCAAAGAGCTTATATGAAGAGGAAAGAAAAATAATTCCAAGTGGGTGATCTAGTGATGGTGTACTTGAGGAAACAAAGGTTTCGTGTTGGGACTTATAACAAATTAAAGATGAAAAATATAGGGCCATCAAAAATTGTGAGAAAGTTTTCAGCCAATTCTTATGAAATTGAGTTGCTAGAAGGGGTTAGAATATCACCTATCTTCAATGTTGCAGATTTATACCCATACAAAGAGACAGAGTCAGAGCTACAAGATGAACCTACAGGAGATGAAGTTTAGACTTTAAATTGGGAAGAACAAATGCCAAATACAATCAAGAAAGAGGTGGAAGTTGTTCTGGAGAAAAGAGTATCCAAAAGAACCAGAGGACAGGTTTATTTTCAGTATCTAGTCAAATGGAAGGTACAACCAATGGAGGATGCTAGTTGGTTGACAATAGCAGAATTACAGAAGTATGGAGTAAATCCTAAAAGTTTGATGAATGATTCTTTTCTTCCCCGGGAGTCTGACGTGGGAGCATCACATGAGATGAATTTCACTGACCTAAGTGGTCAAATTATCTTTTAGTAGAGAGGGTTGGATCTCTCAAATCTATTTTTTATTTTAACTATTGTAATAATAAGTACATTTGTATTATTATTAGAATAGAAGATAATTTGTTAGAACAGGTGTGTATCAAGACTTTAGAATAGGGATTTAATTGTTAAATGGAAAAAAATAGAGATTGAGTTTTCAATGCAGTTAGAAATGGATTTGATCAATTAAAAAGGAAAAAAAAATGTAATAATAGATAGAAAAGAGAGGAACGAGAGAAGTAGATAGAATTGAGAAACATAGGAGAGAGAATTTGGGAATAATGGATGTAATCAAGCCGAGAGGGCCATGATCTCTGTAAATTCTAATTTATGAATAATTGATTTAAGTGTGGTGTGCAAATCATGTTTCTGGTGCGGAGTTCATTTGAAATATGTGCAAAATCTATCCCAAATATAATGGGTATCGTTCTTCTTTTTCTGTGTTTTATTGGGATTTAACAATAAATAGCGTTAAATGTTTTTATTTCGAATCTATAGACTTCAGCACTTAACCTCTTTTGTCATGGAGATTTTCTTTTAACATCTGTGGATTAAAACATTTTGGAACTTGGTGTTCAACCTTGAACAGTGAATCGGATGATTAACACAATGATATTTCAAAGTTGTGAATGGTATATCGCACAACTAGAAAACAGTAAGTGGTATTTATTCGAATCGTGCGATTAACTTTAGGAGGTGACACATAGCATAAAAACAGGTGGAGGAAACCAGTTTTATCGCGCAATTACAAAGTCTTATATGTCGTTCTAGTTGGAGCACGGTATTCGTCAGATTGGAAGCATTTAAAATGGATGGTGAAGATTAGATGCATTGGGAGAAGGTAAAGTCAAAGGATGACTGATAGTGATTGGTTAGTTTAGTTGAATCTCTAATATGAGAAGTAAGTGTACATGTTGTTTTCTTCGTTTTCTGCATGTATAAATTGAATACACTATTATTTATGTGGGTTCCGGCATCATCTACCATAGTCAAAACATGGTTAATCATAATCAGACCAAGGTAAACAATGGCAGCCATTTACTCACCCATATTAAACCACAATTAACCATGGAAAACATAACCAAACCACGTTTAACGATAGTCAACAATGTATATCCATGTTCAACATGGAATTCCATGGTCATTTATGGTCACTCAAGGTCAAACGTGGTGAATATGGAGAACCATAGTCAGCCATGGTCAACCATAGTCAAAAAATCATTAACCATAGTCATTCATAGTCAAAACATAGGTAGTGATATTTAACCATAATCACCATTGGACAACAATAGTTTAACCATGGTCCATCATAGTCAAGCATGGTCAAACATGGTCAACCATAGTCAAACCATGGTCAACTATATCCAAATCATGATCAGAAGTAGTTAACCATAGGTAGTCATGGCCAACTAGCCAATTGTGGTATACCATGGTCAACTATCAACATCATGTTCAACCATGATGAATAAAGCAACCATAGTTAATGATTGTCAACCACTATCGACATGGTGAACTATAGTTAATCATGGGTAGCCATAGTCAAACCACTATCAAACTTTTTCAAGGTTGCATGTAATGAACAATAAATTTAGCATCATTATGTGATGAACACAAACCAACATTGTGATGTGATGAATAAAAATCGACGTTGCAAGTTGACAAACCAAAATAAATGTTGCAACGTGACAAACAAAAAAAAAATGATGTTGTGATGTGACAAATAAGTAACAATGTCACAACATAATGAACAAAATATGACATCAAATATGGTGAACATGCTTTACCAAGTTTGCCCATGGTTGACAATTATGTTTATTGGTGACTATGGTGTACAAAAAATGACCATGGTTAATCATGGCTTACCATGTAGACCATGGTCAATCATTGTTGACCATAATTGGTCATGTTTGACCAAATTTATTCATGGTTGACTAATATTGTTAATGGTTAACCATGGTCAACCTTAGTAAAAATGAGCAAGCTTGGTCATCTTTACTCAACCATAGTCACCATATTCAACCATCATCAACCATGGTCAATTATTGTCACTATGGTCATCATGATCAACCATTGTCAGCCATATTGGACTCTAGTCAACATGATTAACCATACTAAAGATTTAAAAATATTTAATAATATTAATATGATTTAAAACATATTTACTAATATTAATAGGATTCAAAAATTTCTTATTTATAAGGGTTAAAATTGTTTAATAATATTAATATTAATATTAATAAAGTTTACAAATAAAGTTTATCAATAACATTAATATTAAGGTTTAATAATAAGGCTTATTACTAACATTAATATTGATATTAAAGTTTATTAACCAGATTTAAAGTTTATTTAATATTTAATTTTCAATAGCATTAATAAAAATATTAATATTACTATTGATATTACAATTATTAATACTTATAGCAATAAGGTTTATTATTAATATTAAGGTTTCCTAATTAGGTTTCATAATAATATTAATATTAATGGATGTTTCTTTAATATTTAATTGACATCACAGTGTAATAAAGAAATTGACATCCTTTCTTTGGAGCGAAAAATCCATGTTGCATTGTGACGAAAAAAACTTAATATCAAAATATGACAAAGAAATATCACCATTGCAATATGAAAAAATAAAATCTATGTTGCAATGTGAAAAAAAGAAAATCCAACATCATATTATGACAAATTGAAATCAACATCACAATGTGACAAATAAAAATGATGTCACACTCTAACAAACAAATAATAATGTTACAACATGAGGATGTCGTCAAACATAGGGAACGTTTATGGTCAATGTTTAAATAGTCAACCATGGTCAACCTTACTTAGTCATAATCAAGATTTAAAATTGTTTAATAATATAATATTAATATTAATAAGGTTGAATAATAATAATATTAATCTTACTATTAAGGTAAAGTATATTAATGTTAATATGGTTTATTAATAATATTAATATAAGGTTTATGAATAAGGTTTAGTATTTATATTTGACAAGATTTAAGGTTTATTTAATATTCAAGTTTTTTTCAATATTTAATTAAGAGTATAACTTTTATAACTTTTCTCAATATGAATCATATTCAATTATGGTTAAACCAACGCAACCACCATCATCCAAGTGAATTATGGTCAACCATCATCAATCATAGTTGACTATGTTCACCATGGTTGATAATAATCGATCATGGTCAGCCATGGTCAACCATCAACTTTCGTTAACCATAGTCAACATTGATCAACCATGACCAACCATGGTCATATCTAGTTGAGCATAGTCAACCTTGGAAAATCATAGTCAACCCATGCTGAAGATGGAAAATCATGGCCAACCATGGGTAGAATGGTTAAATATGTCCAACCACGGTCACCATGGTAAAAAATGGTTACCATGTCTATGCATTGTTAACATGGACATCCATAATCCATGATATAAAATTATGGTCAAATTGGTCAAACAATGCTCACCCATAGTTAACATCGTCAACCATGGTTAACATATCCAACCATAGTTAACCAAGGGAAACCATGGTCAACCATGATCAAATATGAACAACCTATCATAGTAAACTACAATTAGTTGTGGAGAACCATGGCCATCCATATTCAACTCTATATTGACCATAAAATTCATTATTCATAATATTAATAATATTATTAATTTATGAGCCTCCTAAACAGTTAGATCATAAGGCCCATCCATCCACTCCTAAGCACATAAAAACTATATTAAACCTACCTTTTGCACTTAATGACACGCTTACTAGCTTAATGGCTTCTTAAGAGAGTAAATGAAGTTTTCATATTTTATGTGCCTTAACATGTGTATTGTATAGGGTATTTTAAGAATATCCAACACTATATAGATTCATGGGACTTGTCCTAACCGTAGGAGATTCCCAACTTGGCTAGATGAGGGCTTTTAATGCCCCTTCCTACTGTTGTGAGGAGGAGGATGAGTAAGTTCCCTTTTTCTATGGATTTTGAGAGGGAAATGCAGTCCTCCCCTCAAAGAGGTTGCTCCACACTCATTGTATAAATAAGAGGCTCAAGTAGCCCAGTAGACATGTATAAAAGAGTGTGAAGAATAGAAGGAAATTCTATATTTGTGTTCTTGAGGAAGTTTCGTAATTTTGTAATGTACAAACAATTTCTCAATTATTGAAAATGGTATTATGTTTCAGCTTCTAGTTTGGTTTTCCTCTAAGGAACTTTGAACATCCTTGGGTTAGGCCCACGCCAGGATCTCTATACCCTTCTTGTATTATTTTTTGTTAGTATTATGCATCTATTTACTTTTGCAAGCATTACTCAAAATTACATGTTTATAGCACTCATGCCTAGTTAATTAGAAGTTTTCATGAAGAATTCTCTCTTATAGGTTATCTAAGCATTAGTTAGTTAGTTAGTTAATTTCATTTTCACTTTGCATTTACTTCATTTCCCTTTCTGCCATACATTTATTGTTCATTGTTTTCTTTTCATTGTTTTATTTTGTTATGTAACAAGTTTTGCAACTATAGAGAACACACAAAGCTTAGTTTTGTTACGTTAAAATTGCAATGGGTTGTCTTGAAGCTTTGAACATGTTGATTTTATCATTATCTAACTTTTCCATGACTTCCTTATTTCTCAGACTCACATTTTTCTTGGTTACATGCTCAATGAACTATTTCCTATAGCAAAACAAGGACTCTTGTAGCATCCTATATGTAGCTTTTCAATCTCACTTGGCTTTGTAATAAATTCATGATCCAACATCTTTGTTATATTGCAACACTCCTAGAACCATGATAATGGAGCTTGGACATATCAAGACCTTGTAGATTTTTTTGATTGATTTTCTTTAGAAAACTATTTTTCCTACAAATTAGGGTTTATGATCATTCTTTCATTTCAACATTGTACTTTTCCTTCCCTTGCATATAACATAGAACCGTACAAGTGTGCTTTCATTTCATTGTAGATAGTATAGAAGTGTGCTTTCTTCCATTGCAAGTAGCTTAGGTCTGCATGCCATTTTTCCTTTTACCAAGTCATTTCTTGTAATTGCATTTTCCCTATAACATACATTAGTTAACTTGGTCTTTGTATATCTAGCCTTAATTTCAAATATTTCCACCTACTTCAAAATCAAAAAGAGAAAAAAGATAGTGTCTTATGCACATATGGTGTCGACCTCTTTCAAGTTTGTACAGACCTCGAGTTGATAATTAAAGCTCAATCCCTTAGGAGTTGCAAAATTATTGTTGCAATATTGAGGGTCGTCATTAATATTAATATTAAGGTTGGCTATATTATTATTATTATTATTAAGGTTGACAACATTAATATTAATATTAATAAAGTTTATTAATAATATTAATATTAGGCTTGTGAATAAGGTTTAATATTTATATCTAATAAGTTTTAAAGTTTTTTTAATATTCAACATTGTAATGTGAAACAAAAAATCAAATCATGGTTGATCTGGTTGACTAAGGTTTTCCATTGTCATCCATGTCAATCTTAACAAGCAATTATCCATCTTAGTCAACCATGGCTAACCATAGTCAATAATTGTTAGCCACAGTGAATGTGGTCAACCATAGTCATCTAGGGTCACCATGGTTTACTATGGTTAATTATGGTTGACTATGGTCAACTAGGGTAGCCTGTAAATAACTATGGTCAACATGATTAACCATCATCAACCATAGTTGACTTTGTTCATGATGGTTGAGCATAGTCAACCATGGTCAACCATCAACCTTAGCTATCATCAACCTTCGTCAACGCTAGTCAACAATGATCAACCATGACCAACCATGGTCATTTCTAGTTGACCATAGTCAACTTTGGAAAACCATAGTCAACCCATGTTGAACATGGAAAACCATGGCCAACTATGGTTAGATGGTCAAACATGTTCAACCAAGGTCACCGTGGTCGAACATCGTCAACCATGGTCATCCATTGTCAGTATGGGTGACCATAATGTATGATAGAAAACTATGGTCAAACCATGTTCACTATTGGTGAACATTGTCAACTATGGTGAAAATACCCAATCATAATCAATTATGGGAAACGATGATCAAACATGAACAACTTGGTCAACCATATCAATTATAGGTAACCATGATCAACAATAGTCAATCATAAGTTATCATAGTCAACTATAATTATTTTTGGACAACCATGGTCATTCATAGTGAACACTATATTGACCATAAGAAACCCACCTTAACTATAACTTGAACATATTTAGCCATAGACGTAGTCAACTGTAGTCAACCATGGTCTACTAATCCTCTCCATGCAAGCTGACCATTAAAAAGCGCAACCACATTAGTAAATAGTAAATGTGGTTGATATAAGATGGTAGATGACATTTTCCATTTTTTGAAAATTAATGCACAAATGAAAATGAAGCCTCCCTATATCAACCACATTTACTAATATAATTATGCTAATATAATCTTGATTGTTGAAAGTTATAATTATTTGTAGGATTCTAATTTTTCATTCTAATTACAAATTCTAATTACAAAGCATTTTCTGGTCCCATCTCCATTTTCCCTACTCAGTGATTGTGAGGACTTTTCTGATATATAAATTGTTCGTTTAGTCCCGTTATAGTATTTCCTTTTGATACAACTGCAACGAAGGCTTCCTTCTCAGATCTGGAAAGGGTTCATTTTATTTGACGGCAGGAGGCAGCTCTTCTAGGTCACGCGTATTGGTGTTTCTTTGGCATCTCCTTTCACGACACCGAACAAGACAGCTCTCTGCCATCAATTATATTGCCGCAGTTATATATCTTCCCCGTCATCGCTGGCATCTATATGCGATGGGTATATTCTAGTGATAATTTAGCAATAAAAATTATATATTGAGAGTTGCAAATGGGTATATCACGCATCACTTCTGTACCTCGATTTGGTGTTTTCTCTTGGGAAAAATTCACAGTCAACTCTACCCAATGGGACACTTACACATTTATTTTAATGAGAGATATTGAAGCACGTAAAACATTTACTGGCCACTGAAACAAGTCAAACCGACAGAGGGCTCATGTACCGAGGATTCGCAGAGTGGCTTCAGAATCAAATCACATATTACAGAGCCGCTCTGTGAGAATCCTCCATTGTAAACTACTGTCTGTCTTTGTTGAGATCTGTTTCATCTGGAAGTTTCAGATTAGCCAATATTGTTGTACATATTTCATTTTTGTTCTCATATGTTTAATTCACCAGAGACTCTGACTAACTTTTTGTGAAGATTGAGATCCATTCACAGGCTCGGTGGGTAAATTATAATGACTTGTTCGTACCTGTTCACGGCCACATTCATTTGTAATCAAAATAAAAGTGAGGGCAGTTCATCATGTGACGTTCACATGGAGAGTAAAGAGGGAACTTTGTCTTGTTTATTTCAAGAATCTTGTTATTACTTTGTGTTTATCTCATTCTGACACGGCGGAGTTTTGTTTCCAGTGCTTTTAACCGATATCGAAAAAAAATGTATCGATGATATAAGGACGGGTTCCAATCCAACTGTTTTTTTGGGTTTGGGTTAAATTTGTTTGAAATTTGGTGGTAATTTGTTGGAATCACAAGTTTGTTTTGTGAATTTTGTACAATTTGAATATCTAAAGATTTTTCAAGGTACTAGATTTGTGTATGTAGAAACAGATTTTAAATAATAAAGAAAATAAGATTTGAGAAAAATTGTTTCACTAAATTCTAGCCAAAAACTCTAATAGTTAGACAACCCTATTTCAAATAACATCTAATATGTTAGTAAGAACAACTTAAATCTATCTTAATCCCAATATTATCACATGTTAAGAGGGATTAAATCTTTTGAGGTGTTACTTTAAAAAAAAAATACACTTCAAAAGATTTGATTCCACTTGACCCTTGATAAATCAAGGGTTAAGATGGATTTACATTGGTTTATATATATATATATATCCACTTAACATGGACAATGAAAATTTTATTTTAGTAAGGTTAGTCACTTTATATTACTTTCAAAAAGAAATATATAGATGTTTTTCATGGGCTAAGGTTTGACATTTGGGAAACCAGACCTGTAGCAGTAATTCAAAATCTTAACATTACATATCATGAAAGCTATAATTCTATAATTTAAATGATAAAGAAAACTAATAACATTACTTAGCCAAAAAATAACAAGCATTGCAGTGCTACAATATAAACTTTGGCTTGCTTGATAATGTTAGCACAAGGGAGAGTCCACTTGGAGGAGGATCATTATCTTCATCAAAAGAGGTGAAGGTGTGGTTTATTAGCTTTTTGGTTAGAAGATAAACCTTTTTGTCTAACCTTTCCAGTTTTTCCATCATCTCTACAATACACACCATAATTTATTGATTTGTGTTTAAACGATTTGTCAGAACCTTTCTAGTGAGAGTTTTAATGGGCCAATACAAATTAATTGTTTCTATATATGAAATATAGCAAGCTCAATTAAAATTGTTAATATTTGGGATCCAATTCCTTGTGCCCTTGTTGACCTAGTAATTAGGGATGAATCTGTGACTATGAAGAACCTCCTCTTCAACCTCTAGAATAGTTTTGTGAATCCATAAATCTATCCATAGAACGTCATCTAGCATTTTGAGCCCAAGGCTGAGAACACGAGGGTTGATGAGCTTTGAGATGGATAGGAAGGGTGTATCTGCCTCTTCTATCTCCTATATGAATAGAAGATACCCTTTGATGAACCATGCTAAGAGGAAAAAATGAGGAACTTGAGACAATAACCAC
Organism: Pinus albicaulis; assembly: GCA_034641835.2. Classification (NCBI taxonomy): domain Eukaryota; kingdom Viridiplantae; phylum Streptophyta; class Pinopsida; order Pinales; family Pinaceae; genus Pinus; species Pinus albicaulis. The sequence continues at coordinate 844,378,079 of CM076582.1, read as the reverse complement.
GATTGAAAGGAGTATAGGAGAGACCATAGCCTAAGGGAGAGAACCAAAAGATATGTAGGGAGAAACCCACAAAACCACAAGAGTTACTAGCCTAGGTATGATAAAGGATACATGTTTATCTCCATAGAAACAACCCTCCCACTAATCTTTCACAAAAAAAATAGGGACAAGCCACGAAGCCTAACATAGTGTCTAGTAGAGGTCATGGGAGTAGGGAGAATATAGGAAAAGAACTCAAAAACTATTAAAAGACCGAGTGAAGGGTAGAAAAAGTAGAAACCAAGGAAATAGAGTCGAATGCAAAAAATAAAATGTAAGAAATTTGGAATAGATAGGCTAATGAACAATGAAATTACCACCAAACCAAACCTTGGATCCAATCACGATGCAATCCTTGCTCCAATGAAAATGAGCCTAAGAAATTCCTCCCTTTAAGCTTATAACCACAATTAAGCTAGAGAGCAGGGGCATTGTTGCCTAAAACTTGCATCGAGCTGGAAGCCTAACACTTTTTGACCACCAAAACCATGAGTAAAGGAAACACCAACAAATATACCAATAAATTTGAAGATGATTTACACTAAATAGAAATAAAAATAAAAGAAAGTTAAATAATAACTTGTCATACCTAGGTAACCAACGAGCTAGAGACCATTATAAATATCCAACCCTTATTCTTTTTTCCTCCACCACCCTATGTCATAATTCTCCTTAATTGTCACATATTTCCCTATAATTATGCTTGAAGTAGGCTTGAAGGAAGACTGCAAGTCTACATGTTCTTCCCTATTCTCCCAAACATCAACCTCCATAATATTTGAAACCTCCCACAATGTAAACTCATATATACCCAAACACGTATGACTTTTCATGCATGCGACTTGACAACTAGGGGTTATATTGCCACCCCAAATTAAATCCCATATACTCATATCAAAGTAGTGGCATAGATCACACCATTGGACACCCTCCACGGGAAACATTGAACAATGGAAATTTTTGTTTTCAATTGTTTTATATAATATGTTGACTTTGAAATATTTTATTTTATTATGCATATTGAAATATTTTATTTGAGATTTAGATTAAAATAATAATAATAATAATAATATTTTTTAAACGTCATATATCAATTTCATATTAAGAATGAAATGTATTACATGTACTTCCAATGTATACATATTAATTATTATTACATCAACGTGGTACCAATTATATTTTTTTTATTTTTTTATATAAATTTATTTTATTTAAAAAAAAAATTATTATTTTTATTGAAATTTACATAAAATATAATATTTTAATATCAAATTTATACATAAATATACAAATATATAGATATTTTTAAATTTATTTAAATCAACCAAAAACGATTTATATAAAAATATATATATTTGATATTAAAACATAACTAACCTGTTAAAATAAAATATATTCACATTTAAATATACTATGTCCAAATTTGTTTCTTAAAACTTGCATTGAAATATTTTTTAGTAATTTTTTTTGGCTTTTAATTATTTTATGTTTTTTATATAAATTGATATAAAATTATGTAAATTAATATAGTTATAAAATATTTTATTTTATATTTTTATATAAATTAATATAAAAATATATTAATTAATATAATTATAAAATATTTATTTTTATTTAATAATAAAATATTTTTATTATTAATATTTATTTTCTAATTATCATTTTAGTAAAAATTAAACCTAATCAAATTAATTAATTTACACATCTCAAATTAATTAATTCAACTATAACATCATCTCTTAAACTAAGAAATAATTACATAACTCAGTGACCAAACGAAGACGAAAGCAAAGTTAAATAACCAAACGAAGATGAAAGCAAAGTTAAATTTCTACATTTTAATTAACCTCGTACTGTTGTTGTTCATACTACATATTTCCTTGATCTATATTAGTAATATGACAACCCTATTATTGATTATGGAGCTCATTTATTGAAAGGTATCTTTTTTGTCCGTAATGTTTGTTTCTGGTTGCTATAATTAGCTTTTGTATTTCTGTGAGGTTGTCTTTGAAATTTGATTATTGTAATATATCTGTGGTATTGTTTCTAATTGTGTTGGTAATGTGGCTAATGGTGTAGAATAAAATAAAGTTAAAAGTAGAAATTGGGATAGATATTCAGAAGTAATAATTATATTAATATATATGGTTAAAAATTATATTTAATATATATTATAAAAATTATTATAATATATTAGATAGAATTAACTGTGTTAAGTAAGTCATTTATTTATGATCATTTTTATGAGAGATAGTCGTGACTAACTAATTTTTCATGATTTTTTAATAGTTCACCTAGCACTCATTGAATCCGGTGATGCTCACAAAAATAAAGAAGTGAGATTGAAACTCCACAAATTCTAGAAATACCATAACCAACACAAAATTTCAAGATTCCACAAATTTCACTTATACAAAATTACTATGAAAAAATAAAAAATAAACCAACAACGAATACATAAAATTCCTTGGTATCAAATGGATCTAAACACAAAGTAATTGAAAAACACAAAAATAAAAAGATTGGAAAATTCCTCACGTGCCCAAAAAAAAAACGAAAATTTCTCATGTGCCAAAATGCCAAAAAGATAAGAACCCTAACAACATTGACATACAATCAAACATAGAAAGTTAAAAGCACAAAGAAATCAAACAAGAAAGGCATAAAGCAAGGTGAGACTTGTTCATAGATGAGTGAAAGGCAAGTCAAAATGGTTCCTAAAGGATGGCACAACAATCACTATCATCAAACAAATGTCCCAAAGAAAGAAGTTTTAAAAAAATAAAAGAAACATAGATTTGCTAATCAGTGGAGTCTAGACACACAAACAATTAATGGCATGCTTAATTTGTTACACGCGTTTCATGTGGATCATTGCAACTTAATCGAACAACAACATAATCTACTTGATGCTATTCGTATTGAATTTTGTACTTATAAATTTATAAACACAATCTGGCTATGGAAAAGCTTTCCCCACAAATATGTATACGGGGTTCGTCTTTCCCTTTTTTTTCCGTATGAATTTTTTTATTTTCATAATTTAACATTTATAACATAGTTATCGTTTAAATGGGAAAATTATTTGGTACTTATTTCATTCAGGGAGCAAAAAAATATTTGATTTTGAAAAGTGGTGATGCAAAATCACCTTTTTTTTAGCATAGTTTTGGCACTTTAAATTTTCTTATGGTTTTTTTTTTTTAAATGTCATGATTTCAATGTCGATTTTGAAAAGTGATGATGTAGAATAACCTGTTTTTTTTTAGCATATTTTTTAAACTTTAAATTTTCTTTGATTTTTTTTTTTTTAAATGTCATGTTGATTTAGAAAAATGGGGATCTTTTTGGCACTTTAAATTTTTATTTATTTATTTATTACTTATGAACATTTATTTTAAAATGTTACATCAATTCTTTTTGTTTAGAGTGGTGATTTTCATATTGGTAATAAAACATAAAAATAAAATAAAAAAAATGTGACAAAAAAATCCAATATAAAATATATATATATATATATATATATATATATATATATATATATATAATATGAAAAGCGCTAATAAAATTGTAAAAAAATACAAAAATAACTTGTAAAAATGAAAAATTTAAACAAAAAATTATAAAAAATAAAAATATAAAAAAACAAAAGAAAAAATAAAAAAATAAATAATCGCCGCAGCTTCCAATCTAAACACTGTGAGCAGTGAATACATGGATGGCTAGGATGTAAGGCCATCATTAACATAGATCGTGGGAGAGGTGCTCCAGCTTGTTGCTCCTGACAGATCATGAAAGACGAGAGAAATTGACTTCAAATTCTCAAAGTGTTTATGGAGGCCTCAGGTACTCTTGTTACCAATGATAAATCAAATGTTTATTTTTTAAATGTTACTAATGAAACTGAAGTCTACTTAGAAAGATTATTGGGGTTCAATATTGGTTCCTTTCCTCTGAAGTATCTGGGAGTTCCCTGAAGAATATCCCCTTTAAGAATTGTAGATTGGAGAGAACCTCTCGCGAAAATGGAAAAGAAACTTCAAAACTGGGCTTTTCATGTTTTGAATGCCAAGGGAGATTAATCCTTCGAAAATCTGTTCTTCAATCAATCCCAATATATCAAATTTCTGGTAGAGCTATTCCGAAGAGTATCTACAACCAACTAGTCAATATGTTTAAAAATTCTTATGGCAGGGAGCTCAGAATAAAAGAAAGTGGGCCCTTATGTCTTGGGAGAAGTTAATTAAATCAAAATCAGCAGGGGGCCTAGGCCATCGTGATCCATCCCTTCTAAACCAAGTAATGGGAGAAAATTTATGGTGGAGGTGGATCCAAGGAGGTCAAGACTTATGGAACTTGATCTGGGAAATAAAATATGATATGCCACAATCAATTGTAGATAAATTAAAGATCGATGTTGTTCCAAAAGGCTCCACTATCTGGAATCTTGCAGCAGTAAATAGATTCATTATCAGACAACATAGTTTTTGGGAAATAAGGGAAGGTCAAACAACACTTTTTTGGGAGAATTCATGGCAGCAAAGAGAGAAATTGTTCTCCAGACTCGATCTTGGAGAACTTTTTCTATTTACTAATCTCCCTCATAATAGATTACTCTGCAATTATTGGACTCAACATTAGATGAATCAATGGAGGAAATGGAAGGAGAAAGCAGATTGGCCCAATGCTCCAAATACACTACAATGGAACAATTATGATAAAGAGTTGAAAACCAGGAAAATTGCATCGAAAATAGGAAGTGACATTCTCCGATGGGGATATCAAACTAAAGTTATGTTTACTATCAAAGAGGCTTATAATATTCATTCTCAGAATAACAACAATAATGGTCGATCAATATGGAATAAAATCTGGTCACTGAATCACTGGCCCAAAGTTGAATATTTCCTTTGGATCCTCAGTGATAGGAAAATTCTAACTTGGGATAATTTGCAGAAGAGAGGCATGAACGGACCATCCTTTTGTTGTATGTGTAAGCATTCAACTGAAACAATAGAACATCTTTTCAACACATGTGAAATTGTTGTCTCTATATGGAGAAGACTGGTAGATATATTTAAACAAACGGACAGAGATCCCACGAGTATCAATACCACTATAATAGCTTGGCGAAAAGGAGGATATAAATGTGGGGTGTTGAATCGAGCATGGAATTTATCAGTTGGCTTCTTATTCTGGGGCATTTGGAAAGAACACAACCAATAGATATTTAGGGGAGAAGAAAAAGCCAGTAGTATTATATGGGAGAAAATAATAGATCGTATCTGAGAAACAATACTTGTCAAAAAATGGATGGAAGATGATTGGAAAGTGGAAAGGGTTGAAGCCCACATAATGAGTATTTTAAATCTAAAACCTCAAATGTTGGCAAATACTCTCTGGAAATTCCGACCTCCTAGAAAAAATTTACAAGAATGTTGGACAGCTCCACAAAATGGTTTCATCAAACTTAATTTTGATGGCGCTTCAAAAGGAAATCCAGGTCAAGCAGGTATAGGAGGCATATTCAGAAATTCCCATGGCGCTGCTTGCCGGGTATATGCTATTGATTTGGGATATGCTACCAACAATGAAGCAGAGTTGTTAGCACTTAAACAAGGTTTAATCATTGCCTTAAGAAAAAACTACCAATGGATAATCATATAAGGCGATTCTGCAATGGTTATAGGAGCCCTAACTGAACTTTAGCAAGGATCAAAATGGGAAAAAATTAGCAAAAGCTGGAGAACAACAACCTTACTTCAAGAAATTGGCTTGCTGATTAATAAAATACAATCTCTGATATCCTCTCATATTTTTCGAAAAGGTAATGAGGCAGAAGATTATCTTGCCAATTCGGGGAGTAATAATGTAGAACAACATCTGGACATTACACCAACATCCAAAACTTGGGACATAGAGCTTCACTCACTACAACTCATTCTTGATAAAGATCTCACAGTAGATCCTTGATCGGGGTGCCCACCCTCGCAAGAAAGGTAATAAGGGATGCCAAGTGTTCACCCTCCATCAATATTCATGATCCGTTAGGAGCCTTTTATGATGTTTCAGGAGCAACAAGCTGGAGCACCTCTCCCACGATCTATGTTAATGATGGCCTTACATCCTAGCCGCCCATGCACTCAATGCTCGTAGTGTTTAGAGTGGAAACCACGCTGGTTCTTAGCAGGTAAATTAGAAACCTTTCTCCGAAAGTCTCTTACTGTTTCTTTCCCGCTGTTCTTGCTCTGCATGGTGGGAAATCTCCAGGGACTACAAAATCGTCATCATCAAGGATATTTAGGGTATGTAATGGATTCTTACCCCTGTCATATTCATATTTATGATGTTCGACACATGAATACTATGGTTACACATGGCTCTCGGGTTAACAGAAATTTTTTCTTCTCAGTAAGGGTTATTTTTACTCTTCATGTCGATAAAATGGTAATAGATTTAGAAATTATCCCATGTTTTAGAAGCCCTGAAAGAGTGTCTTATATTTTGAAAGGTCAGATGACTATGGGGTTTAATGGTTTCACAAATATAACTGCTCATGATAGTAATCCGTGTTATTTCGTTTGTAGCTACATTTCAACCCTGGGGCTTGATGGTTTTTGCTCTCTGGGTCAAATGAATTACTCAGTTAAGTCTGTGGGCCAAGTTTGTAGCAGACCTCTATTTTGCTGTATCCTTTTCGCCTCTGTCATAAGGGCTCATTTTATTTTTCACTGTTATGGGATTGAAGTCAATTTCTCTCACCATCAGCCTCAATATCTTCCCACTAGTAGTTGGCCTTCTAAATCCTTGGGTTTGAGTTACAACTGGTCTATGTTTTATCACTTCACCTCTGTCTCAGGTAGTTATGTCTGTTCCCCTTTCAAGGGGTTTATCACCAAGACTTGTTTGGTTTATAGTAGGTCCCAGTTAGAAGTTATTTTCTTTACTAAGGCTATGTATACTCTGTTCCTTCCGATGGTAAACCTCAGCCGCTCAAAACAGTGTCTCTGCATGAAATTTTTCCACTTCTCTTTCATTTCTAAGCTGTCAACTACTTCTCCCTTTGCACTCACAGGGACGTTGGTCTTAAACAAAATGACAAAAGCAAGGTCAGATCTCCGTAAACCCACAGTCTGAGACAGTCCCCCTCATAAAAGAGAATGCAAAACTAATACTCAGACAATGGAAAATATCGCCAGCACTTATGAAGAAACTACTCCGGAAGATATCAGAAAAACAATTGATGAATGGGAAAGGGTAAGTGAAGAAGAAGAAACAGATATCAGAGGATAACAGTAAAGAATGGAATTCATATTAGACCTGGGTAGCACTAGGGGCAGAGTCTCTCTATTTCAACAAAGTGTTAAAACTTATTGGAAGATTAAGTGTGTCTTGGCAAAAGCCATGATGAGATTACAGAAGAAAGAATTTAGATCTTACCTCACGGTGTTATTTGAACTTCAATCAATGAAAAAAGAAGTGAGAGAGATGTCCAAGATTTAGCAATAGAACAATGCCCGTATTGGAAACATATAACAACAACTCTGAACATTTCAGCAAGTAGAGATTCTGGGATCCTCTGCCAAAGATCCAACACCAATAGACTCTCCAGATAGTTAATTAGAATCATGTCTTTTTTCTATTTTGAATGAATTTTGATATTATCTACCGTCTTTGTTTTATATTTAATTTCTATGGACATAGTCGAGTAAATATAGTAGCTGCAAAACGAAAGAAACAATACCAATTTTGGTTAGATTTTAACTCATTGAGGTGGACAATAGACCTAGTTTCCTTCAGGAAGGTTGAGGTACCCATATACTGATGTACATATTATGCAACTTTCTCATATAGTAGAAAATGGCTAGGTACTACAGAATTTAAAAAAAAAAAAAAATCATAATTTAAAGAAAAATAAATTAACCCAAAAAAGGAAAACAATTTTTTTTTTCAAGTTTAAAAAATGGCATAATTAAATACAATCAAGCTAAGTGGACTTGATTGTGGGGAAAACTCCACAGTTAAGCATGCTTGAGCTAGTGGAGTTCTGGGATGGGTGACCTCCCGAGAAGTCCTGGTTACCGAGTGCAAGCCCTAGAAGTGATGATTGACACTATGTGATTCATTTCACTAGTTTCAATCTCACTTCTTCAGCCCTGTGAGCATCAACCAATGCAATGAGTGCTAAGTGGACTATTCAAAAATCATGAGAAATTAGTCAGTTATGACTACCTCTTATGTAAATGGTCATAGATGAATGACTTACTTAATTGCGACTTGAATCCCAAAAAATGATATCTAATATAATGCACCGCCGATCCGGATTTTATTCGTGAACGCAACAGTAATACATAAATAACCATGAACATAGAGATGCAAATGGAAATAACGCTTCATTTCATTAATATCAAAGAACGTAAATATGCTTACGTGCATGAAATGGAAATAAAACTAGCTAGGCGCTGGTAGCGATCTCTCGAGAAGAGATGATGGCGGCTATCGTGCCTCCGAATCGAGTTACAATGAGGCTCGAGGGCCTATTTATCGTTGAGAAACAATGTGGAAATCAAACGCCCAAAAACTCTAGCCCTAGGAGATGAGGCGCCAAAAACTATGGGCGCCCGTTTGGGTAAATTGGTGGTTCAACTTCCCGGGCGTAACTTTGGCACCCGATCTCCGTTTTGACTGCGTACTCAATAGCTCGTGTAGAAAGATCTATCCGAGGACTACAATGCACGAGCAACATCAGTCCATGGACCCATGTTGCCCTCCGTTTTTCCCAAAAAAACGTCGTTTAGGGCCCTCAAAACGGCTTCCGCGAAGTTTCAGTGACCCGAAAAACTCGCTAAAAATAGTACTTTTTGTCGCAACTTGAAAATTGAAAGAACTCGAAGATGGGGTTCAAATGGAATAGGTGGGTGGCCACCAATATCCACCTGGATCATTAAGCCCCAAAAACGGCTCGAGATGTGGAGGACCCGAAAACCTCGCTAAAGAGCAGTAAGTTGTGCCGAATGCGGTGCACCGCAAGAATCGTATGGTCCCCGGTCCAAATGGAATAGGTGGGTCGCCACCCATATCCACCTCGATCATTCCTCCCTCCTCAGGGAAGCAATGGTCCCCATTGCGTTGAGATCCTCCATGAGATGAGGCAAATTTTGTTGAACCGAGTATTAGATGTGCTGAAGATGTCATGGACCTCGCGGTGGACACAGCTGGATGCGTTTAGTAAATTTGGTTTCTTTGACGTCACCTCATAGGCGCACATGTTTGGATTCTCGTATGTGTAGTTGCAAGATGTATGGCAACATCAGTGGTGAGTGCGTGGGAGCCGACCAATGGGAGTGCTTGTCCCCGACAAGCAGTAGAGAGGAACCTCTATGAGTGAGGAGAAATTGTCATCATATTCCTCCATGAATTTGTCCATCTATCGCGAAATTTCCGTGAAAGGGAGTCCTTGCTTTCGAGGTTGTGGCCACAACATTCTTCTTCTCCGTGAGTGAGTCGGCGAAAATGGCCCTCCTAGTCCGGGAAACACACCGCGTTGAGCTATGCAGAGAGTCAAAGAGATGGCAAGGGAGGCGGTACTACCTTCGGTATCCCTGTACAAGTTATTTCAAAGTAATAATAACGAAAGACGAGGCCTCAGACTCATGGGCGCATGTCACCTCCACAAGTATGGCTGGCCCAATAATACATCGCCTACATCAAGAGGAGCAACATCACACAATACCTCATCCGTGAATGGCTTGACACCGTAAGGAAGCCCGCACCACCGGCGGATGCGTAGATCTCTCCTCGGGTGGAGCCACCCGATGGTATACCGCCTCGTGTGCCATGTGGCTGGTAGGCCGAGCCGCTTCACGACGTCTCACCGAAATGAGGTTCTTTTGGCTTCCATTATCGACGAGAAAAACCTGCAGCGGAGAACCCTTCACACACATCCGCGACCGGAAGAGGCGCTCCCCCTCCTCTAGATCCTCCTCCGGACCCTCCTTCGGATTCGGGTGGTAGGCAACAATGGCACCGGGATCCGCATCAACGATTTGCTTCCTTTTCATCGCCTTTGTCCGGTTCTAACTCGTGATCGTAAAATGCATTCGATTCGGGTGCCTTTAGTTCACCCACCAAAGACTCCGTTTGGCCCGACACTCATTTGTGGCCGTGAGTGGGCGTTATGAAATTCACACCACTTCGTGTCCTTCTTTGGATTTGTGGTGTTGTTTCCGAGTTGCGATTGGCTTTCGCACCCTTGTTCTTCGACCTAGCACCTTCGGATCGCGCATCCAAAGTCTCGCTTCTTCCGTTTAAATTTCTCGCTCGATCTAGCGCATAGCGATATGCCTGCCAAGCGATGTAATGTCGAGGAACTCCATTTCCTCCGAATGTGTTTGTGCACATGATACCGAGTACTTTGAGCACCAAATGTCTCTCCGAATCTTTAATACCCAACTTTGTGCGTTGTAGTGCAAATCGCATTCGTCAATTCATGCACATCTTGATCCTTTTGTTGCCGCAACGTGGTCCATTGGATGTATTTGTCCTCATAGCCTCCCTACATGGCAATATTGTTCTTTGATGCCTTCTTGAATGAATTCCAAGTGGGTGTGGTCGAGAATAAGAGGGTTCCCCTTCGCCCTCTTGCTCACGGTAGGTTTCCACCGTCTTTGACATGGGGGCGGCTGAGGGAGTGCAAAATAATCTTTCTGTCGAGAAGTCATGGACCGAGAAATACCATTCCAAACAAATCTAACCATTCTGTACCATCTCGCATCTATTTTTCCTTCAAAATATAGGAATGTCAAAGTTTACTTCGTACCTGAAGGGAGTGGCGCCTCCGCAGTGGCTTCGGATGCAGATGCGCCATAAGAGTGGCCGCTGAAGGATTTGAGAAAAGTTATCCATCATCGTGTTCCTTTGCTTTTTCGAGGGCCTCCTCGAGCAATATTTTGATAGGATCTCCTCGCCCTCCTCATCTTTCTTTTTCATCCCGCCATGGGAGGTCGTCTCGAGGTTTGCGAGGCCGATTCTTGCAAAGGGTTCAACCAGCATCGAGCCCTAACTCCTTATACCCCCGACCGCGTTGGGAACATGCAAAGAAAGATCGAGAAAGAGCGTAGATCCGCTCGATACCACCGATCCCAGATTATGCAGGGAACGCAATGTAATAAACGTAAATAACCATGAACACAGAGATGCATGGAAATAATGCTTTCATTTCTGATATCAAAGAACCGTAAATATGCTTACGTATGCATAATGGAAATAAAACTAGCTAGGGTGCCGGTAGCGATCTCTCCGAGACAGAGATGTGATGGCTACAGTACCTCCGAACCGTGTTACAATGACGCTCGAGGGCCTATTTATCGTTGAGAAACAATGTGGAAATCCTAAACGTACCAAAAACCTAGCCGCTAGGAGATGAGGCGCCAAAACCATGGGCGTTTGGGTAAATTGGTGGTTTCAACTTCCTAGGGCGTAACTTTGGCACCCGATCTCCGTTTGACGCGTTCAATAGCTCGTTAGAAAGATCTATCCGAGGACTACTAATTTTGAACGAGCAACATCATCCATGCACCCATGTTGCCCTCTCGTTTTTCCCAAAACGTCGTTTAGGGCCTCAAAACGGCTCCGAAGTTCGTGACCCAAAAACTCGCTAAAAATAGTAAGTTTTGTTGCAACTTGAAAATTGGAAAGAACCTGAAGATGGGGTTCCATGGAATAGGTGGTGCCACCAATATCCACCCTGGACTCACCAAGCCCCCAAAACAAGCTCCGAGAGTGGGAGGACCCGAAAACCTCGCTAAAAATAGTAAGTTGTGCCGAATGTGAAAATCTGCAAGAATTGATGGTCCCGGGTCCAAATGGAATAGGTGGGTGGCCACCGTATATCCACCTCGGGATCATTCCTCCCTCCTCAGGGAAGCAATGGTCCCCATTGTGTTGAGATCTCCAGCAGCATGAGATGAGGCAAATTTTGTTGAACTCGAGTATTAGATGCGTTGAAGATGTCATGGACCTCCGCGGTGGACATGCCGGATGCATTTAGTAAATTTGGTTTTCGTTTATCAGCCTCATACAGCACATGTTTCGATTCTCGTATGTGTAGTTGCAAGATGTATGGCAACATCAAAGCGTGGTGCATCGGGAGTCGCATCAATGGGAGTGCTTTTGTCGACGCGGTAGAGGAACCTCTATGAGCGAGGAGAAATTGTCATCGTATTCCTCCATGACTTTGTCCATCTTGCCGTTGTACCGTGAAAGGGAGTCCCTGCTTTCGAGGTTGTGACCACAATATTCTTCTTTTCGTGATCGAGTCGTAAGGAAAAATGAATTTCCCCGGTCCTGGGAAACAATCTCACCAAGGTCGTTTTGCAAAGTAGTCAAAGAGATGGCATGAGGCGAGTACTTTGACTCTCGGCATCTTGTACAAGCTATTTCCCAAAGTAATAATAACAAAGACGAGGCTCGAGACTCATACACGAGCATGTCGCCTCCACAAGTATGGTTGGCCCAATAATACATCGCCTACATCAAGAGGAGCAACATCACACAATACCTCATCCGTGGAATGGGCTTGATACCGTAAGGAAGTCGACATCTACAAGCGATGCGGAGATCTCTCCTCGGGTGGAGCCACCCGATGGTATACTAGCTGCTGGTGTGCAGAGTGGTTGGTAGGCCGAGCCGCTTCACGACGTTCGCTGAAATGAGGTTCTTTTGGCTTCCATTATCGACGAGAGACCGCAGCCGAAGAACCCCTTTTCACCCACATCCGGAATCGGAAGAGGCGCTCCCTCCTCCTGGATCCTCTCGGACCCTCCTTCTCGGATCTTGGTGGTGGCAACAATGGCACTAGGATCCGCATCAATGATTTGCTTCCCTTTTTTCATTGCCTTTGTCCGGTTCTAACTCGGAGATCGAAGATGCATCCGATTCGTGCCCTTTAGTTCACCCACCAAAGACTCGTTTGGCCCGACACTCATTTGTGCCGTGAGTGGGCTGTTATGAAAATTCACACCACTTCCCCGTGTGCTTCTTTGGATTTGTGGTGTTGTTATGAGTCGTAGTTGCTTTCGCCTTGCCCCTTGCTCTTCGCGATTCGAGGGCACTTTCTGATTCGTTCGCATCCAAAGTCTCGCTTTCCTCGCTAAATTTCGTCGATCTCGGGCGGCATACGGTATGCCGTGCCGAGCGATGTAATGTCGAGGAACCTTACTCTCCGAATGTGTTTCGTAGCGGACAACCGCGTACTGCTGAGCACCAAATGTCTCTCCGAATATTTAATACCCAACTTTGTGCGTAGGTATGGGAGCATGTATCGTCGACTCGTGCACATCTTGATCCCTTTTGTTGTCGTGAGCCGTGGTCCATTGGATGTATTTGTCCTCATAGTTTCTCATCGTGGCAATATTGTTCCTTGATGGCCTCTCGAACGAATTCCAAGTGGGTGTGGTCGAGAACGAGAGAGGGTTCCCCTTCGCCCTGTCGCTCACGTAGGTTTCCACCGCCTTGACATGGGGGCGCGGCTTTGAGGGAGTGCAAAAATAATCTTTTCCCTCGTACGAGAAGTCATGGACCGAGAAATACCCTTCCAACAAATTCTAACCATATGTCTACATCGTCGCATCTATTTTTCCTTCAAGCATGGGAATGTCAAAAGTACTTCGTACCTTGAAGGGAGTAGCGCCTCCGCAGTGGTCGTTTGGATGCGGATGCGCCATATGTGGGCAGGGGCTGAAGGATTTGGAGCAAAGTTATCCATCATCGCGTTCCTTTGCTTCTCGAGGGCCTCCTCGAGCGAAACATTTTGATAGGATCTCCTCGCTCCCTCGTCTTTCTTTTCTTCCGCCATGGGAGGTCGCTCGGGTTTGTGAGGGTCGATCTTGCAAGGTTCAACCGGATCAAGCCCTAACTCCTTATACCCCCGACCGCGTTGGGGACATGCAAAGAAAGATCAAAGAAAGAGCAAGACCCGCTCGATACCACCGATCCGGATTTTTATGGAGGAACGCAATGTAGTATCAGTATATAACCATGAACATAGAGATGCAATGCAAATAATGCTTCATTTCATTAATATCAAATAACGTAAATATGCTTACGTACATAATGGAAATAAAACTAGCTAGGGTGTCGGTAGCTAATCTTCCGAGAAGAGATGTGATGGCTACAGACCCTACGAACTGGTTACAATGAGGCTCAAGGGCCTATTTATTGTTGAGAAACAATGTAGAATCTCGAAACGTCCAAAAACCCTAGCCGTAGGAGATGAGGCGCCAAAACTAGTGGGCGCCCGTTTGGGTAAATTGGTGGTTCAACTTCCCGGAGGCAGTAACTTTGGCACCCGATCTCCGTTTGACGTGTTCATACCTCGTTAGGAAAAGATCTATCCTCGAGGACACAAATTTTGTGAATGAGCAACATCGGTCTATGGACCCATGTTGCTCTCTTTTTTCCACATGTCGTTTAGGCCTCGAAAAACGGCTCCGAAGTTCAGGACCCGAAAAACTACTAAAAATAGTAAGTTTTGTTGCAACTTGAAAATTGAAAGAACCGAAGATGCTCAAATGGAATAGGTGGGTGGCCACCAATATCCACTCCGGATCAATAAGCAAACTCGCTCCGAGAGTGGAGGACCCGAAAACCTCGCTAAAAATAGTAAGTTGTGCCGTAATGTGAAAAATCGCAAGAATTGATGACCCGGGTCCAAATGGAATAGGTGTAGGCCACCGATATCCACCTCGGATCATTCCTCCCTCCTCAGGAAGCAATGGTCCCCATTGCGCTGAGATCCTCCAGATGATGAGGCAACTCTGCTGAACCGAGTGTACATGTGTTGAAGATGTCATGGACTCAGCGGTGACATGCCGGATGCGTTTAGTAAATCTCGCCTTTCTTTATCAGACTTTCATACAAGACATGTTTGGACTCTCCAGTAGGTGGAGTTGCAAGATGTATGGCAACATCAAAGTGGTGGTGCATGGGGAGCTCGCATCACTCGAGTGCTCGTCCCGACGTTGTGGAGGAACCTCTATGAGTGAGGAGCAATCGTCATCGTATTCCTCCATGACTTTGTCCATCTCACGCCCAGCGTGGAAAGGGAGCTCCTTGCTTTCGAGGTTGTGGCCACACATTCTTCTTTCGTGAGTGAGTCGTAAGGGAAAATGCACCTTCCCGCCTCGGAAACAATCTTACCGCGTAGTAGCCAGTAGTCAAAGAGATGGCAGGAGGCTGAGATTACCTTCCTGCATCTCTGTACAAGCTATTTCCCAAAGTAATAAGAACACAGACGAGGCCTAGACTACAGACAAAGCATGTCGCCTCCACAAGCATGGTTGGCCCAATAATACATCGCCTACATCAAGAGGAGCGAACATCAGCTCATCACACTCATCCGCGATGGCTTGACACCAGCAAGGCAGCACTGCGACCGCCGCCACGCGGAGATCTCCTCGCGGGTGGAGCCACCCGCGGTGGCGACGCACAAGGGTGTGCTATGGTTGGTAGCCGGCCGCGCCACGACGTTCGCTGAGTGAGGTTCTTTTGCGCTTCCATTATCGACGAGAAACTCGAGCCGCCGAGAACCCTTCACCCACATCTCGCAAATCGGGAAGAGGCGTCTCCCCTCCTCTCGGGATCCTCCGGACCCTCCTTCCGGGATCTCGTGGTGGCAACAATGGCACTCGGGATCCGCATCAATGGTTCCCTCCTCATCATTGCCTTTGTCTCGGTTCCTCGACTCGGATCAGTAAAACGCGATCCGATTCTGGTGCCTTTAGTTCGGCCCACCAAAGACCGTTTTTGGCCCGACACTCATTTCGAGCCGTGAGTGGCCAAGCAGAAATTCACACCACTTCCTTGTGTCCTTCTTTGGATTTGTGGGTGTTGTTCGAGTTGCATTGCTTTTTGCCTTGCTCCCTTTGTTCTTCGATTGTGGGCGCTGTTCGGATCTCGCATCCAAAGTCTCGCTCTGCTCGCTAAATTTTCCGCTTTCGATCTAGCGGCATAGCGATATGACCGCTGCCACAGCGATGTAATGTCGAGGAACTCCATTTCCTCCCGGAATGTGTTTGTGCATGTACCGATGTGTACTTGAGCACCAAATGTCTCTTCGCAATATTTAATACCCAACTTTTCTGTGCGCAGTGCGTGCGGGATGCATTCGTCAACTCGTACGCATCTTGATCCTTTTGTAACCGCCAGCTGGGTTGCCACATTGGTGGCATTTTGGTCCTCGCTAGCTCTCTATCGTGGTAATATTGTTCCTTGATGCCTTCGAACGACTCCAAGTGGGTGTGGTCGAGAACGTAGAGGGCGTCCCTCTTCGCCCTCTTGCTCACTTCGAGAGTCCCACGGCCTTTCGACACGAGTGCTTTTTGAGGAGTGCAAAAATAGTCTTTTTCTTGGTCAGAGAAGTCAGGATCTGAGAAAGCCATCTCTTTCCAACAAATTTTGACCATCTCTGCCAATACAAATGCGCATCTCATTTTTCCTTAAAATATAGGAATGTCAAAGCATACTCCGCACCTTGAAGGGAGTGGCGCCCAGCAGTGGTCGGCTGATGCAGTGGTATGCTAAGTGCACATGTGGGCGCCGTTGAAGGATTTGTAGCACAGTCATCCATCATCGCGTCTCCTTTGCTTTCTCGAGGGCCTCCTCGAGCAGCATTTTGATAGGATCTCCGCTTTCTCCCTCTGCCTTTTCTTTTCTTCCGCCATGGGAGGTCGCCCTGCGCCTATGCAGCCGCATCTCGCAAGGGTTCAAATCCGCATCGAGCCCTAACTCCTTATACCCCCGACCGCGTTGGGGACATGCAAAGAAAAACAAAATAAAGAAAGAGCGTGTACCCGCCCGATACCACCGTATCCGGATTTTATGCAAGGAACGCAACAGTGTCACGTAAATAACCATGAACATAGAGATGCAAAAGCCGGAAATAATGCTTCATTTCATTAATATCAAATAACAGAAATATGCTTGAGCTGTGCATAATGGAAATAAAATAGCTAGAGGCTGTCAGTACGAATCTCGTCAGAAGAGATGTGATGGCCACAGAATTCTGAATCCAGTGTTAAGCAATGAGGCGAGAGGGCCTATTTCATTGTTGAGAAACAATGTAGAATCTGAAACGTCCAAAACCTAGCCGTAGGAGACGAGGCGCCAAAACCGTCGGCGCCCGCTGGGGTAAATTGGTGGTTCAACTCTGCAACTTTGGCACCCGACTCGCTTTGATCGCGCTCAATGAGCCTCCGCTAGAAACGATCCATCCGAGGACTGCACTGGCAATGAGCAACATCAGCCCATGGACCCATGTTGCTCTCTTTTTTCCCAAAAAAATGTCGTTTAGGGCCTCAAAACGGCTCGGTAGTTCAAAGTGATCCTAAAAACTGCGCTAAAAATAGTACGGTTTGTCGTAACTTGAAAAATCGAAAGAACTGAAGATGATCAAATGGAATAGGTGGGTGGCCACCAATATCCACCCGGATCATTAAGCCCCCAAAACGGCTCCGAGAGTGGAGGACCCGAAAACCCGCTAAAAATAGTACAGTTGTGCCGAATGTGAAAATCGGCAAGAATTGATGGTCCCGGGTCCAAATGGAATAGGTGGGTCGCCACCGATATCCACCGGATCATTTCCTCCCTTCCTAGGAAGCAATGGTCCCCATCAAGCGCCGAGATCCTCCATGAGATGAGGCAAATTTTGTTGAACCGAGTATTAGATGTGTTGAAGATGTCATGAACTCCGGCGGTGGACATGCCGGATGCGTTTAGCAATTTGGTTTCTTTTATCACCTACATGTACAAAGACACGTGTTTGGATTCTCAGAGTGTGTAGTCGCAAAGATGTATGGAAACATCAGTGTGGTGGTGCATTGGGAGTCAGCATCAATGGAGAACGCTTTGTCCTCGAGTCGTGTAGTTGTAGAGGAACCTCGTAGGAGTGAGGAGAAATTGTCATCGCATTCCTCCATGACTTTGTCCATCTCGACGCTGCACCGTGACAGGGAGTCCCGTTTCGAGGTTGTGACCACAATATTCTTCTTTCCGTGAGTGAGTCGTAAGGAAATGAATCTCCCGGGTCTCGGGAAACAATCTTACCGCGTTGTTTTGGCAAGAAAGTCAAAGAGATGCAGCGTGAGGCGCACTACCTCTCGGTATCTTGTACAAGTTATTTCCCAAAGTAATAATAACAAAGACGAGGCTCTGTGACTCATACACAGCATGTCGCCTCCACAAGTATGGCTGGCCCAATAATACACCGCCTGCATCAAGAGGAGCAACATCACACAATACCTCATCCGTGAATGGCTTGACACTCGTAAGGAAGCTTTCCGCACCGCCGGGCGGATGCGAGGATCTCTCCTCGGGTGGAGCCACCCGATGGTATACGGCCGCGGGTGCTATGGTTGGTAGGCCGAGCCGCTTCACGACGTTCGCTGAAATGAGTGTTCTTTTGGCTTCCATTATCGACGAGAAACTGGCAGCTGGAGAACCCTTCACCCACACCGCGGCGACTAGAAGAGAGGCGTCTCCTCCTCTAGATCCTCCGGACCCTCCTTCTCCGATTCCGTAGCAGGCACGCTACCGGGATCCGCATCAATGATTTGCTTCTTTTTCACTGCCTCTTGCCCGTCTCGAACTCGTGGATCAGAAAATGCACCGACTCCGGGTGCCTTTAGTTCACCACCAAACGACTGCTTTTTGGCCCGACACTATTTTTTGGCCGTGAGTGCTGGTAGGAAATTCACACCACTTCCTCGTGTCCTTCTGTGGATTTGTGGTGTTGTTCGAGCTGCACTGCATTTCGCCTTGCTCCCTTGTTCTTATCGATTCAAAACTTTTCGGATCACATGTTGCACAGTCTCGCCTCTTCCTCGCTTAAATTTCTCGCCTGTACTCGCGGCACAGCGACATGCCGTGCCAAGCGATGTAACAGTCGAGAACCCATTTCCTCGAATGTGTCTCCAGGTATGTGCATTTACCGCTGCATTTTCTGAGCACCAAATGCCCCTCTCCGAATCTTTAGTACCCAACCCTGGTGCAGGTATGGAACGTCTCGTCAATTCGTGCACATCTTGATCCTTTTGTTGCCACAGGTGGTCCATCGATGTATTTGTCCTCGTTGGGCTCGATGCCGTGGCAATGATTGTTCTCTGATGCCTTCTCGAACAAATCTTCCAAGTGGGTGTGGTTCGAGAACTAGAGAGGGTTCTTCCGCCCTCTTGCTCACGTAGCTTTCCACCAGCGCCCGACATGGGGGGCGACTTTTGAGGAGCAAAAATAATCTTTTCTTGGTCGAGGAGTCGTGATCGAGAAATACCTTCCACCAAATTTCATCCCATCCGCTCACGTCGTCGCATCTATTTTTCCTTCAAACATAGGAATGTCGAGGTGCTACGTACCTCGAAGGGGAGTGGCGCTCTCCAGTAGGGTCATGGATGCAGACAGTGCACTCACATGTGGGAAGTCGTTGAAGGATTTGAGCAAAGTTATCCATCATCGCGTTCCTTTGCTTCTCGAGGGCCTCCCTTGAGCATTATTTTGATAGGACTTCCTACTCCCTCGTCTTTCTTTTCTTCCGCCATGGGAGGTTGTTTGGGCTGCGCAGGGCCGTATCCTCAGCAAGGGTCTCGAACCCGCTCAGCCCTGACTCCTTATACATCGCGTTGACATGCAAAAAGAAAACAAAATGAAAGACAGTCGCATCTGCCTGATACCGTCTCTGACCCGAATTTTACGTGAACGGCAACATGTACAGTAAATGTACCATGAACATAGAGATGCAACAGTGCAAATGCTAAGCCTATCATTAATATCAAATGACAGAAAATATGCTTACGTGCATACGAGAAAGAGCTAGGTGTGCCGGAGTAGCGACCTCTCGAGCATGGAGATGTGATGCGCTGCAGACCTTTGAACCAGTGTTGGCAATGAGGCTCGAGGGCCTATTTATTGTTGAGAAACAATGTAGAATCTGAAACGTCCACAAACCCTAGCCCTAGGAGATGAGGCGCCAAAACTCGTGGGCGCCCGTTGCAAAATTGGTGGTTTCAACTTCCCGTGGGCATGAATCTTGGCACCCGATTCCGCTTGACGTTGCCCAAAGAGCTCTCCGTTAGAAAGATCTATCCTCGAGGAATTCAATTTTTGAATGAGCAACATCGATCTATGGACCCATGTTGCTCTCTCGCTTTTCCCCATGTCGTTTAGGGCCTCAACGCGCCCAGAAGTTCAGACCAAAAACGCTACAAAATAGTAAGTTTTGTCATGCAACTTGAAAATTGAAAGAACTCAAGATGGCAACGACAGGTGGGTGGCTACCAATATCCACCTGGACTCGTCGCAAAAACGACTCGAGAGTGGAGGACCCCAAAACCTCGCTAAAAATAGTAAGTTGTAGCCGAATGTGAAATCGCAGAATTGGATGGTCCTGGGTCCAAATGGAATAGGTGGGTGGCCACCGATATCCACACCGGATCATTCCTTCCTTTCCTTAGGAAGCAATGGTCCCCATTGCGTCGAGATCCTCCATGAGAGGAGGCAAATTTTGTTGAACCGAGGCTATGATGTGTTGAAGATGTCATGTAAACTCGCGCGGTGCACATGCCGGATGCGATGCCAGTAACTTGCTTTTATCACCTCAAACGCGACATGTTTTGGATTGTGTATGTGTAGTTGCAAGATGTATGGCAACATCGTGGTGGTGCATCGGAGTCGATCAATGGAGTGCTTTGTCCCGACAAAGCAGAGGAAACCTCCTCATGAGTGAGGATAAATTGTCATCGTATTCCTCCATGACTTTGACCATCCGCACGTGCAATGGCAAAGGGAGTCCTTGCCGAGGTTGTGACCACAATATTCTTCTTCCCCGATGAGTGAGTCATAAGGAAAATGAATTTCCGGTCAACGGGAAACAATCTTACCGCGTTGTTTTTGCAGTAGTCAAAGAGATGCATAGCAGGCGGTACTCACCGTATCTTGTACAAGCTTATTTCCCAAAGTAACAATAACAAAGACGAGGCCGAGACTCATACACAACGATGTCGCTTCCACAAGTATGGTTGGCCCAATAATACATCGACCTACATCAAGAGGAGCAACATCACACAATACCTCATCCGTGAAGGGCTTGATGCTGTAGGGAAGTCGACACCGCCGGCCGACGCGGAGATCTCGTCCTCTGGTGGAGCCACCCGATGGTGTACGATGCGGGTGAGCTATGGTCGGCAAGCCCAACCGCTTCACGGCGTCCGCTGAAATGAGGTTCTTTTGGCTTCCATTGTCGACAATGAAACCTGCACGTGAGAGCCCTTTACCCACATCCGCGACCGGAAGAGGCGCTCCTCCTCCTGGATCTTCCGGACTCCTCCTTTTGGATCTTTCGTGGTGGCAACAATGGCACTGGGCTCCGCATCAATGACTGCTTCCCTTTTTCATTGCCTTTGTCGGGTTCTGACTCAGAGTCGGAGCATGCATCCGACTCGGAGCCCTCAGTCTCTGCCCACTAACAGATCGCTTGGCCCGACACTCACTTTGTGTTGTGAGTGGGGCTCTTATGGAACTCACACCACTTTCCTGTGTCCTTCTTTGGATTTGCGGTGTTGTTCTTTTCTTGTGGCTTCGATGAGTTGTCTTTAGCCGCCATGCCTTGGCTCCGTCTTGTTCTTCGATTCGAGCACCTTTCTGTGCTTTCGTTCGCATCCAAAGTCTCGCTTCTTCTCGCTGAATTTCTCGCTCGATCTGGCGGCATAGCGGTATGCCGTGCCAAAGCGATGGAAATGTCGAGGAAACTCCATTTCCTCCCGAATGTGTTTCGTGCAGTACACGCGATACTTGAGCACCGGATGTTTCTCTCGAATCTTTGATACCCAACTTTATCGCTAGGGTATGGAACAGTATGTCGACTCGTGCACATCTTGATCCCTTTGTTGCCGCAACGTGGTCCATTGCGATGTACTTTGTCTCATAGCTCCCCACGGGTAATATTGTTCCTTGACGCCGTTCTCGAAAACGAATTCCAAGTGGGTGCGTCGAGAACGAGAGAGGGTTCCCGCCTCGCCCTCGTTGCTCACGCGTGAGGTTTCCCACCGCCCTTGACATGGGGGGTAGCCTTGAGGAGTGCAAAAATAATCTTCTCTGGCCCGAAAAGTCATGAACCGAGAAATATCCTTCCAACATAATTCAACCATTTATCTACGGCATCCGCATCTATTTTGACCCTAAAATATGGGAATGTCAAAATTTACTCGTACTCTTAAAAGGAGTCGTGCCTCCGCAGTGTCGTTGGATGCAGATGCGCCGTATGATGGGCAGCTGTTGAAGGATTTCGAACAAAGTTATCCATCATCGCGTTCCTTTGCTTTTCGAGGGCCTCCTCGAGCAATATTTTGATAGGATCTCCCTCGCTCTCCTCATCTTTCTTTTTCATCCCCCATGGGAGCGTCCATCGAGGTTTGCGAGGCCGATCTTGCAAAGGTTCCACCCAGATCGAGCCCTAGCTCCTTATACCCCCGACCTCGTTGGGGACATGCAAAGAAGGATCGAGAAAAGAGCGAGATCCCGCTCCCGATACCACCGATCCGGATTTATGCAGAACGCAACGTAATAAACATATAACCATAACATACGAGATGTGCAATGGAAATAACATTTCATGATATCAAAGAACCGAAATTTGCTTACGTACGTAATGGAAATAAAACTAGCTAGCGTGCCGGTAGCTATCTCTCGAGAAGAGATGTGGCGGCTACGTAGCCTCGAACCGAGTTACAATGACGCTCGAGGGCCTATTTATCATTTAGAAACAATGGGAAATCCTAAACGTACCAAAACCCTAACCCTAGGAGATGAAGCGCCAAAACTGTGGGCCCCATTTGGGTAAATTGGTGTTTCAACTTCCCGGGGGCGTAACTTTGGCATACGATCTCCATTTGACGTTGCACCATACCTCGTTAGAAAGATCTATCCGAGGACTACAAATTTGGAACGGGCAACATCGATCCATGGACCCATGTTGCCCTCCTGTTTTCCCAAAAACGCCGTTTAGGGCCTCAAAAAAACTCGCTAAAAATAGTAAGTCAAGGTAACTCTGGAAAATTGGAAAGAACCGAAGATGGGGGTTCAAATGTGAAATAGGTGGGTGGCCAACTAATATCCACCCAGATCATTAAGCAAAACGGCTCCGAGAGTGGAGGACCCGAAACCTCGCTAAAAATAGTAAGTTGTGCCGTAATGTGAAAAATCGTCAGCAAGAATCGATGGACCCGGTCCAAATGTGTGGAATAGGTGGGTGGCCACCGATATCCACCGATCATTCCTCCTTCCTTTAGGAAGCAATGGTCCCCATTGCGTTGAGATCCTCCATGAGATGAGGCAAATTTCTAGTTGAACTCGAGTATTAGATGTGTTGAAGATGTCATGGACCCGGCGGTATCACGTCGTCGGATGCGTTTAGTAAATTTTGGTTTCTTTATCGGCCTCATACAAGCACATGTTTGAATTCTATATGTAGAAGTTGCAAAGATGTATGGCAACATCAGTGTGTGGTGCATTGGGAGTCAGACTCGGGTGGAGTGCTTGTCCCGACGAAAGCAGAGGAACCCTCTATGAGTGAGGAGAAATTGTCATCGTATTCCTCCATGACTTTGTCCATCCGTCGCAGCCCGTGAAAGGGAGTCCTCGTCTCCGAGTGTTGTGGCCACAATATTCTTCTTTCGTGAGTGAGTCGTAAGGAAAATGACGGGTCCGGGGAAACAATCTCATCGCGTTGTTTTGCGCAGTCAAAGAGATGGCAGGAGGCGGTACTACCTTCCGGTATCTTGTACAAGTTATTTCCCAGAGTAACAATAACAAAGACGAGGCCGAGACTCATACACAACGATGTCGCCTCCACAAGTATGGTTGTCCACAATACATCGAAACATCAACAGGAGCAACATCACACAATACCTCATCCGTGAAGGGCTTGATGCTATAGGGAAGCGGCGACCGCCGGCGACGCGGAGATCTCGTCCTCGGGGTGGAGCCACCCGATGGTGTACCTGGATGTGCGGTGAGCTGTGGTTGGCAGGCCGAGCCGCTTCACGGCGTCCGCCGAAATGAGGTTCTTTTGGCTTCCCATTGTCGACGAGTAGAACTCTGCACGGGAGAACCCTTCACCCACATCTCGGCGATGGAAGAGGCGTCTCCTCCTCCTCCGGATCTTCCGGATCCTCCTTTCTGGATCTTTCGTGGTGGCAACAATGGCACCGCTCCGCATCAATGATTTGCTTCCTTTTTCATTGCCTTTGTCGTCGTTCTGACTCGTGAGTCGAAAGCATGCATCCGACTCGAAGCCCTCAGTCTCAGCCACCACAGATCGCTTTGGCCCGACACTCACTTGTGTCGTGAGTGGAGCTCTTATGGAACTCACACCACTTTCCCGTGTCCTTCTTTGGCTTTGCGGTGTTGTTCTTTTCTTGTGGCTTCGATGAGTTGTCTTTAGCCGCCATGCCCTGGCTCTGTTCTTTGATTCTCAGGTTGGAGCACCTTCCCTTTGCTTTTCGCTCGCATCCAAAGTCTCGCTTCTTCCGCTGAATTTCTTGCTCGACTCGGCGGCATACCGATATGTCGTGCACAAGCGAGGAGATGTCGAGGAAATCCATTTCCTCCGAATGTATCCGTAGCAGACAACACATGATACTTTGAGCACCGAAATGTTTCTCCGAATCTTTGATACCCAACTTTTTGCGTAGGGTATGGGAAATGCAGTCGTCGACTCATGCACATCTTGATCCCTTTTGTTGCCGCAGATGTGGTCCATTGTATGTACTTGTCTCATAGCTCCCCACGGGATAGTACTGTTCCTTGACGACGCTCTCGAAAGAATTCCAAGTGGGTACGTCGAGAACGGAGAGGGTTCTGTCTAGCCCTCGTTGCTCACGGTGAGGTTTCCCACCAGCCCTTAACATGGGGGGTAGCTTTGAGGAGTGCAAAAATAATCTTCTCCCGGTCTGAAAAGTCATGAACCGAGAAATATCCTTGTAACAGATTCAACCATTTATCTACGGCATCTGCATCTATTTGACCCTAAAATATGGGAATGTCAAAATTTACTTGTACCTTAAAAGGAGTCGTGCCTCCCGAGTGGCTGCTGGATGCAGATGCACCGCCGATGGGTAGCCGTTGAAGGATCTGAACAAAGTTATCCATCATCGCGTTCCTTTGTTTTTCGAGGGCCTCCTCGAGCAATATTTTGATAGGATCTCCCCGCCTCCCTCATCTTTCTTTTCATCCCCCATGGGCTGTCCATCGAGGTTTGCGAGGCCGATCTTGCAAAGGTTCCACCAGATCGAGCCCTAGCTCCTTATACCCCGACCTCGTTGGGGACATGCAAAGAAGGATCGAGAAAAGAGCAGACCCGCTCCGATACCACCGATCCGGATTTATGCAGAACGCAACGTAATAAACATATAACCATAAATACAGAGATGCAAATGGAAATAACACTTCATTTCATTAATATCAAAGAACCGAAATTTGCTTACTGCATGTAATGGAAATAAAACTAGCTAGGCGTGCGGTAGCTATCTCTCGAGAAGAGATGTGGCGGCTACGTGCCTCCGAACTCGAGTTACAATGAGGCTCGAGGGCCTATTTATCATTTAGAAACAATGGGAAATCCTAAACGTACCAAAAACCTAACCCTAGGAGATGAAGTGCCAAAACTGTGGGCCCCGTTTGGGTAAATTGGTGTTTCAACTTCCCGTGGGCGTAACTTTGGCATTCAATCTCCGTTTGACGCTGTACTCATACCTCGTTAGAAAGATCTATCCGAGGACTACAAATTTGGAACGGGCAACATCGATCCATGGACCCATGTTGCCCTCCGTTTTTCCCAAAAAAACGTCGTTTAGGGCCTCAAAACGACTCTCGAAGTTTAGGACCCGAAAAACTCGCTAAAAATAGTAAAGTCGTGTCGAAACTCGAAAACTCGAAATAGAATCAATGGTGGGGGCTCAAAGTGGAATAGGTGGGTGACCACCAATATCCACTCCGGATCATTAAGCTCTCAAAACGGCTCCGAGAGTGGAGGACCCGAAAACCTCGCTAAAAATAGTAAGTTGTGCCGAATGTGAAAATCTACAAGAATTGATGGTCCGCGTCCAAATGGAATAGGTGGGTGGCCACCGATATCCACCCGGATCAATCGCTTTTAACGCATACTTTTAAATACAAAGAGTAAAGGGATCTCTACTTGAATGGTTCATGAGGCACAATACTTGCTAAGGTTTTTCAAATGGGGTAGCAAGCTAAGTGGGCTTGATTGTGGGGAAAACTCCATAGTTAAGCGTGCTTGAGCCAAAGGAGTTTTGGGATGGGTGACCTCCCGATAAGTCCTGGTTACTAGGTGCAAGCCCCGGAAGTGATGATTGACACTATGTGATTCATTTCGCTAGTTTCAATCCCACTTCTTCACCCCTGTGAGCATCACCTGATGCAATGAGTGCTAAGTGGACTATTCAAAAATCATGAGAAATTAGTCAGATATGACTACCTCTCATGGAAATGGTCATAGATGAATGACTTACTTAACGTAGTTGAATCCCAAAAATGATATCTAATATAATGCACTGCGGAACCCCTCATACTTAAAATACAATGAGTAAAGGGATATCTACTTGAATGGTTCATGAGGCACAATACTTGCTAAGGTTTTGCAAATGGGGTAGCAAGCTCAATGGGCTTGATTGTGGGGAAAACTCCACAGTTAAGCGCACTTGAGCCAAAGGAGTTCTGGGATGGGTGACCTCCCAGAAAGTCCTAGTTACCAGGTGCAAGCCCTGAAAGTGATGATTGACACTATTTGATTCATTTCACTAGTTTCAATCCCACTTCTTCACCTCCTATTAGAATCACCCGATGCAATGAGTGCTAAGTGGACTATTCAAAAATCATGAGAAATTAGTCAGTTACGACTACCTCTCATGAAAATGGTCATAGATGAATGACTTACTTAACATAGTTGAATCTCGAAAATGATATTTAATATAATACACTGCGAAACCCCTCATAATTATAATATATTATTATATTTAAATTAAATAATTTAATTTAATTAATTTAATTAAAAAATCATAATTTTGTTAAAAAGTTTTAAAATTAATATAAAATTATTATAAATTTGACAAAAATATTTTTTTCAAATTCTCATTATGAAAATAACAATGTTTAATTAATTTTAAATATTTTCAACTTGCAATGCTTAAATTTATGCAAATAAATTATCTATATCTAAGGAAGGTTCTTATTTTACAATTTGTTTATTACAAGTACTATACATATATTTAAGATTTAATATAAAAAAAGTTGTTCTTCATGGTCATGCATATAAATGTGTTTATATGATAAAACGTGTTATAATTTAGAGTTCTTTTATTACGAATATTAGATGGTTTTTCAAGATTTAATAAGAAAATAACATTCTTCACCATTAAATAAAGGTTTTTATTAAATTCATTTAATTATTTGTGTTTTATAAATAGAGATTTGTGATTATTTATATTATTAAAAGATTATTTAGCCACATTATATACTTTTAACTTTAAAATTTAAATTCTTGTCAATACTACTAATATAATTGTCAATTAACTTTTATCAATCACTTAACTAATATAATTGTCTGTTACACTATCATTTCTCTCATAATAATATAATTGTGTGTTGCACTATCATTTCCCTCCTAATATTAAAATTTCAAAACTATTCTATTTAAATTAAAAACACTCCCTAAAACACCCCCCAAACTCCTCTAAAGTGCTTAAAAACACTCCCTAAAACGTCGCAAACTCGTCTGAAGTGGTTACGAATTAGTTGATGATGATCATTTTATAAGGTTTGAACTTCGAAGGGTTCATATTGGATCATTTTTATAGCATCGATATCAATAAAATATGTCTTACATTATATATTCCACCAATTTTCTTGTCGTGCATCACAAGACTAATCCAACCCAACTGTTACTTATATGAGTGTTATACTATGTAGGTGTCGAGGATTTTAAGAATTTTAAAAGTGAAATTCTTTAAATTAATAAATGTTCATTTAAAATGAAGTAAAAACAATTCATATTATATTATTTATTATAAATTTTAGGTTATAAATCTACAAAATTTAATAGTAAAAGTAGCAATTTGATAGTTAAACAAGAATGGTTGCATCGCATCTAGTCCCTGCCTTAATCAGGAGCTTTAGGAGCTTTTGTGTGCATGTCTACGGTTACAGTTACTGAGAGATGGGGCAGGCAGTAAAGAAGCCTCTGGGGCTTAGGAAAGGGCTAATTCATAAATCTTTATCTCATAATCCATTAAGGAGCTAACCCTAAACGGGCTAATTCATAAAGCTTTATCTCTAAATCCATTGAGGAGCTAACCGTAATCTAGTTGGTTAGTTTCATAAATTGCACACATCGGGAGCAACACCCATTGATCAACAACTATCACTGAGGACAACAAAAACCAGTTATGAAAGCACTAAAGAAACCACATAGCCAATTTCATAAACATATGAATCCAACTAATGCAGATACTAATGTAGCATGACGCCCCTATGCAATGACCCTTTAGCCTCCTCAAGTCCAATTGGGCTTTCGCCACATTGATTTCTTCTCTTTCACAAGAGGTTCCTATCTCCAAATCTGTCCAAAAATAGTAGTTGCCATAAGAGATCCCCATGTTAGGAGTTAATATCTTGAAATTAAGTGAAAGATTATATTTTAAAATTAAGTAAAAAATCGCGTCTTAAGACTTACATAAAATGTCGTGTGATTCCAGAAAAAAAATAAAAATGTCAAAGCCAAACTTGCTACCCAGTTCTGAATATGCCTGCACCTATAGAATATGATAATGGTAATGAGGTTAGAAATAACATCGAAAGGTTTTTATAGTAGTAGGGACCTAGTGCTCTAATACATAGAAACTCTGCGGCTATGATCAGATACTTGTTCACGCATTTCAATACTAAAAATAAATAAATGGACACCTCTTACATGCACTCCATACCCAAAAATGTGTAAATAAAATTACAAAATTATAATATTGATTAGTGGGTGGAATCACAAATGTCCTTAGTTGGAAAGAGATCCACATTGCGTTTTGCATGGAATCCTGATGTTTTCACTTGGTAGATATAGGGTTGTTTATTGCAACGTTGTTTAGTCACATTGATTTTCACAAACATCCTCCAAATTTTCAACTGCGAACTCTCAAATGTTTGTGAACTCTCAAATGTCTCAAAAATGGTTTCCATGGATGAAAATATGGATTGCTATATGTGTGGATATATGGAATTAGAGGAGAGAGATTGATAGAGTGCCCCATATGGGTTCTTGATGGTTGCTTTCCTCGAGTCACCATTCATTGATCTACTTCTTCGGAATGATGAAGGCATTAGAGGCACAAAGAGATGATCATGGCTCGTTATGGCCCAACTACAATAACTCTTGGAGTTGGTGTTTAGTCCCCTCAACCTCATGAGGAGCAAGGCGATATGAGGGCGCATTGGGTAAAGATGCTCCAAGGATGAGATCAATGGTATGTTCAATGGGACAAGGAAGAGGGAGGCCTATGGGAGGCTCAAGGACACCAACGAACTAAAAGAGTAAAGGGGACATGTCCTATGGAACATAGTGGTTAGTATTATTAGGTTCAATAAGGAAAACTAGACACAGAGAGATGCATTTTTTTAAGAATGAGCCGGTCCATAAAGGGGGGAGAACCCAACTAGTATAGAGGGGGGCCTCCAGAAGAAAAGTCTCTTCGAAGCCTTTACCCAGTTAACTAGATAGAACAGAGATAGACACCTTTGGTAACTAGAAAGAGATAGCCTTTGGTAACTAGAAAGAGATAGACTCGGGAAAGCCTCTTGTTTGATATCACCAATCGACTTCAACAAGATCAGAGATCTGCGCCCGACACTGTCAAAAATTGGTTGCAGAGGCTCCACCATTGTCTCCATGATGCCTAAATTGTCACGAAACCATCAAAAATTGGTTGTAGAGGCTCCACCATTGTCTCCATGATTCCAAACTTGTCGTGGATCACACCCAGTCACGCAAACAATGTCTACAGTGTTTCCTCTGTAGACCAACAATCTCAACACAGGTTAGAGAATGGAATGAAAATTTCGATCAACTCTTTTTCGATCTTGAAAGGGATATTTCAATACTTTTCAAAACTGAATGGATATTTTCCTCTGCACCACTACTATCGGAGGCATTGCTTCAGCCAGTACTGTCTTCGAGCTTTGTGGGATCAGGCATTAAATACCATCAGATGCAACTGAAGATATGGTCAGACAATGAAGATCATCAATTTCGCATAATTGGTGTTTTCGACATGGGAGGAATTGGAAAAACATATCTACTCCAAGCCATCCACAACACATACAAGAAAGGTAACTTGTTCGAAGCCATAATTTGGACTTTCGTTTCTAAAAATTATAGCATTTCACGGTTGCAGGCTGATATTGCAAGGAAAATCAATTTCAATATTGGGAGAAGCTCTAGTGTTGAGATAGAAAAGATGGAGCTTTACTCGTTTGAAGTATGGATTTGAGAAGTGATTTTAGTAGCTAATTTGCATCTACGGAGTCTTGGGAGATAGGCAGAAGAGAAATGCATGTAGAATTAGGAAGTGGATCTTACCTCAAAGGAAGTTGTAGAAAAGCTTGAATCCGTAGAACCAGTGGATACCAAAATCAACAATGATTTGGATGATATAGTTGCAGAAGTATCTCGACTATTTCAAGATGAAGAACCACCCAGATTGAGGAATTACTACCTAATATTGGTGGAACCTGACTAGACCTAGCCAATCGGACTAGACCAAACCACTCCTCAGGAATCTTCGAATCTATCAGTAGTGCTTGCATCGTTTGCCATTGCCATAGAAAAATACATGGATGGAGAACAACGTGGTGAACAACCTTGAAGGGACAATGAAGAGCTTTCAAGGGGCTGAAGGCATAGAGAAGAGCGAGAACAACTTTCAAGGTTCCGGAAGATGTGGTGAACAACCTTCAAGGTGCCGACTATCAAAGCACATGTAGATATGGCGAACGTGGTGAAGTTTTGTAGGAATAATATATATATTGCATATATATTTAAAACTCATATGGTTCATGCAAACATTTATTGCTTTAGTTTAATGCTAGAATTAGTTTCGTAATTTCAAAATGTTAAGAGAAAAAGAAGAATATAGACTAGGTTTACATCCTCTCCGCCTCGAGAAG
The DNA here is from genome assembly GCA_034641835.2 of Pinus albicaulis. Classification (NCBI taxonomy): domain Eukaryota; kingdom Viridiplantae; phylum Streptophyta; class Pinopsida; order Pinales; family Pinaceae; genus Pinus; species Pinus albicaulis. Next base: position 844,346,765 of record CM076582.1, on the reverse strand, counting down.
AGGCTAATAAGACAAAAAAATTGCAAATAATTCAGCCCAAAAACATTGGTTATCCTAGAATTTGGACAAATAAATCAGCTGAAACTAATGCTATCTGCATAATTTCGATAATAATAGTCCCTTCGCAGGTGCGGCAGTGAATAAAAATGATATTTTATTATAAGTTAAGCATACATGATGATTAATATTAAAAATACATGTTAAGAAACATGCAAAGAGTTTGAAAGACTTGGGCAATAAGAAAGTGGAAGTACTTCATTCTAATTTGACAAGTAAGGTGAAACAAAAATTTCAAGTTTAATTTGATAAGATGAAACGTAAATTCCAATATTAGTGATGTTATTTATTCACAGGGCGAAAAGGTAAATTTTAATACTAAAAGTTTAATTTGATAAGTAAGATGAAAGGAAAATTTCAAAATTAGTGGGGATTTTTTTTTATGAATGATAGGTTGTTTGTGGTGGAAAATATTAAGCATTAGTTCTTGTTCATTCGATGAGAAAAATGTGATATCTAATGGGATATAAGAAAATACATTGAACCAATGATTAACATACCACATAGTCCTTATGATCTGTAAAATGCCATGGATATTCCGTTGGATAGTTAGTCACAACATATATGATAATATTATATTTAAAATATGGAATTTTACATTATTACAATTTTCTTAAATTTCTAGATTCATAGATTTTACTATAAATATGTGATAAGTGTAGCAAGCAAGCCTCAATTTGAATTTGCCTTGGTCAAATTGAGAAAATTGGAAATTCCAAATACTCAGACAACTTGGAGGTAGTTAACTGAGGTGACATCGCACTTGTCACTCAGTTAGCTCAGTAAATTTGGGTTAGAGAGCTTGGAGTTCAGTTAAGCATGTGTGATTGCTAATTTGTAGAAATCAAATTCAGTTATTTCCAGTTATTTTTAGTTAAAATAGTTATAACAATTGATGGAACTAGTGGAAGGTCAGTTGTGCAGTGGGACAATAGTATAACTTAGTGATCGTCCTGTTAACTGATCAATCAACTCAAAATAACTAGTGCATGCAGAGAATTCAAGTTCCCCAATTGTGGTGGAGATTCCAAGGCAATGTAAAAAGTAGTTGTAAACTAGTTTGAGTGTACAACTATTGCATGTAGTCAAATGATCAATCCTTGGGAACTGCACAACCACTTGGTTGAAAATTCCTAAAAAATAAAGGCTTAATTCCTTAGTATTTGCGCAAGGAAATAGGGGCTCAAGCAGAGGAAAAAAGTGACTGAGTATGGGTCAGAGATTCTCATTGAGCAGAGAGATAAGTTATTCACATGTAAGTCATGCTCAGAGTGGGAAATAAATTGTAATACATTATCTATTCATGTGATTAATGCAAAGAGCTTGAGGGGATTTTCCCGGTTGGGTTCCCTAGAAAAATATTATGCATGTGTGGTTTTTCTTATAGCATTTTTGCAAATGTATTTCTAAATTGTGAATTGAATTTTGCAAATCAATAGAGTAGAATTGTGTCTCTTGATTTAGATTAAATATTTTGAGAAATTGCAATTTTATCACCATATATCTACATGGTATCAAGGAAAGATTCACATTAAAAAAAAATCGAAGTTGTTTCTTTGAAGGTTTGAATTTGCATCTTTAGTGTAGCCGGATCTCTTTAGAGTTGGGAGAATGACCTTCAATGGGTTGAGATTAGAGTATGCCTTGGAAGGCAACTCGAATTTCATTAATTTCATTTCTTGGAAGGATCGCATGGAGGCAGTGCCTGATGACGATGGATTGTTGGAATATGTCAAGACAAACGTTACAAAAACAAGAGCAGTTGATTCCCAGAACCTATCCCAATGGAAGAAAGATGTAGCCAAGGCAAGGATAATAATCTTGGAGGGAGTACGAGACCACATTATCTCAAATATCCATGGGAAATAAAATCATTTCGCACTGTGGAAGGCATTGACAGAGCTATTCAAGAATAGCAGTGGCCATAGAAAACTTTCCCTCAAAGACAAACTTCGAAATATCAATATGAAAAAGAATGACATTATTCCACAATATCTCACCCGATTTACACAAGTTTGTGATGAGTTTGGAGGGGTTGGTGTGAATGTTACAGAAGATGACCTAGTGAGCCTATCTCTTCTAGGCCTTCCCAAAAGCTTGCATATCTACTAGGACTCAGTGAACGAGAGGGAGAAATTACCGAATTGGGAACACTTATGGTCTGATTTGGTATAAGCAAAGATCAGGTGGAATACCAGACATGGAACTTCATCTAAGGGAGAGGATGAAGAAAATTTTTCATTGTTTGGAAAGGAAAATAAGTGAAAAGGGAATAAATCTCAAACCAAACTAGAATCTATCCAAGGGGGGAGAAGAAATACTTTTTCAAAATAAAACTCTTCAACTGTCAGGAATTCGGGCACTATGCTACAAAGTGTCCACATAAAAATCCTAATAAGAAAAACTCAGGAGGAGCTGCAAGTGAAGCATTGGTTTCATAGTTTGAGCTGGACTTCACCCCTATCACATGCATGGCCAATATTGTGATGGGGAGTGTGTGGTACTTCAACTCATCTTCCCTCTTCCACATGATAGGGTGTAGAGAATTTTTCAATGACCTAGAGGAGAAATATCTCTAGATGAATACTAAGCTTGGGGATGATGGAAGGTACAATGGTACCAAGATCTGTATAGTAACCTTTAGGAGGGAGTCGGGATCCCCTCTTTTCCTGAAAGATGTCATGTTTTGTCCAGGCCTAAAGAAGAATCACATCTCTGTAGCAGTTTTGGAATATCGCGGTTATGATGTGATCTTCAACAAAGGGAAAGAAATTCTGAGACACATAGCCACTGGAAAAGTGAATCACATTAGGGTTAGTGTGAAGAGCCTGTATAAAATTGATGTTGAAGGTTGTGTTGCATTAACAAGTAAGGCGGGGAAAGTTTAGAGTCGCGATGTCGGTGAACTTTCACACAGGTTGTTGGTCCATTTTCACCATGGCACCCTGAAAATTATGGAGCAAATAACCATTGGCCTCCCTAAAGGAGCACTTGAGTAGCATGAAGTCTTCAAATGTTGTACCTTGGTGAAGTATGTAAAATCCACATTCCAACATCAAGACAAAAAATCACATGCATCCTTGGAAAGATTCCACTTTGATGTTTGCGGAACTTTCTTGATAGCCTCAATTTCTCTACATAAATAGGTATTTTTATTGATGATTTCTCAAGGAAGTGTTGGATCTTCTTCATCCGGAAGAAGGATGAGACATTTTCAAAGTTTGTAGAATTTAAGGAACTAGTTGAGAAAGATACTGAAAAGAAGGTGAAGGCTCTCAAGAACAATAATGGAGGTGACTATGTCGCAAATGAATTCAAGTATTTTTGTGCGAAAGAATACATTCTAAGAGAGATAGCAACACCCCACAGCCCACAATAGAATGAGGTAGCTGAGAGGAAGAACTAGATAATTATAGGAGTTGCGATAGTTATGCTACAAGACCAAGGCTTGCCACTAAATTTGTGGGCAGAGGCATGTAACAAAACAATCTACTTGCAGAACAAGAGTCCTCATTGGATTCTTGGTATGATTACACTAGAGGAGGATTTTTCGGGGAGAAAGTTGGATGTGTCTCACTTTAGTATTTTTGGAGCCTTTTTTTACTGCCATATCTCCAAATATTTGAGGAAGAAGCTTGAGTCGACAACAAAGTTGGGATATTTTATGGGTTACACTGAAAATACACTAAATTATCGTGTGTACTTACCTTCCCTCAGAACAGTTGTGTGAGGGGATGTAAATTTTGATGAGGAGAAAGCGATGCAATGCTCTCTTGAGAGGGATCTTCAGATGCCACCAAAAGAGGATATTTTAGATCCAAAGCAGGAGCATCAAGAATTTGTGGAGCAGCCATGAATTGGGGAGAAGAGAGTAGACAGATTGGAGATATACAATCAAGCAGAACCATCCAGAGAAGGCAGAAAAATAACCAAGGAAATTGATATATTAGTGTAGGATGCGAGAGAGAATGTGGGAGCTCCTTCAAATTTTTGCAGGCAAAGGAGGTCACCTAAGAGGTACACTAGCTACATGACGTTAATGATTGAGCTTTTAGAGACCGAGCCATCCTATTTTGAGGATTTATCTTAGAAACAAGGTTGGGTTAATGTAATGGTGGACGAATATGAATACATCATGAAGAAAAAAATTTGGGAAGTCGTCCCAAGACTAATAGAAAAATTAGTTGTGGGTTCGAGATGGATCTTCAAGGTTAAGCATGCAAAAGACAAAAGCATAGATAATTATAAGGCCAGATTTGTGGCCAAAATATTATCTCAAGTTGAGGGAATTGACAATGAGAAAACATTTTTTCTTGTAGCAAGGTATTCATCCATTTGATCAATTCTTGCACTGGTTTCATAAATGGGTTGGAAGATTCGCCAGATGGATGTGAAAACAACATTTCTTAATGGTTTTATTAAGGAGGAGATGTACATAAAGAAACTATAAGTTTTGGAGATATTTGATCAGGAGTCTCATGTGTGCAGACTCAAACAAGAATTGTACAGTCTCAAATAGGCACCCGAGCTTGGTACACTAGGATCAACAGCTATCTCCCTGGATTTTGCTTCACCAAAAGTGAAGTGGATGTAGACCTATATCATATTTTTGTAGAAGGTATATTTCTTATCATTGGTTTATATGTTTATTATTTAATATTAATAGGTGATGAGTAGTTAATCATATCTTGCAAGGAGGACCTTGCAAGGGAATTTGAGATGAAGGGAATAGGTCTCATGTACTACATCCTTGGGCTGAAAGTATGGAAAGGCAATGGGGAATTGTTTGTATATCAAGGAAATTATGTCACTAAGACACTGTAGAGATTTCACATGGAGAGTTGTAAACCCATGGAGAAACTTCTAGTGACCAAATGGAGGAAAAAGGATGCCACTTCAGGTGAAGAGGTGGATGTTACCATTTACTGGCAGCTGGTGGGTTCACTAATATATCTTGTGAACACACAATCATACATGTGTTATTCAGTCAAACATCTGAGCCAAGTCATGGTTAGGTCAACCAAATTTTATTAGAATGAAAAAAGACATGTCTTACGGTACCTCAAAGGCACTACCCAGTATGGATTATCGTACATAAGGAAAAAGGGAGTGAAATTGTGTGGATTCAAAAATACAGATTGGGCAGGGAGTCTATCAGGCCAAAAGATTACATCAGGTGGAATTTTCAGTGTTAGGTCTGCAACGGTTTCTTGGTACAATAGGAGACACAGATATATGGGGCTCAGCTCGACGGAAGCATAATACATGGTTGTAAGTCAAGAAACATGTGAGGTGATCTGAATGAGAAAGATACTTGTAGGATTGTTTGGTCATATGATTAATCCAATTGTGATCTATTATGATAATAAGAATTACATTAAGCTCTGTGAGAATCGGTATTTCATGATCGATCCAAGCATATAGATATCTAGTATCATCATTTACGGGATTGTGTGCAGAGGTAGATACTGTTGCTACAATACATTACGACAAAGGAATAAGATGTTGACATCTTGATAAAGGCCTTGTCAAGAGGGAAGTTCAAATTCAATAAGTGCATGATAGGGGTGGCTAAAAATCCATTTCTTACTAAGAGGGAGTGTTGAAAAGTGTAGCAAGAAAGTCTCAATTTGAATTTGCCTTGGGAAAATTGAGAAAATTCAAATTTCCACATCACCAGATAACTTGGAGGAAGTTAATTAAGGTGACATGGCTCTTTTCACTCAGTTAGTTCAATAAAATCTAGTTATAGGGCTTCAAGTTAAGTTAAGAATGTGTAATTTCTATTTGTACTTTTTTATGAAACCAACTCACAAAATAGAAGAAAAGATATATCAATGACTTAAATATTAGCCTCTCCGAGGGGGAAACCTCCTCTACATTGTATAAATGAGAAATTATTGGATGATGCAAATGATAAGACCTCCTTGGTATATATAGTAGTTTAAGGGTTCACAATATAATTAAATCCTACATAACAATAATAATGTACTTAGGAAACAACAATAACAACAAGGGGGATACATGGGTAAAACAACAACAATAGGGGGCTACACTAAAAATAACTATAATGGGAATACACTAGTATTATAGGGAGCTATCATGCCCCTCTCCTTCAAAAATGTGTTTTCCTTAATGCTTTTATGTGGAATATTCAGTGGGTAAGTTCTTCCACTTAATGAGATACTTTGAAATTAATTGATTATGTGGCTATCAAGTTCTTGTTTCTGTGACTGCTTTAGGCTCAAATATCATTTTTCTTTCTTTGTTAAGTTTTGGAAACAGTATTCGAACTCAGAGCTTGTTAATGATAAACTTCTTTAAGCATGAAACATGGAAAACTGGGTGTACTTGGGTAGATGCAAGAAACTCCAATTTCTATGCCATAGTATCAATCTTTTGCAACACCATGTAAGGACGATAGTAGTTAGGTGATAATTTATTATCCTTAGCTTTCTTGAGCGATATTTTTTTGTATGGTTGTAGCCATAAAAATACCTATATTCCTACATCAAAACTTTTTTCACTACGATGTTGATCTTCGTATTGTTTCATTCGATCTGCGCCAAAGTGAGGTTATCCTTCAAGAGTTAGAGAACTTGTTGTTTATGCTCGATGTGATCTTCCACTGCTTGAACCTTAGAATTTTCTCTTAAATATGATAAGATGGATGGTGGATGATATACATAAAGTGTCGTAAATAGGGTCATTTTTACTAAAGTATGGAAGGAAGTGTTATACCACCATTCAATTAGAGGTAACCACTTGACCCATCATGTTTGTTTATCATAAACAAAACAACGAAGAAATCCTTCGAAACATTTTTTCACTATCTCAATTTTCCTGTTAGATTGAGGATGATAAAATTAGCTATGAGCTAATTGAGTACCAAGACGAGAAAATAATTCCATCCAAAAATTTCCACTGAAAATGGGATCCATGTCACGTACAATAATATTTGGGTTTCCACTTAGCTTTTGAATTGTTTCCATAAATGCAGTAGCAATTGTACTAGATTTAAAAGGATGAGATAATGCAAAAAAGTGTGCACACTTGGTAAGTCTATCAACTACCACCATGACGACACTCTTTCCTTCAAACTTGTGTAACATTGTGATAAAATCCATTGATACCTCCTCCCAACACTGACATGGAATGGGTAAATGTTGTAACATACTTGGGGTATTAATTGTCTCCACTTTATTTTGTTGGAAAACCAACAATTTTTCCATAATATTTTGAATATCATATGTAAGGCCATGCCAAAGAAAATCCTTCTTGACCCTATGGTAAGTTTTTAAAATTCCTGAGTTCCCTCCTCAAGGGTAGGTGTGCAATTCCAAAAGAATATTTTGCTTCAGTTGGGAATTCTTAAAAATATATAAGAAATCTTTGTACCATAATGGATCATTTTTCTAGCTAAATACATCAAATGTACTGGGATCTTGCTACAACTTTTGCATGGGTGTCCACACCTCTTCATCATTCTTCCATTCATCCCTTGTTTCATTTATCCAATCAAGTTGAATAATAGAAATGGCGCAAATAAATGCTTCCAATGCATATTCATCCTTTCTTAAGAGTGCATCTACAACAACATATTGCTTCTCCTTTTTGTAGATTATGTCAAAGTCATAACACAAAATCTTTGCAACCCATCTTTATTTCTCTTATGAAGATAATATTTATTCCAAAATGTATTTAAGACTATCATAATCTATTTTTACCTTGAAGTATCTTCCCAATAGTTAAGGTCTCCATTGCTTTAGTGCATGTTGTATTACCAACATTTCATTCCCATAAATAGGTTTGTGTAAATACTTTCCTTTGATTGGAGGACTTTCAAAGCCAATAGGTCATACTTCTTGCATTGAAACAACACCAATTTCATTCCTGAGGGATCATATTCCATAATAAAGGTTTTCCTGAAATCTAGCGTAGCTAAGACTGGTGCTTGGCACATCGCCTCTTTAAGATATTCAAAGGCCTTAGTTTCTTTTGGAGTCGAAGAAAATGCATCTTTCTTCAGTAATTTTGTTAGAGGTCTTTCTATTCTCCCATAATTCTTAACAAACTTGTGATAATACCATTTCAACCGAAGAAATCCTCGAATATTATTTATGGTTGTGGGGATTTTCCATTCCTTAAAGGATTTAATTTTGTTAAGGCCTACCTGAACACCCTTATGAGATAAAATATGAACCTAATATTCCACCTCCTGTACTCCAAAGAAAAATTTGGACGTTTTTGCATATAATTGTTTCTCCTCCAATAGTTATAACACCATGTTAATATGTTGAACACGATCCTTCCAAGGCTTGTTGTAGATTAGAATATCATCAAAAAATACTAACACAAATTTCTAAGGAAGGGTTTGAAAATGGAATTCATCAAATTTTGAAATGTGGAAGGTGCATTTGTAAGGCCAAAAGGCATGACCAAAAATTCATAATGACCCTCATGAGTTCTGAATGTTGTTTTTGGAATGTATTAATTCGTGATTCTAATTTGATGATATCATGAACAAAGATCCAACTTGGTGAAGTAAATTGCTCCATGTAATTCATCCAACAATTCATCGATGACAGGAATGGGAATTTTTCTTTAATATTGAGCTTTTTTAGCTCCCTATAATCTAGAAACATACGCCATTATCCATCCTTATTTTGCACCAATACTACTAGAGCAGAGAAAGAACTTTGACTACGTTGAATTATACTACTCTCTAGCATTTCTACAACCGTACATTCAATTTCACTCTTTTGGGCATAGGGATATTTGTAAGGTCTGATGTTTGGAGGAACACTTCCTAGAATCAAATGAAGAACATGGTAATTATCACGAATAGGTGGGAGGCTTTTGAGAATTTCAAATACCTTGGAATGATTTTCCAAGACATTTTGCGGATCTAGATAAATAGATGATTTCAATGTTTAAACCTCTAGTGAGCATAATTTTGTAATTATGCCTTGTTGTTCTTTCTTCAAAAGATTTGTCATGCCACTAGAGTGAATGATATTTTCCCAGTTTCCCTGCGGTAATCTTTAATTCAAATTCCTTTCCTTCCCAATTTGTTTTAAGAAAAATTCTTGAAAATTAAAATTTGTTGTCCCCAAAGTTTGTAACCATTGGAATAATATTACAACATCAACATCACCCATTGGAATGGAAAGAATTGGACTATTCATTACATATTCCCCCATGATTAGCTTGATATTATGGCACCTTCTAGAGAAATTTATAGTTCCTCCATTTGAAACCATCACTTTCCACTTTGGTGATGGATATAGGAAGCAATTCAATTCCATGACTATTTTATAATGAATAAAATTATGGGTACTACTCGAATTAATCTACATGATTACCTTTTTATTCTTGATATGTCTTTCTATCTTGAGAGTTTGAGGAGTGGTAATTCTTGCCAATGCATTACAAGGTATGGTAGGATTCTTTTCTTCTTTATATAGGGTTGGTTCCTAGTGTATATCCTAATCTTTTTATGTTTTTTTTCTCCTTCTATTTATCCTCTTCACAATCTATGTAGAATAATTTCTTCTGAACACACTTATGACCTTTATTGTATTTTCTATCACAGGGTAACAAATCCATTTTTCTTTTTTTTCCTCCAATCGCTGTGGTGTCAACCTTGTTGGTTGTGAAAGGCTAGGAGAAACAAAACTTCCATCTTTATTGTTGTGAGTGGTAGACATCCTTGTTGCCATAATATTTCTTTCAACTTTTCTTGCCACACTGAATTCCTTCTCCAATGAATCAGGTTCCCAAAGACGCACCTCATGTTGGATATTATCCTTCAAATATCCTATGAATACATAAATCTTATTCTCCTTTGGAATATTAGTTGCCCTGATATTCAATTTTTGGAAGTCCTCAATGTGCTCTGCCATTGAACCCTTGTCTTTCAAATTTATCAATTGGCTAAAGAAGGTGTTTCTCTTTCTATCCTCATAATGTGATATCATTTCCTCAATAAAAATTGACCAAGTGATAGGTGGTTTACATGAACAAAGCCATCAATACCATACAAAATGATTAGGTTCTAAATATAAATATGCAATGCGTACCCTTTTTGTGTGTTGCACATCACGGAAATCAAAATATTGCTCCATTTGTAGTATCCATGTTACCAGATCTTTTCCATCAAACTTCCTCATATCGATATTTAGAATTCGGTGGGTCTTAAATACAACATTGGAGTATCTAAAATAATAATTCATATTCCTTTTTTCTCCTCATGAGTTTCATGGAAAACCTTTTTGCCATTAGGAAGTGTTTCTTGTAGTAACTTTGTCAAACCTTCCATGTCTGTTTTTAAACCATTCATGTTTCATTTTATTCCATCCATGTACCCTTTTAAGCCATCCAAGTCCAATTTTAAGCCATCCATGTCCTATTTTATTTTATCTTTGTTTTCTCTTTTTTAGGGTGAAATTTGTTGCATTTGGTCCCGTAATTTTGATATATCGTGTTGCAATTATTCCTCTTCATGAGTGATAGTAGAGATTTATGAGGTCTTAATAGGTGTAAAATTATTTTTCTTGGTAGAAATTTTAGAACCAAATACTGATATATATGATTAAATATTCCCTTTCAATCAGTTCAAACTGATTTTTCAAATAAAAGTTATGTAACATTTAGAAAAATACACACCTTTTTCTTGATTTTTAGAAGCTTGATATTGAATTTGTTGTGTCTTTGTAATTTCAGATCTCGAAGGTATGAAATTTCATCTTGTGGCATTCCTATGAATCTTCTTTACAACCCCATAAGTCAGATCAATATTGGATTCTTCAAGGAAGAGTTATTCCCAGTCTCTGAGGATGACCTGATTGTAGACTAGTTCAGTAGAGAGAACTTGTATGAAGTGCCACATGTCACGTTTTCGACCTTCAGACCCAAAAATTATACAAAAAAACTAAATTTCATGCAAGATCAGGAACCTGTTAAGAAATTCAAATCTGATGCTTGGAGAGAAATTTATGACAATTTTCCCTAGGTCACCTATTTGAGATGGAATTCTGGTGCTTGCAAAAACCCTAACTTCTTTGGATCATATATCCAAAAATATAGTGAACCAAACTATGAAATTCATACACGAAGTTCATCAATATTTATTCTCCACGTGGTTGCAATTTCAGCTTATGTATCATGATAGAAAAAAATTATAGAAAAAATTCCAAGATGGCTTGTTTGAAGAAGCGAAACCCTAAAATATAAAGCTTTGATACCAAATGTTATGCAACCAACTCACAAAATAGAGAAAGGATATATAAAAAAATTAAAAATTATCCTTGTCGAGGGGGAACCTCATTTAAATTACATAAATGAATACTTCTTGGATGATACAAATGATAATACCTCCTTGGTATATATAGGAGTCTAACGGGTCACAATATATTCAGAGCCTACATAAAAATAATAATGTGAAGGCACAAAAATAACAATAGTGGGATTCTATGGGGCACAATATTAACAACATGGGGAATACATAGGCACAAAAATAAAAATAGGGGGCTAAAATAACAATAACAATAAGGGGAATACACTAGTATTATAGGGACCTAACACAATCAACGTTAGTTATTTCTAGTTGTTTTCAGTTAAACTAGTTCTAAAAATTGATGGAACTAGTTTAAGGTCAATTGTGAAGTGGGAAAATATTCAAACTTAGTGATCATCTAGTTAATTTATCAATCAAATCAAAATAGCTACAACATGCAAATAATTCGAGTTTCAGGTATAAATTGTGCAAGGAAATAAGGAAACTCGAATTATTCTCATTGAGCAGCTAGAAAACTCGAATTATTTGCAAATCAAAATAGGGGACCAATTCCTCAATATTTGTGCAAGGAAATAAGGGCTCAGTTAGAGGTATAAATTGAGTAAGTTTGGGTTAGATCTTCTCATTGAGCATAGAGATAGGTTATTCACTTGCAGGTTATGCTTAGAGCGAGAAACTAATTGTAATACATTATATATTCATCAAATTAATGTAATGAGACGAGGGGTTTTCCCCAGTTAGGTTCACCTAGAAAAATATTGTGCATGTGTGGTTTTTCTTATTGCATGTTTTCAAATGTTGTTCAAAATTGTGAATTAAATTTTTCATATCTATACAGTAGAATTGTGTCTCTTGATTTAGATTAAATTTCTTGAGAAATTACAATTCTATCACCATATTTCTACAAAATAGTGCATGCATGTGAATGGAATTTATGCAAAAAATAGAGAACAAAAAAACATAATCTCACACAGACATACGACACAAGATTTTCTGTGGGAAACCCTTTTGGGAGAAAAACCCAACTGGAAGGTGAGGTCGCTCCACTGTCTTTCTCTGTTTGAAAATATAGTTGCGGGTAAGAAGAATCATGTCTCGTGGCTCATGGGTTGCTACAAGGCACATATCCTCTATATTTTCTCTACCTACTATCCCTCTTGGGTAGTTTTTCTTAGATATGGAACAAATGCACTTGAAATAATGGAATGTTCCTTCCTCCTATTGGCTCCGTTATAACACAACTCAATAGCCTACTAGTGGTTAAGTTTGAGTACCTCAACTCTTAACCAGAGTTACAATATATACTCTTCTAGAGTCTTTTACATCATAATCACATGGCTAGCCCATTTTCCATGAATAATGGGGGCTAATTCAGCATCCTCCAAAATTATGGGCCTGAAAACATGAAGGTCAATTTCTAAGTGGGATAACTTTTGCATAAGAAATTCGATTAACATGCTTTTTGCACCATTGGAAATATATTTTTGTAGAATAGCATCAAAAAGTGTTGCACTAAACTGAAAAAGTTTTACCCCCCAAAACATCCTTTGATGCCTGACGCAGGGCTAGACCTGCAATAACTAGGATCTTCAACATTGTTGTGCATACATTGCAATCACTGCCATACTAAGATTCTAATCTGGGCAATTTCATACAAATTCCAATTCCGGAAGTTATTTTTCAATTTATGGTTATAAAACCATTTCACATTCTCTGTATATAAGAGTTTACTCCTTCATGGAAAATTCATATCTTTGAAACCTTCAATCAAACCCAATGACCCATAACCAAAGACTTGTCTTCATTTCAATGTGCTCAATCTAATTTCCAAACCATACTCTCAAGCTTTCATCCAATAAACATCATTACTCATTTCCATTTCTTAGAGCTTTTAATATCGGATTTTGTTTCACAATTTAAAACTCACAAAACAAATGCCCCAATATGTTTAATACCACTTCACAATATAAACAAGACTCAACCTGCTTGTTTTGATAACCACGCTTCCAATTTACATTTGACCAGAATTCAGATGAACAAAGTAACTTACCTCCAATGGCACAAGTCTCACTTATTCAATTTAAGTTTCCACCTTTAAGTCCCGAATGCTTCATTAAAGTTTTCTTCTGCAATTGTAATGCCGATCAGATGATTCTCAGTGCCTGCACCTCTGTAATTATATTGCAATTGCCATTTTTCTATATAGTTTTAAATGCCAGCGTTCATACAGCCTTTCCAGCGCCAAGACAGTGTGTATAGATACAAAAAGAGTGGTTAATCAGAGTCGATTTCCATCAAAGCTCAACCTACGAGTTCAGTTTACTAACCACCATTTCTTTAGCGCCAATAAAACTCAAATCACTCTGCATTTGCATTATAAAATGACACAGAAATCAACCCACAACTTTACCATAACACTGGCTGCGTTTTAACTTGATTTATTTACTGTAATTAAGACTCGAATCGATCTTCATCGATTTGATTACATCGCCCATCTCAATAGGTAAAGCGATCCCAGCATTCTGCAAACAACTTCGATCCAGCATATCAAATCTCCATTTAGTCAACGCTCAACCCATAAATTCAAAATGAAAGTCGATTCAATTGGATCTATACCTGTGGACTTACAACGCAGAATTCTTTGTTTATCTGAAACGCTGTTTTATATTTCCAATCCAAACTCATTACTTACCCAGAACTCGTTTTTTTTCTAAATACGTTTCCCTCCACGGCAGCGAACCAAATTTAGTGGCGCGAAGTCTCAAAAGCCAAGAGGAAATCGTGAGTTCGATCTGTGGCTACCTTCCAGTTCGATCTTGATACTATACCATATACATCAACAATCCGATATTACGGAATAGAGAGTTCACTTACAGTTTGGAAAGTATAGAAAATCACTGAAACTCGTTGCGTCTGCCTGTCATATATGAATTCATTTCAATCTCCATCATCACGTTCCATCAACACTATCATATCGATGTTAACAGTACCAATTCCTTCGCCCCGGTGCAGACTCACAATACAAACCAAACATATTATTTCAACATCGATTATTCAGATCGAGTTCCATTACATTTCAAATTAACCATCCACACAGGATTTAATGTTCGATTCAATGTCTTTTGTCTTCAATAGTTTTGCAATGAACTCATAAACAACGATTTATCAACTAAATTATATAAAACTGGCATTCTTCATTTAAACCCAATTGCAACAGATATATTCCACTCCAGAAATCAAATTACACAATTCTGAAACCACTTTTTACATTAACAATGAAAGCACTTACAGACTTTGTCTTTGCCGGATGTGCGACAGTGATGGCCTTACAATTGCCGAAGGCTTACAAGCCTTGGCTGTCCAAGATTTACTTCTACTTTCTATTCTACCCTATCTGCTCTAATTGCCTTTGAGGCTTTGCTGAATTTATACAATTTTTAAAATGATCTAATTAAATGCTTTATCCATTCAATTCCTCAACAAACCCCTAAATCTCTCAACATCCCTAAAGGATAGATCTTTATCCCTAAAATCCTTCAACTAATTAAATTCCCTCATATCCTTTTATTAGAAAGATATTTACAAAAATCCTCACCTTCTCCTATTTTATTCAAATTAATTAATAAAATATTAAAAATTATCACACCCCCTTTTAACATATTTACAAAATAAAAAAAACGCCCTTGATGCTCCTGCATCAAACTCCCCATGTAAGAAAATTCATGACCACCTGGTCATAAGTCTGGATATTTCCTACTGGATCCCAAATTTTATTTTGTAATATTTCCGTGCTTATCGATTGCTTCACTGCTGTTGTTATCTGCTGTTGTCTTCCAGGTTTCCATATTTTGTGCTGTAGTGCTCCACTTTGTCTGCCTTCCAAGTCTACTACAGTTTTTCTCTGATTGTATTTCCTTTTCTTTCTTATTGCCGTCTTTCTCTGGGATTCTTTCGTCATCATTTTTCTGATACTTTCAATCTCTCGGTCCAATAAATCTCCCGGCTGCTAATTTCTAGCTGTCTGCTGAGCTAAGACGGCTTGCTCAGTTTGTACTATCATTCGCTGACTTCTTGCTTCTATGCTTGTTTCTGTTCTGACTGCCACCCGATCATCCATGCCCTCTTGTCTTCTGGAACAGAAAACTTCTTCTTCCTTCATTTGACTGCTCAACTGAGTCAAATGTTCTGCAACAATACCTGCATTCACAAACCACTTGTTAGAACAAAAATCATAAGGCATCAGTGCCTTGTCCTCCTTTGCGAGCACTTCAGTATGCTGTTCTAAATTCTCCTCCATTATCAGCACATCAGTATGCTGATCCAAACTTCCCAAAGAATCCTCTGAAGAATTCTCAAGACTGTCAACCAGTCTTTCTCTCATATCATCTGCTTCCATGACATCTTTCTGCACTCGTTCACTGTACTGAACTCTTTCATCTGCTGCAATCTCTTTATCATACTCCGAATTCTTCAACAAATATTCCAACAATGCAATTTCTCTGTAGCATTGCTAAAGCATATCATCATCACCTGCATTCATACATAAACTTTCAGTTTGCATAAAATGTTCAACAGTATCAGCTGTTACTTCCCTTATCTGCGCTTCAGACTGCTTCTCTTCTTCAGCATCTACAAGAATTTTCTCTTGTACTGTAACAGCAAAAGCATCACTACTTTCTCTTTCAGAATACTTATCATTTTCTGCTTCCTCTGTCTTCATTCCCTTCTGAGATCTTGCTGTCTCAGCATTAATCTGAACAGCCTTCAGATTCAACTCTTCTCTCTCCTGAACAAACTCTAAAGCTTGTTCCTCTTCCTGTGCTGTACCTGCAAACACACACAACTAATCAGTTTTAAAACCACAAGACTTTTCAGTCTTGACTGCTTCTTCAAGCACTCCCCTCTGAACAAATCTGCCTTCAAACTCCAACTCTGGCTCAAGAACTCTAAGTTCTCAACAAGGCAATCACAATTTGCCTCAACCTCCTCTGCAATTGTCGCCAAATCACTCTCTTTCCCTTTAGTGGAAAGATCCAACCTCTATTATGATTTTCCTGCTCTTGCAGCCATTCTTCCAGTACCTGCAATTGTACCTTTATTACTGCAATCTCTCTTTCTCTGACTTCATTAGTCATCTCACCTCTGTGGCATTCCTCTGAACCTCTTCTTTGATCCTCCATGATCACTTCCTCAATGAGTTTTTCACTCATCATGATTTGTACTAGCCTCTACGACAGCAATCTCCCTTGCTGCCCCTTACCTCACCAAGCTCTCCTCACTCAGTCTTTTGGTAAGTACTAGTTCACTGCCTCTGGAACCTCTTGAGCAATCTCCTCTGCTCACTCTCTCCAGGCTATCTCTTCAACTCACCTTCTTCTTCAGGACACTGCAATTGTCCTCTTTATCCAGCCTTTAGCTAGGTGCCAGGTTCACTGCCATCTTCTCTGCAACCATAAACTGCATTTACAAATTTCAAATCAGAAAAATCATCTCACCTCTTAAGATCTTGCATGATCTTTTCCTCCCTGCAATCTTGTTCACTTGTGTAGTTTGCATATCAGATTTAGAAATCTGATCTTCCTTTCAGTCATTCAACAAAAAATACATTTCAATTCAACAAAACCTTCTTGTCATTATTCAGAAAATAAATATTTCAACAGAGCATTCCGGCTCTGATACCAAAATGACGCAGGGCTAGACCTGTAATAACCAGGATCTTCAACATTGCTGTGCATACATTGCAATCACTGCCATACTAAGATTCTAATCTGGGCAATTTCATACAAATTCCAATTCCGGAAGTTATTTTTCAATTTATGGTTATAAAACCATTTCACATTCTCTGTATATAAGAGTTTACTCCTTCATGGAAAATTCATATCTTTGAAACCTTCAATCAAACCCAATGACCCATAACCAAAGACTTGTCTTCATTTCAATGTGCTCAATCTAATTTCCAAACCATACTCTCAAGCTTTCATCCAATAAACATCATTACTCATTTCCATTTCTTAGAGCTTTTAATATCGGATTTTGTTTCACAATTTAAAACTCACAAAACAAATGCCCCAATATGTTTAATACCACTTCACAATATAAACAAGACTCAACCTGCTTGTTTTGATAACCACGCTTCCAATTTACATTTGACCAGAATTCAGATGAACAAAGTAACTTACCTCCAATGGCACAAGTCTCACTTATTCAATTTAAGTTTCCACCTTTAAGTCCCAAATGCTTCATTAAAGTTTTCTTCTGCAATTGTAATTCCGATCAGATGATTCTCAGTGCCTGCACCTCTGTAATTATATTGCAATTGCCATTTTTCTATATAGTTTTAAATGCCAGCGTTCATACAGCCTTTCCAGCGCCAAGACAGTGTGTATAGATACAAAAAGAGTGGTTAATCAGAGTCGATTTCCATCAAAGCTCAATCTACGAGTTCAGTTTACTAACCACCATTTCTTCAGCGCCAATAAAACTCAAATCACTCTGCATTTGCATTATAAAATGACACAGAAATCAACCCACAACTTTACCATAACACTGTCTGCATTTTAACTTGATTTATTTACTGTAATTAAGACTCGAATCGATCTTCATCGATTTGATTACATCGCCCATCTCAATAGGTAAAGCGATCCTAGCATTCTGCAAACAACTTCGATCCAGCATATCAAATCTCCATTTAGTCAGCGCTCAACCCATAAATTCAAAATGAAAGTCGATTCAATTGGATCTATACATGTGGACTTACAACGCAGAATTATTTGTTTATCTGAAACGATGTTTTATATTTCCAATCCAAACTCATTACTTAGCCAGAACTCGTTTTTTTTCTAAATACATTTCCCTCCACGTCAGCGCACCAAATTTAGTGGCGCGAAGTCTCAAAAGCCAAGAGGAAATCGTGAGTTCGATCTGTGGCTACCTTCCAGTTCGATCTTGATACTATACCGTATACATCAGCAATCCGATATTACGGAATAAAGAGTTCACTTACAGTTTGGAAAGTATAGAAAATCACTGAAACTCGTTGCGTCTGCCTGTCATATATGAATTCATTTCAATCTCCATCATCACGTTCCATCAACACTATCATATCGATGTTAACAGTACCAATTCCTTCGCCCCGGTGCAGACTCACAATACAAACCAAACATATTATTTCAACATCGATTATTCAGATCGAGTTCCATTACATTGCAAATTAACCATCCACACAGGATTTAATGTTCGATTCAATGTCTTCTGTCTTCAATAGTTTTGCAATGAACTCATAAACAACGATTTATCAACTAAATTATATAAAATGGGCATTCTTCATTTAAACCCAATTGCAGCAGATATATTCCACTCCAGAAATCAAATTACACAATTCTGAAACCACTTTTTACATTAACAATGAAAGCACTTACAGACTTTGTCTTTGCCGGATGTGCGACAGTGATGGCCTTACAATTGCCGAAGGCTTACAAGCCTTGGCTGTCCAAGCTTTACTTCTACTTTCTATTCTAGCCTATCTGCTCTAATTGCCTTTGAGGTTTTGCTGAATTTATACAATTTTTAAAATGATCTAATTAAATGCTTTATCCCTTCAATTCCTCAACAAACCCCTAAATCTCTCAACATCCCTAAAGGATAGATCTTTATCCCTAAAATCCTTCAACTAATTAAATTCCCTCATATCCTTTTATTAAAAAGATATTTACAAAAATCCTCACCTTCTCCTATTTTATTCAAATTAATTAATAAAATATTAAAAATTATCACACCCCCTTTTAACATATTTACAAAATAAAAAAAACGCCCTTGATGCTCCTGCATCAATGCCTCAAAATGCTCCCAAAAGGTTTCATACCATATTTTGCCAAGAATTTTCCTACCAGTAAAAATTGTCATGTGAGTTGATTCCTCCACTTTTTCCACTCTAAATACATTGATATGGATGAAAATAAATATGATGATTCATTCTGGATCAAATTAATATTTGTTTTCTACACCTTGAAAAATCAACAATTAATAATTATCGTTCAATGGGACATAAACCTACTTTATGCTCCACTTTTACTGCCTACTTTGTTTTCTTGCATTTATTAATTACTCTATTTATGTGTGTTTACTAATATTACCTGCACATGTTTTTTGTGCTTATTATTGCTTTGTTTACTTGTGTTTACTAATATTATTTATACATATTTTATATGTGTACTTAATATGAAGACACAACAATATGTACTATGGATAAAAAATAATTCAATGCAAGTATGATTGTTTATTATTATAATTTTGATTCTAAATAAGTAGCATTCATTCATTTTTGTTGACACAAAATAATGCTATCTCTATGCATAGTACAATTCTACTTATATGTGAATAAATTTATTATATGTTCCTACTCATGGTTGTACTAATACTTAAGAGACATCCTCATAATGAAATAATTACCCTTCATGTGATTGGAGGAATTTTTAGAGGGTTAAATAAATCAAACAAAATATAATGTGTTAAAGAAGTATATGTTTAACCTGTTGGCCATATGCTTTAAACATCTCCTTCACTCATCAATGTTGAATTTGTGAAAATAAATTGAAAATTGAAAAATAAAATATAAAATATTTTTTTGATAAAAGTCCATTTACCTCATTATTTTTTATTGTTCAATAAATTTTTGATAATTTTTGAGTTTTCATTTTTACTTTTTAGATTGAGCCTATGACGGGGACAATTTATCTATTGGATGAAATAAGAAGAATCAATCCATAGTGGGATGGCATCACCAAGAGCTTGGACACCCCTTGGGATAGTTTAATTCCCCTAAAATTGGCTTCCATGCTCAACCCTTCCCCATGAGGTTTGAGCTTGAGACCTGGTGGGGACTAAAACCCACTCAAACTAACTGTTATACACCTCATGGGTCTTTGAATGTTCTTTTAGGATGAATACTTTAGCTATCTAATAGTTAAAGTAATGTGCAAATTTTTCTAACTACCATGTTACTTGATCTATTATGCTCATTTTACATTTTCCAATCTTCTTGTTTGCTTTCTATAATTTTTTTTCTCACTCAGCATATGGAAAATTTGTCTAACTACCATGTTACTTGATATAATATGCTTATTTTAAATTTTATGATCTTCTTGTTTACTATCTATACTATGTTTACTCACTCAACATACGGTAAACCAAAGGGCCTTGGCATTTGTCATTTTAGTATTCAACTCACAACTCATTGTATTGTAGGTAAAGCCCAAAATCATAAGCATATTTTAGAAGGGTGAAGGAAATTTTTAAAAGGAACTTAGAGTACATTTAAGAATTTGAAATTTTGTCCCCACTAAGTTTAGGACCAATTTTGAGAGCCTAAACTATCAAGCATAAGTTGTGGAATTTATTAGTAGCATTTTGTATTGGTCCATTAAATTTTACAGCCTCATTTTATGCAAAAACAAATTCTAAACACACCATAGTATGAATCCAAGAACACTACTCCTTGAGAATTATAAGGAGGGAATCATTAACGAAGTTCCGATTGACTTTGAAATTAACACAAAGAATTTTTCCTCCACACATTTATACTCAGGGAAATATTTCTCCTCACACTTGTAACAAATACCTAAGCTGGTGTTACACAACTCTAGCTTGGGTTAACTTGTTGATTCTCAAAGGTGGATGGAATGACCAAGTTTTAGTTCATTTTTGGGTTTCTTGGGCTCTTTCAGAAGATTCCAACCAAGTAGTAAGTTTTTTTTCATGTATCTCTTCTTTCAAACCATTATAAACCATTCAAGTGGTAAGTTGAAATGGCTTGTTTCTCAAAAGAGGAGATGAAATATTTAACTATGCCATTTTTTTCAATATTGGTTTATCATCCCAAATAATGAGTGTTTCTGAGTGTTCATAGATGGTGCATGTTGTTGAGACTTCTTCTCTTTAATTATAAACTATAATAGAACCCAAATCTAGATTCATAACCCTAAATGACTCATGAGAAGTCCCAACCTATGTAGTGTGGTTGAATTATATATATATATATATAGAGAGAGAGAGAGAGGGGCATATGCATATATAAATGAATTAGGGAATTTTTTTTTATAACACAAAGTTAACACAACCTCAAATTTACCTCATCCCTAAAGCTAAGTGGACAGAACCCAAGCAACCACGAGAATGTCCACTATAATATATATTGCCCCCAACCTATTTTAACACATCATTTGATAACTCTTAAGCAAAAACTCCATTAGTATGGTGTCCAATATCGGAAATCATTCATAACAAATGATGGAAAAATATGTGTCCCACCCTTCATCTTCTAGACTCTTCAAACGTTGGCCTTTAGCTCCTCCACTAGTCGCATGCCAATTTGGGTTGGAAAGTTTTATGTGAAGTAACGAGCTAAAGTTTGTCCTGCTCTTTTTGTTTTTCAAAATCGCTTAACATTGGTCTTTTTTTCTTCCACCGATTCACGTCGGTCTAGGATGACAATTTAGACATGATTTGATGGGTTTTTACCTTTCAATAATAAATTAAGTCTTAGCTTGTTTCCAACTACTCCTTGTTCCTGCCAATAATCGAAAGGAACCAGGCTTGTGATAGGGATCTGTGCATTCAAATCCCAAGGGAAATTTCATTTTTCCTCTAATCGACTCAATCACATCAATTAAAACGGAAATTAGACATGAAATTCAAAAAATTGCATAGAGGATAAAAATAGATGGGATTTGTTGGAGTTTTAATAATAAACACAAGCCATGCTGCATAATTTTGATATACACAAAAATCCAATTTTATCATTACACAAAGCGTTGATAAATACATTTTAGGGTTCTTCCATATCCTTGAGAATATGACCAGCAGAGCCAATTTCGGCTTGAAACCAATCTCCAAGCTTTTCCTCTAAAAAATTTAAAAAAATGCTAATAATAAAAATTACATGGAAAATTTAGCTACTTTTTCCTAACACAATGCAAATATATAGGAACCAAATCCTTTTATAAATTATTTCGACCTTCTAGAGGTCAAAATGGAATTTAATCATTGATCTTGCATCATACTCCTGAGGAACAATTTGTTCATGGGCTATCGTCCATGAATTATTCAATTAAACTAACACTTTTCTGTAATAATATAGTAGTCGTCCAAGTAGCATATACTATATGAATCTTCCATTTGAATAGGTATTCATAATACTCTTTTCCCATTGTCTTCTTCGGAAATCTTGTGTCTACAATTTTCTCTGGTTGTAGAGGTTGTGTTGTAGGTAACTGCTTCTAGGACTGAATTTGTTTCTTTCCATTGTCAGCTGCTAATTGATTTGTCTCATGAGGATGATATTAATATGGGTCTGCAACATTGAAAATGGGAGATATGTCAATCCTTGGTGGAAACTCTATCTCATAGGCATTGTTTGAAAATTTCCTGAGGATTCTACAAGGTCCAATCTTCTTCATTTTTAATTTATATAATATCCTCTAGGAATTTTTTCTTCACTCAAATGTGCTAGGACTAATTCTCCCACTTCAAATCTCTATTTTATCCTCTTCAAATTTTGTCTACTTTTATATTTGAGGCTACTTTCTTGTAGCTTTTGTTTCACGTGCTCATGGATTTCCTACATAGTTGTAATAGATTCCTCTCCTTCAATACTCCTTTGTTCAGCTTGTCCCAAATTTTTGAGGCCATGAACTCCTCTTGGATGCATTCTATATTTGTTTTAGAATGAAATTTGTCCAGTACTTCTGTTTGGAGAATCATTTTTGGTGAATTATGCTTGAGTCAAAACTTGATCCCATTGTTCAAGATGCTCTCCAACTAAGCTCCTTAGGATATTCCCCAATATTTTGTTGACTACCTTAGTCTGTAGTAAAAAAAATCCATACTTACCGAATCCCAAGGGCTATTTTGAATTAGTTGTGAGGTATACAAGTTTGTCTTTTTACTATTAACTTTTACATGCCCACAAATTCTACAGTGATTCACAAATTTTTGAACATCAGTCCTCATTTTTGGCCAAAAAAAACTATTCAGTTGCTCAAAGCTATTGTCATGCCCAAAATTTCCACTTAAACCTCCATTATGCTTCTCTTTATTTATATTTTCCTGCATTGAACATTTTGGAATGAAAATTTGGCTATTTTTAAATAGTAACGCATCCTGCAACATTTATTTAATCCACTTGATTATGTCTCCAATTGTTGGGTTTTTGCATGCCTCATAAGCGTCCTTGAAATTTCATCGTTTTCATATAACTCCTTTATAAAATCAAAACCCATTACCTATATTTGGCCCTCCTACATTATTAAGCTTCTTCTACTCTAGGAATATGCGATTCGGATAGCTTGGCCAATGATATGTTTTAAAAAAAAAGTAAATATCTACAAGAATTCTATCCATTTAACATTATTTTGGATTCACTTTGGTTGTTGCATTATGTAGTACAAGGCATGACTATAAGTGTATAAAATAAATTCCATTGACATTAAATAGTGCCTCCATTTATTCAACGCTTGAACCACAACATATAACTCTTTATTGTAGGAAGTTTACTACTTCCTTGCCTTATTTAATTTCTCATTGAAATATGTGATGGGCTTCTCCTCTTGAATCACACAACTCTAATTTCTTCATCATTGGCATTGCACTTTACTTGAAAGGTTTTATTGAAATCTGGAAACATTAATATGGGTTTCTATGCAATCTTCCTTATTAGCAATTGGAATCCTTTCTCAGCTTCAACAGCCCACTAGTATGCTTGTTTATCCTTTTTATAGTTTCTATGATTGGGGCACTCATCCTGCTAAAATTCCTATAAAAGCTAGAAAAACAGCGAAAATTTATAACTTCAAATACATTCTTGGGAGAAGACCAATCTATGATGGCTCTTACCTTCTTAGGGTCCATATTCAAGCCATTTTCAGAGATAGAAAAGCCTAAATAAGCAAGCTCAGGTTTCATGAATGAACACTTCTTCAAGTTAATCAATAATTTCTCCTGCTGCAACTTTTCCAAAATATATTTTAAGTGCCTTAAATTCTCTTCATTAGAATTACTATATACCAGGATGTCATTTAAATATAAAATCACAAAAATTGCTATGAATTTCTTTATTACCTCATTCATTAGCCACATGAATGTGTTGCTTTCATTGGAAAGTCCAAATGGCATTACAAGCCATTCATGAAAGTGTTGGCAAGGAAATAGGTCTCGCAGGCAAGACCCAGGTTCATAGGTTGGGGCCAACAAGGGAATCTGTTGTAGTCTAGAACCACGCCAGCATTATCACCCTACTCCGGAGAGTAGAGAGTCTCACCCGAGGCATGTCGTGACCACATGCAGAATGGGAACAGATCGATAGCAGGGGACGGATCTGCAACTCATGATTAACATTGAATTGATTGCATAAGCATAGTTATATACGCAGGAACATTTAGATAGTAAACGGGTATTAAGAAAATAAAATTTTAAATCATCAGAACCATTATGCATGCATATAAATCACATCATAGGATAGCAGCCTGCAATTGTATTGATATCTTCAGCCAAATTCATAAGTACATAGCTTCCGCAAGGAGAGCTTACAAGTCTGATACCGATGCCTTATAGAACAGAAAGGTAAATAAGAGAAACCTAGGAACTATAGAGAGATCATGCCCGATCTCCTTCAGTCTCTCTGCATTCCTTCTCCTGTCGCATCCTCCCCTCTTTCGGCTGGGTGAATGCTATTTATTCACCCGCTATCACAACTATTAGTTCCTCTTTTCATTCTTCTTTAGCTGCTTCCGGCTTCTCTCTTGTTGTATGTGTGTTCTGCTTTCTATCTTCTGCTATGTATTCTCTTCGTCTGTACTCATGCATATGCTTTCTTCAGCTATGTACCTATTTCCTCGCAACTTTGGTAGCTCCGCTTCTTTCTATGGTTGCGACTTGGTTGCGACTGCCATGTGTCTTCATCCCGCAACCCAAAATCTGTCCTTTATTCAAAATTCAAAATATTCAAAATGAGTTTTCAAAACAAGGGCCCCAACAGGCCCCAACCACAGTTTCTTGACTCGTCCCCGAGTCAATCACAAATGACAATCTCGATCTCCATCACCCCGCTTGATCCTGTGCCCTGTTCGCGTTGTGTGCCTCCATCTTGCTCATGTTCTCGTTGTGTGCCTTCCGTCTGTTGTTCAAACAAGGGCCCCAACTCCGGGACTCTGCGTAACATTGTAGCTTTAAGCTCAGTGAAGTCTGACACAGCTTGTTGCCACCCTTGCAGTAGTGAATCTATTTCCTCAACAATCTTGGTGAAAGCGGCCTCCTCTATGTGCATCGGTACAGTCCCAAACACCGAGCTAATCTGGTTTTCGGCCTCGACGGCCAGTTTTTGCATCGTCCTGGTGCTGCGTTGGAGGGGCAGGCAGAGCTCACGAATGACCTGTTTGTCCACGGCTGAATTGGCCTCTGTTTGTTGGATCCGTACTTCGATATCGTCAACATGGGCATATAGCTGGTCTAACCTTGCGGGGTTCGTGGCCTCTTGAATTTCCCTCGAAACCTGTTGTAGCTGTGCTGAGATGGGCTGTGCTTTGATGGTAAGGGCCAGTGAGCATTCCTGAAGACCCTTCAGGAGTTCTTGAGCCTTGCGTGTCACAAAGTGGGGATTTTCCTCCATGTGAGTGGCCTGGCCCTACTTGGCTGTGACCTGTGCTGCATAGACAAGCGCTGGATCGGGCAGCTCTGGCCATGCGGCTAACGCTGCTTGAAGCTCTTGATTTTCCTGGTGGAGACCAGTGAATGTGATCCGGAGGTGGAAAGCATAGGCTACAAAACTCATCTCTGAGATGTCGGTAGGCAACGGAGGATAGTGGGCCCCGATAGTTGGCCAGAACTCTGAAAAAACACGGGATACGTTGCTGATCTAATCTTTCAATTGTTCTTGTGCGATGAGGAGTTAGTCACGCTATTCAATAAGCACTGTAATCTATTACTATTGCTCGTCACACCGCTGTTGGAGCTCGGAATGAAGCCTTTCATCTTGCTGGCCCGCCCTTTGGATAAATAAGTACAGCTAAGTTGTACCCCATGTTTCTATGTTGGCACTCCCCGAAGTGCCCTGATCCGGTCTCCTTTCTTGCAAAGGTTTCCCACTGGAAACTAATCGAGTCGAGTGCTCTGGAGGGGATGGCGACGGGGTCTATGTGTTTGCTGAGCCAGACATATTCAAATCTGGCCATTACTACTGATCAGGAGGGTCAGTTTGTGGAGGGAAAATAGGCTCAGGCCGAGCCTCGGCTGAGTCGGCATTAATGTGAGCCATCTGGGTGAATATAGCAGACAGAGAAACTTGGGGCTCTTCCACGGGGTTGACTGGTGGTACTACGGCTGCAGTACTGGAATCAACTTCAGCCCCGTGGTCCCCACCAAAGAGTTCCTGGATGAGCGGGTTGGACACAATGGCAGAGGAATTGGATGGAGCGGATGAAGTGGTAGGTGGAGGGGGAATGGTGTATGGAGGTGGAACTATGGATGGAGGTCGAATGTTAATGAAATCTGAAGGGTCAATAAGGGGTTCTTCCTGTAGCAGCGCTCCTGTATTTGGCAGCAGTGGTGTATCATCATCAATGAGGTCCACCACAAGGTTTGCTTCGGTGGTGCGGGCCCACTTGGCCGGAGGAGTTTCTAATTGATCGGCGGTCGGGCCCTTTTCTCCCATCGGGGTGATGATTGGACTGGCAGAGGTAAACAGGATAGTGGGGATGGGGGAGGTGAGAGGATTTGTATGGGGGTGCGAGGTAGAACGAGCGAGCTGAAACTCAGAAAATAAAGGGAACAGAGCAGCACCGCTAGAATTAACCTGGGCCGCCACATTGAAATTGCGTACCAGAGTGTTGAAGTGGTGGACGACGGGGACAAGCCGCTCGAGGAGTTCCTATGGTGGCGCTACTGCATCTGTCTCAGCAGGCTGTTGCAATGGCAACATCCGCTCAAAGTTGTACCTGGGGATCCCGTCGCGGGTTTCCCTCGTGATCCCCGGCCACGAATAGAATTCGTGGTGGAAGGTGGCATCTTCCAGCTGGAATATCAACAGCATCATGTGGAAGGTGTCCTCCGGCATGCAAGTGGGTCGGAGGTAAGTATGCTTGTGACTTACCCTAAACCACACTTGCTCGTTGTATTCATCTAACAGGTTTCTGGGCACCCGTTGCTAGCTAGTTATGACGTCCGTCATTAACCCATACCAGCTCCAGAATGCTTTGGCATTCACCTGTTTGGTGCTCGGATCAGCCGACACCTTCCATGGAACAAACTTCATCGCGAGAGGCTGGCCCTTTGGAATATCCACTAGTACCCGGACGAGAGGAGTGTGCCACTTCCGCATGGCAAAAGCAATGATCAAGTATTCGTAAATGAAGCTCGTAGCACACTTGTAGTTCTCTTTGCACACATCAAATAGCTCTTTCAACAGGAAGGAGCGCCAGTTCAGCTTAGCACCCTGAACACAGTGCTCTGCAATAGAGATAGTGTCCAGGCTCCATTCGCCCCTTATGTAGTGCCTCATTGTCTTGCTGGCAATGAGGTAGCAGAAAAATTTAATCTCGGGCTTATTGATAAGCTCGATCTTGGCGCCCTTCCCTCCCGGTCGGGTGCCATATTTGATATATAGGTCTGTGTCTCCTGACTTCCGCGCTCGCTTGGAGGTGGTATGGCATGCAGTCGAGACATCTGCACCATTCTGTGAAAGCCGGGTCAAACGATGGATGTCTTCAACATGAATGGGAATTTCCTTGTTCAGCCACAAGGACCCATTCTAAATGCGGTTGAGTAAGAAGTGAGTGCACTGCAACATTGGTCCTGTGGTCCTGAAGACCGGAAGATTTTGTAAATTTATGAGAGAGGATTGTTGAAGGCCCCGAAATGCTGGTAAAATTCTATTGGCTATGTGCCCGGCTGTGCTATAGTAGTGCTCCATATACGCCTGCTAGTGGAGCGCCAAGAATTCAGAAGAGTCGGAAAGGTTGGCATCTATCAAGGTTACACTGTCGTATTTCCCGACCAGGGACTCTGTCTTGTGGATCATGCTGTCGAGCTCTGGTTTGAGGAAGGATGGGAGGGCCTTCGGCATTTTTTCTCGACGTTGATAGACATGCAGAATGCATCTCGGTGTCCTCTCTTGGTGTTGTGCGTCTGGATCATTTTGCTGCTCTAGCTCTGCTGCAATTGCTAATTCTAACGGCTCCAGCATTCTCGTGCTTTTCCCCATGCAAGTTATGGAATTTCCTGGCACGAATGAATTTGATGAGACCCTATAACGAGTTAATTTCGACTGGCATTCTTCTCTATGATAATCATGCGATCAATCGCGTGCCTATGTGTATTCTGACAGTTGTTGACGGTGGCATGGGGCAGTAGGCAGATGCGATGGCTGAGGTTACTATGGATGATGGCAGAATGATTACGGTGAGGGTACTTCCAATTATGGTAATTTATGATTCAAATCTAGACGATCCTATGGACTGACACAAGTACTGACTGAAATGACCTGGACTGACGCTAACACTTTTATGAAAGCTACAGGGATGACATGTTAGACACGCCCCTCCCCGAACACAGTTGGTTGCAGTGATGTTCCCGCAACAGAACCGTGATTGACAAGCTATACCGAAAAGAAAAGGACTACCTAGGCTCATCCCGGTTGCGGGATAGTTATTCAACTACGCTACTCTACGGGTGCTCTCGGTTGCGAGAGTTATTGATGAAGATGGAAATAAACTTACTCCTAGTAGGGTTTCAAGCGTGCGCCATTCACCCACCCAGGTAAAACAGTATCGTCCAGCTGAGCCAACTGAACGACTCCCGAAACTTGAATCTCAATGGCGAAGTAAGGTCCCAGCCAGTGCATCTGCAACTTCCTTGGAAACTTTTGAAACCTACTTTCATATAAGAGTACCTTTCCACCAACTTGAAATGTTTTGTTCTTGAAGTGGCGGTCGTGCCACGCTTTCTACCTGTCCTTCTGAACCTTCTGGTGAAATTCGGCCAGAAACCGGGACTCGTCCAGTTCCTGTAGTTCGTGGAGGCGTTCCTGAAGCAAATCCTCTTCTAAGAACTTGAGGGATGTCACAATTAAAATACTTGGTAGAGTGAACTCGGTGGGAACCACAGCTTCCCAGTCATACACCATCTTGAAAGGTGTCTGATTGGTCAAACGCTTCACCATAGTTCTGTAGGCCCATAATGTAGCAGGTAGGCGCTCATCCCAATCATCGCGCTGGGCATTGCAGATCTTAGTTAAGCCCTTTTCAAGAATTTTATTGAATTCTTCAATGGTGCCATTGGCCTGCGGGTGGTATGGGCTGCTCTTATGATGTTGAATCATAAATGTGTCCAGCAGTGACTTGACCATGTCATTAATGAAATGCGTACCCTGATCACTGGTTAAACTTCGTGGGCAGCCAAACCTGCTGATGATATGTTCAAAGATGAACCGAGTTTCCGTATCCACCATGCAGTGATGTACAGCCACTGCCTCAGCCCACCTGGTGAGGTAATCAATTGCGGTAATGATGTAATGGGCCTTGGAGTGCCTGGCGACCGGGGTTATGGGGCCTACGAAGTCGACAACCCAGTTCTTGAACGGCTGCAACACATGAACTGGGTGTAGTAGAAGCTCGTCCCCGTGAGAGGGCCTCCCCGTTCGCTGATAGACATCACATCACTTCACAAATGTCTTACAATCTGCATGGACCATCGGCCACCATAGTCCAGCCTTGAGTACCTTCCTCGCAGTGGGTTTTTCTCCCACATGCCCTCCTGCAACACTGCTGTGGAATTCCCACATCACAGCTTCACGCTCGTGGTCAAGTACGCATCGGCGCAGCACCTCATCGAGGCCCAGTTTGTAGAGCTGCCCCACAATCAGTTGGTATTTGGCAGTGCGGACGACCAAGTGTCGTCTCTGGAGCAGGGTGTAGTGCTGAGGGCACTGCCCCGTGGTCATATAGGTAGAAATGTTGGCCAAGTAGTCCGGTACAGCTTCGACTCAGAAGAGGTCAGCATCCGGCAGTTGATCATCAAGAGAGTCATCGTTCTCCCCTGTCTCCAACCTGGATAAGTGATTAGGCCTGACATTCAACCTCCCAAGCTTGACAATCACCTCAAATGTGAATTCTTTGAAGAGTAGAAGCCAGCGACAGATCCGTCCTTCCAACACAGGCTTATTCACTAAGTACTTCAATGCAGAGTGGTCCATAAAGAACTTGAATTTGCCTCCTAGAAGGTAGTGGTGGAACTTCTGGAGTGAGTACACCATTGCTAGGGCCTCCCTCTCAGTGGTGGTGTAGTTCTTTTCCAAATTAGATAATTTGCGACTGGCGAAGTAGACTGGATGGTCCACTGTCGTCTCTATGGGTTGCGCCAAAACAACCCCAAGTGCAATACTGGAAGCGTCAATATGCACATAGCACTGCTTGTCCCAGTCTGGGTGAACAAGAGTAGGCTCCGTCACCATCTTTTCCTTTAGAGTGTTGAGGGCCATCCGACACTCCTCCATCCACTAGAATACTTCAGACTTCCGCAATAGCTTTTCTAAAGGGGCAGTGATCTTCGCGTAATTTCAGATAAACTGCCTGTAATACCCCGTGTGCCCAAGCAGTTTCCGCAACTGCTTCACCATTTCAGGGGTTTCCATGTGGAAGATTACCACCACTTTTGCGGGGTCGATGTAGAACCCCTGCTTTCATACCACGTGTCCCAACAACATGCCGAAAGGAACTGCAAAAATACACTTCTTCAAGTTCAAGGAAATCTACAACTGGCGACACCGTTCGAACATGATACGCAACAGGGTGGCATGTTTCTTTAGAAAACTATAGACGGTCCAATTTTCCATGTAGACTTCCGGGAACTTGTGGATATACTCCCGGAAAGCAGTGATGACAATCTGAGAAAACACGGCCAGGGTGTTCTTCAAGCCAAATGGCATTACGTGGTATGCGAACGATCCCCACTTGGTAGTGAACGTTGTCTTCGTCTTGTCTTCCTCCGCAATGCGCACCTGACGATAACCTGAAAAACCATCAGTGAAGGAGTAAGCTTCGTTTCCCGCAACATGATCCAATACTTTGTCGCTGAACAGAGTTGGAAATGGATCATGGATGCAGGCGTTGTTTAGACTCCGGTAGTCGACACAGACGCGTATCTCTGCCTTGTCCTTCTTATTTTGAATGACAATGGGACTCGCCCACTCTGCTTCTTCCACCGGAAAGATGAGACCTGCGGCCAACATCTTGTTGATCTCCATATTGACCTTTTCTTTAATCCATAGGTTCAACCGGTAGGGTTGGTGCTTCACAGGCCTGGTGTCCGGTTTCACCATAATGCGCATTTCCCCAAGGTCACCTTTGATACCCTTCAAATCTGCAACCGACGAAGGGAATAAGTCTTCGTACTCCTGGAGGAGGTTGAAAATTTCCTTTGTCACCTCATCGTCCCAGTAATCCCCAACTGTAGCCATCTTGGGTTTTTCCTCCGTATCTATGTTGAACTTCTTTGTCTTTAGCGGTTGTAAATGGATGCCTTCGGTAGTTGGTTCTTCATTGATATTCCTCTCGCCTTCCTTCTCTTCGAATTATAGGTGCCTGAGGTCCTCCAGACTGTCATCATCGGGATCACCGTCAATTTGTTGGCAAGCCAACTCAAGCCTAGCTTCAGGACGTGGTGCAAACGTGCCCCCATCGGGCTCTAGGTCGCGGAGAAACAGTACCCCCTTGATAGCCTGTAGTGCCCTGGTCACTAGCTCAGTCTCCCCTTCAAATGAGAAGCACATAAAAAACTTGTCTGTGACTTCCTGCCAAGAGCCGATGCCTCTTTTCCGCTCTTGTTCCAAGTAGCAGGCCTAGGGGGTGGTATCTAAGGAGTGAATGAACCGATGTACCCAAAGCTCTTGCAGCTATCCCAGACCTTGCCACTGCTCCTCATAGCTCTTCAGATGGTCCCGCGGGTCGGAGGTCCCTTTGTACCTGCGCCCGCTTCGAGGGCCTCCGTCTTCTTTGAACCGCGCCCGCAAAGCCTCTGCCATGCAACTCCACCATGATAGGGTGGTGAGGTGGTTCCTCCACCACCTCGCTGATGTGGACTGTAGTGCGACGTCCAAAAGTGGTATCCTACTTCCTTCTTGTAACTTGTCCTCCACTTTGGCGATAAAGGTATTGACAACCTGCATGTTCGACAGGGTGGGGTAGTTTTTGAACTCAGCCCCAATCCAGCAGACTTGGGAAATGGCAGCACATCTCCGCGTACTAGTCTCGTACCCAACCTACTGCCAGTCTTCCAAAGTGAGTTCCGAGCCTAGCTCCGAGCTTTGGACACTGCCACAGCTGACGGAGCCGGTTGCGCTCGGGTTGATATAGTCCTCCCGCTTCCTGGCAGTCATCTTATAAAGGTGGTCCATCATCTGAGCATCCTCCCAGTTGTCCACGGTTTAGGTATATCACAGGCCTTGATATGGGTCAAGGGGCTGAGTGACTCAGAACTCTCCGTCCCCGAAGATCATCAACTCCTTTTTGAGGTCGATGATGGCGTAATTCTTGAAAGCCCAATCGATGCCTAACAGAGCGTAGTAAGGATCCTTGTCTCCCATAATATCAATAACCTCAAAATCCGTGTAGGTCTTCACCCCCGCGATGTCGGCCTCGACCCCTTTGAGTCAGTCGATTGGCATGATGCAATACTGATTTGCCATTCGAAGCTGGATCAATGAGTATGTCAGCTGTGGCCTTCCCAAAGCCTCCCACGTCTTTCACGGTAGGATGTTAATGTCAGATCCTAAGTCAAGCATAGTGTTGCTGATCTAGAATCCTGCCACCTATGTATTAAGCTGGAACTCTTTTCCCATTCAGCGCTTGTTCCGCTTGACCCACTGCACTTACTGGGGTTTTGTGTCCATAGGTTCCCTTGGCCCTGTAGTCCCCTACAGTGTGTCCTGCAGAGTGCGCTTAAGATGGTCCCGCATCGAGGGATTATCAACAATATTGAGGAACAACTGAAGCCAATCCTCAATCAAGGTCCCTGTAGTACTCTATTCTCCGGGGCCAGTCATCGGGGGTACCTCAAGGCCCCCGGTTTCCCTCAGCTGAGCAAAAGCCTCCATCACCTCCTGGAAGTATTTCTTCTGCGCGTCTGACCGGATCAGTTGTTTCGGGGAGGTGGGAAGAATAGCCTAGATGGGCTCCTTTCCATGAGCATCCTCTCCCATCTTCTTGCTGCCCCACGTGACGATTGCTACCTTCTGCATGGCCAGAGTCACGGTTCCTAGCGGCTCGAAGCTTACCAAATTCGTGCCCCTTTGCCTTGCCCATTCCTCCCACTTCTTGATGAGTTATGGATAGTCCTCTGTTGCATGGGCATTCACACGGCACTGGGAACACCAAGGACGTCAGGGAAGGGGACATTCCCAAGCCACGTGACCCTCCTGGTCACATTTGTAACACTTCATCGGACCTCGTCCCCCTGTGCGGCCTCTGCGCATAGCACCGCCTCTGCCCCTGGAAGCCTTGTTCACCCTATAGGAAGGATGGTCCAACTGGTCCGCAAGTGTGTCGAGAGCTCGGCACTGCTCAGTGATGTGAGTCGTGGAAGCACAAAAATCACTGTATACATTGTTTGGGACATTAGAGTACTTTTGTAGTATCGGGCACATCCGAGGTGGATGCCCCATCGTCCAGCGAATCTCACAGTACTTCATGGCAGTGGGGTTTGGTTGAGATGGGAACCCCGCATAAGGTTGTTGCGACTGGTATACCCCCTGCGGACTCACCGCCACGCCACCCCCATGGTTGGACCCCCCTGGATTGCCGTGACAGAGGGTCCCACACCCATTCCATGCAGCCAAGGACATTAAGTCGCGATGTGGCCTTCAACTAGGCATTGAGTGCACCAAACGTTCGGTCGGGCTAGTCTTATAGGCTGCATTTCCTTGAGCTTTTCAGTCAAACTAGCGATCTGATGCTGCAGTCACACCAAGGAAGGATCCTACGGGGCCGACCCTCCCCGATATTCCTGAGGGTAGCCCGCCATGGCTTCTATCTTCATGGCCTGTTCCAAAGCATCCTGCAAGTTGTCAATATTCTGCTGAGTGAGGGGGTTTCCTGTCAAGGGAAGCAGAGCCTTGATGAACCAATCTCTCTGAGCATATTTTGGAACTCTATGAGATTCCTGGCGTCTGGCGTCTGCTGAGCCCTCCATATGGCTTCGCAGAGATACCAGTGCTGCTCTACATCATCATTGCCTCGACCAGAGAATTTCGGGTACCGGCTGAATGACCCAGCCATATTTACTTGCAGAGGGTTGACCAGGATAAATCCTCCGGGTCCTGGTTGCGTAATTGTTCCACTGGGGAATGCAATATTACTAGTGACGCCGCTAGTACCGTGTGTCGCCGTCGACAATGAACTACTGTGTAACTGAATTAATGCTTGTAACTTAATGAAAATATTACTTAAAGGTTGATAGAGTACCAAGGGAAGGTAGGGATCCTTCCCATGCAAATTTTTGGAAGTAGGGCTTCCTGGAGAGATGAATGTCGTCTGCTCTTGAAACAACCGCTGCATCACAACGTACCATTCTCCATCGAAACTTCCTTCGGGCTGCACACCTGCATCATCTTCGTCAGTCGTCATCCCCCCTTTTCTCTTGGCCGGGCTCCCATGCACCTGCCATACTCCCACAACGGTCCCCTCCCTTTCCCGAGTATCCACCGAAGTTTTCATAATCCCTATCCTCTGAGGGGCCTCCTTCTGATTCCTCCTATTAGTTTCCCGTCGTTTTAGATCCTGCATCACCTTTTTTCGCCACCTGTCGGCGATCTGCGCC
Source organism: Pinus albicaulis (assembly GCA_034641835.2). Lineage (NCBI taxonomy): Eukaryota > Viridiplantae > Streptophyta > Pinopsida > Pinales > Pinaceae > Pinus > Pinus albicaulis. The sequence continues at coordinate 844,311,553 of CM076582.1, read as the reverse complement.
CATCGATGTGCACGTCGCTCCCTCAACTGCCTTGCGGCCTTAGCATCCATTCCCCACTCCTTGCCTCACACTTTACGTGGCATCTGTCACTTCAGCCCTTCCCCCAGCACCGGAGCTTTACGCTTCCATGCTCGTCTTTTAGAATTCCATCAGCCCTTCATCCACCATCAAAGCCTTAATCCACAGCGGAATATCCTTAAGCAGCTTCCCTCTTAGCCTGGAACGGAAGATAGCCTCATCCTTCAAGAAGGATTGGTAGAACTCTACAGCAAACTCTACAATATATCCGTCCAAGGTGGTCTCTACCCAAAAATCTATCGTGCGGGTCAATTCAGTGTCCAACCGATGCAGAGCCACCAGATCCCCATGCACCCACTTCCAGTTTATCTTACGTGAGCTATCCCTAGGCACCTTCGTCTGTAACCTCCACAAGCAATTATAGAGGTCACTCGGGAATTTTTCCCAGAGGATCTCGTAAGTATCACTAGCGGAATCTGAGAAAAGAACGAGATCCTTGAGCACACCTTCCTTTTGATTCGTCAACTTCGTTTGCTGAGAAACAAAATTCTCCAGATGGTCATCCCACCATCTCCATATTTCACCTTCGAAGATCCCTGATACCATGATCTAGTTCCCCTCATAACATGAAAGTCCCAGCAATGGAACCATTTGTTGGCGAGGAAACAGGTCTCGCAGGCAAGACCCAGGTTCACAGGTTGGGGTCAACAAGGGAATCCGCTGTAGTCTAGAACCACGCCGGCATTATCACCCTACTCTGGAGAGCACAGAGTCTCACTCGAGGCGTGCCGCGACCACATGCAGAAGGGGAATAGATCGATATCAGGGGACGGATCCACAACTCATGATTAACATTGAATTGATTGCATAAGCATAGTTATATACGCAGGAACATTCAGAGAGTAAAGGGGTATTAAGCAAATAAAATTTTAAATCATCAGAACCATTATACATGCACATAAATCACATTATAGGATAGCAACCTGCAATTGTATTGATATCTTCAGCCAAATTCATGAGTACATAGCTTCCGCAAGGAGAGCTTACAAGTTTGATACCGATGCCTTATAGAACGGAAAGGTAAATAAGAGAAACCTAGGAACTACAGAGAGATCATGCCCGATCTCCTTCAGTCACTCTGCATTCCTTCTCCTGTCACATCCTCCCCTCTTTCGACTGGGTGACTGCTATTTATTCACCCTCTATTGCAACTGTTAGTTTTTCTTTTCGTTCTTCTTCAGCTACTTCCGGCTTCTCTCTTGTTGTCTGTGCGTTCTGCTTTCAGTCTTCTGCTTTGTATTCTCTTCGTCTGTACTCATGCATCTGCTTTCTTCAGCTATGTACCTGTTCCCTCAGAAATTTGGTAGCTCCGCTTCTTTCTGTGGTTACGAATGCCATGTGTCTTCATCCCGCAACCCAAAATCTGTCCTTTATTCAAAATTCAAAATATTCAAAATGAGTTTTCAAAACAAGGGCCCCAATAGCAAGCCACCATTGATTTTAAATGCTATTTAACACTCATGCCCTTCTCTAATCCTTATTTAATGGTACTCACTTTTCAAATCTATATTAGAGAAATATTTAGCATCGCTTAATAAATCAAACAAATCATCTATTCTAGGTAAAGTAAATGTGTACCTAGTTGTGTTTTATGTATTTCGCTTGTGTCTATGCACATTCGCCAACCACCATCTTTCTTTGGTCTCGATATTGTTGGCACAACACATGCACTAATAATTGCTTTGATCAATCCCTTATCTAATAGCTCATGTACTTCCTTTCGAATTTCCTCATTCTCTTGAGGTTTCATTCTATATGCAACATTGTTTGACATACTTGCTCCAAGTATCAAATCAATATGGTGACTTATACTTCTCATAGGTGGAAACTCATTAGAAAAATCATCTACATTGATATCATTATACTCATTCAACATTTCTTGAATCTCAACAAGAAAGTCTGTAATTGTAGTAACTGTGAGAATTAATATAGGCTTGCAAATGAAAGGATGGTTTACCTCATTGTCTTCAAACTAATGCAAAAATTCCTTTATACTCAGCAACAATATGTTTGGATCATTATTCCTTGTTATGCCTTCCTCTTGCAATGGTACCAATGTATGATTTATTCCATCCTTATGAAACTTGTAAGTTTTCTTCTTCCCATCATGTGTAACACTCCTATAAAATTTCCAAGGTTTTACTAACAGAATGTGGTACACATCCATTGGCATGACATCACAAATAATTTTTTTCCGTGTAGCTACCTCTTAGAAACACTAATTCAAATTTTTCATTGACCAACAATTGATGGCATTTTTGAAGCCAAGACACCTTATAAGGTGTCATTTGTTTAGTCTTCTTTAAATACAACTTAAAACCACTTTTGTGTACACCAAGTTATTTGTAGTTTTTCTCTCAATCACCACCTTGCAAAATGTCCCTTTCACCTTGCAAAAAATCCTGAATAAGGATTTTCTTTGAGTTGGTTCAACAACTTCCTTCTTAGGCTTCAATAACACTTTCTTCAATCATAAAGAGTCACTTGTCTCATGTACCTCTTCTTCTCTTCCTTTAGCTTGTGCAACAAAAAAAATTATCAGGCCCACTCTTTCATTTTTTAGGCATTCAAAAGACATGTGTCCTATCTTGCCACATCTATAGCATATGTACTCTCTTCCTATTCCTCTGCTTCTTCCACTAGAAGAACCTCTTCCTCCTCTGGAATCACTTATTGATGATTGAATCAAGCTACTAGCTCCATCTTGTTGGGTTATAGATTTCCCTCTACTAGATTGTTGTCCTCTCCCTCTAGTAGAACTTTTCCCTCTGCTAGATTACTTCCTTGAAAGTTTCTCTTCAAATTTCAAAGCAAGTTGTACACTTCATCTACAATTTTATGAGATAAGATGTTGATTTCATCCTAGATATCTAATATGAGGCCATTTATATACCCTTACGTACATCAATCTTTGTCTAAGTTTATTCAATTTTCTAAATAAAGAGAGTTGGTAATATTTAGGTAGAAACTTACCTCCGAGTTTTGCAATGATAATCTCCCAGCGTTTTATCTTCCACTTATTCTTCATTCTTCTTTTAGCTTGCACACCATCCCACCACAAGGTTGCATGCCCTTTTAACTTGATAGCAACAAAATTCACCTTCTTTTCATCTTCTATCTCCTCATACTAAAATTACTTATCCACATGATTGATCTAATCCACAAGGTATTTGGTGTTCAAACTAGCACTATAGGTTGGATCCTCATTGCTTGGGTTTGGAGGTAGATCCAAGAATTTCTCTTAACATTTTAAGATTAGTTGCCTCTTCATCAGCTACTTATTCTTCTGGATACTCTTCCTCTTCTGCACTTACATCTCCAGCTTCAAGATCCCCCCATCTATAAACATCCATTACATCCAATATCACTTCCAATAAGTGCATTGTTGTTATAAATGCTTGCTACATGCCTTCTTTATCTTCAGGCTCCTTCTTCCAGCTCTATGAGCCATGATTTGTTCCTGGAGAATATGTAAGATATACTCTGATACCACTTATGGTGTAGCCCAACGAGAGTTCTTCTCTTTAATTATAAAACTATAGTAAATCCCAAACTTGGATTCAAAGCCCTAAATGGCTCAAGCGAAGTCCCAAACTATGTAGTGTGGTCAACTATATGCATAAAAATGCACACACACACACACACACACACACACACACACACATATATATATATTACATGGGGAAAATATTTTACAACACAACATTAACACAACCTCAAATTTCTCTTAGTGCCAACACTAAGCCGACATAACCCATGTGACCATGGGAATGTCCACCATAATATATATTGTCCCCGACCTCTTTTAACAAATCACTTTATAACTCTTATAGAAAACCTCTAGTGGTCTGGTGCCCGTGACATGAAGTCATTCATAAAAAATGACAGACAAATATTTGTCTTGCCCTCTGTTTGATGGCCTCTTCAAAGCTTGGCCTTTAGCTCCTCCACCAAACCCACATCATTTCGGGTTAGAAATGTTCATGTAAAATAATGGGATAAATTTTGTCCTGCTCTCCATCTATTTTCCTTGCTTAGCAATAGCCCTTCGTTGTTCCATCAATTCACGTCAGTCCAGGACAAAAATTCACACAACATTTATCAGGTTTTGACCTTCACTTATGCAACCAAGTCTCGAAATTTTGATAAAAACTAAATCCCCACTTGTTTCCAACTATTCCTTGTTCCAGCTAAGAACAAAAATGAATGAGGTTTGCAACGCAGGTCTATAAATTCAAAGCCTAAGGGAAATTTTGTTGTGAATATGATCCACTCGATCACATGAATTAAAAGGGAAATTCACCAGGAAATTCAAAGAATTTATATAGAGGATAAAACAAACATGGGATCTATTGAAATTTTAATAATAAACACATTTCATGCTACATAATTTTGTTACACACCAAAATCCAATTTTCTCATTACTCAAGCTTGGATAAATACACTCTAGGCTTCTTCAATATCTTTAAGAATAGGATCAGATGAACTAATTTTGGCTTGAAATCAAGATCCAAGTGTTTCATCTAACACATTAACAAATATGCGTATAATAAATATTACATGGCAAGTTAAGCTAATTTCTCCTAAAAAAAATTAAAGATTGAGGAAACAGCGCCTCTCATAATTTTTTTTTACCTTCTAGAGGTCAAAATGGAATTTTGCCGATGCTCCTGCATCAATATATATCCATGTAAAATTATGTCCAAGTAATATAGCTCTTGTGATATTTCTTATGCCATTTCCATAATTTCCAATGATCAATATCCAAATATAAGACACCCATGCAAAGTTTCATCAAATCAATTGTGATGCCATGTAGGGAAAATAATATTCCATTTGAATGACCCATCCTATAGGGTCAAACCATCAAATTTGTGGAGATTGTGTAGAAAATCTCTAACACAACTCTGATACCATGTAAAGACTTATATAGAAACTATATATACCAATGGAGTCAATTTGATCATTTAATGTACCAAAACAAGACATTGAATGCTTCTACTATACTTTTGGAATATAAAACACGATCGCTTAATCACATGCAAGTAAGAGAAAGGAAATTATCAATCACACAACAACAGATTTTCTTTGGGAAATCACATACTCAAAACCACACTATAATATATTGTATATATTCAGAGAATCATGAAACAATACAATGCTTTCTCACACTGAGAAAATCCTACACTCTGTTGATCGTCTCACTCCGATCCTGCTAAAAAATGTCCAGCAATTTTTAGGCAAAATTGACCAACACTTAGCCAATTCTGAGCCCCTCCTTAGCCCAACCTTTCTCACACAATCCCTAGGAAATTAATCCCTATTAAATAGGACAATTATCCTTCCTTAATTGCACAATCCCTATGGATCCTTCTTATGATTTTATAACTGCACCTGGGTAGTTTGCCAAAAATACAACTAATAGTTTACTTGTATTTAGCCTTTGTCTCAACTGGGACTCCATCAGAATTGACATGCATGCAACTATTAATAGTGAATCATCAGTTACTTGGTATATCAATACTTGTGAATTAAATCTATTTTAATTCACTTGATCTTCCACTAGCTCATCAATCAGTTAGAACTATTTAAACTGATTTTAACTCAATTAATGTGAGTTAGTTGATCACACTCACACCACACTAGTGCTACAACTGCAACTGGACCCTGTAAATAGCAGAATCACTCTAGATGCCTATCCTTTGACCCTAAACTTGAAATTCTTGAGTTAACTAAGTCTATCACAGTTAGTTAGCTATTACAAGTTGTTATGAGATAAGATTACAATTTTATTTTAATTTAGTTAAGGATAATTAAATCAAAAGCCTCACATGGTAACCATTTTTGGGTGGCATTTTCTAGATTTTGTTTCTGGATGCAAATTTCAATGTTTCTTGTTGAAAATTTCAACACTCCCTCTCAACAAGAAAGGAATCAATCTATCCCGATCCGGTACCTTTGGAATGTTCTACATGCAACGTTTCTCTAGTTTTTTTCGCACATGCAACTCTCCTGAAACTAAATAACCTCCAGACAAATGAATCACTATAATACATATTTCATTAGAGTCTTATGACTTCTGCGAGATACTGCACATGTCTGCTACAATCTCTACACTGCTGCTGACATCTGCATCCATGTAGTCTGCACTGCTGCCAACTCTGATCTGTGCTCTAGTATCCAACACTTTTCACTCTAATTTCTGTCCTCCTGACATCTAACTGCATCAATATAATCGATCCCTCATGCTACTTTTTAACTGTGGGCTCCTCGTAGCCAGTTCAATCCATAAGACACACCATCTTAATGAGCCTTTCCCAAATTTCTTCTTGGGATCATATCTTCACTTTTCCCCACCTCACACTTGGAATTATAGCTGTATGTACTGCCTCTTCCCATCTGGCTTGAAATTTCCCCCTCCTGGATGTCTATGCTTGAGTGGACTCTTCTACTATGTCTCCTCTAAGATTCTCCAACTATGGCTACTCCAAAAACTTTTTAGACTATTTCTAAGGATGTATCTTGAGAGATAATTGTTCCCTCTCAACCACCAAGTCATTAACCACTACTTTACTCCTAAAAGTCTTGCATGCATCCTCAACCTTGAGAGCATACATGTTCTTGAATCATGAATTGGCCTCCTTCACCTGTCTCGTGGCTATGTGTTTAAGGAACACCTTTCCTTTTCTACACATCACCTCACAACCATGGTCTTCCAATACCGCTACAGAGGCAAGATTCTTCCTTAGGCCTGGAACATACAAAACACCTGCTAGTTTGAGAGGCGAGCCAGACTCCCTTTGAAAGGTAATTATACCTATGTCGGTCATGCTATATCTCCCATCATCTCCAAACTCTATGTTCTGCTGGAGGTCCTTATACTCCAATTCATTGAAGAGATCTCTATTCCCCATCATATGGAATGAGACACCATTGTCTAGATACCACACACATTCCATTACAGTGCTGGACATGCATGCAATGAGAGTAAAATCAAGCTCAAAAAGTGAAGCTAATGCTTCAATTGATGCAACTATAGGCTCCTTCTTGCTTGCCTTCTTCTGTGGACAATTCAAAGCATAGTGCCCATGCTTATGACAATGAAAACATCTAATCTTGGACAAGTCTCTCTTGCACTCTTCACCTTGGGATTTATTTCCCTTGGCCTTCTCTTGTTTTCCCACTAATGCACAATAGTCATCTTTGTTGGTGTTGGAGGTCCCGTCACTAGTGCTCTGCCTTATCTCTTCTATTACCAAATCCAACCATAGTCGCTCCCAATCTAGTAACTTCTCCCTCCCATTCACAGATTCCTAGTAACTATGCAAACTCTTGGGAAGGCCTAGAAGTGTTAGGCTCACCAAGTCATCATTGGCTACAGTCACACCAATGCTTTCAAGATCATCTCGACATTGAGTGAACTTTTCCAAGTATGTTGGTACCATCTCGCCCTCAACCTTATTGATATTTCTGATCTTGTAAGGTGCCAACTTCCTCTGGTTGCTGCTATTTTGAAACAGATCTATCAAGGACTTCCACATAGCATATGGAGTCACCTTCCCATGGAGACTTGAGATAATATGATCTCAAACTACCTCTAACAAGATCCTTCTCGCCTTTGCTACCTTCTTCTTCCATGCATCAATAATTTGGGCATATGCTGCTGTGGAATTAGGAATATCAAAATCTATGAATTCCTTAAACCCGTTGTCCTCCAAAACTGCCTCCATCCCGTATTTCCATGAAATATAATTTTAACTACCCTCGAGTGCATATTCGAGTCTGAAGCCATTGGAATACATCTTGATCTGCTGCTGGACCCTTAATAATAAATATGAAAATTTGAAACTGCTCAAGAAAAACTCAATTTCTTCTCTTCAATTGTGATTCCTGACGCTTTGATACAATGTAGAAAATATATAACACAACTCTGATACGATGCATAAAATATCTAACACAGCTGTGATACCATGTAGAAATTTATATAGAAACTATATATACCAATGGATTCAATCTGATCATGTAATGTACTAAAACAATATACTGAATCCTTCTACTATATTTACGGAATATAAAACTCAATCGCTCAATCACATGAAAGTAAGAGAAAGTAAATGATCGATCACACAACACAAGATGTTCTTGGGAAAAGAAGTTGCTCAAAACCCATCTATCATATATTGTACATAGTCAAAGAATAAGGAAACAATACAATGCTTTCTCACACCGAGAAAATCTTGCACTCTACTGATCGTCTCACCCTGATCCTGATCAAAACTGTCTAGCAATTCTTAGGAAAAATTGACCAAAACTTAGCCAATTATCAGCCCCTCCTTAGCTGAGCCTTGCTCTAGTAATCCATAGGCAATTAATCCCTATTAAATAGGATAATTAGCCCTCATTCACTGTGCAATACCTATGGAGCCTTCCTCTGACTTTATAACTACACTTGGGCATTTCACCAAAAGTACAACTGATAGTTTACTTGTATTTAACCTTTGTCTCAACTGGGTCTCCCTCATAATTGACATGCATGCAGCTAATAATAGTGAATCATCAGTTACTTGGTAGATCACTACTTGTGAATTAAATCTATTTTAATTCACTTGATCTTCCACTAGCTCATCAATCAGTTAGAACTAGTTAAACTAATTTTAAGTCAATTAATGTGAGTTAATTGATCACACTCACGCCACACTAGTGCTACAACTACAACTAGACCCTGTAAATAATAGAATCACTCTACATGCCTATCCTTTGACCCTCAACTCGAAATTCTTGAGCTAATTAAGTCTATCACATTTAGTTAACTATTACAAGTTGTTATGAGAAAAGATTACAATTTTCTTTTAATTTAATTAAGAATAATTAAATCAAAAGCCTCACATGGTAACCATTTCTGGGTGCCATTTTCTAGATTTTGTTTCTGGATGCAAATTTCACTATTTCGTGTTGCAAATTTCAACAAATTGACTTTAGGAATTTTGTGCCACAGGTAATTCATTCAATCATGAACAAGTGGGGTGGAGTGATGCCTACTATTGAATGGATTAGCCCCTTCCTTTTGGGAAAGCTAGCCCAATCAATAATAACTTGAGAATTTTGAAGTGATGATTTGTGTAAATAACAATATGTAGTCCATTTTAAACACTTTCAACTTGTAGTGCCTACTGATAGGTGTGACTATATCAGAAAGAGGGTGCCAAATTTTAGATTTTTTTTATTAAAAATTTTATGTATATGTTTAAGATTTAAAATAAAAGTAATGTTCTTCATCATCACAATTTAATGAAAGGCTGTGATTACAATTTAATGAAATGCTGTGATTAAATTTACTAAGTTACTTGCATTTTATAAATGTGGATTTTACACCTATAGGCTTTCTATATTGGAAAAATGGACATTAGAGAAATTTTGAGGTCTAAAATGGGCCTCTTAAGAATAATGTACAACCAAAATAAAATTTATAAGAACCAATAGGATTGAAGATGATGATATCAACCATGGGGGATGATTCACCATTTTTAGGGTAAAAAAATAAAAATATTAAAAATAATAAAATAATAAAACTACTTTTTCAACTTGTATTTTCAACTTATCACCCTATGGTTTTACTCAAATTTTGAGCGGGACTACTCATTAAATGCAAAATTTAATTCTTCATCCAAGGAGTACCCATGTTACATAATTTCGATTTACCGCGCTATACAAAAAATGATAAATACATGAAAAACGTGATAGAAATACATGAAAAAACGTGATTGCAATCACATTTTTTATCTATTTATCATTTTTTGTTTAGCAGGGTCTATGAAAAGTATGAAAAATAAGTACTCCTTGGATGAGGAATCAAATTATGCATCCAATGATTGTTCCTAGTTGAAATTTGAGTAAACGCATAGGGTAATAAGTTGAAAATATGAGTTGAAAAAGTAGTTTTTTTTCCCTTTAAAATTTGATGATGTAATCTAATATTATTTTATCATTTCTACTCTTACTTTTATAATTTCATTAGGAGGCCCATTTTAGACCTCAAAATTCCCCTAATGAGAGTTATTTTATAACGAATACTACATGTATGTTCAAGATTTAGTAAAATAGATTATTTTCATCATCATCGTTTAATGAAAGGTTGTGATTAAATGTGTTAATCTATTTTCATTTATAAAGACATATTCTAATTTAAAGACAAAACAATCATTTTTCCAAGCATTTTTTCTAGTTAGTTTTGCCGAAATCTGAATTGAAGCATAAGGGAAACTATGGCTCTTTCATAATGGGAAAATTCCAATCTTCTGACCTCCATAGTGGAGCACCACATTTGGATCAAGTGGAGCCTGGGTCTCACCCAATATAAATACGTCTTCCCTCATTCCAATGCTCCTTCCATCTCCCAGAACTCCTGGATGCCTCCCCTTGCTAGATTATTGAAACTCAATTTTGATGGTGCCTCCAAAGGAAATCGAGGGGAAGCAGGTTTTGGAAGAATATTCAGAGACTCAAATGGAAACCCAATGCAAATTTTGTTTGGATCCATCGACTAGGATAGAAATAAATCTACAGAATAGGAAGGTCTCATTCAAGGCATCAACATAGCCATCGATCTCAATTTATTCCCCCTTGAAGCGGAAGGAGATTATCAAGTAATTATTCAAGTGGCCACTCGCCTCCTCCTCAGTACGTCCTCTTCAAAAGTCACCAAAATTTCACACTTTTCCAAGTATTTTAATCTGTTGGAACAATGGATGCAAAATTTCAAGGCCATTACCTTCCTTCATGTTTGTAGAAAATCCAATGTAGTGGTTGACTTCCTTGCCAATAAAGGTGTTGACTACAACTCTATGCTCTTCTCCTCCAGCTTCCTTTCAATAGCAGATGAGTCTCTTCGAACCTGCTGCAACAACCTGATGCATAGGGACTTGGAATCCCTAGATGCAGTTGATAGTCGATGCGCTCCTCACACAGACCCTTCACATGCCAATGTTGTCGACGATTAGCCTGGAGGGCACCCATTACCGTACCCTCATTTTAATGACTTGACAGTTGATGGAGAAGGCCATTAAATGGCACAAGGTTGGCTTCCTGGGGAATTCATATCCCCTCTGCCATCGCTCGAGGTCATTACTCCAGCTTTTAATGGCTGATCTGATCGCCCGAGGTCGTTACCACTCGATGGATTTTCTTTGTGCTTGGTCCACCATTTTCACTTGGTCACCTTTTCTCACCTATTCTGTCTGCTCTGCCAACTTCCATGCTACTGTGCTCTCTCGAGGTCACCCTATTCTCCTTGGTACTCTAAATTTTCCTCTTGGCATGCTCCCTGTTATCACTAGAAAATCGTACAAGAAAAGGTGACATTATTTAATGTCAGGCAGAAGGATTTATAGGGTTGAGAGACATTAGAAAATCTGAAAGAATTTAAAAATCTCTAAGGTCTGAGGAAAAATCAAATTTCATACAAGGACTATTGAAATATTCTTTTGCACGCATAATCCTTCGATAAAGCGCCGCGCAATCTTGGGAGTGGCAGAAGTTACTTTCTAGGACCACAAGGCACACTCCAGGACATTGATTCCAAACTTGAAGCCACCTAAGGACAACCACCCAGGCCTCCTTGGGACATCAAGGGAGCACACAATGGAATAAATGCGGCACACAATGGAATCACCCTCCTCTCTTGGGTCACCATCCAAAATGTACCAAGAGAGGTAAGGAGGATTTGAATTCTCCTATAAGAGGCCACCAAGAGATGAAAAACTTGAGAGAACATTGTTATGCTGGCCAAAATTTCCCCAAGAAATACCAGCAGTGTATGATCCAGAGAAGAGATAGAGGGGACTTAGTTGTTGACCATCTAACAACTCTAGTCCACCATAGTAGAGAGAGGGATAAATTGTGCCAAGACAGCTTGGAAGTAAAGACATCCTTGTATCGAAACTTAGAACCCAAAGTTTTAAGGGGCCCTTAGCAAGTGGGTTAAAGTTTCATCCTCATTTCCTACCAACACTCAATAAGAGGAGACGTAAGCACCACCATTTGGATTACTGAAGTTGCTTGAATCTATTCAGATCTTTTGTTTTATTTGTTTTAGTTTTAGTTTAATTTTTATATTTTAATATGCATGCTATTTCTCCATCTAGTATGTTTATGTTATAGCATGTTCCGCTAACTTGCTTGACTCCATATATTTCTGCATGTGACCAATAACTTAAGAGGGAATACCACGCCCCGTAAGTTGGTGTGATTTCATACATAAGTGCACCAAACACACTAACATAGGATTGGCGACTCCACTAACGTTTATTTCCAAGTTTATGTGGTAGTGTCATTTTGTAGAGACTTCCATCTTTGCTATGGAGTTGGGCTGGAATTGCCCCCTTTCTCTCCTTCATTTCCTGGTTCACCCCTAGTGACAGAATGAAGCAAAAAAGCTCCAAAAAATTACATTTGCAGGAATTTGCACGCATTTCTCATAGACAGGCGTGCCCCAAGGCATGTGTTCAGAGATGACCTGCATGCAAAAATCGTGCCTATTTTAGTCTTTTGCGCGCAAAAAATAGAATGAGAAATTTCTCCAATATTTCCATCTTTTCCTTCTTGTAAGTGTGCCTGGCAGCCCATAATACATCGGCCAGCACAATTTGAGGTCCCTCGCAGCTTGCTAAAGCTCACTCTTAGCTGCTTTTGGTAGGCTTGGTGTTAGTTTTATTTCAAGTTGATTTTTTCAAAGTTAACACATAGTTTAAGTAGGGGGGAAAATAAGTTGCAATCCGAAAAAATTTATGTTTTGAAAATTTATATACCAAAACACCTAGATAATTAGCCAAAGTAAGTGGCCCAAGTCCATGCATGCTTAGCTAGTTCCTTTTTCTAGTGTAAAAGTCATTATTTTAGTTCAATTTTTGCATTACGATCTCGGGACCAGGACCGAATTGTCGATAGAAGAGAAATTATTCTCTGCTACCTTTGCACCCTATGGTGATCCTAGGAAAGCATATGAACACTCTCTATTCACAACTCACCATCTCACTATAGTTGATCACATAGATAAATGAGGAGAAATTGAAAGCAGCCCATACTTGCGCATGTTTTCTTTTGAGCAAGGAACAATAGAACATAGTTCAAGGATTTTGAAAAGGATCATCGCATATCCACACGTTAAAACTATGTGCTTGTTCACTTTTTACTCACACACATCCACACAATAAGCAAAGCAAAGACACCTAAAACCAGCTTAAAAAAACTCACTAAATTCTCCCCACAGGGGCCACAAAAGAATTTATAGTCTAAGTTAGGGTCAATGGGGTAAGCATCCAATAAGCCGCCTTGATAATTATTCATCTTGAAATATAGAAGTTGACTATTTAGGGAACTTTCAAATCCACCTATCAGCCCATAGAAAATAAAACCCGAGTGCGATAGAGACCCGACTCAGAGGGGGTTAAGCTTAGGTGCAGTGCGGGTAGGTATCGGTTGGGGCTACCTGACCCAGGTGATACTCAGTATTGTTAGTTGAATTACCAAGAAGCCCATGACTCGAACGCTCATGTGGGACGGTGGTACTTAGTGTCCAAATGTTAGGTCCCTATATTACTAGTATAGTCCCTTATCGTTGTTATTGTAACCCGCTTATTGTTATTATTCTACCCCTGTAACCCCCATATTGTTATTTTTGTGCCTTTAAATTAATATTGTTAGGTCAGCTAGGATTACATTGTGGCCCCACTAGGATTACATTGTGGCCCCATGGACTCTTATATATAGAAAGGAGGTTTTGTAATTTGTATCATGCAAGAATTTTTCATTCATGTAATATATTGGATGTTTCCCCCTCGAAGTGGCTTATTTATAAGGCGTTGATATCTCTTTTCTTCTATTTTTGGAGCTGGTTTCACAACATTTGGTATCAGAGATTTGGATTCTAGGGTTTCACTGCTCCAAACAGGTCATCGTGAAATTTTCACTATAAAATTTTTTCTACGAAGGTTCAGAAGCTGAAATTTTTAGAGTGTGAAGCTGAAATCCTGTGTAACATCATCGCAAAATTTTAGAGCTTGGCTTGCAATATTTTCGGAGATATGATCTGTCGAAGCTAGGCCTTTTGCAGGCTCCTGAATTTCACTTAAAAAGGTCAACGCGGAATATTTTCTATAATTTTTTTCCTACGAGGGTTCAGAAGATGAAAATTTTAGAGCATGAATCAAAAATCGTGGGGAACATCGTCGCAAAATTTGAGAGCTTTGTTCGCAATATTTTTGGAGATATGATCAGTGGAATTTAAGTCTTTTTCAGGCTCTCAAATTTCATCTCAAAGAGGTGATTGTGGGAAAATATTCATAACTCTCTCTCTCTCAGCATCAGATTTGAATTCTGTAAAAAGTGTCTAGAAGTGCACGGACTGTAGTTTCTTGTCTATAAATTTTAGAGCCAAAGGAGCAAACAGTGACACTTGGCAAGTCGTAAAATTTCACTCTACTGAACTAGTCCATAATTAGGTCATTGTGGGAGATTGGACATAACTTTGACTTGAAGAATCCAAATCAAGTCAGACCTGTGGCATTTGAAAGAAGCTTCAGAGGAATACTACAGGGCTAGATTTAAGATATTGAGGATCTGTAAGTATATAGATAAGTTAGTTTCAATATCGATCTCCTCAAAAAGCAAATAAAAGGTGTGTATTTTTTTTCCGAATTGCATAAGTCTTTTTTGAAGAATCAAGTTGAATTGATTCCAAGGGCATATTATAGAATAGATACCAGTATTTGATTCATAAATGGCCCCAAAAATGAATTCAACACCCATTAAGACTTTATATGGATCTAATATGACTCATGAAGACGAAGAATGGCAACATGACATATCAAAATTACAAGAGCAAGTACAACAAATTTCACTCTCGCAAAGAGCAAAAAAATATGACATGGAAGTTTTGAAGAAAGGCATGGAAACTAAGATGGATGGTTTGAAGAACAGCATGGATGGTTTAAAGAATAGCATGGAAGCTGGCATGGAATCTAAGATGGATGACATGGAAGCTAAGATGGAAAACATGAAGAATGATCTAAAAATAGACATGGAAAGTTTGACAAAGTTGATACAAGAAATGTTTCCTAATGGTGAAAAGATAGTAGAGGAAACTCATGATGAGAACAAAATAAATTTTAATCGTGATTTCATAAAATCAAATGTTGGAGGGAAGAACCACCATATTCCAAAAATGGATATGAGGAAGTTTGATGGAAAGGATCCTGTAACGTGGATACTATAGATGGAGCAATATTTTGATCTCAATAATGTGCAAAACACACAAAAGGTATGCATTGCAACTTTACATTTAGAACAAAATACATTTGTATGGTATCGATGGCTTTGCTCCCGTAAAAAAATTGTCACTTGGTCAATTTTTACGGGGAAATGATAGCACATTATGAGGATACAAAGAGCAACACCTTCTTTAGCCAATTGATAAATCTCAAACAAAAGGGTTTAGTGGGGCAGCACATTGAGGACTTCCAAAAATTGAATATAAGGGTAACTGATATTCCAGAGGAACACAGGATTGATCTCTTCATAGGCACTTTAAAGGATAACATCCAACATGAAGTTTTCATTTTGGAACCTGATTCATTGGAGAAGGCATTCAGGTTGGCAAGAAAAGTTGAATGTAAAATTATGGCGACAAGGAAGCCTACCACTCAATTCTATAAAGAAGGAAGTGTTGCTACGCCTAGATTTCCACAACCTACAAGGTTGACACCACAACAATTGGAAGAAAAAAGAGCAAAGGGCTTTGCTACAGTTGTGATAGCAAATACACTAAAGGTCATAAGTGTGCTGAGAAGAAATTATTTTACATAGATTGTGAAGAGGAAGAAGAAAATGAACAAGAAGAGGATATACACCAGGAACCAGCCCTTAGAAGAGGAAGAAATGAATCCGACCATATCGTGTAATGCACTGGCAGGAATTACCACTCCTCAAACTCTCAAGATAGCAGGACAAATCAAGAAGAAAAAGGTAATAGTATTGATTGATTCAGGTAGCACCCATAATTTTATTCATTGTAAGGTAGCCAAGGAATTAAATTGTTTCCTATACCCAGCACCAGAATGTCAAGTGATGGTTGCAAATGGAGGAACTATAAATTGCTCCTGGAAAATGCCATAATATCAAGCTAACCATGGGGGAATATGTATTGACTAGTCCAATGCTTTCCATTCCTATGGGAGGTGCTGATGTTGTACTAGGAGTACAATGGTTACAATCTTTGGGGACGATAGATTTTAATTTTCAAGAACTTTTCTTGAAATTTTTTTCAGAAGGAAAGGAAGTCGAATTACGGGGTATTGCGGGGAAGCCAGGAAGGATAATAAGCTCTAATGTCATGACAAAGCTTCTAAAGAAAGAACAGCGAGGCGTAATTGCACAATTATGCTCACTAGAAGCTCCAACATCAAAATCATCTATTTCTGCAGATCTCCAACAAGTCTTGGACAATCATTCCAAGGTGTTTGAAACTCCCAAAGGACTCCCACCTATTCGTGATCATGATCATGCTATTCATTTGATTCCAGGAAGTGTTCCTCCAAACATCAGGCCTTATAGATATCCTTACTTCCAAAAGAGCGAAATTGAACGTATGATTTCAAAAATGTTAGAGGCGGGTATAATTCAACCTAGTCAAAGTTCTTTCTCTGCTCCTGTAGTATTGGTACACAAGAAGGATGGATCATGGCGAATGTGTCCGGATTATAGGGAGCTCAATAAGCTCACCATTAAAGAAAAATTTCCCATTCCTGTGTTTGATGAATTATTGGATGAATTACATGGAGCAATTTATTTTACCAAGTTGGATCTTCGTTCAGGATATCATCAAATTAGAATGAAGACTGAAGATATTCCAAAAACAGCATTTCGAACTCATGAGGGTCATTATGAATTTTTGGTCATGCCTTTTGGCCTTACCAATGCACCTTCTACATTTCAAGGGTCGATGAATTCCATTTTCAAACCCTTCCTTAGAAAATTTGTGCTAGTATTTTTTGATGATATACTAATCTACAACATGTCTTGGAAGGATCATGTTCAACATGTTGACACGGTGCTCAAACTATTGTAGGAGAAACAATTATATGCAAAAACATCCAAATGTTTCTTTGGAGTACAAGAGGTGGAATATCTGGGTCATATTGTATCTCACGAGGGTGTTAAAGTAGACCCTAACAAAATTAAAGCCATTAAGGAATGGAAAGTCCCACAACCATAAAGAAGTTGCGAGGATTTCTCGGGTTAACAAGGTATTATCGCAAGTTTGTTAAGAATTATGGGAGAATAGCAGCACCTCTAACAACATTATTGAAGAAAGATGCATTTTCATGGACTCTTGAAGAAACTAAGGCCTTTGAACATCTTAAAGAGGCAATGTGCCTAGCACCGGTCTTAGCTATGCCAGACTTCAAAAAAACCTTTATTGTGGAATGTGATGCCTCAGGAAATGGAATTGGTTCTATTTTAATGCAAGAAGGAAGACCCATTGCTTTTTAAAGTCATCCAATCAAAGGAAAATATTTACAGAAGCCTATTTATGAGAAGGAAATGTTAGCGATACTGCATGCACTAAAGAAATGACGAACTTACCTAATGGGAAGAAAATTCAAGGTAAAAAATGATCATGATAGTCTTAAACATTTTTTGGAACAAATAATATCTTTAAAAGAGCATCAAAAATCGGTCACAAAGATGTTGGGTTATGACTTTGAAATAATCTACAAAAAAGGGAAGCTAAATGTTGTTGCAGATGCACTCTCAAGAAAGAATGAAGAGGTGGAAGAATTGCATTGTGCCATTTCTATTATCCAACCAGATTGGATAACCAAAGCAAGAGATGAATGGAAGAAGGACAAATATGTATGGACACTCATTCAAAAGTTGCAGCAAGATCCTAGTAAATCTGATACATTTAGTTGGAAAAATGATTCCTTATGGTACAAAGATCGCTTATATCTTTGTAAGAATTCCCAACTAAAGCAAAAGATTCTCTTTGAATTGCACACTTCTCCTTTAGGAGGACACTTAGGATTTTTTAAAAATTACCATAGGGTGAAGAAAGAATTTTTTTGGGATGGCCTTAAATCTGATATTCAAAATTTTGTGGCAGAATGTTTGGTTTGCCAGCAGAATAAAGTTGAGACAATTATGACCTTGGGTCTTCTACAACCTTTATCCATTCCAAGTCAATGTTGGGAGGATAGACTTACCAAGTATGCACACTTTTGTGCATTATCTCATCCATTTAAAGAAAGTACAATTGCTACTACATTTATGGACACAATTCAAATGCTACATGGGAACCCAAGGGTTATTGTGAGTGACAGAGATCCCATTTTTATTGGAAATTTTTGGATAGAGTTATTTCCTTGTTTGGGTACTCAATTAGCTCATAGCTCATCTTATCATCCTCAATCTGATGGTCAAATTGAGATAGTAAATAAATGTTTGGAAGGATATCTTCGTTGCTTTGTATCTGATAAACAAACACAATGGGTCAAGTGGTTACCTCTCGCTGAATGGTGATATAACACTTCCTTCCATACTGCAACAAAAATGACCCCATTTATGGCACTTTATGGATATCAGCCACCATCCATCACATCATCTTTAAGAGAAAATTCGAAGGTTCAATAAGTGGAAGATCACACCGAGCATCAACAAGAAGTTCTCCAACTCTTAAAGGATAACCTAAATTTGGCACAAAATTGAATGACATAACAGTCAGATCAACATCACAGTGAGAGAATTTTTGATGTAGGAGACTAGGTATTTTTATGGCTACAACCATACAAAAAAATGTCCCTCAAGCAAGCTAATAAGGATAATAAATTATCGCCAAAGTACTATGGTCCTTACAAGGTGTTGCAAAATATTGGTACTATGACATACAAATTGGAGCTTCCTGCTTCTTCACGAGTGCATCTAGTTTTCCATGTTTCATGCTTAAAGAAGGTTATGGGTGAAAATATTCCAGTTCAAACAATATTGCTAGAACTTGACGAGGAAGGAAAAACCATATTGGAACCTGAAGCAGTCACGGAAACAAGAACTTGACAGCTACAGAATCGATCAATTTCAGAGTATCTCATCAAGTGGAAGAACTTACCCACAGAAGATTCTACATGGGAGGATGAGAATTTTATACAGAAGCACCCAGAGCTACTCAAGCATTCAGGACAACATGTTTTTGAAGGAGAGGGGCATGTTAGGTCCCTATATTACTAGTATAGTCTCTTGTTTTTGTTATTGTAACCCCCTTATTGTTATTTTTCTACCCTTGTAACCCCCATATTTTTATTATTGTGCCCTTAAATTAATATTTTTAGGTCAACTAGGATTACATTGTGGCCCCACTAGGATTACATTGTGACCCCATGGACTCCTATATATAGAAAGGAGGTTTTGTAATTTGTATCATCCAAGAATTTTTCATTCATGTAATGTATTGGAGGTTGCCCCCTCGAAGTGGCTTATTTATAAGGTGTTGATATCTCTTTTCTTCTATTTTTGGAGCTGGTTTCACAACACCAAAATTTGAGCATCCTTTCCCTATAGGTGACGGTGCAGGCAAGCACTAGATCCTCTACCCTTACCTTGGTGTATTTTCTTCGGCTAACTGTGGGCGTCGCCAGCCCTTATGGGACATTGTGCCAACACTCAAAATATATCTTCTCAAGGCCCAGTTACATTTGAGTGTGTGAGGACAATTAGGTCTTCTAGGATTTGAGTATCATAAGAAAAAAAAAAAAAAACATATTTTTTATTGACTAATCACACCAGATTAATCTAAAGGGAAAATGTATTTTATTTTTTCTTTGTTTTATGTATGCAATCGGAATTTTTCTTTGATTATAATCTCTATCCTCTCAAATATTTCCAAAGCCATACCTAGTTGACGCCAGAACGGACCCAACGGGACCTCGTCGATCTAGACGTCTTTTGGACCTCCCCCCATTACCGGGAGGGTTTCTAGGTCTTTCCTCATTTCGGCGTCAAAGACAGAACACATCCACCATTATTGGTTCATCCTTCATTGGAGCATCTTTAGTTGGGAACCCTAGTCAATCTCCAAACGCCACACCACACACCACTCCTCCCACAACCCCTAGAGGGTAGAGGAGTGCTACCCATTTGGGAAGCCAATTGAACACACAATAGGGTATGTCGCATATAAACCCTCTTCCTAGCCATAACATTTTTTTTTCACAAGTCACAATGGCTACAGTCTCGTAGTAACCTTTTCTAGCTTCGTTAAATCTATCAGATTTAACCAAGTTGACAAATCACCCCATTACACACAACCTCATATGGCCTCCCATGCCCACGAATCTCCCTTCGGACATTCCAAAGTTCAAAGGAAAGCAAGTGGAAGGCCTCAGAAATCATGTTATGAATTTCCACCTGTGGTGTTCGTCGAAAAACATCGTTGATGATACTATTCGACTGAGACTTTTTCAACGCATTTTGACTGGAGTAGTAGTGAAATGGAATGTGGAGTAACCCTTTGCTACACATGGAACCTTTAGCACCCTCAACACTGCATTCCTGAACTATATTCAATTACCCATCCACCATGATTCCGAAATGGAATTACTGACCCACTTTAGGCAAACCCCTGTCATCCATATCTCAGACCATCTCCATGAATGGCGATGTCATCGTAGTTTGTGCAAAGACAAACATGACGATCGAGTTCTGTTAGACTTGTTCCTAAAAAATCTCACCACAGAGATTTCAAAGGATGCAGCGCAACAAAAGCCCATATCGGAAGAGGATGCCATCAGTAAGGCCCAACAACTCGAGCTGATCTATACATTGTTAGGGTATATTTACAATATTCTATTGAATTCCCCGTGCCTACAAAATTACAAATAATTTCCAGGCGTGTCAAAATATGCAGACTGTTTAATTGGGTCATTGACCCAAAGCTACCCAAGCAGCAGTGTTCACAACCGCGGTTACACGTCTGATTCTACCCAAAACGTACCACAACCTGGCTACCAAAGTCATCACATGCCTCTGAAAAATTTGACCAATAGGGCATCACCGTATCACCATCAACACAGAGGACTCTATCCTACAGCTCAGGGGAGCCAGTATGCAGATTGACACACTTATGGAAGAGCTCCCCCCGAAAAACCATTTACAAAATAGGGACCACATTATGCTCAGTCCCCAGAACAAGACCCGCCAATGAAAAATAATGCATAGGTGAACTTTGTGCGACCTTCCAAAAACCTACCGCCCCAACCATATAACCAGGAGAATTATCCTCCTAACAAGGTTAAGAAAAAGGGAAAAAACAAGCCTAAAGATAATCTTAGACAGGGGGGAAAAGCCAAAAGTTCCCTTGGCAATCTCAGGCTTGAGGAAAATCCAACCAAAATAAAAACCAGGAGCCAAGTAATTTCCAAAGGAAAAACAAAAGTCAACCTCTCCGAACAAAGCAGTCTTGTTCAATCTATGGTGAGTATGACCATTACACTCACCACTGTCCCAACCTCCCTGAGCTGAAGAAGCTACAGAGCAACTGTGGACAAGGGGGATCCTCACAACAACCAACAGCGATGCAAGAACCTTTCCCCCATCAAGGGACAATTAGCACGGTGCAAAAAAATCCCGACGACTCCAAAAAGAATAGCCACAAAATCTACATAACTAGCGAGGAAATGTTTTCTTAGACACAGAATCAAAATTACGACACCCCACCAGACACCAACGCATCATGGGCTAGTACTAGTGCGCCAACAGCACCTTTGACCATATCAAATATGCCTATTAAACCTTTGCCAAAGATGGCTAAGGGACCAAGTAGGCGAGCATAAAAATATTCCAAAGCATCCCATAACTATAGAATTTTGGATGATCTAGCTCAATGTCACGCTTCCATGTCAGCTTTGGAAGTGTTACAGTAATGCCCAAAGCAATGGAAAGCCTTTATTTCTTCATTAGGCGCTATCGACCTTGTCGATACACGCCTAATGGATTTTGATTTAGACAAAGCCACCCCTAGGCTTCCCTCAATGGTCACCTTCCAGATATATTATCGATCCAAAACATTACCCTTCATTGATGTGTCATTAAAGAGGGTGCATCCACATGCATCATGTCAAAGAACGTTTGGAAGAAGTTAGGGTCTCCCGAACTAAAGCCATCAGACATCACGCTTAGATAATATGATGGTCGTCCTTCAACCCCCATTGGTCTCTGCCAAAATGGCATGGTCTGCTTAGCTAAAAATATGGTCCTTATAGACATTTAAGTCTTAGACACCCACTTGGACTATAATATACTCCTCAGTTGGAGTTATATGTACGCCATGTCTGTTGTAGACTCCTCTTTCTTCCGAACCATGATGTTCCCCCATGAGGACCGCATCTTTATTGTTGACCAATTGACATAGAGTGAAAATCAGCCCTAAAAAATACTAATTTCATTCTACTCTACTTAGATACATCCATGGACGTGCTTTCACTGTACCAAGAATATGGCCTCGGCCAATTCAAACTGTCGTCCATTCTAGGATTGTTCCTAGGAGATCCCCGTATTATACCTGCGTCATCACCTGATGTCACAAGGGCTCCAATGTGCATGATTTCCACATAAAGTACTGAATCTATTCTCGTCATGAACACAAGAAGTAATGACACCAAGTCCTCAACCAAAATAGCCTCTCTAGCCTACGCTGCTTCCCAAACCCCTTTCCTACCCCCCAGCTGGTTTCGTATCCCAGCAAGTTTTGGAAACGATGGTATTACCAAACAGATATTGCACAATAATAGTTTGGTACCTTATCCCCCCTACTAGGATAGGAGCCACATACCTCACTGCCATAAGGTTAAATCCCCTCAGTCCCGAGGAGGCCCCACTTGTTCAAGAAACTATCGAAAACATCCCTTCAAAGGAAACTACCATTGAGAAATCGATAATTTCGGCTAAGAAAACTGAGATAGGAAAGAGGGTGGAAACTCCTGCCATGCAATGGGAATCACCAGGTTGTGCCATATGTGATGTAGTAGGATACCCTACCCACATTTTCCCAGAGTTGGATGAATTAAAACCGCTCCATATTTCCGAGGCAGACATCACAACTCCACGTTCTCGTAAAAAGGAACTTGCCACCAAAGGTAACGGTAAAGAATTTCATACCAATCATGCATGTGCTATCTGTAGCAATTATGGGAACTATACCCATCATTTCCTAGAAATCCGGTGATATAGGGACACCTTACAAGTCATCGAGCAATCCTATCAAGAGGATCCCTCCACCCAGTCATCGAGAGATGAACCCCATACCATCATGTACCTTTAGGAGGAACGACGGTCACCAGAGAGATTCCCATTCATATTCCCCCCTCCTATCATATGCTGCACGTTGTGCGATGAACGTGGTCACTTCATCGAAGAATGTGCAGTCATGGATCTCATCCATAGATGGTATCCTATAGAATGATTTTATTACATTGGATTGTGGGTAACACAATTCACATGTCCTTTATGCGCTGACAACCACCTTCTGGAAAATTTCCACTATATCCCTTGATTCCGATTATCACGTGCTATTTTTCACTCAGCCATAGTCCGCCTCTCCCAAGAAGATGGCATAGACTCGGAATCCATGAACATATTGACAAGCCAAGAAGATGTGAGGAGAAGATCCATCCTCTTCCTATCAGCTAAAAAGCGACCAATCAGGGAACCCTCAGTTTCTCCCAACCGCTCTTTATAGAGAAGACCAACATGTGCGTTATGTAAAACATCCAATCATGTGGTGGACACTTGGCCTGATTTAGCAATGTTACAATGTTGGTACCCCACTAGACCACAAAATGAGCACGATGGAACTCCCATGTCTAGGCTATTTTTCCCAGTGTGTCAAGGTAATCACTGTGGACAACATTGTATGTATATCCCACAATTTTTTCCTCTCATTGATATGATTCATACAATAAAGAAGAAACAAGACAATGTTCTCAAACAATATATAAAATACATCACCTCAAGGCCAGTGACCTCACACCCACATCGGCGTGATGGGAAAACTGGGATAGTGCACCAACCAATCATGACCTAGGCCCAACCTAGGATAACATGTGGACTATGTGACCTAATTGACCACCAGTTCAATCAGTGCAACGAAATAAAGCCCCTCACAAATAGTTTTCACACAGTCTCTTCTCTGCCACAGAAACTTCTCTCTAACCAAGAGAAAGTCATGCGTACTTATTTCTAGATTTTTTCACACTCTCATCATAAAATTATATGTGAGCATATCCCCAAGCTCAGAGCAGCAAGAGGAGTGTTAATTATACACTCCCCAAAAGAGTTAGACACACCCAAGCCAACAACATGGAAATGGAAGAAAAAGGCCTCATCTTCTACTACAGATCCTTTCCAAGCATCCACATCTGGGATGAAGAGTAGTGTTGGTTCCTACACAATATACTCAATCGGCACAATGGTACCATGCACAATATACACTGGCCAGAATCACAAACTAGAGGCATGGCTACTAATGGGAATATTCAGGAACCTCTGCACTAGGCACAATTTCCACCAACAAGAAATTGACCATCCTAGCAGGGAACCCAACCTTGCGCTTACGTAAACTCCCATCACAAAGATTCTTCCCCCACCAAACGATAACAACATGATACACCATATACGATTCATATTATCATGTATAAGGACTATGACTCGAGTTGTCTTCACATCTTCCATAGGTGTCGAGTCAGCTGCAACTACGAGAGTAGTTGTACCTATGACAGTGCAGACCTAATTTGTCTACACTCTTTCAACCACGTCTGGTTCCACCACATCAACGATGGAATCCTTCTCGTGTCTCTCAACCAACTTCATGAGGATTGAACCTATTCAGCATAATCTTGTGCAGGATCAATCCCCCTTAGGATCCCCATTTCATTTAGATGAGGACATTCTAGTGTTAATGACAGAGCCAAAGTATCCATGGGATGAAATGCATCACCGTTCGCTTTTTCTCCCCAAGAACACGTTTAGTCCTGACAAGACAAAAGAACAAGAGATCTATGTGATCAAATCAAAATATTTCATCCCATCAGGAAAAGTTGATTGGTTCAAAAATCCCATCCCGGCACCCGATGCGTTCGAGGAAGGAAATATGTCAAACATCTCACCCATCATCAAGGTGAAAATATTCCAAAATCCTGCAAAGGTTGAATAAATCTCATTGGGGGCAGCATACTCCCTAGAAGAAATATCCTCTTATACCCAATTACTACAAGAGTATCGAAATATTTTCACGTGGGACTATGCAGAATTTCCTGGGCTTAATCCCACTATTGTAGAGCACCATATTGACACTTGGTCTAACGTACCTCCAGTGTGCAATAGACAACGTCAACTTCACCCATCAAAGGCAAAATCAATAAAAATAGAAATCAATAAGCTTCACAAAGTCGGGTTTATCTACCCCATTTCCTATACATCTTGGGTTTCCAACCCTATTCCTGTCATGAAAAAACAGGGCACCATATGCCATTCCACCGATTTTATGGATTTGAACAAAGCTTGTGCTAAGGAAAATTATCCCACCCCATTCATTCACTAGGTCATCAATTCTTGTGCAAGTCACGAGGCCCTCTCCTTTATGGATGGATTCTCTAGGTACAACCAAATTCAAATCCGCCATACAGACTGGTATAAAATTGTGTTCACCTCCGCCTGGGGCACATTCGCATACAAGGTAATGCCATTTGGCCTAAAACAAACTGGAGGCACCTTCCAAAAGGCAAATAAATATATATTTCATGACTTGGCACACCTTATCCTCGCCTACTTGGAAGACCTGACCGTCTGCTCCAAGAATTTCTCAGACCATCTTGAGGATCTGCGATTGGTATTCCAATGATGTCGTCAATAAAACCTACTCTTGAACCCCCTAAAGTGTGTCTTCTGCATCAGCACAGGTATACTCTTAGGTTTTATCATGTCCTATCCAGGGATGCCCATAGACCCCCTCAATTTCCAATCTATCAAATAAGTACATCCACCTCGAACCCTTAGGAAACTTCAAAGCCTCTAGGGGAAGGCCAATTTTTTGAGAAGCTTCATTCCAGATTATGCCACTTGTGCTCAAGGGTTCCTATGCCTCCTTCACCAAGACATCCCATTCAAATGGGATGATCACACCAAACTCGCACTCGATGCGTTGAAAGAAAATTTATCTTCAGCACCACTCATTAGTCCCCTAGACTATGACAAAGATTACATCCTGTATCTATCAAATTTCGAGTCTAATTTGGCCAGAGTTTTGATCTGGGAAGGCCCAAATGGGAAGGAGCACGTAATCCATTATGTTAGAAAAACCTTATTGGGCCTAGCATTAAGATATGAAGAAAAGACTTCCCTAGCATTAATACATGCAGTCCAGAAGCTTTGCCACTACATCATCTTAAAAACCACTACAGTTATCGCAGATATTAATCCCATCAAATACCTGCTCACATGCTGCCTAATAAACCCTAAGTATGCCCGCTGGATAGTCATTATCTAAGAATAAGAATTACAGTTTTTCTCCCCTAAAAGAAAAAAGGCGCTTACCTTAGCAGAGTTCATTACAAACCTCCCAAGGGATACCAAGGGATCACTAGTAAATGATTCGCTACCAGATGAGCATCTCTTCTTCGTAACAATTGATGAAACTTGGTACAGAGGCATTCTCCTCTTCCTACGAACTCAAAATTTCAGACCCCATCTCACTCAGGATGACTGTCAGTGCATACGCCATCAGGCACCTCGATATCTCGTCATGAGCAATGTTTTGTACCAACGGGGCATCGACACCATTTTACGTCGATCCCTCACTCACGACCAAGCGGAACAAGCCCTCAATGACTGCCACAGAGGTGCTTGCAGTGGCCACCTATATGGAATGGCCAATACCCAAAACATCCTATGGGTAGGATATTTTTGGCCCTCCATGTTTCGCGATTGCATTACAAGAGTAAAGATATGCGAGCGATTCCAATGCTTCGCTCATAAGGCAAGAGCCCCTCCCACTCCTCTGCACCCTTTCATCATTGTTGACCCCTTTTGTAAATGGGGAATCAACTTCATCAATTGTAATCCTGCATCATCCGACAATCATAAATATATCATAGTGGCTGTCAATTATTTCACCAAGTCGGACAGAGGCCATGCCCAGACATGACAACACTGCAAAAAACGCCACTCGATTTCCGTTTAACCATCTAATTTCCTGGTATGATGTTCCCAAAGAGTTAATATCTGACCATGGGAAACACTTCGAGAATCAAGTTTTCGAGGAGCTATCTCACCACCTCGGATTCACCCACAAGTTCGCTTCACCATACTACCCCCAATCCAATGGATAGGTAGAAGTTGTAAAAAAAGTCTTCAAAATTATGTTACAACGCATGGTGAATAACCGTAAAACCAACTGGCACCATATGCTTTTCTCCCCCCTATGGGCATACCGCATGACTGTCAAGACGTCCACTGGTTTCACTCCCTTCCACTTGGTATACAGGCTTGAAGTCGTGATTCCCATAGAACTCCTCGATGATACCAAATTTTCATGCTGCCATTGAACTCCTCGATGATACCCATCCTCTAGAACAATGCCTAGTACAACTAGGGCTCGTTGAAGAAAGCCAACGACAGTCACTGCAACACAAATAGGCCCATAAGAAAATGGTAAAAACATCATTCGACCGCCACATCAACCCTCGCTCATTCACCGAGAGAGAACTAGTCCTCCACTATGATGTCGCAAAAGAATCCCTAGTGCTAGGAAAGTTTGAAACCTTGTGGAAAGGACCCTACATCATAAAACATTGCCTCTTCCAGGGGGCATACACCTTGATGGAACTGGATGGGACATGCCTCAGCATCCTCGTCAATGGCCTTTAACTCAAGAAGTTCTACGCATAAGGGCCAAGTAGGCCCTGCCCTAGAGTCAACGTACAAACCCAACCACTTTGAAATTTTGACCAAAAAGCTTGTTAAAAAACAAGCTCGAGTGCCAAAATGGATTACCAACCCAAACCTTACTTCGGATTTGCTAATGGAGCATCAAGATGGTCTCAAAGTTTAGTAGTAGCAACCTAGGTTATCTATCACCCTGACCGATCACCACTCAACACAAACGATGTGTGTCTCGATTCAACAACAAAAAATCAGGCAAAATATGATGCCGTCATAGGACTTATCTGTGACGCCCTCCATTAAGGCATACACCATATGCATGTCTACATCGATTCCTAGTTAGTAGTGTCGCATTTAAACCAAACATTTGAGATTCGAGATTCACATTTATGTAGAAGTTATTTTCGTGAAAAAAGATTAAGCAGACAATTTGACTACATTGCATTCACACATGTACCAAGCAGTGTAACCAAACAACTAATTCCACTTCTAACAATATTCTAAACTGGAATGCATCATGAATAAGCCATCATACATGAAAAACAAAAAACATAGAAAACATAGATATCCATCAGCATAACATAAATCCGTAAGCAGAAAAAAAGGGCACACTATGTAGAGCCACAAAAAATATCTCTCATATATATATCAAATGTATGTGTCTGAGTACAAAAATGTTGTCTCTGACCCATTGGTCAGCCCAAAAAGATAGACCAACAAGTCATCAAACATATGGGGGGAATCTTCATAATGAGTTCTTTCCACGTGTACAAAAAAGACTCTAGGGCGATGCTCCCCTAGGTGGGGCACCTGGACCCACTTCCGCTCTTGGTACCACTACTGGAGCCACCGTCAACACCGAGACTGCCACCCGATGTAAAAATGGCCTATATTCTCTCTCTCGAGCCATCAAGGTCTCCAGCCATAGTTCCTCAAGGTCATCCAAGAGCCTAGAGATGGCATCCCCTGGGTCAAGCGATCCACTTGATCCCAGGCATCCTCTAGAACTAACATCCATGTGGTCAGCTCAACAGCATGAGCTTGTGCCGCATCCACTCGAGCCTCCGCTGCCTTAGCACGAGTTCGCTCAGCGGTAGTCTTGGCAGCATCCAAGTTGCTACCCTCCCCTGAAGGGTCGACCTAACCATTAAGTCTCCCACCCTGAGGCTATGCAGGATCTCCTCCCAGCCCCCCACAAGCTCCTCGAGGTCTCCTAAGAGGACCGTGACCAACCAATTGAGCCACAGGGCAACCAACCTCTCCAAAATCTACAAGAGTAACCAAAAATATGTCAGTGTTAGCATAAAAACACATGTCAAGATAAATAGTCAAATAAATGCAAAAAACAAAAGCATACCTGATGGCCGCCAAACATAGCTAGGAGGGAGACCCATCTTTGGATCCCCCCGAAAGTCCACCCTGCATACGAGAATGGCAAAAACATCTACAGGTTGGCCTCAAACCAGGCCTCCATCATGGCATTCCAGTAATGCCCCACCATACCCAGACCTTCTTGTGGCATCACGGGAGCCCACCTCCTCATACAAGGCTCCCGTGGCCCCCCATAGGCATCGCCACCACCTATCTCAACATCACCACCTGCTTGTACATGATGTTGCATAAAATTATAGCATATGCAAAGATTTTTGATCCATCCCAGATCTTGTAAAGTTGTGCCAACATCTCGTCATAGGAGAAATGGGAAAAGTCAAAAAAATGCCCGGCCCTCAGCCGACGCAAGAGTCCAACCTCTGGGCCCGATGCACATTGTTGAGCCGATGACCTTGCATGTCATACGATATCCTCTAGAGCACATCTCTCGGCCATATGTGTCACTGATGCAATGGCTTTGCACCCCTCCATAAGGGGCACCCTACCACAATGCCGCATCTGGAACTGCTCAAAATCCACTCTCCCAAAAGGGAGGGGAAAATGCAGCGCCTCACCTTGAGGCAGAAACCTGGTCACAAATTATATATCCATCTCAGGATGGATAACAAGGCCACAACCATTCAGCACAATCACCTTGCACCGCATGTTCCAATGCTCAATCAGGTAACACAAGAGTTGGTCTTGTGACCGAAGATGGTCGTTCTCCACAAACTTGAGGAGACCCCACTGTGCCAACTGTTGACATGCCTGACTGTTGGCGGCTAAAGAAGTATAGAGCTCAAGCCAATCCCGCTCCCTCCAAAACATCCTATCATCCAAAAAGGAGCACATCAGCAGCATAAAAGCATCAGTAAAGTAGGAAAAATTTTCAAAATTTGGACAAAATCCTGTATTTCTCACAGGCACACAGAAGGCGTGCCCAAGGATGAGAAAATCACGCATAAGGCAAGCTCTTACCTTGATTTCTCACGCAAAAGGCATGTTTTTACCTTGATCGCCCGCACAGTCCAGGGTAAAACAAGCTCAAGATCCATACAAACCAATATTGTACAGACCCCGACACCCTCAGACTAAAAAAAATTAAATGCAGGAAATCATGGAGTTTACCTCAAGGTAATATTGCTAATCCCTAGTACTCAGGCTAACCGCAACGGCAAGAACTACTCCATAAAAGCCTCAGACCTCTCAAAACTCAATAGACACAAATGAATTTAATTAGGGCCATATTCACCTATATATCTCCCTTTTCAAAAACTTTGTATGACCATAAAGAGAGCTTAGAAGCCCGATCACCAGACTAAAATTAGCACTGCAATCAGCAGTCCATAACACACAAAGGCGATGCCACACATTCACACCCCTGAAAAAAATAAATTTTCAGCGCCAACAGGTATTCCCTCTCTCATCTTCCTTTAAAAAAAAGCACATGTATTTCAATAATATTTGATAAGGAATATGCTTTCACTTGTGGTAGTTGTTTTTTAACATAAAACACAAACCAACCACAACTCCATCCAATAAAAGTTCCATAGCAGGTATCATTCTACCCCCAGCATGATAGAGTCCCCCCCCAAAAAAAAAACTTTGCATACCCTGACATCATTTCTCCATCAGAAATCATCCATAGGTTCGACACACACGACCATGTTTATCATCACCTCACCTTGTACATGATAAACATCCTCGTTGATCAGTAGAGCCTCCCAACCCCCCCACCCCCCACATGGCACTCATTACCCACAGTAGACCATATATCACGGAAAAAGTGATGCCATGGCCATACCGCTTTAGTCTGGGAAGCCCCTCATGCTCATTCAGTCATCATGCATAAGGTCAAGTTTTACCATACGAAATAAAACCCCTTTCCCAGATGATCATGTTGTACAAGAAGATCAAAAGCACACTACCACACCTCACATTTCACCCACCATACCTACATGAATATAATCCCATCTACGATAATTTTTCATCGGCTTCATCAAAATCACACATGAGACCAACCAATGGGCCCCCCACCCTTAGAAAAACACCTTCCTAACACCCTGAGTGAGCGAACACTTTCATGTTTTGGGGCACCTGTCTCTATTTTTTTATACAAACCAAACCCCATTATTTCATTCTTTTAGAAAGTGTGCAAGAATGCAAACGATGCACTATGTCCCCCACCCACTCATTCATTTTTTCTCCCATGGCAGCAGTACCTGACCACCCTTCTTTGAAGTATACCACCCTCACGCAAAAAAAACTATGACATTCATAATGGGAGCTACATTCAAGTCTCTCTCTCTCTCTGCACACAGTATACATAAAATAAACTATAATGTATTTCAACTATACAGTTCTTCCTAGACCTCACACATTAGGGGGCAACTGTTATCATTGGAAATCGTACAAGAAAAGGTGACGTTATTTAATTTTAGGTAGAAGAATCTACAGGGTTGAGAGACATTAGAGAATCTAAAAGTATTTAAAAATTCTCTAAGGTCTGAGGAAAAATAAAATTGCATACAAGAAGGACTATTCAAATATAAATCCTTCGATGAACGCGCCTTACGCGCCTTTTGACCCAAAAAGTGTGGAATCCTAGGAGTGGCAGAAGTCATTTTCCGAGACCACAAGGCACACTCCAAGACATTGATTCCACACTTGAAACCACCTAAGGACAAGCACCGAAGCCTCCTTAGGACAATAAGGGAGCACTCAATGGAATAAATGTGGCACACAATGGAATCACCCTCCTCTCTTGGTTCACTATCCACAATGGACCAAGACAGGGAAGGAGGATTTGAATTCTCCTATAAGAGGCCACCAAGAGACGAAAAACTTGAGAGCACATTTTTATGTTGGCTATAATTTCCCCAAGCAAACCAGTAGTGTGTGATATGGAGTAGAGATAGAGGGGACTCAGTAGTTGGCCATGTAACAACTCCTATCCACCATAGTAGAGAGAGGGAGACTTTGTGCCAAGGAAACTCAGAAGTAAAGACATCCTTGCATCGGGACTTAGAACCTCAAGTTCTAAGGGCCCCTTGGCAAGTGGGTTAAAGTTTCATCTTCATTTCCTGCCAGCACACAATAAGAGAGGACGTAAGCGACACCGTTCAGATTATTGAAGTTGTTTGACTCTATTCAGAGCTTTTGTGTTATTTGTTTTAGTTTTAGTTTAATTTTATGTTTGAATATGCATGCTATTTCTTTATCTATTTTGTTTATGTTCTAGCATGCTCCACTAACTTGCTTGATTCCATATATTTTCTGCGTGTGACCAGTAACTTAATATGGAATACCACACCCCTTAAGTTGGTGTGATTACGTACATATGTGCACCAAACACACTAACACACTCTCGAACTTCTCTGCAATGCCTTCTCGCCAGCGTATTCGACCCATCTAAGGCAGCAGGAGAGGCTCCCTTCCGCGACACACTCACCATGGGTCCCTTCGCATTCGCTTAGTGGAATAAATAATGGAGGCCTATGTCGGCTCAAGTCCCTCTACCCTTCCTCCTCTCAATCACACTCTAGCCCTTGAGGTTGATTTGGGCCATCTCCCAAATGCAAACCCTCACAAATCTCATCTCAACCATCAGGCAGGAAAGAAACGGAGGCAAAAATCAACCATTCTAGTTTCTCTGCTACCCCTGCCATGGAAATTGATTAGTCTACCTATCAAGATCCCAACAACAGAGGATATTGGGGTTTGGAATCTTTCTCTGAATGGAATTTGGCACAGATTTGATGCGGTGGTTGTCCCGGCCATGGTTGCATCTCCCTCAGGCCAACCTCGACCTCCACCTCCCCCAACTGTTGAAGAGGAAGCCATCCTCCGAGAGTATGGATGCCTAGTGATGGAAGAAATTCATGAAGAAGAATATGATAGAAAAGGAATTCGGTATCTCCTTTTCTAGGTTCCAGTTTCTAGTATGTTTATGCATGTCTTTTACAACTTTTTTTGCCTACTTTAGGGTTCTAGATAGATAGGAGGACAATGATATACTCATAACATACAAGAGATGGTTTCCTTGATAGGGAAACACCTTTTTTTGATATTTTTGAGCCAAAATCCGATAGGTATAAGCTAATTAACAAAAGTATAACTTACAAAAAAAAACCATACTCAACACAATTATTTGAGTGGTTGATGAATTAAAATTGACAGTGGATGGTGGATTTTCTAGACTCTTCCATGGATTGGAATCAATGCATAACAATGATGACATTAGCTCCACTATACCATACTAGAGTCAACTCACTTTTCCTAATTCCTTCATCATATCTAAGACAAATGACCTTTTTTGTCTTTCTCATGACACCCTATGGGAGGAAAAACTAATCATAGGTCATTATGACACAATTCCTATATCGGATAGAGTCTCCCTTATTCACGTGGGGGAGGTACAATAAAATTTATTAGGAGGATTCATAGGGAAACACTATTGGTACGATAGTTAATGTGCGACAATGGATCCATATAACTCGACCTAGACAAACACACCCTCAAAACCAAAAACTATGGAGAAAATCTAGAATCATAGGAAATGTGTTAGGTCCCTATATTACTAGTATAGGCCATTATTATGTTAGTGTAGCCCCACTTATTGTTATTTTTGTACCCCTGTAACCCCCATATTTTTATTATTGTGCCCTTACATTATTATTGTCAGGTCGGCTAGGATTACATTGTGGCCCACAAGGATTATATTGTGGCCCATGGACTCCTATATATAGAAGGAGGTTTTGTTCATTTGTATCATCCAAGAATTGTTCAATTATGTAATGTATTGGAGGTTTCCCCCTCGAAGTTTCTTACTTCTAAGGCGTTGATATCTCTTTTGTTCTATTTTTGGAGCTGGTTACACAACATTTGGTATCAGAGCTTTGGATTCTAGGGTTTCGCTGCTCCAAACAGGTCATCGTGGAATTTTTGCTATAACTTTTTTTCTAAGAAGTTTCAGAAGCTGAAATTTTTAGGGTGCAAATCCAAAATCCTGAGGAAGATTTTCTAGAAATTTCAGAGCTTGGTTCGTAATATTTTCGGAAATATGATCTATGGACGTTAGGTCTTTTTTCAAGCTCCTAAATAGGTCATTGTGGAATTTGCGCTATAAATTTTTTTCTACTGAGGTTTAGAATCTAAAATGTTTATGGTGCGAAGCTGAAATCATAAGGAAACTCGTCAAAAAATTTTAGAACTTGGTTTGCAATATTTTCGGAGATATGATCTGTGGAAGGTAGTGCTTTTTCAGGCTCCCGAATTTCATCTCAAAGAGGTGATCATGGGAAAATTTCAATAACTCTCTCTTTGAGCATTGGATTGGAGTGCCGTAAAAATTGCTCACAAGTAAATGGAATTTAGTTTCTTGGCTATCAATTTCAGAGCCGAAGGATGAAAAAGTGATACGTGGCAAGCCATACAAGTTCGCTATACTGAACCAGTCCTTAATTAGGTCATTGTGGGAGATTGGACATAACTTTGTCTTGGAGAATCCAAATCAAGTCATACCTGTGGCATTAAAAAGAGAATTTAGAGGGTGACTTCGGTGCTGAATTTCAGATATTGAAGAGCCACAATCATAGAGATAATTCAATTTCAATATCGAGCTCCTCAAAAGCAAGTAAAAGGTGTGTAATTTTTTTTCGAATTGCATAAGTCTTGTTTGAAGAATCAAGTTGAATTGATTGAAAGGGCATATTGTAGAATAGATATCAGTATTGAATTATAAAATGGCCCCTAAAAAGAATTAAACACCCATTAAGCCTTTGTAAAGCTCTACTATGACTCATGAAGACAAAGAATGGCAACATGACATATCAAAATTACAAGAGCAAGTGCAACAAATTTCGCTCTCGCAAAGAGCAACAAAAAATGACATGGAAGTTTTGAAGAAATGCGTGGAAACTAAGATGGATGGTTTGAAAAAAGGCGTGGAATATAAGATAGATGGCATGGAGGCTGGCATGGAATCTAAGATGGATGACATGGAAGCTAAGATCGATGAGAAAATGGAAAACATGAAGAATGTTCTAAAAGCGGACATGGAAGGTTTGAAAAAGTTGATACAAGAAACATTTCCTAATGGTGAAAAGATAGTAGAAGAACCTCATGATGAGAACAAAATAAATGTTAATCGTCATTTCATAAACTCTAATGTTGGCGGGAAGAACCACCATATTCCAAAGATGGATATGAGGAAGTTTGATGGAAAGGATCCTGTAACATGGATACTATAGATGGAGCAATATTTTGATCTCCATAACGTGCAAAACACACAAAAGGTACGCATTGCAACTTTACATTTAGAACAAAATACATTTGGATGGTATCGATGGCTTTGCTCCCGTAAAAAAATTGTCACTTGGTCAATTTTTACGGAGGAAATGATAGCACATTATGAGGATACAAAGAGCAACACCTTCTTTAGCCAATTGATAAATCTCAAACAAAAGGGTTTAGTGGGGCAGCACATTGAGGACTTCCAAAAATTGAATATAAGGGTAACTAATATTCCAGAGGAACACAGGATTGATCTCTTCATAGGCACTTTAAAGGATAACATCCAACATGAAGTTTGCATTCTGGAACCTGATTCATTGGAGAAGGCATTCAGGTTGGCAAGAAAAGTTGAATGTAAAATTATGGCGACAAGGAAGCCTACCACTCAATTCTATAAAGAAGGAAGTGTTTCTACGCCTATATTTCCACAACCTACAAGGTTGACACCACAACAATTGGAAGAAAAAAGAGAAAAAGGGCTTTGCTACAGTTGTGATAGCAAATACACTAAAGGTCATAAGTGTCTTGAGAAGAAATTATTTTACATAGATTGTGAAGAGGAAGAAGAAAATGAACAAGAAGAGGATATACACCAGGAACCAGCCCTAGAAGAGGAAGAAATGAATCCGACCATGTCGTGTAATGCACTGGTAGGAATTACCACTCCTCAAACTCTCAAGATAGAAGGACAAATCAAGAAGAAAAAGGTAATAGTGTTGATTGATTCAGGTAGCACCCATAATTTTATTCATTGTAAGGTAGCCAAGGAATTAAATTGTTTCCTATACCCAGCACCAGAATGCCAAGTGATGGTTGCAAATGGAGGAACTATAAATTGCTCTTGGAAATGCCATAATATCAAGCTAACCATGGGGGAATATGTATTGACTAGTCCAATGCTTTCCATTCCTATGGGAGGTGCTGATGTTGTACTAGGAGTACAATGGTTACAATCTTTGGGGACGGTAGCTTTTAATTTTCAAGAACTTTTCTTGAAATTTTTTTCAAAAGGAAAGGAAGTCGAATTACGGGGTATTGAAGGGAAGATAGGAAGGATAATAAGCTCTAATGTCATGACAAAGCTTCTAAAGAAAGAACAACGAGGTGTAATTGCACAATTATGCTCACTAGAAGTTCCGACATCAAAATCATCTATTTCTGCAGATCTCCAACAAGTCTTGGACAATCATTCCAAGGTGTTAGAAACTCCCAAAGGACTCCCACCTATTCGTGATCATGATCATGCTATTCATTTGATTCCAGGAAGTGTTCCTCCAAACATCAGGCCTTATAGATATCCTTACTTCCAAAAGAGCGAAATTGAACGTATAATTGCAGAAATGTTAGAGGCGGGTATAATTCAACCCAGTCAAAGTTCTTTCTCTGCTCCTGTAGTATTGGTACACAAGAAGGATGGATCATGGCGAATGTGTCCGGATTATAGGGAGCTCAATAAGCTCACCATTAAAGGCAAATTTCCCATTCCTGTGATTGATGAATTATTGGATGAATTACATGGAGCAATTTATTTTACCAAGTTGGATCTTCGTTCAGGATATCATCAAATTAGAATGAAGACTGAAGATATTCCAAAAGCAGCATTTCAAACTCATGAGGGTCATTATGAATTTTTGGTCATGCCTTTTGGCCTTACCAATGCACCTTCTACATTTCAAGGGTTGATGAATTCCATTTTCAAACCCTTCCTTAGAAAATTTGTGCTAGTATTTTTGATGATATACTAATCTACAGCAGGTCTTGGAAGGATCATGTTGAACATGTTGACAGGGTGCTCAAACTATTGCAGGAGAAACAATTATATGCAAAAAAATCTGAATGTTTCTTTGGAGTACAAGGGGTGGAATATCTGGGTCATATTGTATCTCACAAGGGTGTTAAAGTAGACCCTAACAAAATTAAAGCCATTAAGGAATGGAAAGTCCCCACAACCATAAAGCAGTTGCGAGGATTTCTCGGGTTAACAGGGTATTATCGCAAGTTTGTTAAGAATTGTGGGAGAATAGCAGCACCTCTAACAACATTATTGAAGAAAGATGCATTTTCATGGACTCCTGAAGCAACTAAGGCCTTTGAACGTCTTAAAGAGGCAATGTGCCTAGCACCGGTCTTAGCTACACGAGACTTCACAAAAACCTTTATTGTGGAATGTGATGCCTCGGGAAATGGAATTGGTGCAGTTTTAATGCAGGAAGGAAGACCCATTGCTTTTGAAAGTCGTCCAATCAAAGGAAAGTATTTACAGAAACCTATTTATGAGAAGGAAATGTTAGCAATACTACATGCACTAAAGAAATGGCGAACTTACCTAATGGAAAGACACTTCAAGGTAAAAACTGATCATGATAGTCTTAAACACTTTTTGGAACAAAGACTATCTTCAGAAGAGCAGCAAAAATGGGTCACAAAGATGTTGGGTTATGACTTTGAAATAATCTACAAAAGAGGAAAGCTTAATGTTGTTGCAGATGCACTCTCAAGAAAGAATGAAGAGGTGGAAGCATTGCTTTGTGCCATTTCTATTATCCAACCATATTGGATAACTGAAGCAAGAGATGAATGGAAGAAGGACAAAGATGTATGGACACTCATTCAAAAGTTGCAGCAAGAACCTAGTACATCTAATACATTTATTTGGAAAAATGATTCCTTATGGTACAAAGATCGCTTATATCTTTGTAAGAATTCCCAACTAAAACAAAATATTCTTCTGGAATTGCACACTTCTCCTTTAGGAGGACACTCAGGATTTTTAAAAACTTACCACAGGGTGAAGAAAGAATTTTTTTGGGATGGCCTTAAATCTGATATTCAAAATTTTGTAGCGGAATGTTTGGTTTTCCAGCAGAATAAAGTTGAGACAATTAAGACCCCGAGTCTTCTACAACCTTTATCCATTCCAAGTCAACGTTGGGAGGAGATTTCAATGGATTTTATCACAGGTTTACCTAAGTCCGAAGGAAAGAGTGTCATCATGATGGTAGTTGATAGACTTACCAAGTATGCACACTTTTGTGCATTATCTCATCCATTTAAAGCAAGTACAGTTGCTACTACATTTATGGACAGAATTCAAAAGCTACATGGAAGCCAAGGGTTATTGTGAGCGACAGAGATCCCATTTTTACTGGAAATTTTTGGACGGAGTTATTTTCTTGTTTGGGTACTCAATTAGCTCATAGCTCATCTTATCATCCTCAATCTGATGGTCAAACTGAGATAGTAAATAAATGTTTGAAGGATATCTTCGTTGTTTTGTATTTGATAAACAAACACAATGGGTCAAGTGGTTACCTCTCGCTGAATGGTGGTATAACACTTCCTTCCATACTGCAGCAAAAATGACCCCATTTATGGCACTTTATGGATATCATCCACCATCCATCACATCATCTTTAAGGGAAAATTCCAAGGTTCAAGCAGTGGAAGATCACATCGAGCATCAGCAAGAAGTTCTCCAACTCTTAAAGGATAACCTGAATTTGGCACAAAATCGAATGAAACAACAGGCATATCAACATCGCAA
This sequence comes from Pinus albicaulis, assembly GCA_034641835.2. NCBI lineage: Eukaryota > Viridiplantae > Streptophyta > Pinopsida > Pinales > Pinaceae > Pinus > Pinus albicaulis. The sequence goes on along the minus strand of CM076582.1, from coordinate 844,272,288 downwards.
CGAGAGAAGTTTTGATGTAGGAGATTGGGTATTTTTACAGCTACAACCATACAAACAAATGTCCCTCAAGCAAGCTAAGAAGGATAATAAATTATCTCCAAAGTACTATGGTCCTTACAAGGTGCTGCAAAAGATTGGTACTATGGCATAGAAATTGGAGCTTCCTGCTTCTTCGCGAGTACATCCAGTTTTCCATGTTTCAAGCTTAAAGAAGGTTATAGGTGAAAATATTCAAGTTCAAACAATATTGCTAGAACTTGATGAGGAAGGAAAAGTCATATTGGAACCTAAAGCGGTCATGGAAACAAGAACTCGACAACTACGGAATCTATCAATTTCAGAGTATCTCATCAAGTGGAAGAACTTACCCACTGAATATTCTACACGGGAGGATGAGAATTTTATATAAAAGCACCCAGAGCTACTCAAGCGTTGAGGACAACACTTTTTTTTAAGGAGAGGGGCATGTTAGGTCCCTATATTACTAGTATAGGCCCTTATTATGTTAGTGTAGCCCCACTTATTGTTATTGTTGTACCCCTGTAACCCCCATATTGTTATTATTGTGCCCTTACATTATTATTGCTAGGTTGGCTAGGATTACATTGTGGCCCACTAGGATTATATTGTGGCCCATGGACTCGTATATATAGAAGGAGGTTTTTTTAATTTGTATCATCCAAGAATTGTTCATTTATGTAATGTATTGGAGGTTGCCCCCTCGAAGTGGCTTATTTCTAAGGCATTGATATCTCTTTTATTCTATTTTTGGAGCTGGTTACACAACAAAATGTGTGAATTTTTGTGCTAAAGAACCAAACCTAGTGTGGGGGGAAGACATAAAAATAAAAGAGATTCGTTAAATGGATAAAGAAATTATTTTTAATATATTTTCTAGCAACATAAGGTCAAGGAACACTTGTAAGAAGTGGAAAACATAAAATATTTTGGTACTTTAGTGTATTCTCCAAGACGCATGATTTTGGCATGAGGATTGACGATTTATTTCATAAATTATTGCAATGAAGTAAATTGGGTTCTTCAAACTAGGTGGTATTGGAGTTCTCAAATTCATTTTCTAAATAAGTAGAAAATGGACTTTTAGGCGAAGACAAAAAATGGAGGTTATTCCTATTTGGCTCTAAATCCCAAACATGTACCACACCTTACAGTTTGAGGGTTTATTTCAAGAAATTAGTATCATTTTGGGTTTCTTATATAAATCCAATACATCCTTTTGATCTTCTAGATATATGGGGGTGTCCAAGATATTGGTCGAACTCAATATCTATAGGGATTTAGATAATTTTATCACTATTATATGTAAGAACTTAATCTCTACAAATGAATTTGACTATGATAATACTCCATTAAGTGTGGAATATGTCATTATTATTTTCATTTGAATTTGGATTGAATATAAGGTGCAAAGATGTAGAAATGGTTTCATGAGGACAAGTAGTGGTCAAAGACTCATCCATCTTCTCACAAGCACTCTCCCTCTAGACCCGAGGGATTAGCTAACCCCTTTGACCTGGTATCCAAGAGGTAGTTGTGCCATCTTTGGATCAAGTCCAACATATGACTATTTTGATGATAAAAAAATTAGATATAAATTTCGCCTCTGCCCCGTTTGAAAATTCCTTAAATATTTTCTAGTCTCAAATTTGGGTCATTAGATTTATCTACTTTTGGTCTTATTCTTGACCACATAAATGAATTTATATCTAGGTTTTTTGGGCTATTTGGATCCCAACCTTCCCGTTTAATTCCAACTCCCCTTTTTGTATTTAATATAAAGCCCCACCTTTGATTCCCCCTAAATCAGATCCCCACCTAGACACCCTAAGTATTCCTTCCATATCAAATGCACCATCCATATCCCTACAACCTAAATATAATATAAGATTAAAAAATAAATGAATACACTATCAAAATGTAGGATTAGATGGAGTTTACTTCTCATATGAAGTTTTAGAAAGGACGCCCACTCATAAGGGTAGGAAATCCTTCATATCCATTGCCAAAAACTAGGAAGGCTGTGAAATTTGATTTTAGAAACAACATTATCCATGCAAATACCAAGTTATGCCACAATTTTTCCATCAACAAAAATGTCACAAAATCCATTTAGGTCATAAATAAGGAAAATGGACCATATGATGCCACCTATAAAGTGAAGGAATGTCTCATTTTAATAACTTATTTAAGGATGATTATTGGGCCGCTATTGATGGTGTAATGCTCTACTTTATCCTATAAGGCTAATTTTGATTAGTGTTTAATTAAACTGCGAATATTGACTTATAAATATTGATTAGTAATTAAACTTTGGTTCTATATGCTTCCCATTTTGGAGTTTTGATACAATATTTAGATACCAACTATCTTCAAAGAGTTTTTCCAACACATGTTCCCTAAAATTAACCCTCAAGGGTACTAGGGAGAAGATTTGTGGCATATTTCTTAGTGCATTAACCACCACATTCTACTTTCCCTTAATGTATGAGATCCGAAAATCATACTCACTCATGAATTGGCTCCACAACCTCTGTCTAGCATTCAAATCCCTCTGAGTGAAGAGGTGATTCAAGCTTTAATGATCATTTATTAACCCAAAGCTTCTCCCAATGAGAAAGTTTCTCCATAGTTTTAAAGCTAACATCACCGTTGCTAACTCAAAGTCATGGGTAGCATAAAACTCTTCATGTTTCTTCAATTTTCTAGATGTGTAAGCTATTATTCCACCTTCTTGCAACGAATTTTCTCCCAATCCTTGCTTTGAAGCATATGTGTAGACAATGAAGTCCTTTTCCATGTCAGGCACTCGAAGGATTGGTGCACTAGTTAGTAATATATTTAGTTTGGGGAATGAAGTGTTTCATTCATATGTCCATTCATATGTAACCCCTTTTAGTTGTAATTTGGTGATGGGTTTTGCAATATTTGAAAACCCTTCCACAAATTTGCGATAATAACCTTCTAGCTCAATGAAGTTACGCACCTCTTGAGAATTTTTCAGCACTCTCCAATCCATTATGGCCTTTACCTTTTCTGTGTCAACTGAAATCCCTTCTCCTAAAATGATGTGCCCAAGATAATGAATTATCTTTTGAAATAAGGAACATATTGATGATTTTCCATATAAGTGATTTTCCCTTAAGCAGGTCAATACAACCCTGAATTTCTCTTCATGCTCTTTTTCATTCTTGGAATACACAAGAGTATCATCTAAAAATGCTTACAAAAATTGCTCCAAATACTTCCTAAACACACCATTCATAAGATTGATGAATACTGCTGGTGCATTGGTCAAACCAAATGCTACAACTACAAACTTGTAGTGGCAAAATCGAGTCTGAAATGCATATTTTGGGATGTCACCTTCCTTAATCCTCAATTGGTGGTATCCAAATCACAAGTCGATCTTTGAGAAAACCGTTACACCCTTCATTTGGTCAAATAGATCACCCATTATAGTTATTGGGTACCTATTCCTTATTGTGGCACGATTCAAGTCCCTATAATATATGCATAGCCTTAAGAAACAATCCTTATTCTTAACGAAAATCACTAGTGCACCCCAAGGTGAAATACTAGGTCTAATAAATCCCAAGTATAAAATCTCTTTTAACTGCATCTGCAAATCACAAAGTTTTGGGGGTGTCATCCTATAGGTTTCCTTGGAGAGTGGTTCTCCACTAGGTTTTATGTTGATTCTGATATCAATCTCCCTCACAGATGGTAATCCATTCAATTCGTTAAGTAAAATATCCTCAAATTCTTACAAAACTGGATACTGAACTAGGGAGGGTAGTTTTTCGTCACTTACAAACCCAACCACATATAATTTAAAACCTTTCCAGAGACAACGTTTTACCTTCATCGTGGAGATGAATCATAGGGGCACTACTATCTTAATACCAAAAATATCAATTGACCTATCTTCATCATATAAGAAAATCACCTTCTTTTTGAAATAATTGACCAAAGCTCGATGAGCTTCTAGCCAGTCCATTCTGATGATTACATCGTACATCGCCAATGTTGTGATGTATGCTTTCTACTTAGTTATAAACACCCTAAGGTTCACTTTACATTGGTCAACACTAGGTCCTACTTCTTGTTTTATCCTAAAAGCCATTTCAACTTTTTTAAAGCCATCATGCTCATAGGCTGCCAACCAACATTTTTCTAATTCAATTGGTGAAATGAAACTATCTGTAGCACCATAATCAAACAAAATTTTAAATTTTACATTTTTTATCATACCTAAGGTTTCTTAAATGATATATTGGTGTTTAACTTGTTGGTTATCAACTACTGCATAGATTCGAAGGTGGTTTCTTGCTTCCCCCATTAGTGTTTTTTCTTCTCTATGGTTTTTTCTAGTTTACAACTCAGCACAGTCATGTTGATAATGAGGTCCCCCACATCCCCAACAAGTGATGTGAGGTAGAATCCAAAAAAACATTGTGGAGTTCTTTGGAAATATATCCTTCCAATGAGACCCCTTCCCCTGCTTGTGGTTCCTCTTGTCTCACCTTGATTTCCATGAGTCCTAAAAGCAGGTGGTGAAGTTGCACTAGAAACCATTTAAATCCCCATTGTCAGTGCTCTAGGTAGAACCCTATTTCTATATAGCAGTGGCCTCAAAATTCCTCCCTTAGAGAAGGTACGAGGGGCCTTCCCCATAAACCTTAGTTGTTTTGTAATTGATCTTCAACATAACAAGCATGTTCCACAAATTATGAAACCAAGGATGGATTCCACATCCGCACCATTTCATTAATATTAGGGTTCAATCCATAAATGAAATGATATTATTGGTGTTGATCATTTTCCATGTAGGATACATACTTGACAATTCCATGAATCTGATCTCGTATTCCTCTACTGTGCAGTTTCCCTGTACCAAAGCATGGAAGGCTCCTACCCGTTTCTCTTCATAATATGTTGGTAGGTAATTTTTCCTTAATATCTCCTCAAATAACTCCAAATTTATTGTGTCAGGAGTGAGGTGTAGTCGATGCCATAGTTTACCCCACCAATTTAGGGCACTATCTCTAAGTTGGAATATTGCTATTATAGCTTTTGAATTGGAAGTATAATCTCTTAGTGCAAATCACCTTCTCATTCCCTCTAACCAGGCTTCTGCTCGTTCGTTGGTACGACCTCCAGAAAACTCTAGGATATTAATTTTTTTGAGCTCCCCAGTAATGCCCTCGATTGGCAGTCCTCTATCAGAGTCTCTTGATCCCTCGAGATTTCCCAACCTTGATGGAGGGTGTTTCACTTCCACCTCAGTTTTTTGGTGCCCTCTTAAAGTCTCATTAATTTCTTCTAGGGAGCACAAGATGAGAGCCATATCTGGCGATGGAAATGGGTTATTTATAGGGGGTCCTTGTGATTATCCTCCTTGACCTTAATTTCCCCCGCATCTTCACCAATTTGAAATTTTCAATTATCTGTGTCATACGAGGCTTATTAATGAAACTTAGGACTTTTCTGCCCCTAGTCGACTCACACATATATAAAATTATAGGCATCATTTTTTCTTTTACAATTCTCATAAATGAGCATAATAATACTGATAAGATCCCCAAGGATCTATTGAATTCTCTCATGTGTGAGATCCTACAAATTTTCTCTTAATTCTAGCTAGGTTACTAGTGAAATGTACCTGTTAGTCATGCTTTGATGCTTTATTAACACCAAATTAAGTTCTTTAATTACCATAATTAATTAATTGGTTTAATATACTCAAATATTAGTTCACTCTTGGTGGCTTTCAAAATACTCATCTAGAATGAAATTTGGAATCATTCTTGTGTACTCACCAATAAATCATTAATCCTATTTCAAGTATTAGTTTAAATATAAAGAAGAGATTTTACTACCTCTGAGACACATATTTATTTCCTAAACATAGAAATATCAAAACCATTCAAGGCACAATGAACACAATAATTACCTTCGAAACTAAAATGGGAAAGCAACTCCAATGGTTGTTGAGCTTTTAATTGGACAATCCGTTGACTATAGTTCTTTGGCTCCTTGAGCATACTCTTCGCTGAAAATATACTTTGAGGGTGAAGTTACAAAATATAATGGATAAGACAATAAACTTAACCTTTCATTTCATTTTTCTCATACCCTATATATATATATATATATATATATATATATATATATATATATATATATATATATATATATATATATATAGCTTTTATAAATTATTCATATCCATTTTAATTATAATTTACTTAATACATAGTACATTTGTTTAATAAATAACATACCTTTGCATAAAAACAATCAATACTATATAAATTGATATATGTATTATTTAATTTTAATTTATACAATACTAATTCAAACTATATAATATTAACAATCCATTTGCGCATTCCCATAAGGTATATATATATAAATTTACTTATCATCTATATTATAAAAATAAAATAATAATATCAAATATTTTCCATTTCAATGTGAACATATAGTGACACCATGTATACAAATTTTCAGATGATTAAATATAATAAATATGTTTCTTTACTAAATATCCATGATATCCTTTAAGTATATATTATTTTATATAACTAATAAATCAATTTAAATTTATATATATAATACTTGTCACGTCTGTTTATAGGACCTTTTATAATCAAGGAGAAGACTAGAACAGTTTCCTATCATCTTGTACTTCCATCCCATTTGCATAAAACGCATGATGTTTTTAATGTATCTATTCTATGACATTATGTTTCTGATGAATCTTAGAAATTAGATTGGAGGGAATTTCAGGTCTTGGATGTGGGAACCGTAATGGTTGAACCATTACCCATATTGACCATAGGTTTTGACAACTCAGATGTCGCATGGTGGACCGATTTAAGGTCCAGTGGGACAAGTATAGCCCATGATCTGCTACCTGGGAGGATGCAAAGACTATACGTCGTGACTACCCCTCATATTTTGAGCATCTGTGATGCTCATTTTGACTTATATAGCTACCTATGCTAAGGCAGTCTTTGTAGTTCCATGTGATTGGATTTATGAACGTCGTGTAATATAATTTGATGCATTTTAGTTGGATAGATTAAACTACTTATACAAATCATTACATATATTAGGTATTATTGATTAAAATATTTGATGTATGACTTATTTGATGTACGATTTACATGATGTATGACTTACTTGGTTATTATTTATCAAGTGTATAACTTATCAGAGTTATTGTTGTTTGATGTATGACTTAAGGGGATATGGCTTATCTAATGAACTACTTATAAAAATTATGACTTATCTAATGTAAGATTTATTTCCAGTATGTTTTTATGAAGTAAAAAATTTATACGTGGATACTAGAATTAATAACAATATGATTAAGATCACTTATCTATATATGTTTTCATTGTTATGTATGTGCATGAATGAGAACTAACCTTCATATTGGAAAGAACTATATGATAACCAATATCTACTCTTCCGATGGGGAAATGTTGACATATCCAACAAGGAATGGTATGATGTACATTATTCTCTTACATTTTGTATCTACTTGATATGCACTATTATGGCATGGGTAAAGTGTAAATGACATGTGACAAGACTACGTGACTGAATTATTCAATGACAAGTATCCAAAGAGTGTCGTAGTGTGGTCCATATTAGGTTGTTGACCTTAATTTTTAACATGCGTGGAGGCATTTCCTGCCATGCAACCTCTAAGCCTGGAATCATGGGAGGACAGTGATGGACATGCTCCCCTAGACGTGTGATGACAATTTCCAGTTGGCTTCTAGGGAAGTTAGGTCGATATAGTCTACGCTTCCTCCATATTGGTTTTATCAGTGGTTAGATCGGTATAGCTTATGCCATAGCATATTGCAACAAAGGATGGATATGATGGGAGAAAAATTAGGTTAGGAAAGATAGGAGGTTATAGGTTAGTTGGAGACTCTTGATGGGAAGTTGTATCATTTCTTGACTTACTTAATTTGACTACTATATCTCTCTCAATTTTTTTATTCCTTATTTTCAAAATTATTTCAAACTCCTTGTGTCATTTTCACTCTAACTTCAGGACAAACGTTTCTGAAGGAGGGGTGTATGTAATGCCCTACCTGATCCTATAAGGCTAATTTTGATTAGTGTTTAATTAAACTATGAATATTGACTTATAATTATTGAGTAATATTGATATATATCTATACTTGTGAAGTTGCAATTTTATTTTTACTGATATGAATTTTATTATTTGTTATTATTTCTATTCCCAATGTATCTTCTCAAATATACTTTTGGATAAGATATGATATTCCCCAATTTATTTCGAAATCAAATATCTATATTGTATTCCCCGCGTATATTCTCAAATCTACTTTAAATAATATATGGTCTTCTACAATTTATTTCTAAATCAAATATCTATATTTTATTCCCAATGTCTCTTCTCAAATCTACTTTTAGATAAGATGCATTCTTCTCCAATTTATTTCTAAATCAAATATCTATATTTTATTCCCAATGTGTATTCTCAAATCTACTTTTAGATAATATATGGTAATGAAAGTCAAGGTTAATAAATTAAAAGTATGAGGGGGTAGTCACGGAATTAATGGTAAGTGGTTGAGGTGGATGATAGGAAGAGACATAAAGGGAATGAGGATTAGAGGAGAATGGGAGGGGGGGCGGTAGGGAGATCCTTGGTCTTTGTTTTGGGCATTGGAGGATTTTATTTTGGGAAGGAATGTGGAGAAGGGAGAGAATAGAGAAAAAATTGAGATAAATCAAACTCGGATCTATTGGAGAGAATGTGGAGAAGAGAGAGAATGGAGAGAAAATTGAGATAACTCAAACTAGGATCTATTGGTTTTAACTTGGACACACTACAACTCGTTATACTTGGGCTCAGAGGACTAAGGAACCTGTGGAGATTCCTTGGGCTAGGAAATTATTCCTAGTTGGCTGGAAGGTAAATCTAGTTGGGTATCCCAGCAGGAGAATCTTAACTAAATCAGGAGAATCTCAACAGAATAAGGAGCATCTCAATCAAGCTACTGATACAGGTATTCTTCGATTGTTGATTACTTATGTAAATTGTTGCAATGAAATTTCTTATTTTTTTAATATGTTGTAAATAAATTTTACTTTTATATTATCATCAAAAAATGTTGATCTATAAATAGACTATTCTCTCCCTTCACCCCCTTGAAAAACCTTGGACTAGTCATGGAAAGAATATAACACACACCCAACAAAAATAAGTGAGAGAAGCATTCCCATATCACCATAGTTTTTCTGACTTAAAAGGTCAATAAGGTTGGTATTTTAACAAATATTTTTGAAATTAGACTAAATGTGAGTATAAGATTTACAATCCAAGAAAAAAATATTTTCATATTCAACCCTCTTAGGATCACATAACTGAAAACAAATTTTCATCCCATGGCATTTGGAATTGAACGACACCCAATTTTAATATGAAACCCAAGACAATTATTTATTATCTTGGAGATGTTCATTTTCTTCTTAACACTACTCAAGATAGAAATATAATTTTTTTCTTTTGAGATTATGATTGATCACCTCCTTATAATATTGTAGTTTCTTGTTTCCCTATAGCTTTTTATTTTTCCACAATTTCTTCTTAAATTTGGAAGTAATAATACTTTTAATATTATTGATATTCTATAATACGATCTCCTCATTCATTCCCCAATGTTATAACCAAGAATGGGAATCCTTATGCCACCCTCACTTGAGCCAAAGGTGGGAGTCCTGGCTAGAGTTAGAAGAAATTTTAGGAAACTTATGGGAATTCATGTTGAATAGTTTCTTATTGTACATATGATTCCTAGCCATATCCATTCCTTCAATAGGTGAAAGGATTCCTTCAATTACGAGGATATGATATGAAGTAATTACTTTAATATTGATGTTGTAGGTTATAAATTGCTTATGGATCTATCCAATCTTCCTCCATTACTCTCTTGATATACTATGACACTAAACATCACATCCATATAAAAATAGCATTTGCACCAAGAGGTGCAAAGACACGCCGATAATGTTTTGTGGTTTTTTATCCTTTGAATATATATACAATAACAATTGAAATATAATTATTTCTAATGTATCACGTGAAGTCGAGGATTGACTGGTTGAAAGGGCTTAGAGGTCGGGCATCTCTTCAAAAGTTAAGTGTGTCGAAGGGCCAGATTATGTGGGATGCCAGTTTGTAAGAGTTTATATATATATATATATATATATATATATATATATATATATATATATATATAATCATTAAAATATTGTAATAAACAACAACTCTATTAGTGTCAATATTGAGATACAATGGAGGAAAACTAGATCAATTAAGGCAAACAATAGGGGCTCAAGTTAAATTATATAAATAATAGCAAGCTAATGCCATACTTGACTCAAGTCAAACTATGAAACTTACTCTGAGTGCCTACCAGATGCTTAATAGTGGGTGAGAGGTAATATACGCAAAGCTTTTATCTCAGTTGTAATGTTCCTTATTACCAAAATAACACAACAAATACTAAATATTGAACATGCCAAACATAGATAAGGAAATTTGCTTCAAAACATAAGATGAAAGATGAGTTGTATCTACAATTTGAAACACCTAATAAATAGGAAAAAATATTTCATTAACCTCAAAGGGTAACAATATCGAATAATCAAATACATGTGCATGAATACGTATAATAACTCCAATTAATTTTTTAATCGTTCCTTATGTAGGTCTCATTCCTAGCTGACCTACTATTTTATTTTTTGAATGGTCCATTATATTAGCTAGAGGGATCACACCATAAGCATGTTGCTCGACATCTAATACATACCCAATACAGGTTGTATGAGCTTCTCCTATGATCTCCTATATAAAATCAACCTCTCTGTCTCTCAAATCAACAAGGATTGGATTGGATTAGATGATACTTATCCTTATCTTGCACTGCTAGGGTTGGATTGGGCTATTGACATGGATAATGTTATAAATTTGAAGAAAAGGAGAATGGAATTTGAAAGAAATGGATTCAAGGTAAGCATTCCTCTAGATCCTATAGAGGACAAATATACATAGAGCTAGTGGGAATTGATCATGATATCGATAAAATCTATAAGCTAAAATTGCACGACGAATATTGGTTAATCTAAAAACAGATGGAAATATTAACTCGGATAAGAATAGCTCTTGTTTCTTAGAATCTGATGAAGAACTAGAAAAATGGTAGAACCAGTTGCATGAGGTATCTACGCTACACTGTAATCGCGTGACCCGATATCTACGATGTATAACATCTGAGGCATGTGAATTACTGCACTATGATGGATTAATTGATATAAACATTTTTATAGGGGAGCTTGAAAGGAATTTCCCCGAAGGATAAAGATTCCATGCTTTGGATCTCAGCTTGCACACTACCCCAAGAAGATGATGGGAAACTCATAAGGATAACATGGGCAACTGGGAGGAATGTTTGCGCATGATGAAATTACAGTTTGAATGTCCAGTCATTAAAATGGAAGATGTCTACTATTTCAAATATGATCCACATAGAAATTTGGAGAAATGGAATCAGGTATGGGGCATAGAACCAAGACCTAAATTGGTCCACATGTCTATTCACACATTGGGGAAGGTACCTACTGAATGGTATTTGGAGACAGAGCTGTGCCGAGGCACTATTGAATGATATACGCTGACAAAGTGTTTTATTCTTGCATTCAACTTTGAGAGTGGATTTGATAAGATTGGCCAAGATTTGCATAATATTCAAGAAGTCATATTTGATACAAAAAAGCCTGTAATCGAGGGAATTCCACCAGACTTGGATGCGTAGATGAAAGCTATCGTGAATTTTAGGAATCTGACAGTTGAAGAGAGTGAAGCAAATCCAAGGAATATCATGATTCTAAAATCTCAGGGATAGCGCGCAGTGGTGGGCCCTCAATCACCTTAATGTGACAATGCCCTTAAAGATCAGGCAGGTGAATATTGGATCTAAAGAAAAACCTAAGTTGGCAAAGATTGGAGACTACTAGGATGACGATACCATAGGAAAAGATGTTGAGTTGCTGACCGAGTGTCAAGATTTGTTCCCCACAAAATTTTTAAAGCTAAAAGGAATAATTGGGGATCGGGAGTTTTGAAGATCAAATTGAAACCTGATGCACACCCATACAGGCTGAACCCTAGATATAAGCAGAAGGTCAAAGAAGAGTTGGGAAAAATGGTTGTTGTAGGCATCATTGAACCTATAGAAGAGTCTGACTGGGTCAGTCCAATGGTAGTGGAAGATAAGAAGACCAAGGGAGAAATTAGGATCTATGTAGATCTACGAAAACTGAATGATGATTGTGTGCATGATCCATTTCCAACTCAATTCTCTGATGAAATCCTGCAAAATGTTGGAAGCCAAGAAGCATATTCCTTCACAAATGGGTTTTCAGGGTATCATAAGATCCGGATTGCGCCAGAAGATCGCAGTAAGACCACCTTTACTACTGAATTGGGTTCTTTCCAATGTTTATTCATGCCCTTTGGGTTGAAGAATACCCCTGCCATTTTCATGCGTGTAGTATTATTTGCTTTTAAATAATTTATCCACAACTTTTAGGAGGTATATTTTGATGATTGGATTGTATTTGAGATATTAGAGAAGCATGTTTCAAATCTGCGCTTAATTCTAGATACCTGTAGGAAGTATGGTATTTCCTTGAATTTGAAGAAGAGTATATTATGTGTACCATTTGGGATACTACTGGGACACATTGTCTGGCAACAGGGGTTGATGGTAGATCTTGCAAAGATCGTAGTCATAGTTAATTTGGAGATATCTGAGAATGTCAATCAGTTTTGATCAATATTGGGGAATACTTGGTATTATAGGAAGTTTATTCAAGGCTATGCATTAATAACTTCTCCCATGGAAAAGGTGCTCAAGAAGGATGCAACGTTCTGCTGGGATGAGGATTATCAGAAGATTTTTGAGTTGTTGAAGGAAAAGATGGTCACTGCGCCCATCCTGGTCTTCCTAGTTTGGTCAAAGGTGTTTTATGTACATGTGGATGCCTCCTATATTGTGCTCAGAGATGTATTAGCACAGTCAAGAGCAAGAGATATTGATCATTCTATTTCTTATGTGAGTTTAAAACTTTCAAGCGCAGAGCATAATTACTCAACCACGGAAAGAGAAGGACTAGAAATGGTGTACTTATTGTAGAAATTCCGCCACTATTTGTTAGGAGGAAATTTTAACATGTTCACTGATCATTCTTCTTTGAAGTACCTGGTCAATAAGCCTTTGTTGGTGGGGAAGATCTGCAGGTGGTTGTTGTTATTCCAAGAATATGATTTTGAGATTATGGTAAAACCAAGAAGAATGAATGTTCGGCCAGACCATCTGTCGCGCATTAAAATTGGTGAAGAACCTAAAAACTTGGAAGATGTATTGCCAGACATGAAATTTTTTGTAATAAAGGTGGTTGATGACTATTTCCCCAATATCATTTAGTTTCTTACTACTAGATGCGCACCTGACGAATATACAGTACAACAAAATAAGGAACTCATGGAGCGCGCGGCATATTTCACCATTATTTTTGGACAGTTGTACAAAATGGGTGCGGATGAATTTATGTGAATATATGTCCTAGAGAATTAGAGGCACACAATCCTATAAGAAGCTCATTGAGGGGTTTCATGTGGTCACTATGCAGGTAAGGAAACCACACAAAATATTTTACAAGCTAGGTTATGGTGGCTAATGCTGCACAATGATGCCTATGGACATTCCCGTGCATGTGATGTATTTCAAACGACGGGAAATCCCTCATGAAGAGACGTGATTACCTTGAATCCACAAATGGTGATGCAATATTTTGAGAAATGGGCTATTGATTTTTTGGGACCTATCAATCCTCCTGGCAAGAAGAGAAGTGCATGCTATATTACCACTATGACAAATAATGTCACTAGATGGGCTCATTAGGGAAATTTTAAGGTCTAAAATAGGCCTCCTAACAAAAAATGTACAACTAAAATAAACTTTATAAGAACCAATAGGATTCAATATGATGATGTCAACCATGGGGTATAATTCACCATTTTTTAAATAAAAAGGTAGAAAGATTAAAAATAATAAAATTATAAAACTACTTTTTCAACTCTTATTTTCAACTTATCTCCCAAATTTTTTAATAAAATTTTGAGCAGGAGAACTCGTTGGATGCAAAATTTAATTCCTCATTCAATAAGTACCCATGTTGCATAATTTCGATGGACCCTCCTACAGGAAAAATGAGAAATACACCAAAAAACGTGATTGCAATCACATTTTTTCATGTATTTTTCATATTTCATGTAGGAGGGTCCATCGAAAGTATGCCACATCGGTACTCCTTGGATGAGGAATTAAATTTTGTATCCAACGAGTGCTCCCATTCACAAATTTGAGTAAAAACTTTGGCAGATAAGCTAAAAATACGAGTTGAAAAAGTAGTTTTTTATTTTTTCCCTCTAAAATTTGATGATGTAATCTAATCTAATAAGTGATCAAGGTACACATTTTGTAAATGAAACCATTGAAGTATTGATAGAAGATTTCAAGATGCATCATCAGAAGAGTTCTCCATATCATCCCCAGGAAAATGGTCGAGCGAAGCATTTAATAAGATATTGGAAACTGCGCTAACCAAGGTGTGCAATGCTAAGCGTGATGATTGGGATGAGTGCATACCTATAATTCTCTGGGCATATAGGATGACATGCAAGAATTTTATGGGAAGGACACCTTTCAGAATGGTATATGGGCAAGAAGTTGTGTTTCAAATGGATTTCATTTTTTCTAGTCTGTGCATTACAACCTTCACCAATATGGCTACAGAAGATGCTCTAGAAGACCGATTGTCATATTTGGTTGCTCTGGAAGAAGATTTCTTTATTGAAAATTATCACTAGTAGGTTCAGAAAGCATGTAAAAAATCATCGCATGATAGGCATATTAGGCAATAGTTGTTTAAGGAATATGATTTGGTCTTACTATATGACATCAAGTTTGAGTGCCACCCAGGAAAATTGAATATAAATTAGCTAGGGCCCTATGTTGTTAAGGAAATAACTGATGGAGGTGCAGTGCACCTGGCCACATTGAGCAGATAATACCTTCCCGGGTATGTCAATGGAAGTCGTCTGAAGCCATACAGGGATAAAATTGTGCCTTCCAAATGGCTATATGGCTGGAGTATCAAACTTGTGCAGATGGGGTGGTAGATGCACAGTAGGGTGCAACAGGTGCATGGTAGTTGCACAAGGAGATTGACTGAGTTGCAGAGGTGCCAAAAACTAGCCATTGGAATACTAAATATGTAAAAGAAAACTTTATTACCGTTTATGGGAGCATCGAGGGTGCATTAAATGAAGGGATTTTGCCATATTTGGGACCATTTTGTAGTTTATGGAGACACATTAATACAGAAGGATTAATTTAAGATGCACCACAAGTATACATATAACCTATTGGGTCACAATAGTTCCCTTTGATTTCTGAGTGAATTCTTTTCTTTGAGCTCCCTGATTGTCGTTGCATACTCTGTGTCTATGTCTGTTTTGGATATGAGGTTCGAGGAACCATTGTGTTGAGCAGGGTTGGGATACATTATTCCTGGAAGTATGATGGCCACGAGACCTGGAGATGACCTTACTATGTGCAAGTTCCCTATTGTTGAAACACATGTGCCCTCCAAGTCTAAGAAGGGGTAGTCTTCTAGTACACACAAATCACCAAGGGAGAAGACCCCAAATCCATGTTCTACTGTACTCGAGCAGCTGAAAATGACTATGTTCAAGGTCCCTGAAACAATTGCGGAAGGAGAGGAGGATGTGGTCCAAGTGGGCCCATTCTCGCAGTTTCCAACTTATGTCACGCCACACAAACCCTCAGTCTGAATTTCTAAAGATCTGGAAAAGGTGCGTATAAGTATCCAAATGCAATTAATCCTTGAAAATGTCTCGATGGAAGGAGATATGTTTGCTAAAGTGTCGCTGTTCAGACTGGAGGAATGGGACATTGCAGACGTAGATAAATTTCCAAAACTTTCGCCAGATTTGTACCTAGGTCACATCACATATGAAGGAGGCATCATGCGCCTTGAGCCAAAGAGATGGGTGCTAGGTCTACATAAGGCAGGCTTGCTAAACTTGCTACAAATCCCTCATTCTGGGCGCAACCCCATAAATGACATCTATGTCTAAAAATTCTCGCGCTATGCATTATGGTTGGGAGAGTCCATCCCTATTAATGTTATATTAATCCATAGGATCACAGGTCTACTCGCTAAAGGCATCGAACCCATTGTTGATTTCAACGATAAAGCGCAAGAGAAATTTTTTGCGAAGAAAATTAAAACTAAATACCAAGTCTTGCACAAGAGCTAAGGCTTCTTTGTAAATGAGATAAACGACTCAGTAGCTCAGTTTGGCATGCTCATATTGGCCTGCAAGATGATGTGCAAATGAAAACCAAAGGAGGTGCCCACACACATCATTGATCTCACTGGACAGTGCGAGACATGAGTTATTTATAACTGATCTATCTATTTGTGTAAGGAGTTCCTAGAAAATGTGCGCGAAGCACAGGAAGAAGGAAAGAAGTTCCATTGTGCTTGGTTATTGCTATTAATTGCAGTAATTTGGTGGAAGACCCCTGAGGAAACCAAGTTTCCTGAGATCTAGCCTCCAATGTGCGAGGCTTCTTTCTATGCAACATTATGGAACTCTTAAGACCCAGTGTGCCCCAAGGAGAATAAAGTATTTTGGGTCCTTTATGATGCTACCCTCTATCAAGCTATACAGTCAAAGCTTCAAATGTCACCCATGCTCTATGATCAATACAAGATGGTATATGACTTCAAGGCTATGTTCCATAACATACACATTGGTGCGAAAGGTGTCATGGAAGGATCCAGGTACGAGTTATCGTATTTAGTTACTAAAGATGACCTGATCAGAATCACTGTTGAGTGGCCACCAGCGTGGTTGACACCTACAACGTCGACAAAGCCGCGCACTAACACCTAGCTAGTGAAAATCACATAAAAGGTGATTGAAAAGCCTATCGAGAAAGAAGCCACACCAACCACCATTGGTGAAAATATTGATCTGGAAAAATAAATGGAGCTACAAAAGAATGGGTTTGTGCAGAAAGATACCATGGAGGAAGTAGAAGCACATACATCTAAGGGAACAAAGCAAGGCTCTCAGGCCACTGGTGGGTCAAGAAAGAAAATAAAGGGTTCCAAATATGTTGGGCTGGAGGTCTTGACATTGATGGAGGGTGATCTAAATGAATTTTATAACACAGTCACGTATGTGAGCGACAGTCACTAGACCATTATGGAGGTGCAATATAATACTGCGCTGGAGATTGGTCTTGTGGGGATACAATAACTTAATATGAAAGCGAGCCAGATAAAAGTGAGTGTTTCTCATGTGAGCTAGACCAACACACAAGTCACCAGCGTGTAGCCCTTATATATTTCATTACTAGCCACCAAGGATGCTCGACTTGTACAAATCCCCACGCCGGCCATTCATGTGGACACCAACTTGCGCGCTCAATTCCACGGTACAGGTGATATAAAGATTAATATTTCTGTTTTACCTGTAGGTAAGCTACACTTGATGCATACCATGATCACAAATGAACTTCATTTAAAATAGGTTGTTGCTCACACCACTATGGTAGAATACCAGAAGCAGGTCGAAGAGGCCCATAAAAAAAAGCAAGCAGCAGAAGTACCATGCCGCGCAGCTGAAGGGCAGTGCGCTGCATTAGAGGCCAAAATCCATCAAGTCTGTCAGGATGTTCTAGCAGTCTTGGCCACAACTGCCCTGGAAGAAACATTGGATGGATTGGATGCAACTCTAAAAGAATCGCGCACTGAGGTGCAGACCGCCAGAGAAAAATATGAACATCAAATCGTAGATCTTGAAACAAAGTTGCAGCATGAGACTCCACAAGAAGTTCGCACCCAATGAGCAGCCGAAGTAAAAAAAGCCACAGATAGTATCACTATTGTAGTCATACAATGTGACAATCTATTGGATGAGGCTATGGGAATATAGACATCCGTGCAGAATGATCCTATAGTTCAGCAGATGCACAACAAGCTGCATCAAAAGGAACAACAATTTTCAGAGATTCAGACAGTGGCATTGGCCTTGGTTCTTCCACAGTGCCTATCTCGTCTGCAGTAGGGCCGAATCATCTATACCGATATAGAAGAACTACGCTAAAAAGAACAATTTTTTGAGGCACGTATGCAATTGTGGGTTGAGGAAGCTCTTCAGGTTTCACAAACTCTGGACACCACTTTGAAGGCAATTCAATAGACACAGCACAACATAGAGATGGCCACTGAAGGGCCCATCACGAAGAAGTTAATTTAGCAAGTGCAGGGAGCTATGATACAAATTTGGAAATGGTGCTCCCTCTGAAATATTATGTCACTGCGCTCCAAGCCAAGATAAAGGAGAAGATTCCTTAGCGACTCAGGACAATTCATATGTTTGGGTTGGGAGGCTATTGAAGCAGGGCCACTTAGGGCACACATTTTGATGTAATTTTGTATAAATTGTGTATATGTGCATTGCATGGGTGAGTTAAGGGGCTTTGGGGTGGGTCAAATCCCATATTTTTATGTAAAAGGGTTTAAGGTTAAACTGTGGGCCTCAAACCATGGTTTGAGACCATAGTATCAGTGTGCTAGAAGATTATAAATAGATAGCTCGAGTTTAATAAAAGTAGTTCAATTTAAGTAGATCTTGATTATGATTTGATTGTTTATGTGTCTACAATACTTTGTAAGGGTTTGTCTATGTTGGGTAGAAAGGATCCTGTTGGTTGTGTGCTCGGAGGCCTAGCCCTAGCTATGTGCAGACTCTACTAGCAATGTGTGCAGAAAGGTTATTTGTAAGGGAAAAATATGATATGTTGAATTGTTCTTAAGCTAATATAAACAAGATATTTTGGCGAACTTATTGTGTTATTGATCTGAGTTATCTATATATTATTTCTATTATTTTGTGATCTCATTTCTTCTGTGTTGCTTATTTGTCATTACAAAAAGATATGTGTTATGGTTAGTTATGAATATTGATGTTTGATGAATTTTCTTAAGTAATTGCACATTGTTAGATCTAGATTTGGTTTTGTTATAATGTATCTGTGCTGAAGCGATCTACGATTCTAGTTATAATCGGTTAAGTATTGCACACATCTATGTATGATTGATATAAGTCTGTAATCGATTTTCTTAGGGCCACTTCATTATTTTATGACTTAGGGTGCGGAAACCTGGTTCCAGCACCCCCCCATACTGCTTCGAGTGAGACTTTGATCTGCGAAAGAAGGTCATTGCAAAAAGGGCCAGTAGTTGGAGGGTTTTTTGGTTGCACAATAAACTCTGAACCTGGGTCAAGACCCCTCAAGCCAACAATTATTAAGATTCCCACAATATTATTTAAAATAACTATCTCAACTACATGTATCATTGTTCTGGATGATAACATTCTTTAGATTTACTATCACTAATATTAAGAATGTCAATTTAATTAGTTACAGATTACTAAAATCAATCGTCAAAATTCAGTTGTCATTTATTAAAAATGTTATGCATCCTCCTTCTAGTTTAGGAGCCGCATTTTCAAAGAAATTGAAACAAAAAATTATTCTTAAACAACAAACATGAACAATTAAAGAATTTGATTTTTAACTTATGTCAGGGCTTTTCAAGAGTAGAAATATGTTTCAAGGCGATGATGTAAATAATGGGACTGCAAGTTGGATCCTCTTCCAAACCAGAATTTTGGAAAATAACCTCGACATTTTTAGATTATGGTTGGGAAACATTGATTGTTCTAAAATCCTAGGCATACCAGCCATAAATATTATACAAATTTTTCAAATCTACGTTCCATTGGATTTATTGAACCCAAGATTTTTCCTTAATCATGTATCCTATACCTATGTGTGGTATACCACTGATCTCACACACTGATGGAATTGAAAACCTCATTTCAATTTCCACATGATAGATCTCGAGTTGAATGCCAGCTAGATGGGTCACCACACAATTTTCTAAAAAAAATTTACAAGTGTTAAATGGGATGAAAATAGAGGAATTCCAGTTTTAAATTACACATATTTTTTGGGCATACAATTCCTAGGTAAGAAGGTTTGGTTAAATCTGAAATAAAAAAATCTATCCACTACTCACTTTGTCCCTGATATGCATATATTTTTTTAAATGAAAGAACTTTTTCATTGATATGTTATGCAATGGTTGGATTAAATTTAATGGGAAAACAATATATATCGAGATCTATTTTTAGAAAACAGATAGTCCTCATTTGCAGCATTAAGCATGAGCTCCTTTGAAAATTGGAATGTTATGACAAGTTGACACTTTATGATTTCAAATAGATTAATATTTTATTTGGTCACGGATGTAACCTAGCCACATGCAACACATCTATCCTCTAGTTTCTTCAAAGGTTGAGATCTATTGGTTTGAAACAAAACTTGGTTAACAATGCCTAAACCTGCTATAAACAATTTTTTTCATCATAACAAAAGTTCATATCCAATAACGTTTACAAACCATTCTAACACATTCCATTCCAACGCATAGTAGTAACGACCAACGTACATACAATAATTCAAAGCAGGGTTTTCACATAGATATTCAATGCTTCATACTATTATTTCAATGCTACCAGCTTTATAACTAATGACAACACGGAAAGCAATCAAAAATCAATGCATAATGAATTAATCGCTCTAGCAACACCATGCAGAAAACAACCAACACTTTCCATCCATAAATATTATACAAAGCCCAGACATAGTCATAAGCATAGAGATCCCAACCATAAATATTACAAATCATATGTTCCTAATCGACAGAGGCACAAAAAAGTTAGGTGATTCCATTTGCGTGTATGTTTGTACCATGCTGAATGTCTGATAATATGTGGATCCTTTCTGAAAACTTATCTACTGGATAATCTGGGCCTCATTTCCCAACCTCATAGCATGATTTCCTTTAGGAATGACTACGTACAAGTTTCCATGGCTCTCCCCATCATTGATGTATTCTATCGGGCCCTCTATATTCCACCTAGGAAATGAATTCATCGTCCCTTCCCGTGATGTTCTATTATCAATCCCTTCCTTTTCAAAGTTTCCATTCACCAATAGACCTGATACACACATCCATTGTGTATCGAAGTGTTAGGCTACCATAGGTGAATCCCCGTAGTTATTTCCCTCACATAAATTAGTGTGACATAGCCTGGACGTGAGTATGTAATACACGATGACCTAAAACTAAGAACGAATAACTCTACATCATCAAATATCTACAGTAAAGGTCGGAGAATCTCTATAGTGTCAAGAAGAATAACATAATAATAAAATGCCTATCGACATAATAATAAAAGTGATGAGAGTCTCACAAGAATATTTTTTTTATCCCAAATCCAAAGATCTGTTGAATTACAATTTCTTTCAAGCTCGTTGTAAGCTTCACAATCCCCATTTTTCCTTTTGTCAATGCTATAATTCTAATGAAGATTATGATGTATGTCGACTCCCATATATTTGTATGAAGGGATTTCCTCCAAGGAGTTGTTTTCATAAATGAAAGTATCATATGTGATCATTTTGGATTTAATTATCATGATTTTAGTTTTGTTTGTATTAACAATCATAAAAATATTGGAGCTATTGGAGTATTCTAAGTTGCTTGCCAAGATTGCAATGGCTCATATCCAAAAGAACAATATCATCAGCACAAAAAAGAAGATTTATGACCATACTAGTGAGTGTGGTGCCAAAATATCCTACATCTTCCATATACTCTTATAACTTGTCAATGTATATTCCAAAAAAAATTGAGATAAGGGATACCCTTGATTGACTATGAAATTGCATTTAATTTCTTTCAACCAACCCTTACAATTTCTAATAACATTCTTGAACAAGAACCCTAAATTCTATTATGGCCCTGTATTACTAGTGTAGTCCCTTATTGTTGTTAGTGTAGCCCCCTTATTGTTATTCTTTTACCCTCGTAGTCCCAATATTATTATTATTGTGCCCCATAATAGCCCACTATTGTTATTTTTGTTCCCTTACATTATTATTGTTAGGTCAGCTAGGATTATACTGTGACCCCATGGACTCCTATATATAGAAAGGATGTTTTTTCATTTGAATCATCGAAGAATTGTTCATTTATGTAATGTAAAGGAGGTTTCCCCCTCGAAGTGGTTGATTTCTAAGGCATTGATCTCTCTTTTCTTCTATTTTATGAGCTCGTTTCATAACATTTAGTATCATAGCTTTGGATTCTAGGGTTTCATTGCTTCAAATAGGTCATCGTGGCATTTTCAATCTAATTTTTTTTCCATGAATGTTTGAAAGCTAGAAAAGAAAACTATTTGTGCCGAAATTCGAGGAACTTTGTGGAAAATTTTGAGATCTTGGTTCGCAATATGTTCGAAGATATGACCTGTGGAAGTTAGGGTTTTTGCAGGCTCTCGAAGTTCATCTCAAAGAGGTGGCATTGGGAAAATTATCATAACTCTCTCTCTGATCATCATATTGGAATTCTGTAAACATTTTCAAAAATTACACTGACTATAGTTTCTTTTGTATCAATTTTAGAGTTGAAGGAGGAAATAATGAAATGTGGCATGCCATACAAGTTTTCTCTATTGAACTAGTCCATAATTAGGTCTTTGTGTGAGATTGAGAATAACATTGTCTTGAAGAATATAAATCAGGTCAGACCTGTGGCATTGGAAAGAAGATTCAGAGGGATACTAAAGTACAAAATATAAAATCTTTGGGATCTGAAATTACAGAGATACATCAGTTTCAATATTGAGCTCCTCAAAAGAAAGAAAAATGTGTGTATTTTTTTAAAAAATTGCATAAGTGTTGTTTGAAAAATCAGTTTGAAGTGATTCCAAGGGCATATTGAAGCATATATATATTAGTATTGGGTTATAAATTCCCCCCTGAAAATAATGAAACACCCATTAAGACCTCAGAACACTCTACTATGACTCATGAAGAGGAAGAAGTGCAACATGATATATCAAAATTACACGACTGACTGCAAAAATTTTTTCTCTTGCAAAGAGTAACAAAAAATGAAATGGAAGCTAAGATGGATGGTTTGAAGAAAGGTGTGGAAGCTAAGATGGATGGTTTGAAGAAATACGTGGAAGCTAAGATGGATGCTTTGAAGAATGGCATGGAAGCTAAGATGGATGGCGTGGAAGCTAATATGGATGGCGTGGAAGCTAATATGGATGACATGGAAGCTAAGATTGATGGTATAAAATAAAATTTGAAAGGAAACATGGAAGACATGAAGAATGATCTAAAAGCAGACATGGAAAGTTTGAATGAAGGTTTGGAAAAGTTGCTACAAGTAAAGCTTCCTAATGGTGAAAAGGTGGTAGAGGAAACTCATGATGAGAACAAAAAAAATGTTAATCATGATTTCATAGACTCTAATGTTATATTTATCACCCACCATATTCCATATATATATATTCGGAAGTTTGATGGAAAAGATCCGATAACTTGGATACTAAAAATGGAGCAATAATTTCAGCTCCGTAATACACAAAACACACAAAAGGTATGCATTGCAACTTTATATTTAGAACAAAATCAAATTTTATGGTATTGATGGATTTGTTATCGTAAACCACTGGTCACTTGGTCAATTTTTACAAAGGAAATGATAGCACATTATGAGGATGCAAAGAGAAACACCTTCTTTAGCAAATTGAGAAATCTCAAACAAAAGGGTTCAATGATGGAGGACATTGAGGATTTCCAAAAATTGAATATAAGGGTAAATAATATTCCAAAGGAACATATGATTGATGTCTTGATAGGTACTGTAAAGGATAACATCCAACATGAGGTCCGCCTTTGGGAACATGGTACATTGGAGAAGGAATTTAGGTTGGTAAGAAACATTGAAAGAAAAATTATGGTGACAAGGAATCCTACCACTCACAACTATAAAGATGGAAGTGTTGCTACTCCTATACTTCCACAACCTACAAGGTTGACACCAAAAAAATTGGAAAAAAAGAAGAGAAAAAGGTCTTTGTTATAGTTGTGATTGCAAATACACTAAAGGTGATAAGTGTGTTGAGAAGAAAATATTTTACATAGATTTTGAAGAGGAGGAAGAAAAGGAACAAGAAACTTCAAAGGAAGAGGACATACACCAGGAACCAACCCTAGAGGAAGAAGAAATGAATCCGACCATATCCTGTAATGAATTGGCGAGAATTACCACTACTCAAATTCTCAATATAGAAGGACATATCAATAATAAAAATATAATAGTGCTTATTAATTCGGGTAGTACCCATAATTTTGTTTATTGAAAGGTAGCCAAGGAATTGAATTCCTTCCTATACCCAGTGCCAGAGTGTCAAGCGATGGTGGAAAATGGAGGAACTATAAATTTCTCTAAAAATTTCCATAATATCAAGCTAACCATGGGGGAATATGTATTGAATGCTCCAATTCTCTCCATTCCAATGGGTGGTGTTGATGTTGTACTAGGAGTATAATGGTTACAATCTTTGGGGAAGGTAGCTTATAATTTTCAAGAGCTTTTCTCGTAATTTTTTTCGGAAGGAAAGGATGTTGAGTTACGAGGTATTTAAGGGAATCTGGGAAAGATAATAAGCTCTAATGTCATGAAAAATATTCTGAAGAAAGAACAATGAGGCATAATTGCACAATTATGCTCACTAGAAGTTCCAACATCAAATTCATCTATTTCTCTAGTTCTCCAAAAAGTCTTGGACAATCATTCCAAGGTATTTGAAACTCCCAAAATAATCCCACCTATTTGTGACAATGATCATGATATTCGTTTGATTCCAAGAGGTGTTCCTCCAAATATCAGGCCTTACAAATACCCTTATGTACAAAAGAGCAAAATTAAACGTATGATTGCAGAAACTCTAGAGGTTGGTATAATTCAACCTAGTCAAAGTTATCATTTCTGCTCCAGTAGTATTGGTGCACAAGAAGGATGGATCATGGCACAAGTGTCCAGATTATAGGGAGATCAATAATATCAATATTAAATATTAAATTCCCATTCTGGTGATTGATGAATTATTGGATGAATTACATGGGGAAATTTATTTCACCAAGATGGATCTTCGTTCATGATATCATCAAATTAGAATGAAGACTGAAGACCTTCCGAAAACAATAATTCGAACTCATGAGGGTCATTATGAATTTTGGGTCATGCATTTTGGCCTTACCAATGCACCTTCTACATTTCAAGGGTTGATGAATTCCATTTTCAAACCCCTCCTTAGAAAATGTGTGTTAGTATTTTTTGATGATATAATAATCTACAATAGGTCTTGGAAGGATCATGTTCAACATGTTGAAAGGGTGGTCAAACTATTGGAGGAGAAACAATTATATGGAAAAACTTACAAATGTTTATTTAGAGTACAAGAGATGGAATATCTGGGTCATATTGTATCTCAGGAGGTTGTTAAGGTAGACCGTAAAAAAATTAAATCCATTAAGGAATGGAAAGTCCCCACAACCATAAAGAAGTTGTGAGGATTTCTTGGGTTAATAGGGTATTATCGCAAGTTTGTTAAGAATTATAGGAGAATAGAAACACCTATAAAAAATTTATTGAAGAAAGATGCATTTTCATGGACTCCGGAATCAACTAAGGCCTTTGAACATCTTAAAGAGGCAATGTTCCAAGCACCAGTCTTAGCTACACCAAACTTCATAAATAATTTTATTGAGGAATGATATTCCTCAAGAAATGGAATTCGTGTTGTTTGAAGGAAGACTCATTTCTTTTGAAATCCGTCCAATAAAAGGAAAGTATTTACAGAAAGATATTTATGAGAAGGAAATTTTGGCAATACTACATGCACTAAAGAAATGGCGACCTTGCCTAAGGGGAAGAGACTTCAAGGTAAAAACTGATCATGATAGTCTTAAATAATTTTTGGAAAAAATACTATCTTCAGAAGAGAAACAAAAATGGGTCACAAAGATGTTGGGTTATGACCTTAAAATCATCTACAAAAAAGGGAAGCTAAATGTTGTTACAAATTCACTCTCAGGAAAGAATGAGAATGTGGAAGAATTTATTTGTGTCGTTTCTATTATTCAACCAGATTTGATAGCCGAAGCAAAGGAGGAATGGAAGAATGACGAAGAATTATGGAGACTCATTCAAAATTTGCAGCAATATCCTAGTACATATGATACATTTAGTTGAATAAATGATTCCTTATGGTACAAAGATCTCTTATATCTTTGTAAGAATTCCCAACTAAAACAAAATATTCTTTTGGAATTACACACCTCTCCCCTAGGAGGACACTCAAGATTTTTAAAAGCTTACCACAGGGTGAAGAACGATTTTTTGGGATGGCCTTAAATATGATACTCAAATGTTTTTGGTGGAATGTTTATTTTTCTAGAAAAATAAAGTTGAGACAATTAAGACCTCAGGTCTTCTACAACCTTTATCCATTCCAAGTCAACGTTGGCAGGAGGTTTCAATGGATTTTATTATAGTTTTACCTAAGTCCCAAGGAAAGAGTGTCATCATAGTGGTAGTTGATAGAATTACTATGTATGCACACTTTTGTGCATTATCTCATCCATTTAAAGTGAGTACAGTTGCTACTACATTTATGGAAACAATTCAAAAGCTACACGGAAACCCGAAGATTATTGTAAGTGATAGGGATCCCATTTTCACTAGAAATTTTTGGACTGAATTATTTTCTTGTTTAGGTACTCAACTAGCTCATAGATCATCTTATCATCCTCAATATAACAGGAAAATGGAGATAGTGAACAAATGTTTGGAAGGATATCTTTGTTTCTTTGTATCTGATAAACAAACACAATGGGTCAATTGGTTACCACTGGTTGAATGGTGGTATAACACTTCCTTCCACATTGCAGCAAAAATGACCCCATTTATGGCACTTTATGGATATCATCTTTCATCCATCACATCATATTTAAGAGAAAATTATAAGGTTAAAGTAGTGGAAGATCACATTGAGCATCAACAAGAAGTTCTCCAACCCTTAAAGGATAACTTAAATTTGGCACATAATCGAATGAAACAACAGGCATGTCAACATCGCAACGAGAAAAGTTTTGATGTAGGCAGCTGGGTATTTTTACAGATACAACAATACAAAAAAATGTCCCTCAAGCAAGATAAGAAGGATAATAAATTATCGCCAAAGTAGTGTGGTCCTTACAAGGTGCTGCAAAATATTGGTACTATGGCATTCAAATTGGATCTTCTTGCATCTTCCCATGTGCCCCCATTTTTCCATGTTTCATGCATAAATAAGGTTATAGGTGACAAAATTATGGTTCAAAGGTATTGCAAGAACTTGATGAGGAAGGAAAACTCATATTGGAACCTGAATCAATCATGGAAACAAGAACTCAACAGCTACGAAATCAATCAATTTCAGAGTATCTCATCAAGTGGAAGAACTTGCCCACTCAAGATTCCACATGGGAGGATCAGAATTTTATACAGAAGCATCCAAAACTACTGAAGAATAGATAACAACACTTTTTTGAATGAGAAGGGCATGTTAGGGCCTTATATTACTAGTGTAGTCCCTTATTGTTGTTAGTGTATCCCCCTTATTGTTATTGTTTTACTCCTATAGTCGCCATATTGTTATTAATGTGCCCCATAATAGCCCACTATTGTTGTTGTTGTGCCCTTACATTATTATTTTTAGGTCGTCTACAATTATATTGTAACCCCATGGAATCCTATATATAGAAAGAAGGTTTTGTCATTTGAATCATTGAATAATTGTTCATCTATGTAATGTAAAGGAGGGTTCCCCCTCAAAATGGCTAATTTCTAAGTCGTTGATCTCTCTTTTATTCTATTTTGTGAGTTGGATTCATACCAAATTCAATAGGAACTATTATATGTTCTAGCATATTCCAAATATTTGTTGTAGGAATAATTCCAAAATATTTTCTAAAATCATCGAAACAATATGTTGAAAATGCAACAAGAAAATCTCAGTTTGACCTTGCCTTCATCAAACTAGAGAAAATTTGAATTTCAACATCAGTGGAATCTTGGAGGTAGTTAACTGAGGTGACATGGATCTTGTCACTAAGTTAAATCAGTTAATTCGATATGGGGAAGCTTTAGTTCAGTTCAGTATGATTGATTTCTAATATGTAGCAATATATTTCAGTTAATTTTAATGATTACTAGTTAAAATAGCTCTAACTATTGGAGAAACTAGTGGAAGGTCATGTTGTGCAGTGTAACTTCAATCACACTCAGTGGTCATCCAATTAACCGGTCAATGAACCCAAAATAATTGTTTCATGCAGAGAATTTGAGTTACCTAGTTGAGATGGATATTCCAAGGAAGTGTAATATCAGTTGTAGGCTAGTCCCATGTGGATAGGTGGTGTATGAAATCATACAATGGGCTTACATGATTGAAAATCCAATTGAGTAATTTTCCCTAAAAAATAGGGGCTAATTCCTGAAGGAAAAATGCAAGAAAATAGGAGGTTCGAGTCTTGAAAAACTGGCTAAGTATGGGCCAGGTTTAGTCAGTCGGGAAGAGAGATAGACTATAAACAGAAATGTTATGCTTAGGCCTGAGAAAGAATTGTATTTCATCTCTATTCCTTGATTAATACCATACAAATAGTAAGGGGGTTTGAGTAGTTCCTTCACTTAGATAAATATTTGTGGATGTGTTATGTTTCTTCTTGCATGTTGATGTTATGTGTTCTCGATTGTGAATTGGCTTCCACAGATCAGTAGAGTAGCCTCTAATTTTATGATTTAGTAAATTTCATGAGCAGTTTAGAATCTACACATTAATTTATACATGGTATCAGAGTAGGATTCACATTAGAGAAGATATTTTGAGGTTGTCTTTGTAGGAGGATCGAATTTGTAGGATCAATTCTTCTAAGCTAGAAGGATGGATTTTTATGGACTATGTCTCGAGTATGCCCTCAAGCGAATCTCGAATTATTTTTCTTGGAAGTAGCCCATGAAGCACGTAACACAACAATCTACTTGAGCTTTTCAGTGACCTGGAGGAGAAATCTGCAGATGCATATTGAGCTTGGGGAGGATGGAAGGCATAGTGCTACCATAATTGGTATACTATCCTTTAAGAGGGATTCAGGATCTCCACTTCACCTCAAAGATTTCATTTTTTTTTTGGGCCTAAATAATAATCTCATCTCTATAAATTTTTTGGAATACTATGGTTATGATGTGATATTTAGCAAAGGGAAAGCATTCTTGAGACACGTAGCCACTGGACAGGTGAAGTAGATCGTGGTTCTTATAAATAACTTGTATAAAACTGATGTGAAAGATTATGTTACATTGAGAAGTAAGGCAGAGAAAGTGTAGAGCCAAGATGTTGGTGAACATTAGCATAGGAGATTGGGCCATTTGCATCATGACACCTTAAATATTATGCATCAAATAAACACTAGCCCCCATAAAGTAGCACTTGAGCAACAAGATGTCTGCAAGGGTTGTACCTTGGGGAAGTATGTAAAATCCATACTCTGTGATCGAGATAGCAAAGCACATGAATTATTGGAAAGAGTCCACTCTAATGTTTGTGGACATTTCTCGAATATCCCCACTTCCAGAAATAAGTACTCTGTTATTTTTATTGATTATTTCTCAAGGAAGTGATGGATATTCTTAATGCGGAAAAAGGATGAGACATTCTCCAAGTTTGTAGAATTTAAGGCACTAGTTGAGAAAGAGACCAACAAGAAGGTGAAGGCTCTCACAAGTGAAAATGGAGGTGATTATGTTTCGAATGATTAAAATAATTTCTATGTGAAAGAAGGCATTCAAAGAGATCTGACAACACCCCACAACCCATAGACGAATGGGGTAGATGAGAGGAATAAATGGAGCATTCTTGGAGTTGTAAGAGCTATGCTACATGACCAAGGTCTGCCACTATATTTTTTAGTAAAGGCATGTAGCATCACAGTCTACTTTCATAACCATAGTCCTCATTGGATTATTGGTATGATTACACTAGAGGATGATTTCTTAGGGAGAAATCTAGATGTGTATCACTTCAAGATTTTTCGAGCCTTTTTCTACTACCATGTCTCCAAATATTCGAGGAAGAAAATTGAGCCGACAAAAGAGTCGGGAGTTTTTGTGGGTTACATCAAAACTCCACACAATTACCGTGTGTAATTACCTTCCCTCAACATGAAATTTGTTTGAAGGGATGTAAATTTTGATGAGTATAAAGCAATGTGGTGCTCTCTTGAGAGGGAGATTCAGATCTCGCCAGAAGAGGATATTTTAGCTCCAAATCAAGAGCATTAGGAGGAGCCTCAGGAATTTGTGGAGCAACCAAAAATGGAAGAGTAGAGAGTGTTGTGTCACTATATTACTAGTGTAGTTCCTTATTGTTGTTATTGTAGCCCCCTTATTTTTATTTTTGTACCCCTGTAACCCCCATATTGTTATTATTGTACCCTTACATTATTATTGTTAGGTCAGCTAGGATTATATTGTGACCCCATGGACTCCTATAAATAGGAGGATTTTTCATTTGTTTCATCTAAGAATTCTTCATTTATGTAATATAAGGGAGGTTTCCCCCTCGAAGTCGCTTATTTATAAGGCATTGATCTCTCATTTCTTCTATTTTTGGAGTTGGTTTCATAAAATTTGGTATCAGAGCTTTGGATTTTAGGTTTTCGCTGCTTCAAACAGGTCATCATGGAATTTTCACTATAATTTGTTTTCTACGAGGTTTCAAACACTAAAAAAAGAGCCCATTTCAAAGAAATCTAGAGGACCTTCATGTAAATTTTTTTTATAACTTGGGTCTCAATATTTTCAGAGATATGATCTATGGAAGTTAGGATTTTTGTAGGCTCCTAAATTTCATCTAAAAGAGGTAACCTTGGGAAAATCGTCATAACTCTCTCTTTGAGCATTGGATTTGAATTCTGTAAAATTTGTAAGAAAGTACACGGACTATAGTTTCTTGTGTGTAATTTTAATATCCTAGGGAGGAAACACTAACACGTGACATGTTGTACAAGTTCTCTTTACAGAAGCAGTCCATAATTAGGTCATCGTGGGAGATTGGGTATAACTTTTCCTTGAAGAATCCAAATCAGGTCAGACCTATGGCATTCGAAAGAATATTTATAGGGCTACTATATGACCAAATTTCAGACATTGAAGATCTGAAATCACAGAAATAATTTAGTTTCAATATCGAGCTCCTCAAAACGAAGAAAAACGTGTGTATTTTTCTTCAAATTTCATAAGTCTTGTTTGAAAAATTAGTTTGAAGTTATTCCAAGGGAATATTAAAGAATAGATATCAGTATTGGGTTCTAAAATGCCCCCTAAAATGGATTTAACACCCATTAAGCCCTCATAATACTCTACTATGACTCATGAAGAGGAAGAAGTGCGACATGATATATCAAAATTACAAGAGCAAGTGCACCAAATTTCGCTCTCACAAAGAGAAACAAAACATGAAATGGAATTTTTGAAGAAATATGTGGAAGCTAAGATGGATGGTTTGAAGAATGGAATGGAAGACATGGAAGAAAAAATGGAAGACATGAAGAATGATATAAAAGCATACATGGAAGGTTTGACAAAGTTGATACAAGAAATGATTCCTAATGGCGAAAAGATAGTAGAGGAAACCCATGATGAGAAAAAATAGATGTTAATCGTGATTTCATAAACTCTAATGTTGGATTGAAGACCCGCCATATTCCAAAGATAAATATGAGGAATTTTGATGGCAAGGATCCCGTAAGATGGATACTACAGATAGAAAAATATTTTGATCTCAATAATGTGAAAAACACACAAAAGGTATGCCTTGCAACTTTACATTTAAAACAAAATACATTTGTATGGTATCAATGGCTTTGCTCTGGTAAAAAAATTGTCACTTAGTCAATTTTTACAAATGAAATTATCACACATTATGAGGATACAAAGAGCAGCACCTTCTTTAGCCAATTGATAAATTTCAAACAAAAGGGTTCAGTGGTGGAGCACATTCAAGACTTCCAAAAATTAAATATAAGGGTAGATGATATTACAGATGAATACATGATTGATGTCTTCAAAGGGAATTTAAAGGATAACATCCAATATCAAGTTCGCCTTTCGGAACATGAATCATTGGAGAAGGCATTCAGGTTGCCAAGAAAAATTGAATGTAAAATTATGGTGACAAGGAATCCTATGACTCACATCTATAACGATGGAATTTTTGCTACTCCTAGACTTCCACAACCTACAAGGTTGACACCAGAACAATTGGGAGAAAAAAGAGCAAAAGGTCTTTGCTACAATTGTGATATAAAACACATAGTGTGTTGAAAAGAAATTATTTTGCATATATTTTGGAGAGGGGGAACAAAATGAACAAGAAAATTCAAAAGAAGAGGATATACACTAGGAACCAACCCTAAAGAAATAATAAATGAGTCTGACCATATCATGTAATGCATTGGTAGGAATTACCACTCCTCAAACTCTTAAGATAGAAGCACATATCAAGAAGAAAAAGGTAATAGTGTTGATTGACTCGGGTAGTACCCATAATTTTATTCATTGTAAGGTAGCCATGGAATTGAATTGCTTCCTATACCTAGCACCAGAATGTCAAGTGATGTTTGAAAATGGAGGAACTATAAATTTCTATGGAAAATTCCATAATATCAGGTGAAACATGGGGGAACATATATTTAATACTCTAATACTTTCGATTCCAATGGGAGGTGTTGATGTTGTATTAGGATTACAATGGTTACAATATTTGGGGACGATAGCTTTTATTTTTCAAGAACTTTTCTTGACCTTTTTTTTTCAAAAGGAAAGGAAGTTGAATTACGTGGTATCATAGAGAAGTTAGGAAAGATAATAAACTCTAATGTCATGAATTTTTTTTTGAAGAAATAACAATGAGGTGTAATTGCACAATTATACTCACTAGAAGTTCCAACATCAAAATCATCTATTTCTGAAGATCTCCAAAAAGTCTTGGACAATCATTCCAAGGTGTTTGAAACTCCCAAAGGACTCCCACCTATTCATGATCATGATCAATATATTCATTTGATTCTAGGAAGTGTTCCTCCAAACATTAGGCCTTACAGATATCTTTATGTACAAAATATCGAAATTGAACGTATGATTGCAGAAATGTTAGAGGCTGGTATAATTCAAGTGAGTCAAAGTTCTTTCTATGCTCCAGTATTATTGGTGCACAAGAAGGATGGATCATGGTGCATGTGTCTGGATTGTAGGGAAATAAATAAGCTCAGTATTAAAGATAAATTTCCCATTCCTGTGATTGATGAATTATTGGATGAATTACATGGAGAAATTTGTTTTTCCAAGTTGGATCTTCGTTCAGGATATCATCAAATTATAAGGAAGACTAAAGATATTCCAAAAACATCATTTCGAACTCATGAGTGTCATTATGAATTTTTGGTCATGCCTTTTGGCCTTACCAATGCACCTTCTACATTTAAAGGGTTGATGAATTCCATTTTCAAACCCTTCCTTAGAAAATTTGTCTTAGTAATTTTTGATGATATACAAACCTACAACATTTCTTGGAAGGATCATGCTCAACATGTTGCAGCGTGCTCAAACTATTGCAGGAGAAACAATTTTATGCAAAAACCTCCAAATTTTTCTTTGGAGTACAAGAGGTGGAATATCTATGTCATATTGCATATACGAGGGTTTTAAGGTATACCCTAACAAAATTAAAGCCATTAAGGAATGGAAATTCCCCAAAACCATAAAGCAGTTGCGAGGATTTCTTGGGTTAACATGGTATTATTGCAAATTTTTTAAGAATTATGGGAGAATAGCAACACCTCTAACAACATTATTGAAGAAATAGGCCTTTGAACATCTTAAAGAGGCAATGTGCCTAGTACCACTCTTAGTACCACCAGACTTCACAAAAACCTTTATTGTGGAATGTGATGCCTCAGGAAATGGAATTGGTGATGTTTTAATGCAAGCAGGAATACCCATTTCTTTTGACAGTCTTCCAATCAAAGGAAAGTATTTACGAAAAACTATTTATGAGAAGGAAATGTTGGCAATACTACATACACTAAAGAAATGGTGACCTTACCTAATGGGAAGACACTTCAAGGTAAAAAATGATCATGATAGTCTTAAATAATTTTTGGAATAAAGACTATCTTCATAAGAACAACAAAAATGGGTAACAAAGATGTTTGGTTATGATTTTGAAATCATTTACAAAAAAGGGAAGCTAAATGTTGTTGCAAATGCACTATCAAGAAAGGATGAAGAGGTGGAAGCATTACTTTGTGCCATTTCTATTATCCAACCAGATTGGATAACCAAAGCAAGGGATGAATGGAAAAATGAGGAAGAAGTGTGGACACTCATTCAAAATTTGCAACAAGATCCTAGCACATCTGATACATTTAGTTGGAAAATTGATTCCTTATGGTACAAAGATTGCTTATATTTTTTTTTTAATTCCCAACTAAAAAAAAATATTATTTTGGAATTGCACACTTCTCCCTTAGGAGGACACTTAGGATTTTTAGAAACTTACCACAAGGTGAAGAAAGAATTTTTTGGGGATGGCCTTAAATCTACTATTCAAAATTTTGTGGTGGAATGTTTTGTTTTCCATCAAAATAAAGTTGATACAATTAAGACCTCGACACTTCTACAACCTTTATCCATTCCAAGTCAATGTTGGGAGGAGATTTCAATGGATTTTATCACAGGTTTACCTAATTCTGAATGAAAGAGTGTCATCATGGTGGTAGTTGATATACTTACCAAGTATGCACACCTTTGTGCATTATCTCATC
The DNA here is from genome assembly GCA_034641835.2 of Pinus albicaulis. Lineage (NCBI taxonomy): Eukaryota > Viridiplantae > Streptophyta > Pinopsida > Pinales > Pinaceae > Pinus > Pinus albicaulis. The sequence goes on along the minus strand of CM076582.1, from coordinate 844,237,183 downwards.
CACTTAAAGCAAGTAATGTTGCTACCGGATTTATGGAAACAATTCAAAAGCTACATGGAAACCCAAAGATTATTGTAAAAAATAGAGATCCTATTTTCACTGGAAATTTTTGTACGGAATTATTTTCTTGTTTGGGTACTCAAATAGCTCATAGGTCATCTTATCATCCTCAATCCGATGGGAAAACTGAGATAGTGAAAAAAATTTTGGAAGGATATCTTCATTGTTTTGTATCTAATAAACAAATGCAATGGGTTAAGTGGTTACCTCTAGTTGAATGGTGGAATAACAATTCCTTCCATACTGCAACAAAAATGACCCCATTTATGGCACTTTATGGATATCATCCATCGTCTATCACATCATATTTAAGAGAAAATTATAAGGTTCAAGCAATGGATGATTACATCGAGCAACATAAACAAGTTCTCCAACTCTTAAATGATAACCTACATTTGGAACAAAATTGAATGAAACAATAGGTAGATCAACATCGCAACAAGAGAAGTTTTGATGTAGGAGACTGGGTATTTTTATTGCTACAACCATACAAACTAATTTCCCTCAAGAAATCTAAGAAGGATAATAAATTATCACCAAAGTACTATGGTCCTTACAAAGTGTTTCAAAATATTGGTACTATGGCATAAATTGGATCTTCCTGCTTCTTCTCAAGTGCATCTAGTTTTCCATGTTTCATGCTTAAAGAAGGTTATAGGTGATAAACTTCCAGTTCAAACAGTTTTTCCAGAACTTGATGAGGAAGGAAAAATCATATTGTAACCTGAAGCAGTCATGGAAACAAGAACTCGAAAGCTATGAAATCGATCAATTTCAGAGTATCTCATCAAGTGGAAGAACTTACCCACTAAATATTCTACATGGGAGGATGAGAATTTTATACAGAAGCATCCAGAGCTACTCAAGTGTTGAGGACAACACTTTTTTTAAGGAGGGGCATGTTAGGTCCCTATGTTACTAGTATAGTCCCTTATTGTTGTTAGTCTAGCCCCCTTATTGTTATTGTTGTACCCCTGTAAGCCCCATATTTTTATTATTGTTCCCTAACACTATTATTGTTAGGTTGGTTAGGATTATATTGTGACCCCATGGACTCCTATATATAGAAGGGAGGTTTTTTCATTTGTATCATCCAAGGATTGTTAATTTATGTAATGTAAAGGAGGTTTTCCCCTCAAATTGGCTTCTTTATAAGGTGTTGATCTCTCTTTTCTTCTATTTTTGGAGATGGTTTCATAATAGAGAAAAGGAAAAGTGGAGACATCCACTTAAGCATAACCATCCAAAGAAGGCATAAGAAGAACCAGGTAGCAGTACAAGGAAAAGACCCTCTAGCGGATGTTTTTGAGGAACCCCTTAAAGAAATGGCCCAAAAATCCATCTGTAGTGGAGGTTAATAGAGAAGGTTGGTGGGTGGAGGTTTTTGTAGATGTTTTTTATCCGGTGCATTTCTCATCCTACACCACACTGCTGCATTCCACTAGAAAAGCACCGGTGCATACTACAAATTGGCACACCGGGGCATAGTGCTCTCTGTACAAACCTGCTCGGTGTGTCTAATTACTATAGAAAATCAGTTCTCTACACATAGTCAGCCCTAGTGCATCCTAAAAACCCACGCCAAAACTGAAATAGCCTTGTGTGGTTGGAAGAAACAACCCGGTGCACCTCAAAAACCCGCGCATCGGAATAGGGTTAAATAAAAAAAATATTACGGCCAAAAATCTGCATTTTTCACTTTTCAGTGCTCTCGATCTCTCAAGCACTGGTGCAAATTTACCTTGTTTGAGGCACCCTGACATCGGTGGTAACATTTCACACACTACTATTGTCCATTTCCCACCATCTCCATTTCGAATTTTGCAAAACGGTGGGAAAATTTATTTTTGCAAATTCTACAGCAAATATGCCTCCTCGATGCCAAAATATACATGTGTTTTACTTTTTTTTCCATAATTAAGCTTTTTAGCTTATTAGTTTTGTAAAATAGCTTAAAATTCACCATTTGAAAAAGAAAAAAATCTTGCACGGTGCGCTCGAGCCATTCGGCTCGCACCAGTTTGCGGTGTTGCCTGTAAATTTACAGGTTGCACTGCAACCAGTGCTAAGGGTATCCGCATTGGTTCCAGTGCGGTACCTAAATGGCACAACATTATTTTTTTAAATTATCAAAATTGGTGTGGTTACCTGGCTGCACCATTGACCATGTCCAAGTTCCGAGGGTGGCGGTGCATTGACCGAAATCTGTGCCCCAGGGCGGATATTTTGGTCAGTGCATCGCCCTCCTAAACTTGGACATAGTCAATAGTATGGTCATGTAAACGACCGCACTATTTACCATGTAGGGATGTCAGGAGGGCAGCGCGTTGCCTAAACTATATGTCCCGGGGCGTATAGTTTGGTCAGTGCGCTGTCCTCTCGATACTGGTACATAGTCAATGGTATAGTCGATTATACCACCACACCATTGACTGTGTAATTATGCCAAGAGGGTGGTGCACTGACGAAACTATTCACCCTGGGGCAAGTATTTTGGCCAGGGTGAGTAGTTTGGTCAGCACACCACCCTCTCGAATTTGTACATAGTCAACGGTGCAATCGGTTAAATGACAACACCATTGACCATTAGCTAATGTTTGGTGGTGCGTTGATGGAATTATCCACCCCTAGATGGATAGTTTATTCAACACACGGCTTGAGAAAGTACAGGTCATGATGAGCGGTGCGCTGCAAATTTCCAGATGCATCGCGACCGGTGCACAATAAAAATAGACGCACTGGTTCCAGTGCATGCCTATTTTTTTTGGAGCACCGATTGTTTTTTATTTCAAAAAAAATTATATATATGTAAATACATGTCTCATTTAATAAAAAAAATTATTTAATATGTGAATAATTCAGCGACATCAAAGGAGAGAAGATAGGGAATAATAACAACATATGGCAGACTAGTATAACATGGTTCGCCTGTGGGAGGCATGAGAGAGGGAGAGAGACATCTACCCTCGCTTTATTACAACAAACACCCAGGCGCTCCTAAGGGAGGTAGGCCTCCTCAAGTTCTATGAGGAGGCTACATCCTTGAAGGGCCATGGTGGGTTATTGTGACAGCTTATCTTCAGGTGGAATTCCCACTGACAGGATTTTCGGGTTGGTCGTAACCATTGATACGCGCCCACTGAGCAGGACATCTTTTTTATTATGGGCCTATCGAGGAGGGGGCAGGATTTTCCCTTGTTCCCTAAGGTCCCCATCAGTTATGGAGCAGGGAGTCAGTTGGTTTACTCCCAGAGATAAATTAGCGTCGATATACTATCTCCTGTGGATTTTTGGGTCTTTGGTGGTCAGTTACGGATTGCTTCATTTGGTGGAGAGGAGGTGAAGTGCCTCTCACTACTGATTTCGACCATTGCACACCATACAAGTGACGGGAAATGCATTAGTTACCTACTTTTATTTTATGTTGATTCTTTATTATAGGCGCCATGACTTGTGAGGTGGTATGTGATTTTTCTGCATCAGCTCTATACAACTTTAGATAGATGTCATGCTCAAGCATAAGGGAGGGTGAACTTAAATTTTTATTCATATCTATTTTGTTTATTTTTTGAGAGGTTTCCAAAGACGAGGCCTACTTTTATTTGGTGGCCTCATAGGCCGATTCCACATGTACGAATGAAGATGTGGGGATAGATGATTCCCAAGAGGGTCGAGTCAGACTTTTCCGCGAGGATATCGCATGATGAAATAGAGTTGCTAGCCAGTGTTGATGAGCATCCCTTCATTTTGGTCCCCTCTTCGTATGTTTGTTTGGATTGGCGAGGGTGTTCCAACATCCTCTTCATAGATGATGAGCCACCAGATGATAGAGGTAATATTATTCTTTTCTTAAAATTTATTCTAACATGTTCTTTACTTGTTTTTATTAAACTGTTTAATGAAATTTTCTAATTATTGTTGTGTACTTATATATATTTTGCGGACATTGGGTCATTTGATGGTGATGAGATGCCATCACCACAAAATGATTCAAGTGTAGATCCTAATGGAGATAAGGAGATGGCAGATGTCAAGGACCAGGTCGGTGCAGACAGACCTGGTCCTCATGTTGCGTAGGTTGGTGTGAGGCATAGGCCTAACACTAGATTTTGGATGGAGTTGGGTGACCAACTCTGGCAACTTCTTCTGGAGGAGGGATTCAGGTTGGCCACTATCAGAGAGATACAGGCCGATGATAGACTGATAATGATGTGGAGAGGCATGCCACGTGATATGTTGACCCTTATGCAGCATGTCATAGGAGCTACCAGCTTAGTGGCATGGTTAAGGAGGGCCCTTCGACATAGGCATGGTCGAGATGTAGTATGTCGATAGCCGAACAGTGATGCATCATCAGATGATCATGATCAGGGGAGTGATCGTCGTTCACCTCGAGTCGCAGATGAGTAGGTTGCAACATCGACCAATAGTCATGATCATGAGTAGGCTAGACCATACACAACGAGTTAGCCTTCTCAGCCTGCAACATCCAGCTGTCATGATCATGAGCAGGCTAGACCATCCATGTCGAGTCATAATGATCAACAGCCTACAGCATCCAACAATTCTCATGATCATGAGCAGGTGGTTGATCCCGATCAGCATGAGGCACCACCAAATCAGCAGGCACGTGATGATCAAGATCTATCTGAGCTTGTCGAGGTTGCACCATTGACTGAGCAGGCTTCGACTAGTACTACTATTGATGATGTACCACCAGCTAATATTTGACATTCATATTATAGCTGTATATTTTTTACATTATATATATATGGTCCATGTATTTTATGTTCATTTAATGTGCAGCTTACAGATATATGTGTATGTGATAGTAGTTATTTGACATGAGATGTATATTTGATCTTTCTATTGTGATGATGTTATATAATGCTTGTGTTTTGTTAGATGATCATAATCATGATGATTAGATGATGTTAGAAAATTTGAATGTGTTTTTTAGTTGAATATGATGTTTGTATGATGGTTATCATGATTGTGATGTTTATTTTTAATATTAAATTAATCATGACATTTATTAAATATTATGTCATTATTGTAATTGAAATTTTAATTTTAATTGTATGTAAAATTGTAATTGTATTTGTAATTGTAATTTTAATTGTAATTGTATGTAAAATATTTGTAAAATTTTAATTGTAATTGTAATATTTAATTTATTGTGAAATGATTGTAATTGTAATTTTAATTGTAATTGTAATTGTATGTAAAATTCTAAAATTGTAATTGTAATTGTATATTTATTTTTAATTGTAATTGTATATGAAATTGTAAAATTGTAATTGTAATTGTAATTTTATGTAAATTATTTGTAAAATTTTAATTGTATTAATGTGAAATGATTGTAATTATAAAATTGAAATTGTAATTGTAATTCTAATTCTAATTTCTATTGTAATTGTATGTAAAATATTTGTAAAATTTTAATTGTATTAATGTGAAATGATTGTAATTGTAATTTTAATTGTAATTGTATATATGTAAAATTGTATGTAAAATTCTAAAATTATAATTGTAATTTTAATTGTATATAAAATTATGTAATTGTAATTTTAATTGTAATTGTATGTGAAATTGTAAAATTGTAATTGTAATTGTAAATGTAATTGTAATTGTAATTCTAATTGTAATTGTAATTCTAATTCTAATTCTAATTGTATGTAAAATATTTATAAAATTTTAATTGTATAAATGTGAAAATTTTAATTGTATTAATGTGAAATGATTTTATTAAAAATTTTAAATTTTAAATTTGTAAAATTGTAAATAATTGTAAAATAATAAATCTACAATAATATTATTTTTTGTAACATAATAAAGTTGAGAAAATAATGCAAATAACTTGATGTACTTTAGAATTATCATTATTTTATTATGATCTTACATATAAAAAAAAAAAAAATGTTATACAGTATGCCATTGTTTTCTAGATCAACATAATTGCAAATTATCAAATGAAATGATTTTAACATTAACACAATGAAAATTACCAATTAATTCAAAATACATATTATAATGTTTCGAAAAAAAGAGTCTTAGTTATAAGGTAATTAAGTCTTCTTTATAAAAACCCATCTTAAAAAGTATAAATGATGAAATAACACATGTACCATATCACTCTCAATTTTCATGATCACCCTCTTTATCTTCTAGCTTGTTTGGTTTTCCAATTCACGATATCGTTAGGGTTTAATTGGCTTGTCAGCAAAAAAGGTAAACTTAGAAGTGCTTATCTAAAATATATAGATCTAGAAAGATTCCTAATTTGTCCAAGATCTTAAAGTCCCCTTAAAAGAACATATTCATTAAGATCTCTTTCAATAACTAATCAAACCTAGATCTAATAATTGTATGAGGTCTTACAGTTCTCTTACAAGAACACTTTCAAATAAGACTCTTCCAATATTAGAACATTTAACAAAGCTTAAAAACTGAAATGAAATAAACCTAAATCTAATAATTGTATGAGATCTTATGGTTCTCTTACAAAAACACTTTCAAATAAGATCCTTCCAATATTAGATCATTTAATAAAGCTTAAAAACTGAAATAAAACAAAAACATAAATAAATTATACCTAAATTAAGCAAATAAGCATGCAAGTGAGGCCATGGGGGCCCTCCATAACTCCACAAGCACACCACTTCAATGGAGACTCAGATGTAGAAGCAAAATCGAAGTATGGATCTTTATTTCAAAATCTCCATTACAAACCAACTCTAAGCTTCTAAGATTACATACTCCAAAATTCTAAGATTACAAAACTTCAAGATTACAATATTACAAAAACTTCAACATTACAAATGGAGGAGATTGTACTCCTATTTATACAATGGGATGAGTAACAAACTCATAATGATCATCCACTAATCTCTCTTTTAGTTCCATGCATCTCTCAACCATCTAGACACATAACCCCTTTTGTCCTTGATCTTCTCCATGAGATCATAATCTTCTCCATGAGGTTTATCTTCTCAAATTCGAATTTGATCCTTCAAGGCCACATAAAGGTGTCTTGGAAGCTTCCTTGGCAGCTACACATGTCACAAAAACAACCCACTTTCCATATATAATGTAAAATATATTATTTTCTAATATTTAATCAAGAATTTCTCTCAAAAATGCTTAAAAATAAATAATATTTGGAAAATATAAATTAGAACCATTAATGGTGGATAATAGGGAAAATGAAGTGACATGGTGGTGAATAATGGGTGATATAATGGGAGCATAGGTGAAAAATGTATGGTAATGAGTGACATTTTGAAACCCAAACATAACTCTTGGCATGATAACATTATTGTTCTCAAAAATATGTTTTGATCTAGGGTCATGTCTCAATACGAACCACCAATCCCTATCCAACACATATGTGTAAAAAAACACTTGGTTGTAGTGTTTGGGGAAAACATAGGGCTCCTTAGCTTCATCCCATATCTTTATAGAGTTGATACATATCAACCTACTATCATGATCTTCCTTTACATTATTCCAATCAAAGGTGTCCCACCACTTGCACCTAAAAATAACTCATTGGAAAGAAGAGAAATACACTTCAATGATCTCTTGTATCTTTCCGACGTAGCCTAACGTCCCTCGTACTAGCTTTTGATCACGGTGGCTAGATCAACTAGATTGATCAAACTCATGTTCCACTACATAGTCTTTTGTCATGTGTCCATCATTGGCATTTTTTGTGTGAAAATGGTGTCCATATGTCCACATAGATGGGAACAAATGCACCTATTAAAAGGTTAAAAAATCATAGTGTCATGTGTCTTATAATAACCCAACAGTTAAAATACGAAATATAGATGTAATTACATTTGAAAGGTGCATTATTAAGTTAAAAATGTAGATAGTTAAATAGATTATTACCGAGTGGGTCCACCCAATCCCTACATTTAGCGCGTCCTCTTTAGCATGCGAGTAACGACTAGTTGCACCGTATTTCTCTCTGACTTGGTCAACAACCCAACTATTGGGCATATTTTTGGCATATTTTCTTTTAAATGATCAGGATAAGGCACACTTATACCATTTAACAGTCTGAATTCTTTCTTGTCACTATCCCATTTCATCCTCTTTTGTTCGTACAATGCGACCCACGGTTGTGTTGCTTCAGAATTGTAAAGAACGAATTTATTGATTGCTTCAATTTCTGCATTCGCTGATGAAATCAAACAGAGATATAGTACATATGAGATCAAAATATACATTATATTGAAGTTCAACATGAATATTTACTTTGTGTAAATTTGAAAAATTATAAGTCGCCTACTCTTTATCAAGCGCATTTTTCCATATTTTTGGAGCAGTTCCCCTTCTCTTTTGTCTCATCCCTTTCATCATCCCAAATCACTGCACCTGTTTTATTGTCAATCTACTTGATGTAATACTGGAATAATAGAAAGACTCATATTATATGTGCCCTCATAGACCCCTCAGGTTTTTCCATTTGTCGAATAAAAACTTTCAATTTCTTCATGTACCTCTCTAAGAAGAACATCCAACAACAAGAAACCATCCCAAATAATTCAGCCTCATCTACTAGGTGGATTAGAAGATGATCCTACAAGTCCATGAAATTCGTCTGCAATTCCTTCTCAGATATACAAAAAATATCAACTATCTCTTGATGCCACCATGGAATGCTAGCCACATGAATCTCCTTTGACGTGATCCAATGTACAAATTCAGATAACTTAGATAGGGAACGTCCTAGGTCTTGGGGGAATTCATGTTTCACACACCCATGCACAAACAAAGGATAATAACACTGAAAATTTATAAACATGTGCAATAATACACAAAATTTTCTATGTTTTATGATCCCTGCATGGGATAAACTCTATTAATATAAAAAATAGTAAAGTCATGCTTTTGACATTATACATACTCTTAGAAAATACAAATGGTCATGTGATTTCAACCCTGAAAAATGGTCATCCACGGTGAAGCAACACCGTAGTGAAGACCCGTATGAAGATGACACCCTCACATCCATTATAACTTCCTTTGCCAAATAAATATCATCTTTTTTTAAAAATCCATGGGACATCACCTTTCCTGAAATACCATGAATTAGAGGGACCAGCACTTGCTTGTGATCGTGTAATTTCTAATCATCTTGGTCAATGTTTCTTTTTAGTTTTTGAAGTAATAATATATTTCCTAACAACCAATGTGTCACTTTGTTTCAAAGATATGTGCCTCCATAAAGAAGATGATTTTTTTTTAAATATATGCTTGGGATCTAATAAGTGGGTAATCTTAAGATGCTCCCAATATGGGAGGTTATAAAAGAGAGATTTCCTTTTCATCCCAATGGGAAATTTTTCAACATAGGTGTCAAAGAATTCTATATCATCAAACATAGGCTCCCCATTTGAATCAAACATTTCTATGAACTCCGTCTCCTTCTCTCTCTCATATGCTCTAAGCCATGCAATTGGTGTCGTTATTGGAGGCATTTCAGTTCTCTCTCATTTAGCATTGAGATTGGATGTTGCTCTTCTGTAAGGGTGTTCTTCTGGGATGAATACCCTGGAGGAGTCATACACTGGATTTCGTAGGTCGTTGGACCATCTAGGTTTCAGAGAATTTCCACAACATTTACATCCAAAATACCCTTTTGTTACAATACCTACGAGATTATTGTATACAATTTATATGCATGGCACATTAATGAATATCATGAATATCTGAAAAATTACAACGAATTAAATAACTAATATGTGAAAGAATATTGTTACGTATATAAAAAAATTAATAAACATGTAATTTATCAGAGAAAACTCCTAAAAGCCTGGATAATCATTTGTCGTGTAAGAACATATGTAATACCGCGTAAAACTCCTCTCTGCTGCGATGGGTATTGATACATAATATACATTTATCCCATCCCATAATTCCTTCAATTCATCTACCAATGGTTGTAAGTAGACATCCATATTCTTCACTTGTCTTCTACTAGGGACTATGAGAGCCAACATAAGATGTTCATTCTTCATAGACAACCATGTGGGATATTTTTATTGATCACTACTACAGGCCAAACATAATAGTTGGTGTTCTGGAGGGAATATAAGTTGACGCCATCCATGGCTATGTTGAGTCATATACTTCATACTTCATCCTTGAATTTTTCGGACCATCTGTCCTCTATATGCTTCATGGATATTGAATTTGTTAGGATTCACATAACTCCCAACTCACTTTTGTGTGAGGCATGCCATCCCTGCAACGTAGCTAATTCTTTGCAATGAAAGAGCCTTTGAATCCTTGGTATTATAGGCATGTGTCTCGATATCTTAAAAGGAGGACCATGTGATTTAACCTTCTTTTTTTATTTATCATACCTTCCATGCCCACATTTCAAAAATATCTCTTCATCTCCATATTCTCCTCTATATAGAATACAAACATTTGGACATGCATGATATGATATGTAGACAACACCCAACATTTTCAATAATTTCTTTGCCTCTTCGTAGATACCGAGCAAGACATTATCACTCGAAAGAAACTTACCTTTCAATAACCTATAGTTGATGATCATAGACAATATTAAATGTACATTAATGCCAATATAATTATTAACGTTCATAAAATTGACCATTGTAATGTTCATTGTGTGATTACATTTCTCAAAATATGAGGGAGGAATTTATGGTTATACCTTACCTCAAAATTTCTGAGAAACATGCATTTGATAAGCCAAACTTTTCTTTCAAGTTTTACATTAACATCATTGCCCCAAATTGGGTAGACTTTTACTTACCATCAGGTCCAAAGTGAGGGGTGGTGGAAGCAAATTTAAGGCTTTTGAAAAAGGTGTCAGCGATATGAGAATCATCCCCTAGTTTATCATCGTTCTAGAATGCATCGAACAACATTGTCTGCATGGTAGTTGTATCCCTTAAGCAATCATCCATACCAACCTCTACTTGATTTCCTCCATTGCCAACTTGTGAAGAACTACTATTGTTGTAGTCATTCCTAATTGGTGAATCTGGACATAGTGGGAATTGAATAGGTGGTTCATTCAACCATTCTTGGTATCGTTCCTCTCTGATCGGTTCTCTTAATTCATCCTTCTCTTGATTTGACATTGTTGTGGGGTTTAATAGAATATGGTAGGGAGGTCGCTCATCATAACTAGAATCCTAATAAATTCAAAAAATATATTTGAACATGATTAGTACAAAATCTATGATATAAATCAATAAGCACATTGACAATGCATGATTAATTGGTGTGACTTTGAAATAATTACATAAATATACCAAAAAATTATTATTACCATCATTGTCTCGGGATTGTGGCTAGAAGATGCAATATTGTTACAATTGGCAGGGTGGAGCAGTTGTCCATTTTCATCTATCAAATGTGACTTGCGGTATGTTGCTCCTTATAAGAGCTTCCAATGTTTCGGAGTTGTTTGAATATTTTGTGCATCTGAACTCGTGAATTATCTACATGAACCTGCAAATTTGTATACATTAATTATAAATTTTATTAAGCTGATTGACATGGATAAAAAACATAAATTTAATTAGATAATGAAAATATAAATAAAATATGAAGTAAATATTATGTCTCAAGATGGATAGGGAGAACTCCATGATGGACTTTGAGAAATATTATGGAATGAGCTGGATTTTGAAGAATTTTCCATTTGATATAGTGATGATATATTTCTCCCTGGATTTAAGAAAAATCAACAATAAATTTTGGTGTACACACCTAAAATTAATTTCGATGCCTTAAAAATGGACTTATTGTTAGTGTGAATTCTAATCGCAAGCGTACTGCATAACGAACAAGCCTAACATCAAATATAGTTGTCAATTTCCCTAGATCTCTAGTTAGTGACCAGAATAAATGCTACAGAAATCCAGATCAATGTAGTTAAATACATTAAACAACGAATAATAAGCAAGAGTTTCTCCATGCATCCGATGAACAAGACAAGAATTTTTAAAGAATTTTTTTTATTATGACACCTAGGAAGGGAAAATAGAAAGATGTTACTAGTCCCCCTCAATGGGATGGGTTCTTGTATGTCCTCAATGCTTCAGATCTAAGATATCTCTCCCTTGATGGTGCAGAAAACCCAGACAAAAGATGGAACTCAAAGGGAGCTCACAAAGAAAAAAGTAGAAAAATATGACAATGATGGAGGATCAAAGTCAGACCAAAAGTATAGATCCAGAGTGATATTTAGACAAAAAAAGGTAGTGAATGAATGGAAAAACCATTCTATTTACAAAAAAATATTAAGGTAGTCTAGATATTGGTGCATAATTAAAATATTATTAACCAAATATAGATCCAACATTTATGGAATATTTTATTATTTTTGTTGGAGGGAAATTTTTTTGGATTTGGTCAAATCCCTTTATTTGTAAATAATAAATAAATAAATGACTTATTTATTATTTTAATAATATGGTTGAGTAATAATTAAATAAATAATTATTTATTCAATTATTTATAAATAACTTAATCAAATTTAACAAGGAATATTTTTTAAATAATGTTTTAAATAATTATTCCTAGAAAATAATAAGATAAATAATGATTTATCTAATTAATTTTCCTGTTTTGGGTTAAATATGACTACGAATATTAGCTAAACTATGGTTTAATTAATTATCCATTGAGGAAAATAAACACATAACTACTTATTCAATTATTCCTCACGGGGTTTCCTATTTAGACTAGAAACAACTTAATAAATTATGGATTATTAAGTTATTTTTCATAGTGAAAGCAATTTGACTAGGATAAAATTGGTCTTACATGGTGTACTTTGGTCCATCTAATAGTAACAGGTTAGATGACCAAAATAGTGTAACGGATTTCCCCCCAGCGTACGAGCATTAGGATCTAATAGTATGACCGAAGTACGTTGTAAGAACTCAATCACTAGACACCGAAGGGGGAGTCAAAGAAAGAGAAATATAAGGTAGATAAAAGTGGAAGAGGATAAGAACCTGAGGAGGCAAGACTTACAGGTGTGAAAAATCTCTTGTATAAGTGAGTACCTATTCTACATGAGACGGGGGAGGCATACCTATACCTGCCGAGATAACAAAGTACAAAGAATAATGTGTGCAGTAAACAAGGGACTGAACTATATAGTACATGCTGGCGTAAACATGGGCTAGATAAAAAAATGATAATGGATCCCACATACATACTGTGCCTGGGAAGAAAGTTAGGACTTATACAATAATATCTGAGTACATGAGATATAAGTACAACCAAAGAGGCCATGTAAAAAATAAAAGGGCTCTGAAAATCTGAACGATACATGCAAACTAAAAGACATTGGAAGCGGCTGAGGCTGGAACCATCAAATATATGGAGCTGCATCCAAGGCTGTAGTAGAAAGGTCATTCAGGCATGTGGGGGGCTACCTGAAGGGCCACCCCTCACGAGTTCTGAAACATCTTACACACACTCAAGTCGGTACAATCTGTTGCATCACTGAACCATCAAGTATACGGATTTCGATCATCCCATAAGGAGATGGAGCTGAGAAACAATCAATTCAAAGGGAAATAAAGGGTCCCTTTTCCTGATCAGAGGCACTGAATAAAAGTGGAAGCTAGAACTAAGGTACACTGCCCTCTAGACCTGTCTTCTGGAATGAATAAGCTAATGTCAACAGAAGGAGGTCCACCATAGGTAAGGCAATAATGGATCCTCAACTAAGGCATGAGGGATAATAGTAGAGCGACTGATATACTCACACCAGGGATGATGGTGGAATGGGGAGTACTGATTAGTGGGCTGACGACTTACCTTGTTAGAGCATAAGACCTAGAAGCTACTGACTCGACTCCGGAGGGGAGAGGGGACAGTATGACTGAAGGCCAAAATGTGTGACATGAAAGGAACAAAGAAATGAAGGATCGAGGACTGTGATGGGATATAAAGGGACTCAGGATAGACTTTATGGATGCGATGAGGACTCAACTCGGATGCTCTAAACAAGGGTTAATTGATGGTGCTTCTATATAGAATAGGCCCGGTAGGGACCATAAAAGCATGAGTACAAGATGGTTACTCATGATGAAAATCAACACAAGCATGGAAAAGCATGAAGGAAAAGTGGTGCCCCAAGTACAAGTTTTTTGAGTGAATAAATTTGATTTTGAGGAGTGGTGGAGTGAACCTTCTTGGAAAAAATGTGTCCGGGTGAAGTATCAATTCAAAAAAAATGAAATGATAACCATTTGAGAGCTGAATGAGAGCTTTCCAATGGTGCTTACGGTTTGTCAAACCGAGCTACGATATGATCGCAGCTAGTGAAAGAAAAATATGGGGTTTCTCTTTTAGTAAGGCATTTTCCATTGAATTTGATTCATTTGCAAGTGTAGTTGTTGTGAATGTAAAGAGAATAAAAGGCCCTAAATCTTGTGGTGGTTGTAGCGGACAAACCGACCGTTGGAATCGATATATGTCAATTGTAGGTAAGAGGCCTAACCCTACTCTTTCAATTTAGTGGATTAAAAGTTTAGTTTAGGCACCCAAAGCTTAGGAACAAACCCCTACTCTTCTTCATGACTGGGTCATACTTTTCGGGATATTATCTATGACCTGGGTAGCAGGTTTTGGGAAAACAAATACAACCTGTCCCAGGAAAGGCCTAAAAAGTGCGACCTATCAGATAGAGTGATTTTGATTTTTTTTTTTGGCTAAGAGCTGGGATTTTATGGTTATGATGCAATATTTCCTTTCTGTACATTGATAAACATTATGGTTTTATGTAGATATGGCAGATTTGACGATCAACTGGAGAGTGAGAGACTTGAACACATTACGTTTTGAGATCCAGGAAGATCATGGTGTCTGCACTGCATTGGCCAGGTTTGGGGTCTTGATGTTTGTGGAGAACCTTTTGATGAGAGCTATAGAGCCCTTGTTGGCCCAGATTGTCAGCTATTGGGATCCAGATCATGAGATATTTATAGTGTAGGGGAACCGAATTGAGCTAACTATCGAGGATATATATTTCCTGACTGGTCTCATGCCACTTGGGATGGTGGGAAACACTCAACCAGTGTTACCGCGAGGGCAGAAAATTATGAAGTTTGTAGAGCACCACTATCGACCAGGTCTCCATGTGAAGGGGACACGGATACCGATCGGAGATCTAGAGCGGCTAGAGACTCATGCTTTGGCCACAGCAGTGCTAGGGATGCTAAGCAACTAGGCACTCCACCATATCACTAGGGGTCAGATGATGCTTGTTGAGAGTGTCTTGAGTGGGACATACTGTTGGTGGGACCAAATGATGTTGTCTTCGTTGAAATGACAGTTTTCGTTATGCAAGTGGCATGTGAACCATGACTATGCATATGGCACGGTGTTGTTATTACTCTTTTTTGAGAATATCCTGACACTTTGACCTCGCATAGAGATCTAGTATGGGGACCCGCGAGAGCCCAGGATGCGCCATTGGGGGCAACTACTATGCAGAGGGGGAGGTGGGGTAGTTGGATGGGTGTTTCAACCTGAGTTTTTCACTCATTGGGATCTAATTTGGTGTTATATAGATGACTATCCCTATAGTGGGATGAGCAACCATGGGGACCTGGACTTGCCACTACTGCCAAGTCAAGCATGGGGGCCCAATGGTAAGTGAAATGTTGCTAATCTCTTATGTGAATTTTAAAGTTTCAAAATATTATATATGGTAGTAATTCATTTTCTTTTGATATGCAGATACAGTACTAGTGAAACTGGTCGGGTATATGGGGTGGCTTGCAGTATCAGGAGTTGCAACACCTAGTGGGCCGAGGGGTCCACAAAATGAGGATGAAGTTTCCCTTCTGGAGGAAATCCATCGTAGATGTGAGAGGCTATTGATCGGTGTTTTAGAGTGCAGCTAGAAAGATCTTGACGACTAGTACATAGAGCCATGTCTTAGTCTACCTTTGGAGTGGTGAGGGATCATGTGGTGCATGGCGATGGTCGCACAGGAGATGTGCGATCTATAGGTTGTTGGAGCTGAGCCATTGGCTTGAGATCCTCCAGATAGTGATTAGATGTAGGGGCATGAGGTGCCCCCATTTTTTATTCTTGTAACATGCTATGGGCATGTCATATGTATCAAATTTGATGGACTCTAAAACATTTTGAACAACACATATAATGGATATGCATCGTTTTATGGTTTATTGTTATTGCCTTGTGTGAAATGCATGTGATAAATGGAAATATAGAATATTGTTTGAAATGATATATACATAGTGATTTTGTTCTCTAGGTACATGACTGAAAGTAATGATTTCAAATTTACACATCAAAAGCTTCACTCGTAAATATCTTCTAAATAGGACAGGATTATGCACACAATAGACACCGTTCAAGTGCATGACAAGAATCAAGGAATCTAAATGAACATGAAGGTGAAGGATGTGAGAGGAAAGGGTATCGGCTAATAAACATATCACTGCATCATATTCCCCCTGGTTATTAGTGGCAGTACCAATGTATACACCGTTAGAGAGGACAAGTGAATGCATGGGGGTAAAAATGGCCCAGGCTATCAAGGCTAGACTTCGAGAGTAGCAACTTGCACCATCAACATAACCAATATATGGTGTGGATGCGGGGTCCATCTGAAAGGTGCCACAAGACAATAAATGGGAGGATGATGAACAATGCTAGCAACCCGAACGCAAGGTAGAAATCAAACAAGCACTACTAAAGGGAGTGCTATATGTAGGATTTCTACTACCCGCACACTGAAAAGGGGAGGGTGTGGGGGGACTTCCTTGGACACGGTTTTTTCTCAGGTCTTGAAAGTCACCGTAGGTGACATTCCTCTTATGGGTGGGAAAAATGAAGTTAGGGGTGGAAACAACTTTCATGATGTCATCATCATAGTAGAAGATGGTGTGACTGGTAGAAGAGAGACCACATGAAGCGACAAAGCTACCTGAATCATCATCATGAAAATAAATGTTCACATACGCATCGTCACGGGGTTTGAAAAAATAACAAGCAGATAAGGGATCCACTGATGTTGAGCCTAAGGTGATCACTGAAGGGAGGTCAGGTGAAACCGAAGGGGAGCTGGTCCTAGAGGGATCTTCCACCGTGGGTCTCATAGATGATGGTGATCGAAGGCTCCATCATCTCAACATCAGGAGGGGGAATGTCAATGGGAGCAGGTATATTCTTGGGTTGGACCAAAGCATACTACACAAGAATGGGAGAGGCAGACTCATTCTATTCAGTTTCGTATTCTTGAACTACTTCCAAAGAGGCACGTTAGTGCTTAAGGCAACAACAGAGGTGGGTATAATGGCCATGGAGATCAGACAAAGCACAGGGGTATTTGGTGTGAATAGTCTTAGGGTTCTTGGCTGCTGTCAGTAAAGTAATAGTGGCTTTAGGGACCTTAGACTCAGGAAACATGAAATTGACCATGGGCTTGATATGTGGCAATGCAGGATAGTTATGGGTAGCATGACCGACAACATCACACAACGCACACAGGGGGGGTATGATTTTGACGCTGAGGAGGAGTGGGGTTTGTTTGGGAAACCTTGTTCTTAGGTACCTTCTTGTGGGCTTTTCCCCCCTTACCTGAAACTTTTGAAACAGGAGTAGGTTCTTTTTGAGATGGTTGAGGCACAGAAGCAAAGGGAGGGATCATGGTAATCAGTTACATCGGTGTCAAAGAAATATAAGGTTTAGGACAACCAAGTGGGATAGTGACTCGGGGATCAATGTACCAGACTAGGATCCCTAAGGTCATGTTAGGAAGAGACAAGTTAGCCATAACAGGTACCAAAAATAATCCAAGAGGGGGAGCAAGAAACGGTATCTGACCGGAGGGATAATGCACAGGTAGGACAACTACGAGATGGTTAAGGCCAAGGGGAACTGTTCCAAGAGGTTCGATAGGATCATGGACACCAAAAATAGATGAGGGGCCTTGAGGAGGGGATCCTGAAGGCTAAGTCGAGGAGCTAGGAGTAGGTTACGGAGGGTGGGGTTGTTGACTTGTCGAACTGGTCTGTTTGAGGTCGAACTGAGATGATTGCATCATGCAAACATTCGAAGAGCTAGGGTCAAATATAGGAGGAGGGATACCAAGGAATGAACCAATAAAAGAGGAATATTTATAGACTCTAGGTGAGACATTGTTCGAAGGTTCGACTATTTTTTTATTGGCCACCGAAGAGATGTGTGACTCAGGGGAGGTTTGATACTTCAGTTCGTAATATGTCAACTGGTCGATGGTGACAATCTTTCCGTTGCGATGAAAGCACATCTTACGGTGAAATACAGATGGGATATTAGACTTCGTATAAATGTAGCTATGACCCAATAAAATGTTGTAGTCTAAGGGGGCATCAATGACTTGTACGTCAACACAAATAGCCCTTCCCGCAAGAGTAATAGGACAATTGAGGAACATGACAAGGGGATGGGAAGAGTGGCCATTCCACACTCGAAGGGTGATAGTGGAAGGGGCTAAGTCAGGATATCCAAGTTGATTCCAAATTGAAGTAGACATCACATAGGTGGATGCCCCCTCATCAATGATACAACGGGAGATGTGGGCATTCCAGATCTTGACAGGGATTTGGAAGGCGACGGAAGAAGGAAGGGGGGGATGTTCTAACCGGTTAACATAGAAGACAATCAAATAATCATCTGAAGGATTCACAATGCCCATGGCAATTATTAGAGATTTTCGCTATGAAGGGCACGACTGGAGGACTTCTAGTGTTGACATGGCAGTAGGGGATTGTGCCAAGTCATCTACTATACTATATGAGTGGGCAGTTTTACTAGAAGCAGTGTTTCAGCATAATGGTCCCTTGTGGATCTTGGCATGAACCTCTGCTTTAGTCTAAGGGATCACTAAAGGCAATTGGGTGTCAAAAGAGGCACCGTGGGACCTGAAGAAGGGGGCTCGGTAGCAGACGTAGCAGGGGGGCTTGTTGTACTAACGGGACCGAGTCTGAAGGTTGAGGTCAATGGTAATGGGTTGGTTAGATTTCATCATGAGGATCTGGTAATCAGAGGTACCAGATGGAGGAGTTTGAGTGGCCTTATGACTTTCAGGGGTTGGGTAGCCACAAATCCTTGCTTGGGGAAAGGATTGGTAAACATAACTGGCTGGATAGGGGTAACATTGGGAGGAACTGAAGGGGACGCTTGCTATCCTCGAGATGCTACTTGAGCTTCCCACATCTAACACATATGAGGTAAAAGCAGACAATCATGGGTGTAGTGACCATAGACACCGCAACAAGGACAAGGTGTATTCATGCGAATGGGCCTATCCTGCTTGGGATGAGTGCCTTGTTGCTAGGTTGTAGTGTTAGATGCATTCCCTTGGAGATTGTTTCATGGATTACCTGGGGCAGATTGGTTTTGGTTGCCTTTCCTCTTCTTTTTGGAAGTAGGAGGATTAGTTGCACCCTGATGTGCATACACCTGACCCTGAGGGGGTGGTGGTTATTGTTGCAGAGCTTGAGAATGAAAGGGAGGCTGAGGTGCTAATTGGAGTAGCTGGAGCACTAGGCTGTAGATATGGATAGTAAGGAGGTTGGGTAAAATTGGGGTAAACAGGTTGGAAAAAATGAGGAGGCATGCCATATCTTGGATACATGCTAGCGGGAGTGGGAAAAGTGTTGGAGAAGCTGGCCCCTCAATGAGGTAAACCATAACCCATGGGAAGATGAGTTTCTGGATGAGAAATGTCTCCAACGATACCGTCAGTGGCATGGGATTCCCCTGGTGCATTGGTAACACCGGGTCTAGGGAAATCATGTAAGACAATATAAACTTAACCAAATTCTAGGTAGATCAGGTCATACTTCAATGCAATCTGGAGGGAAGCTTCCTTAGTCTGAGGGAAGTCAAATGCGACATATTTGCCAATAACAGGAAAAATGGATCTAAGAAACCATTCCATGTAGACACGGTCTTCGAAGGTAGGGGTTTGACATAGGCTCTTTCATCTCCACCATTCTTGGACATGATCAGATAGGCATATAACAGATGATTGACGAAAAGAGGTCACGAGTTTGGTACTGGTGTCATAGCGAAGAGGGAGCTATAATTAAGACAAAAAATCCTTGGAAAGAGTCACAAAAGTAGTATGAGAGGAGGAGACTTGGTCGAAATACCACTTCAAAGCTTCTCCAATAAGTGTACACTGGAACAAACAAAGACAGACGAATTCATCAGTGATGGAGTTAGAAAAACACCACATGTGGAGAGAACGAACATGGTTGGTAAGATCCTCTCTAGAAAGATCTTCAAGCTTGGGGATGTCTGAAGGGAGCTTGGTTGGCATAGTAGGCCAACGAGTATCATGGTGTATGGGGTCATTAATCAACTGGATAAAGTCAGGACGACTAAGGCCTGCTATATAAGGGAGCAAGGGAGCAGTCGAAATAGTTACTGTTGCGGCCCCACTAGTAGCATTCCCAGCATTAGGGCTAGGACTAGCACCAACATTAGGTCCTGAACCATACATGGTGAAGGTGACAGGAGGAGATCCAGGGATAGAACCAGAAGGGGAACCCGATGAACCAGAAGAAGAGTCAAAATGGGGACTTGGTGGAGGATGAACTCGAACCCTACGCGGAGGAGTAAGTCTTCCTAACAGAAACTGAGAATGAATTCCTAGGATTCTCTGGGATAAATATCATGGGGGTGCAATGATGGAAAATAGACATAGATCACAGAAGGAAGAGAGACCAACAAGGGCAGGGAGGTGCAGGATCAAATGATTACAATGTTGAAACAAGGGTAAGGAAATGTAGGATCATTTGATTACAATGTTTTAGTCTTGGCCTGGTGGTGTAAACCAGGCACTCTTCACTTAGGGTGTGCATGTATGTGATAAGTGTGTTAATTTTAATTAAGCCCAGACGTGTGTAGAGAAAAAATAAAAAATATGTTTTATAACTATAAATAAATCTGAAAATGAGAGTAAAGGAAATTGAATACGAGATAAAATAAACAGCTAAAGATGCATCAATTTAAAGCCAAGGAGGAGGGCTTCCCAACAACTAGTCTATGGGTGGGCGACATCTAGTCAAAACACACAAAATGGCTAATGGATCTAAAATTAGGAGGGACAAGGATCTAAAGGTCAGATATGTTGTAAATAGGTGTAGAAAACAACAAAAAAGCAGAGGGAAAAATCCTGAAAAATAGGTGGAAAAAGGCTACAACCTGAAGAGAAATAGAGGGGACCCTAAAGGAGGACCAAACAAAACTAAAAAAAGATGTTTTGGATGGATGAATAACCAATCTGAAATGGATCTGAAAGTACAGGTTTAGATCTGAAAAATGGTTGAACACACTCAAATCTCAGAAGACCTGCTTTAGCTAAACTTCTCTTAAAAAGGAGGAAGCGTACTGAAGCCCTAAGGGGCTTGGTTCCTACTTTGAGGAGTAAAAATAAGAAACTACAGTTCCAAGATGGGTGGAGAGGGAGGTCAGACAACCCTAAATAGTAGCCTAGAAAAACCCAGAAAAATCACAGAAAAATTTCCGCAAAAAGTACAGGTTGCAGGTTCTAACCTATTTTTAGCTGAGGTTGCAGGTTTTGGCCCAAAAAGTAAGACCTACACTTCTGGTTGCCTCGGGAGAAGGTTTCAGAAAAAAGTGTCATCTTAGCTGTGGCTGATACCTGTCACATGTACAATAGGCCTAGAAACACACGGAAGTAAGAATGTTAATCTTTTAGGGTTTTAATGGTTAAAAACAACATCAAGAAATGCAAAATAAGAAGCTAAAGAAAAGACCAAGGGGTTGAAGCAGCTGCTCATGTAGGGATCTGAAAAATGACAGCGGTCATAATTATAAACCCTTGTGGAGTCGCCAGTTGTTAGTGTGAATTTTAATCACAAGTGTACAAAAAAAACTTTCCTTAGTTGTGCATAACAAACAACCCTAACATCAAATATGGTTGTCAATTTCCTTATATTTACAGTTAGTGACTAGAATAAATGATACATAAATCTAGATCTATGCAGTTAAAGACATTAAACAACGAATAATAAGCAAGAGTTTCTCCATACATCCAATTAACAAGATAATATTTTTTAAAGAATTTTTTGTATTATGACACCTGGGAAGGGAACATAGAAAGATGTTACCGATCCGCCTCAATGGGATGGGTTCTTATAGGTCCTCAGTGCTTTAGATCTAATATATCTCTCTCTTGATGGTGTAGAAAACCCAGACAAAAAATGGAACTCAAAGGGAGCTCACAAGAAAAAGTAGAGTGATCTTTAGGCAACGATAGGTAGTAAAGGTAGTTAATTAATGGAAAGAATAGAAAAACCCTTGTATTTATAACAAAATATTGAGTTATTCTAGATATCGGTACATAAGTAAAATATTATTAACCAAATCTAGATCCAACTTTTATGGAATATTTTATTATTTTTGTTGGAGGGAAAAAAATTGAATTTGGTCAAATCCCTTTATTTGTAAATAATAAATAAACAAATGATTTATTTATTACTTTAAGAATATGGTTGAGTAATAATTAAATAAATAATGATTTATTCAATTATTTATAAATTATTTAGTCAAATTTAGCAAGGAATATTATTTAAATAATGTTTTAAATAATTATTCCTAGAAAATAATAAGATAAATAATGATTTATCTAATTAATTTTCCTATTTTGTGTTAAATATGACCAGGAATATTAATTAAATTGTGGTTTAATTAATTATCCCTTGAGTAAAATCAAACAAATAAGGGTTTATTCAATTATTTCTCATGGGGTTTCATGTTTAAACCAGAAACAACTTAATAAATTAGGGATTATTAAGTTATTTTCCATAGTGAAAGAAATTTTACCAGGTAAAATTGGTATTACATGGTGTACTTTGGTCCATCTAATAGTAACTGGTTAGATGACCAAAAATTGCTGTAACGCTTATTGGTAACGGTGCTAATGTATATATAACCACGCCAGTGCGTTTTAGTTATTGCACACATGTGCAGTGTTATTAATTAATGTACCAGAGCCGAATAGCTGCAAATAAAAAAAGTGCAACTATATTTTTTTAAGTGAAAAAAAAGAGGTAAATTGAAAAATGGGCAGAAAAATATTTTTGAAAATCTAATTTTTCAAAACAATTCTTTAAATAGTAAACACTTATCATTATTTCATTCTTTTTACAAAAAAATTTAGGGAGAGATTTGTACGAGACATACCTGGAGGAGCAAGAGAGCACAAGAGCACTATGGAGCAGCGAAATAATTTCGAACAGAACTATTTAGGAAATCATAATTCTAAATCTCTGGTGATTCGAACCCCTGTAGCATAGAATTTCAAATGAGGTGATTAAATTTTATTTTATTTTACACTTTATGCAGTATTTTTTATGCAGTAAATAAAAAAATTAAATTTACTATTCATTTTCAAAAAACAAAAAACAAAAAAATTATATTTTATGCTAAACCCTTGATTCTTTTTGTCTGTTTCCTTGTTTCTTCTTGTTTCTGTGATTTCAGAATTAGGGATTTTCATTTTAGATTTATAGGGTTTGTATTGCTATATATATAGGCATATGACATCTAACCCATGGGAAAACTTCCATAGTCAGATCCCAATCCATGTCGGCCCTTGCATAAATTTTTAAAAAACTGAATTTTTTTAATTGATGCGCCCTATGTAAACAAGCGCACTGGTGTGATGTTTTAACAAAGAGTACCACGCATGTACTGTTTGATAAAACAATATTGATTTTATTTTTTTAATCCGTTCACCATATGTAAAATAGGGCACCGGTGCACTATTTCATTATAGCGCACCGTGCATGTACTGTTTGAAAAAAAATAAAAAAATTTATGTTTCTGTTATTAGGTGCACCATTTAAAATATAATTCACTAGGTCTCCTTGTCGAAAGATAGCATCGTACGGTGGTCCCTCATTTGCGCGGTGCGTTTATAAGAATATTCCGCATCGCCCCCTCCACAACATCATATGCTACAAAAACTAACACTTCATGATTTTTATTAATTTGTCTGTGTTAATTGGTGTGCTAATTAAAATCTAACGCACTAGTACTCCTTGTTGACATAGAGCACTGTATGGTGTTTCTGTTGTTTTGGCGGTGCATTTATAAGAACACGCTGCACCAACGTTGATGTGTACATCATTAAAGGCGTATCTGTTTCTTGGAATTTTTTTCCTAAAAAGTTTATGATTTATTTATAAAATATATTAATGAATGGTATGGTACAAGTTTCATATTGATAAATAAATGGATGGCAAGAGATCAAGTAACAAAAATACTGATAACACATCAAGAAAAGAAAAAAGAAAAAAAAGTTATTTGTAAATTCTTTACAAAAAAGATTATTTTTGAACTATATGTAAGTTGAACTAATCTGTATTGTTTACTGTGTATCATGCAGAGCCACAAAATGACGAACTAGCTCGATAAGATTATTTCTTATCTAGGACCAGAATAACGTAAAAGCTTGATGTAAAAATTGCAAAAGGATGAATCGGATGAATGAAAAAATACTATCGATCCAATATGAGTTTCCTTTTTTAATTTTCAATAATAATATACTTAAAATTATTAGATAGCATGTTTCAAACAATATATTAATTGAAAGATGTTTAATTTTCTACAAGGACCAAAAACTCAAAAAAGGAATGTTGTTCTAATAAAATTAAAAAAAATAGAACATGCAAATGAAAATGAATTGCTCCTTACCTCATCTGGAGTGGTGCTGGAGATTAACGAAAGGGGGGGAAAATTTTACAAAAGTTTCAGGGATCTAGTGGAACGAATGTATAGTCATTCTTTCCACTTATAATACAAAACTCAATCCAATGATTCCAAGAACCAAATTTTATCTAAACTACAAGAAAATTTTCGAGATAATTGTTCAATGAGACATGTCAGAATTTTAATAGAAAAAACATACAACAATAAAAAATAAGGAATGAAAAAGTAATATTCCTTTAAATGTTTTTCTAGAATTATATGTATATATTACTAGAAAGTAATCATTTATAAATATCACTTTTGTTATATTTACTTTTTATATATCAATATAAAAATTAAATAATTTATTGTCATGTTACATTTTTAGGAAGATTATGAAAATATCAAAATATAAACGAGCTAATATTATAAATAAGCCAACAGGAATGTCCAAAAAGGTGTACAAGGAGATGATCAAAGAAATGGACATAATTGCATCGCACGAGGAGCCTTCTCAACAACATCGTGCTTCAAATGTAATATGTAATCATTGAATTTTTCGATTAGGTACAATAAATAAACAATTTAGCATTAAATATTAATTTTCAAGTATTTTCTTGTAGAAAAGAAAAGAAAATGGAACCCATTCAGCACATAAAACAGGACGACAATGAAGAAAATGGTTGATATCTAAGTTTGTGAATTACTGTTACTTCCTTATAACAACTTAACTAGATTTCATTTTTTTTTAATTTTAGGTTTTTTTACAACAATCATCATTGAATGTCTTCAAACAGGTGCTAACATACAAAGAATAATCATCTAATGAATTGATTGACATTACGTTAAATATGGGTGGTCAGTATATGTTGGCATATCATAAATTAATTGTGGAATTTGTAAGCATCTATCAATCTTGTTTTACTTAGCTCCGTCTATAATTAATAGAATAACAAAATCTTTTATATTAAATATATGACTTATTATGGGGTATAAAACTTGCAGGAAACAAAGTATGGAACTGGGCGAAAAGATGAAATCTTGAAAGATGGCATAAATTTGGTTTTGAAAGAGTGTGTATAGTTCATGAGTCAATTGTTGCTATGGTACATCATTTATTTTCAATTTACATTGATGTATATGATTTAATATTGCAATTTTCATTATTCTCACCAATGTATATACACTCATTACAATTTATTTTTATGTTTGTAGATGGAAGGTGAAGAAGAAGAAAACAATCAACACCGTGAACAAAACATTCCTCAAAATAACCCAAGTCATGGAAGTAGCTCGAGCAGTGACAACAATTCAAGTGAAGAATGATGATCATTATGTTTGGATATCAAGGCAAGGCATTGTATTTTTTGAAATATTTGTCTATGAAATCAAACATTTTGTTTAATGCAATGGACATCGTGTCCCAATTGAAAGACAAAAGGATACCAATAACTGTCCCATTTTGTATGACAAAGAGTGTCTTATATATATATAATAAAATACGTTTTAATTTATTATATTATGTTCTCCATTGTCGTTGTGAAATGTAAGACCACTGATTAAATATATGGATGATCAAATATTATAATGAAGAGATGAAAAATATGACGATATGATATAACAAATTAATCTAAACATCACATTTAAATGCACTAATAAAAATTTAATTAATATGAATATTGTTATAAGATATGTGTCATCTTTTGATGAATACAAAATTTTAAAAAATCACAATAATTATGATGTGATATAAAAAATTAATCCAAACATCACATTCAAATGCATTAATAAAAATTTAAATGATATGGATACTGTTATAAAATATGTGTCAAATTTTGATGAATAATGAATTTTAAAAAATCACAACGATTGCACTTTCACAGGTCGACGTTTCCAAAAAATACAAAATAAACACTTGTGCGTGTAATTTAATGTGCACCATTGCATTTTTATTCTAATGTGCACCAGTGCGTTTCTACGACTTATGGGCACCACACAAATACCAATACCAATTACAGTTCTCGATGCGTTTGTGCGATACTGCGCACTGATGCGTTTATGTAAGACTGTGCAGCAGTGTGTTTCTACGACATATGGGCACCACAAAAATACCAATACCAATTAGAAAAATCGGTGTGTTTGTATAATACTCCACACTGGTGCATTGATACGACCTATGGGCACTGTAAAAATCCAAATACCAATTAGAACAATCAGTGTGTTTGTGTGATACTGCGTACCGGTGCATTTTTATCATATACTACGCATCGGTGCATTAATGATATGACCTATGGGCACCACAAAAATCCCATTACCAATTAGAATGGTTCGGTGTGTTGTATCACCTACAGTGTGCTCGGTGTAGTTGTAGACCTTAACATCCCGGTGCATGCACCTTCGACCACCCCGGGGCAACTGTCTAGCTAACATGCACCGTGACATTGCTAAACTCCCTTGGGAATCCTATATTTTTTTCCGTCCTGGTGCTTGATTTCCATCACTCTAAAATGCACCAGTGCATTGACACTTGATTAGGCCACCAATGATAAATACATACGTAATAACCTCCATCTGACTATGTTTTTTTAGTGGTGTTGAAATTCCATTAGAAGCTCCGCCAAAACCTCTATTACCAAAAATGGATGTTGTAGAAAATGTTTTTTATGAAAATTTTGGCCAATTTTATAACACTGAAAACCTCCTTTATAACCTATGCTAGAGTTTCTTTTCCTTTTAGTGTATGTTGATATATTAGTGTAGGATGCGAGAGAGAATGTGGGAGCTCCTTCAAATTTTCATGGGAAAAGGAGGTGACTTGAGAAGCACATTGGCTACATGGCTCTAATGAATGAGCTTTTAGGGATCGAGCCATCCTCTTTTGAGGATAAAATTGAGAAACTATTTTGGGTTGATGCAATGGTGGAAGAATATGAATCCATCATGAAAAACAGTGTTTTGGAAGTGTTACCAAGACTAGTAGATAAATCAGTTGTGGGTTTGATATGGATCTTCAAGGTTAAGCATGTAGAAGAAGGAAGCATAGAGAAGTATAATGCCAGATTTGTGGCCAAATGATTATCTTAAGTTGAGGTAATTGACTATGTGGAAACATTTTCTCCTGTAGAAAGGTATTCATCCATTTGACCAATTTTTCCACTGGATGCACAGATGCAATGGAATATCCATTAGTGTTGGGAAAAATACTGAGAGGGGGGGGGGGGGTGAATCAGTATTTACTGCATATTCAAACTTTTTACTTTTTCATTCCTTAAAACCCATACGCTACTTTACTTCGGTAAACTAGCGTATATACGCGGATCCCCTTTATGAAACTAGCGTATACACAGAGATTTAGATATGTCATTAAATCTTCACTTAAACCATTCAATCATTTATTCATCAGATATTCAATAAGCAGTAAACAGGTGCAGTAAGAACAGAATAAACCATCACACAAAGCATCACACATGAACACCAGGATTTTTGGGCAGAGCCGAGCTGGGAGAAAACTGGTGTCTTGCAGGTTGCTCGGCCTTCAAACTTTTATTATAGAGAAAACATCTTACAACATGTCTTTGGCTCGGTTTCGGCGGCCCGGCACGCGGCTTCCCTGGCTCGTTTACGGCCCTGCGGAAGGGCTCCAACCCCGGCTCGTTTACCAACCTCTCTCGGAAGGGACCTAAGGCCCCGATCAGACTGCCGGCCTCACTGGAGAGGAGCTACGGCCCCCCATTTGAAGAGGCTGCAACACCGGCACCACCTTGGACCACGTTTCATCAATTTTCACACTGGATCCAACCACTTCAATAGAACACAACTTGCAGGCCACAATTCATCATATTTCCAGACCGAACCCTTTCCATACTTTTAAGCACAACCATACATCATCAACGGATACATATCAACACAGATCAGATAGCAGAAACACAGCAGAACAGATCAGATATTTCATACCCCTTGCTTCAGCAAACCCTAGTTTGCATACGCGCTTTTACTTCACTGATGTCGCGTATATACGCGCTTCCGTCCACACAAACCAGCGTATACCTCAGTGTATATTTGATTGCGCATACGCGCTTTCTCTTCGCTGAAGCCGCGTATATACGCGCTTCCTCCGCGGCGAAGTAGCGTATAGATCTTCAATCATTACAGAGCAGCATACTTCATCAGATCAGATATTCAGTTCAGATCTACCCTTTTGCTTCAGACAGATGTTCGCCTAGATGCTCGCCTCATCATAGATCTAAGCCTTCCATAATCAGATCTAGCAAATACAAGAGAAATTCAGATCTAGATCCCCTTCTTCATCATTGGTGCCTCATACATTCAGATTTATCATTCAAGTGTAACCATTTCCATTCAGATATACTTCAGAGAGAAGTATTTATTCAAGCTCAGACATCTTGCACCCACACTCATGATTTGCACAATGAATTTCATCTCTTTATATAGGTTTTCCCTTTTTCAATACCATGAGCCCCTTTTTCAATACCATGGGCCAAAACAATACCATGAGCCCAAAACTACCTGGACGGGGTCAATTAGGCGGATCATTACCCAATACAATGGGTCAATACCATGGTGGTTACCCTTGGTTTTGCACTTTTAGAGCGCTTTAGCCCATACGCGACTTGGCACGTTCTTTTCCGCGTGCATACGCGACTTCACCTAGGAATATCCGCATATACAAAGAGACATACTCTTTTCATCATATTTTGAGCACATTCTGAATTCCTTTCTTCATTGCCTTCTGTAAATACAGTAGATACATCAGATTTTCTTCATCAGGAACATATTCTCTCTAGCACAACTTCATCAAGTAAGTTGTCATTATCTTCATCAAGAGGGTTGCCTTTCAAGGACAACACTCAGCATCATATTGTCAACAAACATCATATCACATCAGATTTACATCATTTACCAAGTCCATCAAGTCAAGCATAACTTCATCAGGTGGTTTGCCATCAAGGACAACACATGTCAATAGTCGCATGTCTTCATCTTCATTTAGTGGGTTGCCATCAAGGACAACACTCTGCATCATAT
This sequence comes from Pinus albicaulis, assembly GCA_034641835.2. Lineage (NCBI taxonomy): Eukaryota > Viridiplantae > Streptophyta > Pinopsida > Pinales > Pinaceae > Pinus > Pinus albicaulis. The sequence continues at coordinate 844,207,315 of CM076582.1, read as the reverse complement.
TTCCAACAATCTCCCCCTTTGGACTTGATGGCAACCACGATGGTGTTTGGTTACCACAGCAGATAGATATCATGTCACTCTCCCAAATATGTCACATCATAATCTTCTCTTTATTCAAACACCATGTCACTCTCCCCCTTTGACATCAAGGGAAAAGGGCGGATCAAAAACCAACACTCTCCCCCCTTCCTCTTGTGGAAGAAACATTCTGCAGATCTGATATATGCTGAAGTGGCCAAGCTCCCCCTGAGTTCATGCTGAATCTTCAAACATATTTTTCAATAAAGTACATGACTCTTCCTATCACCAAAGACTCATACTTTCATCAAATATCCAACCAAGTGGATTTACATATGAGACTCAAGTACCCAACCAAGTGGGTTTACATATTTCAATTCAGCTACCCAACCAAGTGGGTTTACAAAAATTGACTCAGCTACCCAACCAAGTGGGTTTACAAATTTGACAAGTTCATACATGACTAAATATTACAGATTTTACATCAAGGGTCTCAACATGACCTTTTCATCAAAAATACAAATATGACTTTTCATGACCAATACCAAGAAGACCTCAAGAGAGATCATATAACAGAACCATCATAATTCCAACAATGCATTATACTCAGCAACACTAATGCTCCCCCTGAATCTGTGCAACCAAGAAATCTTTCCAAAAGACTAAGGCTCCCCCTTAGTTTGTGCATCCTGAATACTTCCACCAACAAATCATCAAGGCATCTTCATCAAAACAATAGAAACATAATTATGAGAACTGGAACTCCACCAGAGATACCAAACAGTATCAGAGATACCAAACAGCACTGCAGCTGTGCTGAAGAGATCTGAACCAACCAAAAATTGTCAGCAATCATGCATACGCGGTTTTCTGTGCATTAACTCGCGTACATACACGACTGTGTTTCAGGCAACCCGCGTATCCCAAGCCATCTTCTAAATTTCAACTAGATCTGATTCTTTGTGAGGCAAAGACAGTGTTCAGCTTCTTTTGAATGCTTCCCTGGATTACAGATAGATAGAACAATGTAGTTGTGTCTTCAAGCGTCATCCAATGGTTGTAGAAAAGGCACATTAGTAACCAAGCCTTCAGATTCTTTGCACCATCAATACAATCTTTCCAAGAAAGTTTATCATACCAGAACAACAACTTCTCATAAGTGTCAAGCAATCATTTATGTGGTCCACCACCATCCTACATCACCATGACCTTTAAGATTTAACATGAAGCAACATATGTAGGAACAGATCTCAGCCATAGTAACGACTATGCATGAACTATTCTTATCTCTGAATCATAAGACTTCCAATTTTATCCAACAGATAAACTTCAGCAAGCAGTAAACATAGTTCATCTCAACATCTCATCATCATGAACCATGTATCAAGCCATCATCATTTGAGCAAGAGTATCATAATAACCGAAGAATAAGCAGTCATATTGCCAACAATGCAATCATTAGTATTCAACCTGCTGCTCCCCCTAAACCAATGCTCTTCCTTAGTTTGCAATCTGAAGCACCTTCAACAGCAAGTCATCAGCAACAATCTCTGAATTATAAGACTTTCATCTCAACAACGAATGCTCTTCATCATAAAGCAACCAGGCTTCATCCATAATCTTCACACAAGAACCCATGTATCAATTCATTATCATGAGTATAACCAAAATGATGCTAACAGTGCAATCATCAAATAATGACCGATGTTGCCTGGACTTCGCTTCCTGATATTCATCATCGATAATTCTCTTATCATCTAATGCATATGATCAGGTTGGTCACCATCAGCGGTATACGCCAATTTTTGGTTAATATAATTTAAGAGCGGAAAGTGCAACAGGAAAATTTCACACCTTCATCTCCTTCACCACCTTCTCGCTCCTCTCGCTTTTCTTCACACCGATGCACTCACGTAAATACATATAAACTGCATAATCAAATCATCCAAGAGTAGTCACTGCGACAAGCCCTCAGGACGCGATACATTACTAAATCTCAATGTATCCATCATTCTTGCACAATCAGAGAAGTAAGATCTCGTTTAATGACTGCGAGGTTCCAATTTCCCTAATGCTTCACTCAATCTTCCTTCTTCCAGACACAATCCGACCATAGTTTTAGTACCATTTTACCTCAGCCATCCTGACTTCTTTCATTTGTCCATACTTGTTACAAGCATAACATCTCATGTGGCCAGAGAAATAAACATAAGAATCATGATGAGTATTTCTAATCTTCCTCCTTTTACAATCAGCTGCTCTATGTCCATACTTGTTACATGAAAAACAATATCCCTTGAAGAAACCAGAGTACCTTTCTATGTAGGAACTGTTTGATTGAGGCTGAAATGATTTGCTCCTGCAATTTGCTGCAACATGCCCATAATTATGACATTTAAAGCATTCAACTTTATTGACTGATTTCCTTTGAGATTTCATCATTGTTGGTTGACCTTTTGTTTCTTTCAACACTTCAGGTTTTGCATTGACATCCTCTGAATTTTTAGCACTTCCTTGTGAGCTAGATTCTCTTTTAACAGTTTCATGGAAACCAAGACCAAGTTTGATAGCAGGAGACCTTTGATTACTCAAAATATTGTCCAAAATATTAGTACTATCTTGAAACCTCAAAAGTTTAACCTTTTCTTCTAATTTACCTTTGAGAATGTTTACCTCAACTTCCAAGGCTTGACATTGCTTTGTCATGCTTTCTTCTTTTCTTCTTCCATCTTCTACTTGATCCTTCAGATTTAGAATCTCTTCTTTCAACCAATTTTCGTTTTCTTCACATGTTTGTTGCAGCTCTTCATTCTTCTTCTTCGATGCTTTGAGATCTTCTTTCAGAGATATGTTTTCAGCTTCAAGTCCAGCATTCTTATTATTTGATTTTTCGAGACCTACTTTGAGGGAAATGATTTATGCTTCAAGTTCTTCATTCTTCTTATTTGATTCTTCAAGATCTGCTAGTAGAGAGATGATTCCATCTCCAAATCCTGCATTCTTCTTGTTTGATTCTTCAAGATCTACTTGTAGACGTTCTATGATAGACCAGATTTTTGCTCCAAGTTCTTCATTTTCATTTAGTTGTAGAGGTTCCTCACTCTTCTTACTTGATGCTTCTAGAGAGATGACTGTAGCTTCAAGACCTTCATTCTTCATTTTTCCCATTGTTACGGATCTCCTTCAAGCGATCAAGCTTCAGCAGAAGGACCTCCCTCTGATACCAATTGTTGGGAAAAATACTGAGAGGGGGGGGTGAATCAGTATTTACTGCATAATCAAATCTTTTTACTTTTCATTCCTTAAAACCCATACGCTACTTTTCTTCAGTAAACTAGCGTATATACGCGGATCCCCTTTATTAAACTAGCGTATACACAGAGATTTAGATATGTCATTAAATCTTCACTTAAATCATTCCATCATGTATTCTTCAGATATTCAATATAGTAAATAAAAATAAGAATGCATTAACCATTACACAAAGCATCGCTATAACACTGATTTTTAGTGGAAACCCAAATCGGGAGAAAACCACCGCTATAGCTTAACAAATTCTTCAATATTTTAGTTATAGAGAAAACATCTTATATAAATGACATGTGTTTCGGCGCGAGATTGACCAAGACGCAGCACCCACCAAGGCCACATTTGTACTCTCTCCTGGAAGGAGCTCCAACCCCCGATCTGCTAATGCAAATTTCTCCTGAAGGGAGACATGCACTCTCTATCTGCTTACTAGCCTACCTAGAAGGGGAGAGGTGAAGAGTTGGTGAGTCAGGCTGCCAACCAAGACCACCTTGGACCACGTTTCATCAATTTTCACACTGGATCCAACCACTTCAATAGAACACAACTTGCAGGCCACAATTCACCATATTTCCATACCGAACCCTTTCCATACTTTTAAGCTCAAACATACATCATCAACAGATACATATCAACACAGATCAGATAGCAGAAACACAGCAGAACAGATCAGATATTTCATACCCCTTGCTTCAGCAAACCCTAGTTTGCATACGCGTTTTTACTTCACTGATGTCGCGTATATACGCGCTTCCGTCCACACAAACCAGCGTATACCTCAGTGTATATTTTATTGCGCATACGCGCTTTCTCTTCGCTGAAGCCGCGTATATACGCGCTTCCTCCGCGGCGAAGTAGCGTATAGATCTTCAATCATTACAGTGCAGCATACTTCATCAGATTAGATATTCAGTTCAGATCTACCCTTTTGCTTCAGACAGATGTTCGCCTAGATGCTCACCTCATCACAGATCTAAGCCTTCCATAATCAGATCTAGCAAATACAAGAGCAATTTAGATCTAGATCCCCTTCTTCATCATTGGTGCATCATACATTCAGATTTATCATTCAAGTGTAACCCTTTCCATTCAGATATACTTCAGAGAGAAGTATTCATTCAAGCTCAGACATCTTGCACCCACACTCATGTTATGCACAATGAATTTGTTCTCCTTATATAGGTTTATCCTTTTTCAATACCATGAGCCCCCTTTTCAATACCATGGGCCAAAACAATACCATGAGCCCAAAACTACCTGGACGGGGTCAATTAGGCGGATCATTACCCAATACAATGGGTCAATACCATGGTGGTTACCCTTGGTTTTGCACTTTTTGAGCGCTTTAGCCCATACGCGACTTGGCACGTTATTTTCCGCATGCATACGCGACTTCCCCTAGGCCAATCCGCGTATACACAGAGACATACTCTTTTCATTATATTTTGAGCACATTCTAAATTCCTTTCTTCATTGCCTTCTGTACACACTGTAGAAACATCATATTTTCTTCATCAGGAACATTCTCTCAAGCACAACTTCATCAAGTAAGTTGTCATCATCTTCATCAAGTGGGTTGCTTTTCAAGGACAACACTCAGCATCATATTGTCAACAAACATCAGATTTACATCATTTACCAAGTCCATCAAGTCAAGAATAACTTCATCAGGTGGATTTCCATCAAGGACAACACATGTCAACAGTCGCATGTCTTCATCTTCATTTAGTGGGTTGCCATCAAGGACAACACTGCATCATATTTCCAACAATTAGATGGATGTGAAAAAAACATTTATCAATGGTGTTATTGAGGAGGAGGTGTACATCAAACAACCAATTTTTTTTATACATTTGATTAGGAGTATCATGTGCAAATACTCATGCGAGTGTTGTACGATATCAAACAGACACCCCGGGCTTGGTACACTAGGATCAACAATTATCTCACTAGACTCGGCTTCAACAAAAGTGAAGTAGATGAAAAACTCTATCATATTTTGGTATAAGGTAAATTTATTATAATTCTTTTATATGTTGATGATTTAATATTAACAGGTGATGATCAGTTGATCAGATCTTGCAAGGGAATTTGAGATGAAATACATGGGTCTAATGCACTACTTCCTTGGGCTGGATGTATGGAAAAGTGATGGGGAATTGTTTGTGTCTCTAGAAAAGTATTCCACTGAGATACTGCAGAGATTTTTCATGGAGAAGTTTAATCCCATGGAGACACCTTTATCGACCAACTGGAGGAAGGATAATTCCACTTCATGTGAAGAGGTAGATGCTACCATTTACCAAAAGCTAGTGGGTTCATTGATATATTTTGTGAACTAAGGACCAGATATGTGCTATCCATCCAACCAACTGAGTCAAACTATGGTTAGGTTGAACAAATTGTTTTGGAAGGTAGTGAAGCATGTTTTATGATACCTTAGAGGAACTACCTAGTATGGATTATGGTAAAAATGGATATAGGGAGTGAATTTGTGTGGCTTCACAGATGCAGATTAGGTAGGGAGTCCATCCAATGGAAAGAGTACCTAAGGTGGAAGTTTTGGATTTGGGTCCATAGCGGTTTCCTGGTACAATAGGAAGCAAATATCTATTGTTCTTAACTCGGAAAAATAAAATACATGGTTGAAATTCAAGAAACATGTGAGGTTATCTGGATGAGAAAGAAACTTGTGGCGCTATTTGGCTAGATGATTTATCCAATTGTGATCTATTGTGATAATGAGAGTTTCATTAATCTCTCTAATAATTTGGTATTTCATAATCGATCCAATCATATAGATATATGGTATCGTCATTTATGGGACTGTGTGCAGAGGTGGATAATGCCTCCACGATACATTCTGAAAAAGGAACAAGATGCTAACATCATGATAAAGGCCTTGTCGAGAGGGAAGTTCGAATTCCATAGGTGCAAGATAGGGGTGGTTGATAATCCCTTTCTTTCTAAGAGGGAGTGTTGAGAAGTGTAGCAAGAAAGTCTCAATTTGACTTTGCCTTGGTAAAATTGAGAAAATTAGAATTTCCACATGAGTAGACAACTTGGAGGAAGATAACTAAGGTGACATGGCTCTTATCACTAAGTTAGCTTAGTAAATTCGATTTAGAGGGCTTGGAGTTCAGCTAAGCATATGTGACTGCGAAATTTTAGTAATCAAGGTTAGTTATTTCTACTTTTATTTAGATAAACTAGTTCTAATGGTTAATGGAACTAGTGGAAGGTTATTTATGCAGTGGGACCACAGTCTAACTCGTTATTTATTTAGTTAATTGATGATTCAGCTCAAAATAGATAGTGCATGAAAAGAATTAGAGTTCTTAACTGTGGTGGAGATTCCAAGGTAGTGGAAAATTAGTTGTAGACTATTCTTGAGTGTACAAGTGTTGCATGCATTCAATGATCAATCCTTGGGAATTGCACAATCAATTTGGAGAAAATTCCTATAAAATAGGGGCTAATTCCTCAATATTTACACAAGGAAAGAGAAGCTCGAGTGGGGGAAGAAATTAACTAAGTCTCAGTTAAAGCTTCTCGTTGAGCAGCAAGATTATTTATTCACTTGCAGGTTGTGCTCAGAGTGAGCAAGAAATTCTAATATATTCTCTATTCATATAATTAATGCAAAGAGGCTTCACGGTTTTTTCCTAGTTGGGTTCCCCTAGAAAAATATTGTGCATGTGTGGTTTTTATAATTGCATGTTTGTGAATGTTGTTCTAAATTGTGAAATAAATTACATAGATCAGTAGAGTAGAATTGTGTCTCTTTATTTTAGATTAAATTTCTTGAGAAGTTTCAATTCTATCACTATATTCCTACATATAAGTGGTATCATGTCTCTTTCTTGGGCAAAGCAGGGAGAATTTTTTTGCATGATGTTTTTGGGAAAAAAAGTGGGCGACAAGTTTGTAGATCAAATTTGAAAATTTTGGAGAATTTTGTTTTTTTTTTAATTGCAGATCTGAATTCCTTGCGAAAAAATACCCCATTTCAAAAAAAAAAATCATTTGAATCAGAGTCCAAATGAAGGACATATCATAGATTTAAAATGAATTTTTTTGTGGAATATTTTTTGATAGAAATTTGTGTTTAGACATTTTTTGTAGGTTTTTTTTGTATAGTTTAAAGAAAATAATTGCATATATGATATCATCTCAACAAATCACCTAATTTTAAAAAACAAACCAGTCGAATCGAAGTCCGGATGAGGGAGATATCACTAATTTAAAATTGGTTCATTTTTCATAAATTTTTGTGACGATGAGACAATTGTAGTGTGGATATGATTCTTGAGAGTTCCCATATTGTGATTCATAAAAAATATGGAGAATGTTAGTTCCATTTCCGAAAAGAGGCTGGAATAAGAATTTTTAGGCATATTGATTGAGTTGTGGTGATTTTAAATTTTTTGCACAAAGTAGGTAATGTTTTTCAAAACCCTCATTCTACTTCATGGGTTCTACTGAGCTATTTTTTACATGTAAATATGATGGTCCTATTACCGAAGAATTCCTAAAATGTGCAAAGTCATACCACCCAAGACTGTGGATATTGGCAGCATGGCTAAATTTTAGTGGTGATGTTGCTATATGGGCAAAATCACTTGACAGAAACAAGTTAGTAATCCTTCTCGATAAATAATTCGAAAAATTCCTTTTGGAAAAATGGTCTCATGATAGAAAATAGGGTAATGAGAAATATAAGGGGTTATTTTCTATTGTTATCTCCTTATTTTAGTTTCATGGATGTATTCAAAAGGAGAAGATCATTGTGTCTATCAATCCTAGTTGCAAGCATAATTTTATCCATATTAATTTGACAAAAAAATTACAAGTTCCAAAAAAACATATTGAAAACACACAGGTTGATAATGAGGATGTTCAAATTTATAAAGATTTAGATATTTCTATGCATAAATATGTTTTGCATTATGTTTTTGATACTTCATATATGGATTATGTGGATGTTTTTTTGGGATACCATTGGATGGAATCCATTGGCACTGTCAATATTAATGTGCAGAATGAATTTCTAAAGATCTGGTATAAAAAGAATAAAATTACATTGCAGGATATTTCCATTAGTAAATAGGTAATGTCCAAGAAGGCCCAAACATAAAACTCTATAGGTACTGACACATCATATGAGGGTTCTGTGTTGGAATTAATAATGGAAGACAAGGAACAAAAGCAGGTACCACAAAAGGAACCTGATACCACTATGGATCCATCAGGTGGGGAATTGAATAAATTTATACCAACAATTAACATTTCATCATATCATCACCCACACCACCCAGAAAGACATCAAACAACAAGAAATAACTAGCGAAAAATACGACAACACTTGGAATGCACACAGAAAGGTGTTACAATCCACCCACAACACATCAACACAAAGGAACCACAAGAACGAACTTCAATCTCAAGTGATCAAGGAAATGGCTAGATCGAGTGCTCACCTTTATCTTGGATGGATAGATGCACATGCATGGTACTAGTGGACTACTCTTTTGAGTAGATCTTATTATTTGTGTTCTTCTCATGTTTCGGGGACATGCTTAAGGGGGTGGAATGTAGTATACCTTGGTGGGATCATATGGGGTACAGACAGAGGTACCCAAAGGAATAATGTGATATAATAATGTAAGGATGAAAAATAAATGGGGCATAGTTAATAAATAAAGTGGTTAACACACATTTTGCAATGGACCACAAGTAGTTATGGAAAAATGTGATAGGCTCATTATATTGGATGTATGGTATTGAGAGACCCATGCTTATTAACCATTTTATTGTATGTATGAAGCCTATATAAAGGCTACAAACTCTCTATTGAGACATGTCAAGTATTGTTTTTTATTGACAGTCGTTAGATTATGGAGTGATCTCCTTCCATAAGGAGTGATTGTATGGTGTTTCCCTACCTCAAGGGTTTTATCAATAAAGAAGCATTTTATGGCATAATATCTCTATCTTGGTGCATTTCAATAGTCTATTTTTCTCTTTAATACACTTGCAAGTCATATATATTGAATACTATATATCCAATACAATGGGTTTTTCACATTATTCCCTAACTACCTGTGGTACCTTGCATAATGTGGGTTAACCATTTTATTTATTAGCTATGTTCCATGTATTTATCATCCTTACATTATTATATCACATTATTCCCTTGGGTACCTCCCTATGTACCCCATATCACCCCCCTTAAGTATACTAGAGAGGCATCAATTGACACTTTTTTGGGTGAAAATTTTGGGAGATTATCTCACATCCCCTTAACATTATTCTACACAGAAATATTTCTAATGGTGCGAAAATATCCACAATTAGACTTAATATGTGGAAGTTATGATTTTTCCAAGATGACCTACTCTATTGACGACCATGGTATGAAGTGGATGTCATATCAATTCCCATAATTCACACATGTGGGGATAGTTATGTGTGGACTTTCAAAAATATTCTATACATTATAAATCTTAACACTAGTTTAGGGTTGAGGGATGCAAAATCCATAACCATAAACTTAGATGACTATTATTCCATGTTAAATGTTGAGCGACTAGGAAGAGAAGGGGTTCATTATTTTAGTACTATTATCATTCCTTGGTTGAGTAAAGCATCTAGGAGTGGGATATTAAAGCATACTAGAGGAAGTTATAAAATTTTCTAGCACTCATTCAGGTCATAATGTTCATGGAAACTTCATGGTGAGTGCCCATTTGTAATTTCATTTTATAATTGAGAGAAACATTAGGGAATTTTCAGATAAAAAATGGGCCAAAAAAAATGTAATATTAAAAGCAACTTTAAATGAACCAATAGTATTCAAGGTGATAATGTAACCATAATGATAAATATTTTTGAATGTAAAGTAAGAAAACTATTTTTTAATCATATTTTGGACCTATATCCCTCTAGGTTGTCTCAAATTTCAAATTGATGCGTAGTCAATTTTCAATTCCCCCAAGCACCTACCCTTGAAATTTGATTCAACCTATAAGGAAATATGTCAAATATATGATTAAATAAAATTACTTTTCTTTTTTTCCGTTTGATAGTTCAAATTATTATTTTTATTATTTAACTATTATTTTTCTTAGGAGGCCCATTTTAGGCCTCAAATTTACCATAGTGAATAGAAAATGATAGGATTCACCTTATACTTTTTTTTTAGCTCATATTAGGTTTTCCAAAGTCACATATTATATTTGTGTGGATGGTGTTTTCATTTTGATTTTTTCTTTCATTTTGGTTTCAATTAGTTCCATATTTGAGCTCTACACTTGTAATATTAAATATGGAATCTAAGATAATAAATTTCATAATAAAATATTTCCTAATATTTTAAGAAATATTGTGATAAATTTCCCATTATAATGTCCAAGGAAATCTAATTGATCACATCTCCAAAAAAAAAAAATCTTCCATGGTCATATTTCCCAAATTGATTTTAAAGAATTCCCACATCTTCTTATCATAGAAGTGCTAAAAATGATAACAAAAATACTTCTTTAAATGCTTCCAAGAAATCCACCTCTCATTGATGTGCTTAACTTGCTTTAGTTGTTCCCACAAAATATAATATTTTACCTCTATGTTGTATATGAAGATTTTTACTTCTAGATCGCATGGATAATTATGTAGTTGAAAGTATTTTCTTATTCATAGAAACCAATATTCTTCATCCTCTTACATATTTTCTTCATTATCAATGTTTGGTGGATTGATCTTCCTAATCTCTCCTTGAATTTTTTTTTGCTAATATGTTTTCCTTTGATGTCTCTCATTAGGGATACTTATGGGTTGCTCTGTGATTATTTCAATGAATATTTCCTCCTTTTTAAATGTGTTGGTGAGTAGAATTTCCTCTGAGTTTTAGTAGTGCTTCTTGATTTCCTAGATCTTCCATGGTGTTCTCTTCTTGATTGGGCTCTATATCCTTCCTGATACCTTGACTTAACCCATTCTTCATTGCTTTGGAAAATGATTTAATATCTAAAATAGTTGAGTGTTCAACTAATTTTTCTTCTCTTGAGATTTCAACATCCCCTCATTATTATTTTTATAAATTTTTTCCTCCATATTCAATGTCCCTTGTAGTTTTTATTAGCTCTATTAGGTCCATTCTATCTCTCTATACCCATTAGACTCTATCTCTTCTCTATTAATTTCCATCCCTCTAACTTCTTATTCATGGATATAAGGTCCTTGTCCATATTCCATGTCTTCTCTTCAATAATATTCTATATTTATCCTTGTTTTATCTATGAAATTAAAAGAAATGTGCTTACCAATAAAGTTGTTAGATACATCCCAATTCTAGGTCCATAGCATTTTCTTTCAAATGTTGGTAAAATATGCATTTTTTAGTTTTATCAAATAAAGCCTAATTCCTTACTTATTCTCAAAATTTGAAGAATTCTAAAGATATATTCCAGAAGATGAGGCATCCAAATTATTTCCCTCTTAAATAACTTTCCAATTACCACACCAATACCCAACTTGGAATTATGAGCGAAAGATTATGGTTCTTTGATTTTTTTTTATTTTTTATTTACTTCTATCTACTCAATGGAAATGTGACCACCATGAAGTTTATGAGCATGGATTCTATAATTTTACCCTCAATCAATTTTTTTTCTAATGAGGAAACTTGACCCATTTTTCTGCTAATTTGATGCCATTATGGCCAATTTAAATCTAGTCCTTCTTTGGAATTGGGTATTTTTTCCAATTTTACAATATTGCCCCAATTTTAACACAATTTAAGTCTATGTTTTTATAAGTTTCCTCAAGATCCACTTTACTTCATGTTCATTCTCTATCGGAAGACAGCATTCGAGAATTTTTAAAAGAGGAATTCTCAATGGTGACTCTATACAATTCTTATCGCTTATAGACATTTAATCAAATTAGTAGCCTACAAATTGCATTTTACTCAATTTTGATGGAGTTGAACTCTAAAATACATGAATACATGAATTACACTTCTTTAACTTATCCATGTACTCTAATAATATTCCAATTTGAGAATTAGAGGTAATTGTAGGTTTCCACGCATTTTCTGAAGTTTCTCATGAAGAAATTTTGTCAAACACTTCATATAACACTATAACTTTGTGCTTTGTTGAGGATATGGGATACTTCTTCAAATCATGTAATTTCACTCTAATTTGTTCATTTGATACAATTTTTATAATTTTCTTAATTTGATATCCTTCCTCACTATCATATTATCAATCATAATTGACATATGTAGGCATTATAATGCAAGATTATTGAATCATAATTACCATTTAAGGGGTAATGACACTGCAATTTATAGATGCAAAAACTAAATGTGTAAACGAAATTGAAAATATAAAAAATTGGTTCCATTTATAACATAAACTATAATAACTCAACATATGTTCAAGTATATCTATAGCATTTATATTTTTTAGAAACTAGCCATCAACTAGTTATAGAAGAACGGAAATCCACCCAACCATAGGATCTCGACAACATGTAATCTCTTTGTAACAAAAGTTAATCCTGATATGGATTAGATCATTATATTTTTTATCATCAATCTCAATTCTTTCATGATGGATAAACCAAAGAAAGCATCTTATAGAAGCAATTTTAGCGATGGGGCCCAATTTAGCTAATTCAATTTAGAAACATTTTGGGTCTAATTTGAGGCATTAAATGACATATTTTGATACTAATTTTTTTCTTCACCACAGAACCCCCTAACACTAATATATATTGAAAGTTCTTTCCAGTGTTATATGAATTATTTCAATTGGAGTTAGAATGAAAAATTTATGCCTCCCAAGAAGTTGACCTATTGTTATTGCCCACAATAATTTAAGAGGATGCCATGTTATCCCCTGTTACTCATGGAAAAGAGGTTATTCACATGGGGATTATGAAAAAGACTCCATTAGAGTCAAATTGTAACTCATGTTGAAGGCTAAATGGGTCAAATTTAACTTCTAGTTGACTATCAAGATGTGCTATATCTAGGCCACTATGAGGAAAGAGGGTTCCATTCTATTGAAGATATTTTTGTTCCATAATAGACCTGAGTAATTGAGGGCATATAGAGAGAGTATAAAATAGGGGTTTTTTACTCTATAGCATCCCATGGGCCGCAAGTCTTAGGAAACTCCATATAGAGTTCATTCTCTTTTATATTTCAATAATTTCCATTCCCAACAAAAGAAAGCAGAATAGCCTCACCTTTTAACTGATTTTTGTCTCAAAAGGATTTCCCATATCATATCTTTGAGTTCATGGTTTTTGGTGTATGCTTTCATTTCATTGTTCTCTATTTTCAGCATTTTATCTATTGCATGCATAAGCATGAAAACAATAATTAATAAATAGATAATTCTAAAGCAAATCAACCCTCATAGTATAGATTTAAAATCTTCATTCTATTTTTTTATTACATCTATTGTGACAAATTTTCAAGTGGAATATATACAAAAATTTACAAATTGATTGTTATGTTAATATTATGAATCCACGAGGTTGAATTTACTTATGGATGGTTGCATATCTCTTCACATTTTCCAATTCCTAGCTCCATAGTTATTTTATAGAAGTCCAAGTCGACAATCCTCTTCCTCATCATCCTACAAAACCCAAGAAATGAGACCCCCTTCTTTATTAAGTAGTCCCTCATGCTATCCCACTATCCTCATGGTCTTTAGCACATATTGTCTGAGAAATATCACCATTGGGAGTCGAAATATTTTCAATTATTCAATTCTTCTCAAGAAAAAAAATTACTCTAATAGACAGCCATAATTCCTTTGTAATTCATGCTTATGGCTTGGAATAATTCAATCACAATTAGTGCATGCTATTACCTTTATTGAATGATAGTTAAAACTCCCCCTTTCATTCTATAAACTATATTTTCATGTCATGCACTCACCACATGTTTCATGAGAAGCCTATGATTGACATTTTTATTGCTAATGTTCATGTACCACCTTTATGTAACTAATCTAGAATCAGAGCATAAAATAAAACCCAGAATAATAATAATAATAAATGTCAATCATCAAAGGTTATAAACCTTATGCTTGCTAGCTAAATTCTTTCCCCTTTAGCCCCTTAAAACTTAAACCTCTCATAAGCCCCTTCCATTTCCCTAATCATGGGATCATAACCTCTCGTTCTTTATGTGGTCACTTTTATAATACATATTATTCAAATTCAATGTTTAATTACAAATAACATTTATTGAACCTATATTCGTTCACTATATACCTATATTATTAATAGAATTAAAATTGAAATACTACATGATACATTCTAGAAGAAAATTTAACGAAAATGAAACTAAACCTTCTCAACTTCTATGATATCTAAGGTGTTATATGATTAAAAATTTGAAAACTTAGAGTAGAGAGAGATTAACACTTTTCTAATTATATTTTATCGATAGGTATCCTATATTGGAATTGGCCTTCCAAGACTTTATTTTCCTTTTATAAAAATTAGGTGGATGGTGGAGATTTCACTCCCAAAAAATATTCTTCGTTGTCGCATAATATGGAGGGTTGATATTTATCTCAAACCTAATCTTGTTTTCTACTCTTGAAAACATAACTTGAAATTTAAAAATCATAAAATACCTATATATTCCTTTCATTGCTCCATCGTTGTGATTCGTTCTATGTCACTTCGATTCATTATTTCTATTTGTTTTTTTTAACAAAATCATGGGAAATTGGAGCTCCAATTTCATCAATACTATGTGATTCACGTAAGAGGATATAGAATCTACATTCAACGGCAGTGGCTACAAATTAGAGGACACATCGGAAAACATTAGAGCTTGAAGTGATGGGTCTACTTGAAATGCACAAAGGCATTAATGGTAAAATTTGGTGAAAGAACAATCATAAGCTCTCTATCAAAGAGCTTTATAGGTGAAGTACAAGAACTATGACTTCAAATCTCAATGTCAAACAGCAAACCAAAGAGAATTTGAGGGATGTTAAATTTTTCCCTTAGATCTGATAATTTGTTGTGTAAGTAAAACTTGATCGTAGTATTAGTTTACCAATATTATTAATATCTACCAATTATGATTATTATGTTTCATCATATTTAGAGTATATAAATAAGATAGGTTCTTCATTTCAAAATAATAACCTAGGTCGGGTTTCGTCCAATCCATCATAAAGAAAGTAAAAGAGCACCATAAATTAAAAAATCTTATTCTCGAATTCCATGAATTGTACATACATTACTAGAAACCATATTACGTTCAGCAGACAAGAAGGGGGCAATGGAAGAAATACAGTGCCATTAAGGCTCTCGTTGACCTATCGAGGAATGAGGACTAACATGCCCTTATGTTTTATGATTCACCCCTTTCGAATAGTTATTTCCCAAAAACTAAAAACTGATAATCACATTTTCTTTTGAAATGATGGTTAAGAATTATATCACTAATGAGAATTCCACTTTTGTGTTGTCTAATTAATTTTAAAATAATCCATATCATTATATATTTTAAATATATACTAAAATTATGATTTTTTTTAAATTATTTTTTGCTTTAATTTGAAACACTAATTAATGTTTTAAAAAATACACTAACATTATATTTGGAATAATAATTAATATATTATTATAGATATTAATATTTATTTGATAGAGAATTAATATTAATATAACAATAAAACATTTATATAATATTATTAACATATTAATATTGCATTACTATAACACTTGAATGATATTAATAACAATTTAATATAATATTAATGACATATTAATAATATATTAATCTACATACAGATAACATATTAACTATGCATTATATTAGCACACGTGAATTATGGTCAACCATAGTTAATATGGGTATCATAGTCAATAATAATCATCACTGTCATGGTGATAACATCATGGTATATTTGTAGGTGACTTATATTGAACCATAGTGGATGATCATGGTTTACCATGGTTGAATTATAGTGAACCATAGCAAACGAGAATGGAATATAAGATTTACTGAATTGATATGTGATAGTTGTAGTTAAACCATTGTGACTATCAAACCACAGTGATAGTTAAATGATGGTTAACAATAGGCATCCATAATGGAACATAGTGACATATAATATTTACAAAGTTTATACACGATAGTGATGGTCATATCATAGTCAATAAAAGTCAACCATTGTCAAACTATGGCTATCCATCAAAAAACGCCATAATAATGGTAACCTTACTCAAATTATGGTTAGCCATAAACAAACCATGGTAAAAAAATGGTCAATCATAGTCAACATGATTGACTATACTCAAGATTTAAAAATATTTAATAATATTATTATGATTTAAAACACATTTCGTAATATTAATAGGGTTCAATAAGCCTTTATTTAGAAGGATTAAAATTGTTTAATAATATTAATATTAATATTAATAAAGTCTACAAAAGTTTAAGAGTAAAGCTTATTAATAAAATTAATATTAAGGTTTAAAAATAAGGCTTATTACTAACACTAATATTGATATTAAGGTTTATTAACAAGATTTAAAAGATATTTAATATTCAATTTTCAATAGAATTAAAAAAAATATTAATATTATTATTGATATTAATATTATAAATATTTATAGTAGTAAGATTTATTAATAATATTAATATTAATATTTCTTAATTACATTTCATAATAATATTAGTATTAAGTTTTTTTTAATAAGGTTTAAGGTTTCTTTAATATTTAATTGACATCGCATTATAATAAAGAAATTGACATCCATTGTGTTGAGAAAAATATCCATGTCCCATTGTAACAAATAAAACTCAATATCACAATATAACAAATAAATATCATAGTTGCAATATGACAAAATAAAAACTATGTCGCAATGTGAGAAACAAAAATCCAACATCATATTATAAAAAATTGAAATTAACATCACAATGTGATGAATAAAAATGATGTCACCCTCTTGCAAACAAATAATAATGTTATAACTTGAGGATGTAGTCAAACATAAGAAATCTCTATGGTCAATGTTTAAATAGTCAACAATGATCACACTTAGTCAAACATATGCTTACCATAGTTAATGATAGTCAACCTCCCTCACCCAAAGTTGACCATATTCAACTATTGTCAACCATGGCCAATTTTACTCATTCATAATCAAGGTGTAAAATTGTTTAATAATATAAATATTAATATTAATAAAGATGATTAATAATAATATTAATATTAATATTAATAAAGTTGACTAATAATAATAATACTATTACTATTAAGGTAAAGTATATTAATATTAATATAGTTTATTAATAATATTAATATAAGGTTTATGAAAAAGGTTTAATATTTATATTCGACAAATTTTAAGGTTTATTTGATATTCGAGTGTTTTTCAATATTTAATTTATAGTATAAATTTTATAACTTTCTCAATATGAATAATACTAAATTATGGTTTAAGCAGTGCAACCACCATCATCCAATTCAACTATGGTCAACCATCATTAATCATAGTTGACTCTGTTCACCATGGTTGAAAATAATCCACCATGGCTAGCCATGGTCAACCAAAAACTTTTGTTAACCATAGTCAACAATGACCAACCATGGTCATATCTGGTTGACTAGAGTCAACCTTGAAAATCATGGTCAACCCATGCTCAAGATGGAAAATCGTGGCCAACCATGGGTAGAATGGTTAATCAAGCCCAACCAAGGTCACCATGGTAAAAAATGGTTAACCATGGCTATCCATTGTCAACATGGATGACCATAATCTGTGATATAATATTATGGTCAATCATAGTCAAATTGGGCAAACCATGTTCACCCATGTTTAATATCGTCAATCATGGTTATCATACCCAACCATAGTCAACGAAGGGAAACCATGGTCAACCATTATCAAATATGAACAACCAATCATAGTAAACTACAATTCGTTGTGGAGAACCATGGTCATCCATGTTCAACTCTATATTGACAATAAAAATTCACTATTAATAATATTAGTAATACTATTAATTGATGAGCCTCCTAAATAGTTAAATCATAAGGCCCATCTATCCACTCCTAAGCACAAAAAACTATATTAAACCTAACTTATACACTTAATGACACACTTTACTAGCTTAATGGTTTCATATGAGAGTCAATGAAGTTTTCATATTTTATGTGCCTTAACATGTGTATTGTGTAGGATATTTCAAGAATATCCAGCACTAGAGAGATTCATGGGAATTGTTCCCTGATGTAGGAGAGTCCCAACTCGACTAGATGATGGAATTTAATGCCCCTTACTACTGTTGTGAGGAGGACGGTGAGAAAGCTCCCCCTTTCTAGGGATTTTTAGAGGTAAATGTAGTCCTCCCTTGAAGGAGGTTTATCCACACTCATTGTATAAATAAGAGGCTTGAGTAGCCCATTAGACATGCAAATAAGAGTGTGAAGAATAGAAGGAAAATCTAGATTTGTGTTATTGAGCAAGTTTTGTAATTCTGTAATGTGCAAACAATTTCTCAATTAATGGAAATGGTATTATATTTCAACTTCTAGTTTGGTTTTCCTCTAAGGGACTCTAAACATCCTTGGGTTGGGCCCACCCTAGGAGATCTATATCCCTCTTGTATTATTTCCTATTAATATTATGCATCTATTTAATTTTGCAAGCATTTTTCAAAATTACATGTTTATAACACTCATGCATGGTTAATTAGAAGTTTTCATGAACAATTCTCTCTTACAGGATATATAAGAATTAGTTAGTTATTTAATGTCATTTTCACTTTGCATTTATTTCATTTCCCTTGCTACCACGCATTTATTGATCATTGTTCACTTTTCACTGTTTTCTTTTGTTGTGTAACTAATGTTGTAGCTACAAGGAATACAGAAAGGTTAGTTTTATTAGGTTAAACTTGAAATAAGTTGTCTTAAAGCTTTGAACATGTTTATTTTATTATTATAAAACTCTTCCATAGCTTCCTTTCTTCTTAGACTCACATTTTTATTGGTTACATGTTCATTGAACTATTTCCTATAGCAAAAGAGGGAATCTTGTAGCATCCTATAACTAGCCTTTCAATCTCACTTGGCTTTGAAATAAATTCATGATTCAACATATTTGGTATATTAAAACACTCCTAAAACTATGATAATGGAACTTTAAGGTATTAATACCTTGTAGATGTTTTTGATTGACTTGATTTAAAAAAATGCTTTTCCCACAAATTAGGGTTTATGATTGTCTTTCATTTCAGCATTGTATTTTTCCTTCCCTTGCAGATAACATATAAGCATACAAGTGTGCTTTAATTTCATTGTAGATAGTGTCGAAGTGTGTTTTCTTCCATTGCAGGAAGCTTAGGTATGCATGTCATTTTTCCTTTTAGCAAGTCATTTCTTGTAACTACATTTTCCCTATAATATAGATTAGTTAACTTGGTCTTTGTATATCTAGTATTTGTTTCAAATCTTTCCACCTACATCAAAATCAATGAGAGAAAAAAGATAATGTCTGTTGCACATATAATGCCGACCTCTTTTAAGTTTGTACAAACCTCAAGTCAATAATTAGAGCTCAAACCTTTAGGAGTTGCAACATTATTGTTGCAATATTGAGGGTCATCATCAATATTAATATTAAGGTTTACTATATTACTATTATTATATGATTGAATATGTTAATAATAATAATAATATTATTATTATTGTTACTATTAAGATTGACCACATTAATTTTAATAATTTTGATTACTAATATTAATATTAGGCTTGTGAATAAGGTTTAATATTTATATTTAATAAGGTTTAAATTTTTTTAATATTAAACATTGTAATGTGATAAACAAAAAATCAAAGCAGGTTTGATCATGGTTGACTAAGGTTTTCCATAGTTAGCCATAGTCATCCATGTCAATCTTAACAGACTGTTATCGACCTTAGTCAACCACGGTTAACCATAGTCAATAATTGTTAGCCATAGTCAATGTGGTCAACCATAGTTATCTATGGTCACCATGGTTTACTATAGTTAATTATGGTTGACCATAGTCAACTACGGTAGCGTGTAAATAAATATGGTCAACATAGTTAACCATCATCAACCATAGTTGACTTTGTTCATGATGGTTGCCCATAGTCAATCATGTTCAACCATCAACCTTAGCTATCATCAACCAACGTCAACGATAGTCAACAATGATCAACCATGACCAAACATGGTCATTTTTGGTTGACCATAGTCACTTTGGAAAACCATAGTCAACCCATGCTCAACATGGGAAACCATGGCCAAATATGGTTAGAATGGTCAATCATGCTCAACCAAGGTCACTATAGTAAAAAATGGTCAACCATGGTCATCCATTATCATTATAGATGACCATAATTTATGATAGAAAACTATGGTCAAACCATGTTCACTATGGGTAAACATTATCAACTATGGTGAACATACCCAAACATAATCAATTATGAGCAACCATGATCAAACATCAACAACCATGGTCAACCATAGTCAATTATGGGCAACCATGATCATATATGAACAACCATGGTCAACCATAGTCAATCATAATTTGTCATAATCAACTATAATTATTTGTGGACAAATATGGTCATTAATAGTGAACTCTATATTAGCCATAAGAAATCTAACTTAACTATAACTTGAACATATTTATACATAGTCAACTTTAGTCAACTATGATCTACTAGTCCTCCCATGGACGGAGGCCATTAACTAGCACAACCACATTAGTAAATGTGGTTGATATATGTTGATGGATGGAATTTTCCATTTTCTATAGGTTAATGGATATATGAAAATGGAATTTTCCTATATCAACCACATTTACTAATATAATTATGCTAATATGATATTGATGGTTGAAACTTATAATTATTTGTGAGATTCTAATTTTCCGTTCATTCTCATAACAAAGCATTTCCTCTGCAATCTACTTTTTTCCTGCTCCCTATTGTAAGTAGGACTTTTCTTATATATAAATTTTTGTTTTAGTCTCTTTATAGTATTTCCTTTTGATACGACTGCAACAAAGGCTTCCTTCTCAGATATGGAGACTGTCTAATGGTCTTGGCAATGATTCATTTTATTTGATGGCAGGAAACAACTCTTTTATTGGTCACATGTATTCGTGTTTCTTTGGAATCTCTTTTCATGACAATGAATAAGAAAACTATCTGCCATCAATTATGTCGTAGTTATATCTCTTCCCTGTCATCATTGGGATCTATTCTCTTTTCACTCCTCGGTATACAATGGTTATATTATAGTGATAATTGAACACTATTCTTTTTTTTCAGAAGAAAAAAATAATCTAGTGTATCTGTTGTACCATCGCATTTATCATCATCCAGTCCCAAAAATAGAACATCCATAAGGAATATACATCCATCTTCCTGGGAAATCCCAACCCAAACACCCGTTACATGTTTCAAGATTTGATCTAACTTAATAGCCAAAAATTGTTTAAAAAAAAACATAGTATCAGACCACCAAATGATACAACATAAGAAAGAAAATTGTTCAACAGTGAAAAGTCACAAAAATTCCAACAGATATATATGAGATATAAATCCGTGGACTACCATCAGTGTAACGTTCCATCCTAGCATCATAAGAACATCACATATTTAGTCGCCCATGTGCTTGTTCTGTTAATGAAGTCATAGTGCATTTGACCAAAAATGCCCTACAGTCCTCTTTTAGACAGTCGGTCTAATTCAACGTTATTTTATTGGAAGACATGATTGAAGGATATATGCGAGAAGTATCTTCGTAGCTCATAGATACGCTCCATCCACTGTGACGAGTGAGTAGGTGCGAAAACATTGTTTTGGTTCATATGGTCTATAAGCACATTATAGTCACCAAATACCCATAGTGTGTCAATGTATAGCTATTTTGTGAACCACAAAAACCCCCATAATGCTAATAGCTCCACCCTAATGTTGGTGCCCTCGCCTCCATACCAATTAATCTTATAATGCCATTATGGGTTCAAATTAAACCAAGCTTTGCAGCCACAACATGAATTCTGTGTTGCTCCATTAAAAAACCCCACAGGGTAGGTAAAGGGAAAAGGTCTCAAATGATGGGATAGGTCCCATAGAGGAGAATTTTCAACCAAAAATCCACCCCAGCATTTAAGAATCTCCACCGCCACCTCGACCGATTCAATGCCCTTCTCTTAGAAATTCCATCTATTATGGGTGCACCACACCTTCCAGTGCAAAATCAATGGAATTTCTAGAAATTGTGCACCTTTAGTTGCCCACCATGAAATATAATCATGTACTGAATGGAAGTCCCTATGCTAAAAGTGTAATGTTTCCTGGATATGCCTCCATGTATGTTATGAGAATAAACAGTTATAAAATAAATGTTCGTTATCTTCTCCAGAATTCAGACATCCTCCATCTCCTGGTTCCACACCAACCTCTTTTCAGAAGATTTTCCCAGGTTAAGTTTTTATCCCTGCATACAAGCCACATCAAAATAATGATTTTAACTTGTACACTCGACCTCCACATATTGAAAAAACAACACGTTTGTACAGGTCCTCTGATAGATTAACCCACTGAGATGCTTCCTAAAAGAACTCATGATTAACCTGAGTGTCTCTCCTGAGCTTTATAACAATCCCCCTTTCTCTCCAAGTTAAGTTAAGGCCATCTTAGGTTTTTTGTGTATAAGACTCACTCCTCAGCATATTTATCCTGCAACTTCAACTCTTCTGCCCCTTTCCAAATTAGGTACCCCTCACACCAGATTCTGATAGCTTGTCCCACATAAAATATTCGTCGAGCATGTAAGACAAATAGAAGTTGATTACTCACTATATTAATATCATCATTGCCACAGAGAACACTTCTACCAATAAGTATCTTTGCACCATTTCCAAAGGACTAGCACATGCGCTACATGTACATATACCAAATCTTCATGAACCCATTCCATATGGTTGATCCCCTCATTGTGCCTGGCCTTCCATGAATACACCATACCTCCGCCGATTATGATTTTAGGTATTTATAGCCGATAATTTTCTTCCATGTTCTTAGAATGTTCAACTCCCTCCATAATGATTTAAGAAGGATGGCCTTCCCAAATATATCCATGTCTAGAAATCCCAACCTCCCATTTACTTTGGCAAAGTTATGTTATCCCATGAAGAAAAATGGTATTTACCTACACCCCCGCCACCTGCCCAGATTAAATTGGCCATTATTTACTTTATCTGATTTATAATAGCCTTCATAATGTGAAAAAGATGATCCCAATACACTGATAATTAATGTAGTACTGCCTGAGACAAAGGAAGCCTCCCACCCTTCAATAGCCATATCAAGGACCAACCATTAACTCTTTCCCGGAATTTGTCAAGTATCCAAGACCAATCTATGGCCCTATATTTATTTGGCTTTAAATGAAATCCCACATATGTGAAGTCATATTTAAGTGGAGTGGATTTGAAATTGAAAATATTAGCAACCTATTTAAGAACATATGGATCACCCTCTGACTGTAGAATGACCGACATACCTTCATTTTCAATCATGCCAGAAGCCCTACCAAACCTTTCAAGAATATGCTTTAGATCAGCCCATAATGACCTATGCAACATGCCAAATATCAGAAACTTCATCCACAAATAAGTTGTGAGATGCTTCTTTTTCTCCCATAATTTTAATACCCTGAAAATACCTCGCATCGACAAAAGAAATTTTGTTATTACATAAAGTATCCATCACCAGTATCAACAGTAGAGGTGATAGGGCACAACCCTGTTTGAGGCCTCTCCCAGCTCTGAAAACCTTTGAAGGTAAACCATTAATTAAAACTTCCAAAGGTTCCTTGGTGATACACCCCATAATCCACTCCACCATATTGCAGTTTAACCTAATTATTATTAGGATAATTCTCAAGAAGGCCCAATCCACTCTATCATATGCCTTGCTCAGGTCAAATTTCATGACTAACACCTTCATTCTCCAAGTGTGGATCATGTGAATAATTTCCTGGGTGGTAGCCACAACATCATGAATGAGTCGAATGTGGAGGAAACCAAATTGTTCACTCGAAATGTGCCTAGACAATGCACCCTTGATCCTTCCAGCCACTATTTTAGAAGTGATTTTGTATAAGGTGTTGCACAGAGAGATAGGTCTATAATCCTGAAAGGAGAAAGAGCCTTTTTTCTTGGGAATATGAGTGATAAATGTGGAATTTATCACCCCATGCATATAGCCTTTATCCATTGATTCCTCGACCATGTATGTAATATCCTATAACAAAAGTTCAGAAAAATGAGCAAACAATTCTGATGTCCACCCATCAAGTCCCGAACTTTTGTCACAGGCAAACGTTTTGAGCACCCTCTCGATTTTGTTGGTGTAGACCATGGCATTGAGGGAATTGTTGTTTTCCTCCGAAAACATAACCGAGAATTCCTGCACACCCCAGATTTGATCCTCAATTTAGGTCCCCCCGATCACCAAAGAGGTCCTCAAAATATTTCACCGCTTCACCCTAAATCATATATGTGGTGTGACACTTCTAATCGTTCGCATTGATATCCTAGATGGCGTTCCCCTGATGAAACATGTTAGCAAATGCATGGAAATACTTAGTATTTTGATCCCCCTCCTGCATCCAGAGAGCACGACTTTTCAGCCTCCATGTTTATTCATGCACCATGATAGTCTTTTGCTTTGCGGCCTCTGATGAGTTGATATGGTCCCAACCCTTCTGTTTCATGTCTCCTGCATCCATGTCAGTAAAGATCTGTTTGGTTTCCCGAATATTCTCCTGTAAATCAGACAAAAGGCTTCCCTTCTTACGTCTTTCCCACACCCTAACTTTGGATTTTAAACCCTATAAGTTATGTGCCAAATATGCCATGGGAGACACCTCCGGGCCCCGCGGTCGAGCCTTCAAGAATGTTGATGTTGAGATTCAACAAGAAAATTTCAGCACCCACATCTAGTTGCATTAAGCACCTATACTTTGGTGGGCCCACGGTGCTATTTTTGGGTGCATGTCTATTTTAGTTATCCGTTAATTAAGATGGACGATAAATTGTAATATATTCTCAATGTAAACTTGAAATAGTTAACTGAGAGTGATAAACTCAGTTAGCTAGTGGATTTTGAGTTAGAGGTAGTTGGTGAGGCATGCAGAGTAATTCTAGTTGTAACAGAGTTCGAAGTGCAGTGGTGCATTAGTTAATGCAGGTTGTAAACAGTTTAACTCAGCTAAGTGAGTTAAAATCAAATTTTCTAGTTGTAACTGAAGATACACTAGTGAGATATCAAGTGAATTAAATATTAATTAATTCAAAATCATTGATCTCACATGCAACTGAGGATTTATTGTTATTGGCTACATGCATGTCAGATCTAGTGGAGACCCAATTAAGTTCTAGGTGAAAGGGAAGTTGACTATCAGTTGTAGGATTATTGGGTTGCGTACATGTAACCAAACACCCACTGGAGTGCCCATGATACTTGAATAGTCAAGGAAGGAAAAAATTCATATCTTTTAGGGATATATTCCATGAGGGATTGCGCAAGCAAGGCATGTTTCCTGGAGGCTAAGAATTGGCTATGTGTTGGTTAGCTTTGCATATGACAATGTGAGACAATTAGTTGAGTACTAGAGGGCTCTTGTGAGTATATTTTTGTATGTAATTGTTTCATGATCCATGCTGAATATAAAATAGATAATTGTAAGATTTCCATGGGATATTATCTGTGTTGCGTGTGATTTGATTCTTCTTCATGTTCATGTGATTAGAGATTGTGTTTTTAATTCCGTAAAATATTTGTAGAAGTGATTCAATATTTAAATTGAGTACATTGTTAGATCAGGTGAATCCAAGATATACATGCATGTTGTATATTTTCTACATGGTATTAGAGCACGGGAAATTGCAAAAGTGAAGCAGGAGTTGAGTTTGTGACTAGATAGAATTTGAATTTGCAGAATACTTTCTTGGTGCTACAACTGATTCAAGGTCAAATTGGCTTTCAATGGCTTGAGGTTGGAGTATGCACTCGAGGGCAGCTCAAAATATATCTCTTGGAATAACAGGATGGAGGCAATACTCGAACACAATAGCTTGAAGTAATTCATTGACAATGATGTTCCTAAACCTGTTGTGGCATATGTTGCAAATCTTGGTGCATGGAAAAAGAAAGTGGAAAAGGCAAGGAAGATCCTGTTGGAGGGAGTGTGAGACCACATTGTCTTAAGCCTTCATGCCAAAGCCACACCATATGCAATTTGGAAGACTTTGACATATCTATTCCAAACCAGCAGCGACCGTAGGAAATTGACACTCAAAGATAAACTCAGGAAGATCAAGATGGAAAAGGGCGACATCATTCCAAAATATCTAAAAAATATTGTCCAATGTTGGGATGAATTGGGGAGCGTTGGAATAATAGTCGCTGATGATGATTTGGTGATCTTGGATCTCCTAGGACTTCCCAAGATTTGACACAATTATCAAGACTTTGTCAATGGAAGGGAAAATTTGCCAGATTGGGAACGACTGTGGTCGGATTTGGTATAGGAGGAGTTCAGACGGAACACCAAAGATGGATCTTCATCTAAGAATGAGGATGAAGAGGATTTTTCTTTGGATGCCAAGGCGAGGAGGCAGGGGGGGGGAGGGATAAATTCCATTAAAAATCTGAGTCCAAGAATGGAAAAAAGTAGGACATGTCCAAGGTGAAGTGTTTTCACTGTCACGAGCATGGGAATTTTGCTACTAATTGTCCACAAAAGAAGAATAAAAATAAGGCTGGAGGATCTATAGCTGGTGAGGCCCTTTCCTTGTAATTTGAACTTGAATTCTCATTGATCACATGCATGGTGTCCAGTGCATTGGGATCTGTGTGGTATTTGGATAGTGACGCTTCCTTTCACATGACGGGAGATAAGGAACTTTTCAGTGACTTGGAGGAGAAAGATCTCTAGATGCATATTGAAATGGGAAATGATGGGCGGTACAGTGCTACCAGGATCGGTACCATTACCTTTTAGAGGTATTCAAGTAAACTCTTTCAATTAAAAGATGTAATTGATGTACTAGGTTTGAAGAAAAAATTGGTCTCAGTCACAATGTTGGAGAATAGAGGCTATGATGCTGTTTTTAGTGAAGGAAAATATTTCCTGTGGCATAAAAAAATGGGATAAGCCAAGAGGACATGGATTCGAGTTAAGAATCTCTACAAGCTAGAGGTAGATGGCTATGAAGCAATGATGGGCAAGGCAGATCAAGTGGTGAGTCGGGATGAGGGCGAATTATGGGATAGGAGATTGGGCCATCTTCACCATGGAGCCTTGAAATTCATGCAGCAGATTTATACTAGTCTTCCTAGGGGTACACTTGTGCAGTCAAACACATGCAAGGGGTGTACTATGGAAAAATATGTAAAGGCCACCTTTCATGAGAAGGAAAACCAAGCTTTGGGGATCCTTGAGAGAGTTCACCAGACATGTGTGGTCCTTTCTTTGTTGATTCAAAAATAAAACATAAGTACTATGTAATATTTGTTGATGAATTTTCTCATAAGTGCTGGATCTTCTTAATGTAGAAGAAATATAAGAAATTCTCTAAGTTCCATGAGTTTAAGGCACTAGTGGAGAAAGAGTCAAGGAAGAAAGTGAAGGCCCTTAGGAGCAATAATGGTGGATAATTCATCTCTAATGAATTCAAGAAATTCTGTATCAAATAAGGAATTCGAAGAGAACTCATAGCACCTCATAACCTAGAGCAAAATGGGGTCATCGAGAGGAAGAAAAAAACTATTGTGGGTGCAACACGAGTGATGTTGCATGATCAAGGCCTACTGATGCATCTGTGGGTGGAAGCATGCAACACAATAGTACATGTGCAGAACCGTTGTCCTCATAGAGTACTTGGCATGAGTACACCTGAAGAGGCTTTCACTGGACAGAAGCCTGATGTTTCACACTTTAAGATTTTTGGCTCATTCGTTTATGTGCATGTGGCCAAGGATGCCAGGAAGAAGCTGGAACCAACAACTGAGGTTGAGATTTTTTTGGGATACATTGAAACACCCCACAATTATTGTGTGTGTTTTCCAAAGAGAAGAATGACTGTTGTGCGACGGGATATAAAATTTGATGAGGAGAAAGCCATGTAGTTGTCCCTTGAGAGGGAGATGAACTTGCATGCAGAGGAGGAACTGTTGGTTCCCAAGGATGAGTCTCAAGATGTGGATCAGCCACATGAGGAGGTTCATGGAGTGGAGAAAAACACTCATGCAGAGCCATCCATCAGGAATGGTAGAAGGCACACCACAGAAGCTGACAGATTGAGACTTGATGCTGGAGAGAATGTAGGAGCCCCTACTTCACAGTGCAAAGAGAGACAGTCTCCTAACCGATTTACTGGATACATGGCTCTTATGAGAAAATGTATTGTGACTGAACCATATTCCTTTCAGGAAGAAGTGAAACAACCTACTTGGGTTGATGCAATGGTGGATTAGTATGACTCCATTGTCAAGAACAATGCATGGGATATAGTCACAAGACCGATCAACAAATCAGTGGTTGGATCGAGATGGATCTACAAGGTAAAGCAAGTTGCTGATGGGAGTGTGGAGAAATAAAAGGCCAGATTTGTAGCTCGGGGATTCTCATAGATCGAGGGGATAGGTTATGATGAGACTTTTGCACCTGTTGCAAGGGACTCTTCCATATGATCCATCCTTGCACATGGATGGGCTGGTGCATTCTTCAGATGGATGTGAAAAATGTATTTCTCAATGGGATCATTCAGGAATATGTATACATAGATCAACCTGAAGGTTTCGAGATCTTAAATAGTGAGTCGCATGTATGTCAACTCAAAAGAGCACTATATGGGCTGAAGAAAGCACCCCATGCTTGGTACACTTGGATAGACAATTATTTCACTAGATTGGGTTTCACCAAAAGTGAAGTTGATGCAAACTTGTACCAGATTTTGGTGGAGGGTAAGCTATTGATTATCGTTCTTTATGTTGATGATCTAATTTTGACTAGTGATGAGAAGTTGATACACTCATGCAAGGAGGATCTTGCAAGGGAGTTCTAAATGAAGGACATGGGACTCCTTCATTATTTCCTTGGATTGGAAATATGGCAGTGGAATGGTGAAATTTTTGTATCTCAATGAAAGTATGCAAAGGAGATATTGGGTAATTTTGACATGGATAGCTGCAAACCCATGGATACTCCTCTTCTAGGAAATTTGAGGAAAGAGGATGTTACTTCTGGAGAGGTAATGAATGCTATTGTCTACAGGCAGTTAGTGAGTTCACTAATGTATTTGGTGAACACAATACTGGACATTTTCTACATAGTTAACCAACTGAGTCAAGATATGGTTAAGCCTACCAAGATATTTTGGAAGGCAGGGAAGCATGTCTTGAGATACCTTAGGGGCACATCAGAGTATGGTCTATGGTACAGATAGATAGAGGGAGTGAAGCTACAAGGCTTCACGGATGCAGATTGGGCGGGTAGTCCATCCGACAGAAAGAGCACATCAGGAGGGATCTTTAGCATTGGATCGACAACAGTTTCCTAGTATAGAAGGAAACAACGATCTGTGGAACTCAGTTAAGCAGAAGCGGAATACATGGTAGCAATTCAAGCTGCATTTGAGGATATCTGGATGAGAAAGATCTTGGTTGGTTTGTTTTATTCTCATATGGATCCGACAGTGATTCATTGTGATAATCAGAGTTTCATTAAAATCTAAATTAATCCTGTGATTCATGATAGGTCCAAGCATATAGATATCTGGTATCATCATCTCAAAGATTTTGTGCAGGGAAGGATAATGTTGCTTTATTACATTCCCACATAAGATCAAGATGCTGATATTCTGAACAAGGCGCTCAACAGGAGAAAATTTGAATACCATAGAGACAAGATCGAGGGTGAAGGATAATCTCTTTCTTGTTGAAAGGGAGTGTTGAGATTCAACAAGAAAATTTTAGCACCCACGCCTAGTTGCATTAAGCACCCAGACTAGGGTGGGGCCCACAGTGGTATTTTTCGGTGCATGTCTATTTTGTTATCCCTTAATTAAGATTGACAATAAAATATAATCTACTCTCAATGAAAGCTAGAAATAGTTAAATGAGAGTGATAAACTCAATTAGCTAGTGGATTTCGAGTTAGAGGTAGTTGGTGAGGCATGCAGAGTAATTCTAGTTCTAACAGAGTTCGAAGTGCAGTTGTAGTTAATGCAGGTTGTAGTTTGTTTAACTCAGTTAAGTGAGTTAAAATCAGTTGTGCTAGTTGTAACTGAAGATACACTAGTGAGAGATCAAGTGAACTAAATATTAATTAATTCACAATAAGTGATCTCACATGAAATTGATTATTTAATATTATTAGCTACATGCATGTAAGATCCAGTGGAGACCCAATTGAGTTCTAGGTGAAAGGGAAGTTGACTATCAGTGGTAGGATTATTGGGTTACACACATGCAACCAAACACCCATTGGAGTTCCCATGATACTTGTGCAGTCAATGAAGGAAATAATTCCTATATTTTAGGGATCTATTCCATCAGGGATTGCACAAGCAAGGCAGGCTATCTAGAGGCTGAGAATTGGCTATGTGCTGGTCAATTTTGCATATGACAATGTGAGACAATTAGCTGAGTACTAGAGGGCTCTTGTGAGAAGAGTTTTGTATGTAATTGTTTCATGATCCATGCTAAATATACAATAGAAGATAGTGGGGTTTTTAGCTATAATATTTCCTCGGGAAATTATCTGTGTTGTGTCTGATTTGATTCTTCTTCATGTTCATGTGATTAGTGATTGTGTTTTTAATTCCACAAAATATTTGTAGAAGAGATTTAGTATTTAAATTTAGTACATTGTTAGATTGGGTGAATCCAAGATATAGATGCATGTTGTATAATTTATACAGCTGAGACCATTAAGTTGAATCTTTCATCCTCTAATCAACACCTATTAAATTTGAATGGAATTCCTTTCATGGGTTTCTCAAATTTCCATTTTAACACAATGGGATGATGATCTGATATCAACAATCCCTCCACCCATGTTTTCACCATCCCCATGTGATTCAATAGAGCTTCCTGCACCATAAAAATGAAAAATGTTTCGCAATATAATCATCTCTCCACCTACCATTGTACCATGTTGGGCAGCAAACCTCCAAAGGTAAGTCTTTAATGTGTGCATCCCGGACCATACCCAATATAAAATCATAAGTGAGTCCATCCAGCAGTTCTCTCCCCAGCACTCTTCCCTATACAAAGTTATATTGAGGTCACTGGCAATAAGAAGATGACCCAATTTCAAAATCCCGCAGTCTTCCATCTGCTTCCAAAACATGCCCCATCACAATAGGGCATATAAATATTCAAAATGTGAACCTTGTTTGTGGAGCCATGGAGAAAACCAATCAAGATAATCCCTCGAAAAGAACTGGATCACGATAGAGATGCCCATCGAGGATCCTACATAACTGCCATGCCACCTGAGCGATCCGCTGCATCAAATGCCATTATATGCCAATCTGGAAACATGGCACAGAAAAATATAATACCCTTATCAGCCGCAATCATCGTCTCTTGGATAAAAATCATATAAGGAGAAATGTCTCTAGAAAATTTCCACAGGGACACAAATTTCTCACATCCCCCCAAACCCCTCATGTTCAGAGAAAAACTGATCATTGGGAACCCCCCTATGTGGGCTCCAGTGCTCTAAGGACCTAATCGAACACCATCGACACAGGAACATCAGTAAAATTACTCGAGAGCAACTCTCGATTGGAATCCTGAAGGGGAAATGGCCTTTTCTTCAAACGAGGGTGTCCCTTTCCCTTCCGCATTATCACATTACGAGTTGAACCTGGGCTAATAATGATAGTGGGAGAGGCAGGGGCATCTCGGTGCACAATCAAGGGAGCCAGGTCAGCCACCAGTTTTAATAAAAAAAATCCCAAGGCATTGGCTATAGAATTGCGGGACGAGAGTAACAGCTCAATAACAGGAGGTTCTGATGGCTTCAAAATCATAGATGGAGGAACATCATCCGACAAGTGGATAGGTAGCAGAATGCAAGAGTCATCACCAATGGTCGGAATAGAAAATGGCTCAGTCACCTTGTGGTGATAATCGGATGGGATCAAAATGGGCTCAACTATAGATGGGTGAGGTTCCCTACCCGAAGATGCATGGCATGACACTTCATGGGAGGATGATTGAGAGCTCCTAAAAACACAGGGAATACGGAGACTAGTCATGTTCGAACACCCAAAAGAACAAGCAGGAGAAAAAAAAAAAATGGGATGAATTAGCAGGAATATGCTTATTTGGAAGTAGGTGAGCTGATGTGGAGAATTACTATGCCGATATATTCCCCGCAGAGGATTTTCTCCCAAAGGATTGATTTCCGACAAATGTCCCCTGATTCCCATGTGGACACATTCGTAGCAGATTCACAATGTGATGGCACAGGTGGCATCTGAAAGGGATTTTCTAGAAATCCAGTTACTGACAATGGAAAATATTCTCCCATGCTAAATCAATGTGAGGTGGCAACCCACCCAAGAAAGAGAGCTCAACAAGAACCCACGCCACTCTTTTTTCATAAAACCCCAGACACTTTGGGTCCATGAAAATGCATTTTCCTATGGAATTTCCAATGGCCATCAGCACAGGACAGGTCCATAACTCAAGTGGCAGACCCGACATCTTCCCCAAACTAGGTGGTTCCAAGGTGTCTCTCATAGGGTTAAAGCCTATGTACCTTCTATGAAAAGCCAAGAAACATTTACCCATCACCCAAGGTCTACTAAGAACCTCAGCAACATCCTCTGGTTTCATGAAGTGAAAACTAAACCACCCATTTAGTAATTGGCATACCTTTAGGGGGTACCCAAGAAGGCTAACCCACGTCGAGCTCAGCCAGTGTGCCATATCCACATTCCGGTCTCTGTCAAAAAACTATTTACCCACCAAAGTGCATGCCTATAAGCTCGTTAACCTATCCCACATCATGTCGTATGCGAAACTCATCAAATTTCCTTCCGAAGCAGGCTTAAAAGGTTTGGCATTCTTCACAGGTAGTGTATGTCTGTTCACGTCCCTCTTCATATTCGAGTTATCAGAATAATCGAGCTAATGGTGCCCAACCCCATCGACAGGAGTGTAAATTCCATGTCGGTGTAGCGTTGGAGATTCATTAAGTCCAACGCATGTCACTCCCTGCCACCTTCCACAATTTCTGCAGCCATGATCAATGCACTGTTTGTTGACTCATCCTCCTCTAAACCCGCCAGGAAAGACGCCAACCCCGCCATGTAAGCAAAAAATGAATGACACCAGCCTGCTAGGTCATACAAAGTTTTAACCAAGTAAAACCGGTGACAACACATACATTGGACCTCAAACCTCAATAAATTAAACCCCACTTCCCGAAAAATACGACGTAAAGAAATCTCGCTCCATAACAACAATCTAATCCAGTTAGACCCCAATTAGCTCCAACAGGTGCCATGTACCTAGAGCTTGTCCTCCCTCCTTAACTATGGATATAAAAGACCATCCTGAATTTAAAGAAGTAGGTGAAAAGCATGTACTTTTAGAAAGGAACATGTATAGCCCCAAAATATCTGCAGCCCAGCTAATCCAACTTAAATGTATAGTATCGCCCCCATCACATGGAAATTCAAATTATTTCCGGCATCTGAAAAAAACCCTACCACCAATATCCGACCATTGAGATACTGCTGGTTTAGGTTGAGAAATGTAAGGATAACTCAACTAAGAAATTTAAGAAATCCCCTCTAGCTCCCTCCTTCTGTAGCCTCCACCTGCCATGGTTAATAACTGATGAAAAAATAGAAAATTATTGGTGGCAACAGCAACAAATGCAACTGCAAAAATGCCACCACCGATGATAGACATAACAACCGAAGTTTTTACATGTTTTGGAGACAAGAATGTATTCCTTCCATTTATTGCCCCAAGAGAGAGTGTTCTCCCCTACACCCGAGATCATTCTCCGAAAAATAAGCCTTTGCCACCAGGGACCACCCACTCATGTCTGGGCTCCCTCACACAGACAATTTTGTCTTCACCTACCTCAGAGAAAAAAACAAACACGCTCACCCAGGGTGACAACGTTTCCACACCCCACTGGTTATTTCCTCCCTCCACATCCAAAGTCCTTGTTGTTCGAAACACACCCCGTTAACATGGATGCTAAGCCCCAGTTTCAACCTACCCCATTGGCTCCATGTAATTGCTGCTCTTTAGATAATTGAGACCTAAATATTAATATTCTTGCAAGAATTCCCAGAAAGCATTAGAGGGAAAAATATCCTCAAGGGACCAATGAGTATAGAAAAGAAAGATTTTCCATGTGGGGTGGATGAATATAGAAAGGGTAGCAAATCTGCTCTATGCGAGGATTTTACTAAAACAGATTTGGAAGGTTAGGAATGTTCACCGACAAAAACAACAAACACTAAAAATTATATATTGAGAGTTGCAATTGGGTATATCACGGATAAGTTCTGGAGTTCGATTTGGTGTTTTCTCGTGGGAAAATTTCACAATCAACCCTACCTAATGGGAGACTTGCGTATTTATTTTAATGAGAGGTATTGAAGCACGTAAAACATATACTGGTCACTGAAACAAGTCAAACCGACAGAGGGCTCATCTACCGAGGATTCGCACAGTGGCTTCAGAATCAAACCGCTCTGTGAGAATCCTCCAGTGTAAACCACTCTCTGTCTTGTTGAGATCTGTTTCATCTGGAAGTTTCAGATTAGCCAATGTTGGTGTACATATTTCGATTTTGTTACAGTGTCTGTGTCGTTGAGATCTGTTTCATCTGGAAGTTTCAGATTAGCCAATATTGTTATTTCAATTTTGTTCTCAAATGTTTAATTCATTGCATTTTATTCACCAGAGACTCTGACTAACCTTTTGTGAAAATTGAGATCCATTCACAGCCTCGGTGGGTAAATTATAATGACTTGTTCGTACCTATTCACGGCCACATTCATTTGTAATCAAAATA
Organism: Pinus albicaulis; assembly: GCA_034641835.2. Classification (NCBI taxonomy): domain Eukaryota; kingdom Viridiplantae; phylum Streptophyta; class Pinopsida; order Pinales; family Pinaceae; genus Pinus; species Pinus albicaulis. Next base: position 844,171,813 of record CM076582.1, on the reverse strand, counting down.
AAAGTGAGGGCAGTTTATCAAGTCACGTTCACATGGAGAGTGAAGAGGGAACTTTGTCTGGTTTATTTCAAGAATCTTGTTATTACTTTGTGCTTATCTCATTCTGACACGGCGGAGTTTTGTTTCCACTGCTTTTAACCGATAGCGATAAAATCCTTGATATAAGGAAAAGTTAAATTTGCTTCAAATTTAGTGGTAATTTCTTGGAATGAAGAGTTTGTTGTGTAAAATTTGCATAGTTAAAGTTTTTTCAAAGTGTTGAATTTATCTATGAAAAACAGATTTTAAACAATAAAAAAAAAAAAAAAACATTCCAGAAAAAATTGTTTCACTAAATTTTAGTTGAAAACTCCAATACTTATACAAGGCTATTTCAAATAGTATGTAATAGGTTAGTAAGAACAACTTAAATCTATCTTAATCCAAATATTATCACATGTTAGGAGAGATTAAATCTCTTTTAAAATGCAAAACTTGAAAAAACTTTAACACTTCAAGAGATTTAGATAAATCTAGGGTTTATATATATATATATATATATATATCAACTTAGCATGGACAATGAAAGTTTTCTTTTGGTAAGGTGAGGCACTTTATATTACTTAAAAAAAACAAGTACGTGGATGTTTTTCATGGGCTCGTGGTTTGCCACTTGAGAAACAAGACATTCAAAATCTTAGCATTACATATAGCCAAAGCTATAATTCTATCATTTAAACTATAAAGAAAAATAATAGAATTACTTAGCCAAAAAATGACAACCATAACAGTGCTACAACATAAGCCATGGCTTGCTTGATCATGTTAGCACAAGCAGGAGTCCACTTGTATTGGTGGAGGAGAATCATTGTCTTCATCAAAAGAGGTGAAGGTGAGGTTTGTTAGCTTTTTGGTTAGAAGATAAACCTTTATGTCTAACCTTTCCATTTTATCCATCATATCTACAGTACACACCAGAATTTATTGATGTGTGTCTAAACGATCTATGAGAACCCTTCTCATGAGAATTTTGATGTGTCAATACAAATTAATTTTTTGCATATATGAAATCTAGTGAGCTCGAATAAAACTGCCAATCTTTGGGATCCAATTCCTTGTGTCCTTGTTGACCTAGTAATCACGAATGAATCTGTGACTATGAAGAACCTCCTCTTCAACCTCTACAATAGTTTTGTGAACTTATTCAGGAATAACTTCCATAAATCTATCCATAGAACATCATCTACCATCATGAGCCCAAGGCTGAGAAGATGAGGGCTGATGAGCTTTGAGATTGATAGGATGGGTCACTCTGCCTCTTCTATCTCCTATATGACTAGAGGAGACCCTTTGATGCACCATGCTAAGAGAAGAAAAAGGAGGAAGAGACAATAGGCAAGATTAAAAGGATTATAGGAGAGATCATAGCCTAGGGTAGAGAACCAAAAGAGAGGAACGGAGAAACCCACATGAGTTACTAGCATAGGGATTTCTCTATAGAAACAACCCTCCCACTAAACTTTCACAAAAAAATAGGGACAAGCCCCGAAGCCTAGCATAGTGCCTAGTAGAGGTCATAGGATTAGGGAGAAGTCGGGAAAACAACCCAAAAACTACTAAAAGGCCTAGTGAAGGGTATAGAAACCAGAACCCAATGAAATAGAGTCAAATGAAAAAATTAAAAGTTGAGAAATTTGGAATAGATAGGCTAGTGAACAATGAAATTACCACCAAACCAAACCTCCAATCCAATCATGATGCAATCCTTGCTCCAATGAAAATAAGCCTAAGAAATTCATCCTTTAAGCTTACAACCACAATTAAGCTAGAGATCAGGGGCATTGTTGCCTAAAACTTGCATCAAGCTGGCGACCCAACACTTGTTGACAGCCAAAACCGAGAGTAAACGAAACACCAACAAATGCACACATAAATTTGAAGATGATTTACATTCAATAGAAAGAAGAATAAAGGAAAGTTAAATAATAACTTGTCATACCTAGGTAACCAATGAGCTAGAGACAAGTATAAATATCCAACCCTGATTCTTGTTTTCCTCGACCACCCTGTGTCATAATTCTCCTTAATTGTCACATATTTCCCCATAATTATGCTTGAAGTAGACTTGAAGGGAGATTGCAAGTCTACATGTTCTTCCCTATTATCCCAAGCATCAACCTCCATAATATTTGAAACCTCCCATACTCTAACCTCATAATACCCAAACACGTATAACTTTTCATGCATGCAACTTGCCAACTAAGGATTATATTTCCACCCCAAATTAAATCCCCTACACTCATATCAACAGAGTGGCATAGAGCTCACCATTGGACACCCTCCTTGGGAAAACATTGAACAATGAAACTTTTATTTTCAATTGTTTTATATAATATGTTGACTTTGAAATATTTTTATTTTACTATGCACATTGAAATATTTTATTCGTGATTTACATTAAAAATATAATAATATTTTTTAAATGTTATATGTCAATTTCATATTAAGAAAAAAATATATTACATATTTCTCTTTTATTGAGAAATAATTAAATTTTTTTATTTTCAATTATATTTTTTTCCAATATATATTAAATTGATATAAATTTATTTTATTAAAAAAAAATTATTTAAATTGACATAAAATATAATATTTTGATATATATATAACATATTGAAATACATGATAATTTATTTCTTAAACATGCATTCATATATATATATATATATATATATATATATATATATATATTTTGATATAAAATTAAATTAATTAATATAATTATAAAATATTTTATTTATTTTAATAAAAAATCTTTCAAAAAATAACATAATCAATTAAAAAGTCTATTTTATTTATATTTAATAATAAAATATTTATTATTATTAATAATTATTTTCTAGTTATTATCGTTTAATAAAAACTAAACCCAATCAAATAAATCAATTTACACCCCCTATAAATCAACTATAACATCATCATCTCTAAACCTAAGAAACAATTACATAACTAATGACCAAACGAAGATGAAAGCAAAGTTGAATAACCAAACGAAGAAGATGAAAGGGAAGTTGAATTTCTACATTTGAATTAACCATGTATTATTGTTGTTGTTGATAATACATATTTCCTTGATAATATGGACTTCAAATAATACGGCGACATTGTTATTGATTATGGAGTTCATTTATTGAAAGGTATTTTTTTTGTCCGTATTGTTTGTTTCTTTTTATTTATTTATTTTAGCTTTTGTATTTCTGTGAGGTTGTTTTAGAAATTTGATTCTTGTAGTGATATATGTTTGTGTTGTTTCTAATTGCGTTGGTAATGGTGTAGTATAAAATAAAGTTGAAAAAATAGAAATTGGGAAACATACAAATACGATATTCAACTGTAATAATTATATTAATATATGGGTAATAGCTATATTTAATATATATTATAAAAATATATTATTAATATATTATATTTAAATTAAATAATTTTATAAAATCAATTTAATTTAAAAAATATAATGTTAATAAAGTAAAGTTTTAAAATTAATATAAAATTATTATCAATTTCACAAATTTGTGTATTAATTACCATTTTTTTTTAAAGAATACATAATTTTCTCAAATACTTACTATCAAAATAACAATATATAGTTTATTTTAAATATTTTCAACTTATAATGCTTAAATATATACAAATAGTTGTTCGATTTTGGAATTTTTTATTACAAATATTATACATATCTTTAAGAGTTAATTAAAAAAAATTGTTCTCCATTGCTATGCTGCAATGTTGTGTGTTTATATAGTTAGAATTTAGAATTTTTTTATTAAAAATATTACAGGTTTGTTTAAAATTTAATAACAAAAATATTCTTCACAATTAAATAAATGAAGGTTTTATTAAATTTATTTTATTACTTGTATTTTATAAATAGAGATTTCTGATTATTTATATTACTAAAAGGTTCTTTAGTCATTTAATGAAATTCCAACTTTAAATTTTGAATTCTTGTCGATCTTACTTGTCATAATTCCATTAAATTTTATCAATTATTTAACTAATATAATTGTATGTTGCGCTATAATTTCTGTCATAATAATATAATTGTGTGTTGCACTATCATTTCTCTCATAATAATATAATTGTGTGTTACACTATCATTTTTCTTATAATAATATAATTGTGTGTTGCATTATCATCTCTCTCATAATATTAAATTGTCAAAAATCTTCGATTTAAATTAAAAACACTTCCTAAAACACCCCCAAACTCCTCTAAATTGCTTAAAAACACACCCTAAAACACCCCAAACTCCTCTAAATTACTTAAAAACACGCCCTAAAACACCCCCCAAAATCCTCTAAAGGTCTTCGAAATTAGTTAACAATGATCATTTTATAATACAGTGACATGTGGTTTAACGGTAAGTTTCATTGGGTGAAACCCACGAGACGAAGGTTCAAATCTCATTGAGTATGGTATATCATGTATGAGTGTTATTCTATGCAGATTTTAAGAATTTTAAAAGTGATTTTTTTTTTAAATTAATAAATGCTTATTTAAAATAAAGTAAAAATCATTGATATTAAAATATTTATTATAAATTAAAAGTAATAATTAGATAGTTAAAAAGGAATATCCTATTATAAATTGATGAAGCATGATGTTTCATGTAAAAAATACACTTTAAGAAACATGCCACACAAATATAAGAAAGTGGAAGTACTTCATTACAAATTTCAAGTTTAATTGGACAAGTAAGATGAGAGGAAAATTCCAATATTAGTGGGGTTTTTTATTTACAAGTAGAAAAGGTAAATTTCAATACTAAAGGTGTAATTTGATAAGTAAGATGAAAGGAAAATTTCAAAATTAGTAGGGATTTTTTATTTTTATTTTTTTATGATAGATTGTTTGTGGTGGAAAATATTAAGCATGAGTTTTTGCTCATTGGGTGAGAACAATGTGATATTTAATGGCAAATAAGAAAATACATTGAGTCAATCATTGACTTACTACATATTACTTATGATCCATAAACTGTTATGGATAATTCGCTAGATAGTTCGTCACAACATATATGATAATATTATATTTAAAATATGGAATTCTACACTATTACAGTTTTATTAAATTTCTAGATTCATATATTTTCTTGTAAATATGTTGAAAAGAGTAGAAAGAAAGTCTCAATTTGACTTTGCCTTGGTCGAATTGAGAAAACTCAAATTTTCACATCAACAAACAACTTCAAAGTAATTAAGTAAGGTGACATGACTCTTGTCACTCAGTTAACTCAGTAAATTCAAGTTACAGGGCTTCGATATCAATTAAGAATGTGTGAGTGCTAATTTGTAGCAATCAAGGTCAGTTATTTCGAGTTGTTTTTAGTTAAACTAGTTCTAATAGTTGATGGAACTAGTGGAAGGCCAGTTGTGCCATGGGAAAACAATATAACTCAGTGATCATCCAGTTAACTGATAAATCAGCTCAAAATAGCTAGTGCATGCAGAGAATTTGAGTTCCTCGGTTGTGATGGAGATTCCAAGGTAGTGTAACAACCATTTGTAAACTAGTTTGAGTGTATAGGTGTTGCATGCAGTAATATGATCAATCCTTGGGAATTATGCAACCAATTGGAGGAAAATTTCTAAAAAATAAGGGCATAATTCCTCAGGATTTGTGCAAGGAAATAGGGGCTTAAGCAGAGGAAAAAATTGACTAAGTTTGGGTCAGAGCTTCTCATTGAGTAGAGAGATAGGTTATTCATGTGCAGGTTGTGCTTAGAGAAAGCAAGAAATTGTAATACATTCTCTATTCATCTAATTAATGCAAAGAGGCTTGAGGGTTTTTTCCCCCTTGGGTTCCCCTAGAAAAATATTGTGCATGTGTGGTTTTTCTTATTGCATATTTTTTAATGTTGTTCTAAATTGTGAATTAAATTCCACATATCATTAGAGTAGAACTACGTCTCTTGATTTAGATTAAATTTTTTGAGAAGTTGCAATTATATCACCATATTTCTACATGGTATCAGAGTAGGATTCACATTAAAACAAGAGTTTTGAAGTTGTTTCTTAGGAGGTTCGAATTTGCAGCTTAAGTGTAGAAGGGTCTCTTTAGAGTTGGGAGAATGACCTTCAACGTGATGAGATTAGAGTATGCCTTGGAAGGCATCTCAAATTTAATTTCATGGAAGGATCGCATGGAGGTGGTGCTAAATGACAATTGATTTTTAGAATTTGAAAAACATGATCAAATGATGCCCAGAACCTAGCCCAATAGAAGAAAGATGTAGCCAATGCGAGGAGAATAATCTCAGAGGGAGTGTGAGACAAAGTTGTCTCAAATATCCATGGGAAAGAAACTCATTTTGTAATGTGGAAGGAACCAACAAGGATGTTTGAGTAGTGGTCGTAGAAAATTGGCCCTCAAACACAAACTTTGAAATATGAAGATGCAGAAGAATGACACTATTCTGCACTATCTCACCTGATTTACATGAGTTTGTGATGAGCTTGGAGGGGTTGGTTTGAATGTTGCAAAAGATGACCTGGTGACCCTAGCTCTTCTAGGCCTTCCTAAAAGCTTGCGTAGCTACCAGGACTCGGTGAATGAAAGGGAGAAATTACCGAATTGGGAATGCTTATGGTTTGATTTGGTACAAGAAGAGATCAAGTGGAATACCAGAGATGGAACTTCATCCAAGGGAGAGGATGAAGAAAATTTTGCATTGGTTGGAAAGGGAAAGAAGGGAAAAGGGAAGAAATATCAAACCAAACTAGAATCTAGCCAAGGGGGAAAGAAGAAAGATTTTTCTGAAATAAAATGCTTCAATTGTCATAAATTTGGGCACTATGCTATAAAGTTTCCACACAAAATCGTGGCAACAAAAACTCAGAAGGAGAAATAGGTGAAGCATTGGCTTCACAATTTGAGCTAGACTTCACCCTTATCACATGCATGGACAACACTGTGATGGGAAGTGTGTGGTAATTGAACTTAGGTGCCTTGTTCTAGATGATAGGGTGTAGAGAGTTTTTCAATGACCTAGAGGAGAAATATCTCCGGATGCATATTGAGTTTGGGGATTACAGAAGGTAAAATGCTACTGGGATTGGTACAGAAACCTTTAAGAGGGAGTCGAGATCCCCTCTTCTCCTCAAATATGCCATGTTTTTTACAGGCCTAAAGAAGAATCTCAACTCTATAGAAGTTTTAGAAGATCGTGATTATGATGTGATCTTTAGCAAAGGGACTGCATTCCTGGGACACATAGCCATTGGACAAGATAACTGGATCGGTGTTCGTGTGAAGAACATGGATAAACTTGATGTGGAATATTTTGTTGCATTAAATAGTAATGCAAAGAAAGTGCAAAGTCACGATGTCATTGAACTTTTGCATAGGAGATTGGGCCATTTTCACCATGGTGTCCTGAAAATTATGCAAAAAAATAACCACTAGCCTCCCTAAAGGAGAAATTGAGTAGCAGGATGTCTACAAAGGTTCTACCTTGGGGAAGTATGTAAAATCCACATGATCGAGACAACAAAGCACATGTAGTCTTGGAAAGAGTCCAATATGATGTTTGTGGACCTTTCTCAAGAAATTCCACTCCTAAACATAAGTATTTTGTTATTTTTATTGATGAATTCTCAAGGAAGTGTTGGATATTCTTCATGCAAAAGAAGGATGAGACATTCTCAAAGTTTTTAGAATTTAAGGCACTAGTTGAGAAAGAGACTGGCAAGAAAGTGAATGCTATCAGGTGCGACAATGGAGGAGATTATGTATCGAATGACTTCAAGGATTTCTATGCAAAACAAGGCATTTGAAGTGAGACTAAATGACCCCACAACCCACAGCAGAATGGGGTAGCTAAGAGGAAGAACCAAACCATTGTAGAAGATGCGAAAGCTATGCTACATGACCAAGGCCTACCACTGCATTTGTGGGAAGATGCATGTAACACAACAATCTACTTGCAGAACCGAAGTCCTCATCGGATTCCTGGTATGATTACATTAGAATGGGATTTCTCAAGGAGAAAGTCAGATGTGTTTCACTTCACTATTTTTGAAGCCTTTTTTTACTACCATGTATCCAAATATTTGAGGAAGAATCTTGAGCCAACAATAGAATTGGGAGTTTTGTGGGTTACAACAAAACTCCACATATTTACCATGTGTACTTACCTTCCCTCAAAATTATATTTGTGAAAATGGGTGTAAATTTTGATGAGGAGAAAGTGATGCAGTGCTCTCTTAAGAGGGAGCTCCATATGCCACCAAAAGAGGAGATTTTAGTTCCAAAGCAGAAGCATTAGGAGGAGCCTCATGAAGTTGTGGAGCAGCTAAAAATTGAGGAGCAGAGAGGAGGAAAAGTGGAGATATCACTGAAGTATAACCATCCAGAGAAGGTATAAAAAGAAAAAGGGAAAATGATAGATTGGTGCAAGATGTGAGGGAGAATGTGGGAGCTCCTTCAAATTTTCACAGGAAAAAGAGGTCACTTGAGAGGTACACTGGCTACATGGCTCTAATGACTGAGCCTTCCTCTTTCGAGGAAGAAATTGAGCAAGAAGTTTGGGTTGATGCAATGGTGGAAGAAAACAAATCCATCATGAATAACATTGTTTGGGAAGTGGTCCCAAGACCGACATATAAGTCAATTATGGGTTCGAGATGGATCTTCAAGGTTAAGCACATGATATACGGAAGCATAGACAAGTATAAGGCCAAATTTGTGGACAAAGGATTCTCTTAAGTTGAAATAATTGACTATGAGGAAACCTTTTCTCCCTTAGCAAGGTATTCATCCATTAGATCAATTCTTGCATTGGTTGTGTTAATTTGAATGGAAAGAGGCATCTACCCATGACATCCATTCACCCATTGTATTCATCCGCCCATGGAATCTACCCATCATATTGTAAGTGGCATCCACCCATGATACTTATCCACCCATGGTATTGTAAGTGGAATCTACCCATGGTATTAATTCACCCATTTTATTTCACCCACCCATGGAATTTAACCGTGGTGTTGTAACTAAAATAGACTATAAGTAACTAGTCACATTTTGTAAAAGGAAAAATTGTCCATCACAATGTATCTTTTACAATTATTCTCTGTTTTAATAAAAAAAGTCTGTGGTTTTTTTTTTTTTTTACCATGTGTTCTCATATGGGTCAGATAATTTTTCTACAAAACATTCCAACAAAGGAACAAGACGCTGACATCCTAAAAAAAGCCTTGTCAAGAGGGAAGTTTGAATTACATAGGCGTAGGATAGGGGTGGTTGAAAATCCATTTCTTACTAAGAGAGAGTGTTGAGAAGTGTAGCAAGAAAGTCTCAATTTGACTGTGCCTTGGTCATGTTGAGAAAATTCAAATTTCCACATCAGCAGACAAATTGGAGGTAGTTAACTGAGGTGGAATGGCTCTTGTCACTCATTTAGCTCAGTAAATTCTAGTTAGAGGGTTTTGAGTTCAGTTAAGAAAGTGTGATTGTAATTTGTCCAATTGTTTTCAGTTAAACATGTTCTAATAGTTGATGGAACTAGTTGAAGGCCAATTGTGCAGTGGGACAATAGTCTAACTTAGTGATCATATACTTAGTTGATTAATCAACTCAAAACATCTAGTGCATGCAGATAATTTGAGTTCCTGAGTTGTGGTGGAGTTTCCATGGTAGTGCAAAAAGCATTTGTAAACTAGTTTGAGTGTACTTGTGTTGCATGCAATCAGATGAACAATCCTTGGGAATTGCACAATCAATTGGAGGGAAATCCCTAAAAAATAGGGGCCTACATCCTCAGGTTTTGTGGAAGGAAATAAGGGCTCAAGCAGAGACAGAAATTGACTAAGCCTGAGTCAGAGCTTCTTATTGAATAGAGAGATAGGTTATTCACTTGCAGTTTGTGCTAAGAAATGGAAAGAAATTGTAATAAATTATTTATTCATCTTATTAATGCAAATAGGCTAGAGGGGGTTTTCCCATTTAGGCTCCCCTAGGAAAATATTGTGCATTTGTGGTTTTTCTTATTTCATGTTTGCGAATGTTGCTCTAAATTGTGAATTAAATTTCGTAGATCAGTAGAGTAGAATTGTGTCTCTTGATTTAGATTAAATTTATTGAGAAGATGAAATTATATCACCATATCTCTACAAAATAGTGCATGCATGCGAATGTAAATTATGAAAAAATAGAGAAAAAAAAATGAAAGCTCACACAGACGTTAGACAAAATATTTTCTTTGGGAAACCATTTTGGGAGAAAAACCAAACAAGAAGGTGAGGTCGCTCTGCTCTCTTTCTTAGTTTGAAAATATGGTTGCGAGTATAAAGAAGTATGGAATGTGACTCGTGGAAAGCTACAATGCACATATCCTCTCTGTGTGCTCTACCTACTACTCCTCTTGACTATTTTTTCTTAGCTATGGAACAAATGCACTCGAAAGAATGGAATGCCTCTTCCTCCTAGTGGACTAGTTATAACACAACCCGATATCCTACTAATGGTTAAGTTTGACTACCTCAACTCATAACTAGAGTTACAATATATACTATTTTAGATTATTTTACATTATAATAACGTGGTTATCCCCTTAATGGGTTTTGATGCAATATCCTCCCAAATTATGGCCGTTAAAACAAGAAGATCAATTTCTGAGTGGCATAAATTTTGCATACGAACTTCGATTGATATGCTTCTTGCATTGTTAGAAATATATTTGTGTGTAGAATAACATGAAAATGTGTTGCACTAAATTGGTATAGATTTACTGTAATAGATCTGACAAGAAAATGTATAGAAATCGAAAATATGTCCAATAAATAACACCATAGAAGACAAATCTTCAGATCTTCATTAATATCAAAACCCTTAAGGTAGGGCAACACCATACATTCACTCCTTAAGGAAGGAGATCACTCCACAAGCCATATGCTTGCCCATACAATAATCCTTCACATCTCTCAATGGAGAGTCTCTAACCTCTATATAGGTTTCATACATGCAATACCATGGGTAGTTACCATGGGTCTCTCAATACCATACATCCAATACAATGGGCTTATCACTTTATTCCCTAGCTACATGTGGTCCTTTACATAATGTGGGTTAACCACTTTATTTATTAACTATGGCCCATTTATTTATCATTCTTATATTATTACATCATATTATTCCCTTGGGTACCTCCCTCTGTACCATATATTATCCCCTCTAGGTACACTACATTACACCCCCCTTAAACATGTTTCATCCCCGAAACATGAGAAGAACACAAATAATAAGATCTACTCAAAAGAGTATTCCACTGGTACCATTCATGTGCATCTACCCATCCAAGGGAAAGGTGAACACTTGATCTAGTCAGTGCCTCGCTTGCTTGAGATGGAAGCGGGTTCTGGGGGTTCTTCATTGTTGATGTGTTGTTAGTGGATCGTCGCACCTCTCTGTGTGTCGTCCAGGGGTTGTTGTCCTTGTTGCTAATTCGTTGCCACCTTGCTGGTTGTTGTCTTGCTGGGTGATGCGGGTGGTGATATGTTGAAGCTTTAGCTGATGTAATATCTTTCCTTAATTCCTCCATTATTGGTGATGGAGTGGTGTCTGGTTCTTTTGTTGGTACTCGCTTTGATGTCTGTGTTTGGCTCTCTACCATCAAAGGCTCATCAGCTGATGTGTCTGTGTCGTTAGATATTTTTTCTTCTTCCTCCTCGATCTCTGCATGGTTCCTAATGCAAATATCGTGCAATGTAATTTTCTTCTTTTTATACCAGAGCTTCATGAATTTCTTTTGCACATTAAAATTAACAGTACCAACGGATTCCATCCAAGGATGTCCCAAAACAACATCCACAACAGCCATATCTGAAGCATAAAAATGATAATGCAACACATACTTATCCATAGAAATCTTCAAATCTTTATAAATTTGAACATCTTCATTATCAAACTGTGTGTTTTCAATATGCTTTGCTGGAACTTGCAATTTTTTAGCCAAATTCACATTGATACAATTATGCTTGCAACTAGGAATGATAGACACAACGATGTTCTCTTTCTGAATACTTCCATGAACCCGTAATATGGAAATATTAGTGGAAAATAAGTCTTTATGGCTCTTGCTGTCCTTCTTTCCAGCTTTAGACCACTTGTCCAAAATGACTTTTTCAAGTTTTTTCTCGGGAAGTTTCCTCACTGCGCTGTCAAGTGAGGTCCACCATTTATTTGCCTCATCTTTTATATGAAGCCCTATGGAGCATATCCAAAAACTTTGGTATTGAGCCTTGAGATGTTGTACAAAATCTTCAATAGTAGGGCCATCATCGTTTCCTGTAAACTTCATCTTGCGAGAATCCATAAAATAAAGTAAGGGTTTTGAAGAAAATCACTTACTTTGGCAAAAATTTAAAATGGACATTACTCGGTCAATATAACTCAGAATCCTTAATATAACCTGTTTTTGAAAATGGAATAGCCATTCTGCATCTAACCCTATGACTAAAATCTCGATGTAGGCGCTCTGGAAACATAGATTTGCACTGTAACTGTCCCGCCGTCACAAAATTTTTGAAAAAATGACTGATTTTAAATTAGTGATAACTCCCTCATCCGGAATCCAATTTGACCAATTTTGTTTTTTGAAATTGGGTGATTTTTCAAGGGGAGCTCAGATCTGTAATTGGTTGTCTGAGATTGGGCACCAGAAGCTACCAAAAATGTCAGGATATCCGCCGTACATAAATTGTCGTCAGAAACATTTCTGCAACACAACTGAATTTAAATCAACGATATCACCCTCATCCGCACTCCGATTTGACTGATTTTTTTTTTGAAATTGAGTATTTTTCCGTAAGGAATCCAGATCTGATATTTATTTCTGAAAATTTTTCGTCAAATTTTTCAGATCTGCTCTACAAACTCGCCGCCCAAAAATTTCCTGCAAAAAAAATGAAAAAACAAATCTCTAAACTCTGCCCAAGAAAGTGCTCTGATCCCACTTGTAATAGATTTGACAAGAAAATGTATAGAAATAGAAAATATGCCCAATAAATAACACCATAGAAGACAAATATTCAGATCTTCATTAATATCAAAACCCTTAAGGTAGGGCAACACCATACATTCACTCCTTAAGGAAGGAGATCACTCCACAAGCCATATGCTTGCCCATACAATAATCCTTCACATCTCTCAATGGAGAGTCTCTAGCCTCTATATAGGTTTCATATATGCAATACCATGGGTAGTTACCATGGGTCTCTCAATACCATACATCCAATACAATGGGCTTATCACTTTATTCCCTAGCTACATGTGGTCCCTTACATAATGTGCGTTAACCACTTTATTTATTAACTATGGCCCATTTATTTATCATTCTTATATTATTACATCATATTATTCCCTTGGGTACCTCCCTCTATACCCTATATTATCCCCTCTAGGTACACTACATTTACCCTTAAAAACATCATTTCATGCCTCACAATTCTCCCAGAAGGTTTCATACCCTATTTAGCCAAACTGGGTCTTGCCAATAAAAATGGTCTCGTAAGTTTATTCCTCCACTTTTTCCACTTTAAATACATCGAGATGGATGACACACAATATAATGATCCAATCCGGATCAGCTTAATATTTTTCTTCTACATCTTGAAAAATCAACAACTAATAATGGTCGTTCTTTTTGGTTGGGACATAAACCTACTTTATGCTCCACTTTTACTTCCTACTATGTTTTCTTGCATTCACTAATTGTTCTATTACTTTCATTTACTAATACTAACTGCACATATTTTTGTTGCTTATTATTGCTCTATTTACTCGCATTTACTAATATTATTTACATGTATTTTATATGTGTACTTAATATGAAGACATGAAAATAGTTACTATGGATCAAAGTTAATTCAATGCAAGTATGATTCTTTATTATTAGAATTTTGATGCTAAATAAGTAGCATTCATTCATTTTTGTTGACACAAAATAATGTTATCGCTATGCATAATACAATTTGACTTATATTTGAATCAATTTATTATATGTTCCTACTCATGGTTGTTCTAATACTTAAGATACATCCTCATAATGAAATAATTATCCTTCATGTAATTGGAAGAATTATTAGAGTGTTAAATAAATAAATAAAAATATAATGTCTTAAAGAAGTATATGCTTAACCCTTTTTACTTATCCTTTAAGCATCCCCTCTACTCATCAATGTTGAATTTCTGAAAGAAAAAAATGAAAATGAAAAATAAAATATAAAATATTTTTTTGATAAAAGTCCATTCTCCTCATTATTTTTTATTGTTCAATAAAATTTTGGTAATTTTTGAGCTTTTTGTTTTAAATGGAGCCTAGGATGGGGACAATTTATCTATTGGATGAAATAAGAATAATCAATCCACAGTGGGATTCCATCACTAGGAACTTGGACACCCCTTTGGATAGTTTAATTTCCCTAAAATTTCCTTCCATGTTCAACCCTTCCCCATGAGGTTTGAACCTGAGACCTGGTGGGAACTAAAACCCACTCAAGCTCACTGCTATACACTTCATGGGTCCTTGAATATTATATAGGGATGAATGCTTTAGCTAGATTCTAGTTTAAGTAATGTGCAAATTTGTCTAACTACCATGTTACTTGATATAATATGCTCATTTGACATTTTCCAATCTTCTTATTTACTTTTTATACTTTCTTTACTCACTCAACATATGGTAAACAAAAGGTATTTGGTCTTTGTTGTTAGTATGAATCTTTCGTTGAAGTGTACGAAAAAATACCACTTTAGCTACGCATAACTTATAGCCCTAACAACAAAAGATGGTTGCTAATATCTTCAAATCTGCAGTTAGTTGATCCAGACAAATGCTGCAAAAATCTAGATCTATGCATAAAAAGACATTAAGTAGTAAAAATAAGGTTTTACTCCATACATCAACTAGACAAGACAAGAATAATATTTTGGAAAGAATTTTATATTAATGGCAACTGGGAGGAAAACAAGAAAGGTGTTTCCAATTCTCCTCAATGGGATGGGTTCTTGGAAGTCCTTAGCACTTCAAATCTAGAATTTCTCTCTTGTTGGTGTAGAAAACCCAGACAAACATAGAACTCAAAGGGAGCTCACAAAGTAAATAATGGAAAATTTGACAATGATAACAGCTCAAAGTCAGACCAAGAGTTTAGATCCAGAGTGATCTAAGAGGCTACAAAAGGTGAAGAATGGTAGGAAAAACTCTTCTATTTATAACAAAATATTGGGTCATTCTAGATCTTGGTGCATGATTAAAATAATATTAACCAAATCTAGATCCACATTTTATGGAATATTTTATTATATTTGTTGGAGGGAAAAGGCATTTGACTTGGGTCAAATCCCTTTATTTGTAAATAATAAATAAATAAATGATTTATTTATCATTTTAAGGAAGTGGTTGAATGATAATTAAATAAATAATTATTTATTTAATTATTTATTATTAATTTAGTCATATTTAACAAGGAATATTATTTAAATAAGATTTAAATAATTATTCCTAGAAAATAATAAGATAAATACGGATTTATCTAATTAATTTCCTTGTTTTGGGTTAAATATGACCAGGAATAATAATTAAATTACTGTTTAATTAATTATTCCATGAGGAAAATAAAAAAAATATAGATTTGTTTAATATTTCCCTTTGGGGTTTCCTGTTTAGACCATAAACAACCTAATAAAAGTGTTTTATTAAGTTATTTTACACAGTGAAAGCAATTTTACTTAGTGTAAAATTGGTCTTACATGGTGTCCTTGGGTCCATCTAATGATAATAGGTTAGATGACCAAAAAATGGTGTAACAGATTGCCCCCCAGCATGCGAGTGTTAGGAGAAAATCGTATGACCGAAGTACGTTGTAAGAACGCAATCACTAGACATCAAAAGGGAAGTCAGAGAGAGAAATGTAAGGTAGTCTAATGTCCTGAAGAACTAGACCCAGAGGAGACGAGACTTATAGGTGCAACAAGTCTCTTTTTATGAGTGGGTACCTGTGCTAGAGGCAGCGGGTGACGCATACCTATGCCCACCGAGACAAAGTACAAAAGAATAGTGCATCCAGTAAACAATGGACCGAACTAGAAAGTACATGCTGGCATAAACATGAACCAGATAAAAGATATAATGATGAACCCCACATACACGTTGTGCCTGGGATAATAGCCAGGACTTATACAATAAGATCTGAGTACATGAGATAAAAAATACAACCCAAATGCCCCTATAAATGGGGAAGGGCTCACAAAATCTAACTGATACATGCAAATCAAAGAGGTGATGCAAGTGGCTAAGGCCGACATCATCAAATATATGGAGCTACATTGAAGGCTGTGATGAAGAGGTCATCTGGGCATGTGGGGGGCTACCTATAGGGCCACCCCCTCATGAGGGTTGAGACATCTCACACACACCCAGGAATCACTGATATCAGCTACTGAATCACAGAACCATCCATTATATGGATCTCGATCATGTTGAAAGGAGTTGGAGCTGAGAAACAATCAAGTCAAAGGGAAATAAGGAGTTCCTTTGCCTGATCTGGGGCACCGAACAAGAGTGGAAGATGGAACCAAGGTACACCACCCTTTAGACATGTCTTCTGGAATGAATGAGTTGATGTCGACAGAAGGAGGTCTGCCATAGGTGAGGCAATAAGGGATCCTCAACTAAGGCACGAGAGAAAATAGTAGAGCGACTGACAGACTAATACCAATGATGATGATGAAATGGGGGATACTGAGTAGCGAATGGACGACTTCCCTTGTTAGAGCATAAAGGGCATGGATGACTTGGCAGCAACTGACACAATATCATGAGGGATAGGGGGAAGTGGGACTAAAGGCCAGAATGTGCGACATGAGAGAGGGACCAAGCAATGAAGGATGGAGGACTATAGCGGGATACAAAGGGACTCGGGATAGACTCCATGAATGTGATGATGACTCAACTCGGATGCTCGAAACAAGGGCGACTTGATGGTGTTGCCACACAGTAAAGTTCCAATGGGGGACCATAAAAGCATGAGTACAAGAGGGTATATCATGACGAAAATCAACACGAACAAGGACAAGTAATGAGGAAAAGTGGTGCCCTAAATACAAGTGTTGTAAGTGAGGAAATTTGATTTGGAGGAGAGATGAAAAGACCCTTCATGGAAAAAATGTTTCTTGGTGAAGTATAAAATCATAAAAAACTAACAAATACCCATTTGAGTGCTCAGTGAGAGCTTTCCAATGGTGCAGACGGTTTGTCAAATGGAGCTATGGTTTGGCTGCAGCAGGTGAAAGAAAAATCGGGGGTTTCTCTTCTAATAAGGTATTTTCCCTCCAAATGCACTCATTTTCTTGTGTATCTGTCGTGAATGTAGAGAGGAGAGAAGGCCCTAAATCTTACGGCGATCGTAGCGGACAAACTGACCATTGGAATCGAGATCCGTCAGTTGTAGGTAACAGGCCTAGTCCTACTCTTTCTTTTTGATGTATTAAAAGTTTAGATTAGGGTCCTAAATCTCAGGAACAACCCCTCCCTCATCTTCACAGCCGGGTCGCACTATTTGAGCCAAAAAATGTGACTTGGGAAGTAGTTTTTGGCCTGAAAAGTGCAACCTGTCCAAGGATTTGGCCAAAAAATGCAACCTGTCAGATGGAGGTGATTTCAGTGCTGTTGTGGGCTGAGATTTGGTTTTTTGTGGTTGGATACAGTTTTTCCTATTAGTATACTGACAAAGATGATGTTTTTGTGTAGATATGGAAGATATACAGATCAACTAGAGAGAGAGGGACCTGGGAACATTACGGGCGGAGATCCAAGGGGATCAGGGTGTCTGTCGTGCATTGGCCAGGTTTGGGGTTCTGAAGTTTGTGGAGAACCCACTAATGAGAGTCAGGGAACCCTTGTTGGCTCAGCTTTTCAGTTATTGGGATCCATATCATGAGGTCTTTATAGTGCAGGGGCACAGGATCGAGTTGATAGTCCAGGATCTATATTTCCTGACTGGTCTCCTGCCACTCGGGATGGTGGGAAATACGCAGCTAGTGTTACCGCGGGGGCATAAAATCATGGAGTTTGTAGAGTGACATTGTCGACCAGGCCTCCAAGTCAAAGGGACTCAGATACTGATTGGGGACCTAGAGAGATTAGAGACTCGTGCAGTGGCCGCAGCAGTGCTGCGGATCTTGGGAAACCAAGCGCTCCATCACATCACGGGGGGAATTATGACGTGTAGAAGGTGTTGAGCGGGACGTACTATGGGTGGGCCCAGATGATGTTGGTGTCGCTGAAACGACAGTTGTCGCTCTGCAAACGCCAAGTGAACCATGATTGTGCGTATGGGGCTTTATTTTTCTCCTTATTTTTTGAGAAGATCTTGACCTTGCGGCCTCATATATAGCTCCCAGATGGGGGCCCAAGAGAGCCCAGGATGCATCAGTGGGGGCGAATACTATGTATAGGTGGAGGAGGTGTGGTCGGATGGGTGTTCTGACTTGAGTTATTTGCCCATTGGGATTAGATGCCGTTGTACATAGATGACTATCCCTATAGTGGGATGAGTTATTGTGGAGATCCAGACCTGCCACTTCCGCCTAGTCGAGTATGGGGGCCCGATGATAATTGAAAAGTTACTAATATTTTATGTGCATGTTAAATTTTCTGAATAGTATATATGGTACTGATTCGTGTACTTTTGTTCTGTAGATAGAGCTCCGGTAAAATCGGTCGGATATATGGGATGACCCGCAGTATCAGGGGCTGTAGGTCCTAGTGGATCGAGAGCGGCACAGAATGAGGATATGGCCGCCCTCCTAGAGGAAATCCATCATAGATGTGAGGGGCTGTTGACCGGTGTTTCAGAGCATGGGTGGAAAGACTTAGACGACCAGTACATAGAGCTATGTATTGGTCTACCCTCGAAATGGCGAGGTGTCATGCAGTGCATGGTGATGGTCGGTCAAGGGATGCATGATCTATAAGCTGCGGGAGCAGAGCCATTGGCTCGGGATCCTCCATATAGTGATTAGGTGTGGGGTAGGTGGTGCCCCCTAGTGTGTATGTAGGGGCAAGTGGTGCCCCTAGTTTTGAGTTTTGTTTTTGTAACATGCTATGGGCATGTCATATGTATCAGAGTAGATGAACTCTAAAAACATGTTATACAACACATATTATGGATATGTGTCGTTTTGATGATTTGAAATTTTAATGTCTTGTATGAAATGTGTGTGATAAATTCCAATCTAGAACATGGTTTGCAATGCTATCTACGTAGTGATTTTGTTCTCAAGGTACATGACTGAAAGTAATGATTTTGAATTCATGTATCAAAAGTTTCACTCGTAAATATCGTCTAAAAAGGATAGGGTTATGCACACGATAGACACCATTTAGTTGCATGACAAGAAGCAGCGAATCTAAACAAACATGCAGATGGAGGATGCAATGAGAGAGGGAATCGACTAAGAGACCACGCACTGCATCATATTCGGCCTGATTATTGGTGGCAGTACCAATGCAAACCCTATTTGACAGAATGAGGGCATGCAAGGGGGTAAATATGGCCCAAGATACCGAGGCTAGATTCTGAGAATAGCGACTTGCACCATCAGCATAGCTGATATAGGGTGTGGACGGGATGTCCTACGAAATAGTGTCACAAGATGATAAATGGGAGGAGGAAGAAAAATGATGGCAGCTGAGTGTAAAGTAGACATAAAACGACAACTGCGGGAGGGGGCATTCTGGGTAGGATGGATATGACTCATATACTGACTAGAGGGTAGTGTACGATAGGATTATGCACATGATAGACACCATTTAGTTGCATGACAAGAAGCTAAACGAACATGCCGATGGAGGATGAAATGAGAGAGAGAATCGACTAAGAGACCATGCACTACATCATATTCAGCCTGATTATTGGTGGCAGTACCAGTGCAAACCCTATTTGAGAGAATGAGGGCATGCAAGGGGGTAGAGATGGCCCAAGCTACCAAGGCTAGATTCCGAGAATAGCGACTTGCACCATCAGCGTAGCTGATATAGGGTGTGGACGGGATGTCCTGCGAAATAGTGTCACAAGATAATAAATGGGAGGAGGAAGAACAATGATGGCAGCGTGAGTGTAAAGTAGACATAAAACAACAACTGCGGGAGGGGGCGTTCTGGGTAGGATGGCTATGACTCATATACTAACTAGAGGGTAGTGTATGAGGGCTATGGGAGGTATAGCTAGTACTCATGCTGTGGAGGTCAACATAGACACGGATGGTGTCATCCCATTTAAGGGCGGGAAAGATAAGGGCAGGGGTGGAGAAAGCTTCCAAGAGGTCATCATGACGGGAAAAGAGGGGATGATGAGGGGAAAACAAACCACATGACGCTGCAAAGCTACCTTAATCAGTAGTATGAGAAGAAAGGCTCACATACGGATCATCATGGGGGATGAAAGAAGAACAAGTAAATAGGTGGTCAAAAGATGTTGAGCCCAAGGTGGTCGCTGAAGGGGGGTCAAGCGAAAAAATAGGGGAGGATCCAACGGGAATGTTCTCTGAGGGTCTCACAAAGGATGATAGGTAGAGGATGGTGGTAGCAGGCTCCATCATCTCGACATCAGGAGGGGGAATGTCAATGGAAGCGGGTAAATCCTCAAGCTGGCCTGACGCATACTACGCAAGTATGGGAGAGGTGGATTGATTTTTTTCAACCTCATACACTCGAACTACCTCTAAAGAGGCGCGATAATGCATCAGGTGAGGATAATGGTGGGAATAATGGCCATGGAGACCACACAGAGCACAGGGTTTTTTGGTGATAATAGTCTTTGGGTTATTGGCTGCGGAGGAGGAAGAAACAGAGGGTTCAGGGACCGTAGACTAAGGGAACGTGACTTTAACCATGGGTTTAATACGGGGCAACTTGGGACAAGTATGGGTGGCATGACCGATGACATCACACAAGTCGTAAGGCTTTGCGGGTGGAGGAGGGGCAGGGTCAGTTGGGGTGGCCTTGTTTTTGTATGCCCCCTTGCGAGCTTTGCCTTTCTTTCTTGGAGCTGGCCCAATAGGAGAAGGGTGCTATTTAGGTGCTGAGAGCACTGTAGCAATGGAAGAAGCTAGGGGAACTGGTTGAACCGGTGTCAAAGCAAGCTAGGGTTTGGGGTGACCAGGTGGGGTAGTGGCTGGAGGGTCAAGGTACCAAACGGGTATACCTAAGGTCAAATTGGGGAGAGAGAGGGTGGCTATGATGGGAACCGAATAGACTCTGGGAGGGGGAGCAAGGAAAGGTATCTAACCAGCGGGGTAATGACCAGGATGGATGGCTCTAAGATGGTTGAGGCCTGGTGGAACCGACCTAGGGGGATAGAGGGGCTCATGGGTACCAGCTGTAGGAGAAGGGCCAGAAGGAGGAGGTCCGGCTGGCTGAGATGAAGGGCTAGGAGCAGGTTGCGGTGGGCGAGGTTGAGGTTGAGGTTGCTAACTAGCCGAAGCAGGCTGCTTAAGGGCAGCCCGAGACGATTGCATCATGAAAAAATTTAATAAGCTGGGATCAGAGGCAGGGGGAGAGGGAAGACCAGGGAAGGTTCCAAGCAAAGAGGAGTCTTTGTAGATGCCGGGAGAGATACTGGTCAAAGAATCGATGGTTTTCTTATTGGCTACAAAAGAGATGGTCATCTCAGGGGAGGTCTAAGAGTTTGGCTCATGATATTTCAACTGGTCAATGGTGACTATCTTTCCATTATGAGGGAAAGACATCTTGAGGTATACTGTGGATGGGACAACAGACATGGCATAGGTGTAGCTACGCCCCAAAATAATGTTATAATCAAGAGGGGCGTCGATGACTTCAACGTCAACGAAAACAATCTTGCCTACAAGAGTGATAGGACAATTACGGAATAAGCCAATGGGATGGGAGGCATGGCCATCCCATGATCGAAGGGTGATTGTGGAAGGGGCCAACTCAGGAGATCCGAGTTGTTTCCAAACTGAAGTGGACATCACACAGGTGGATTCCCCCTCATCAATGATACACCGAGAAACGTTAGCGTTCCATATTTTGACTGGGATTTGGAAAGCTACGGAAGTAGGAAGAGGAGGATGTTCTGATTGATGGGCGTCGAAAACAATCAATTGGTCATCAGCAGGATATACAACGCCCATGGCGAATAGTAGAGCCTTCTTTTGAGAAGGGCACGACTGGAGGAGTTCCAGTGTTGAAATGGTAGCAAGAGATTGCGCCAAATCATCTACTATGCTATATGAATGAGCAGCTCGACCAGAAGAAGCATTTTGGTGTAATGGTCCCTTAGGAAACTTGGTATGAACCTCAACTTTGGGCTGAGGGATATGTAAGGGACCATTGGATTTTGAAAGAGGCTCTGTAGAACCTGAAGAAGGTGACTCGGGACAGACGGAGCAGGAGGCTTGGGGTACTGACGAGACCGAGTTTGAAGGTTGAGGTCGACGGTTAAAGGTTGATCATAGTTCATCATGAGGATCTGGTAATCGGATGCACCAGAAGGTGAAGGTTGAGTGGCCCCTTGTCCTTCAGGTGGTTGGGTAGCCACGAATCCTTTCTGGGGGGAAGGATTGGTAAACACAGCCGGTTGAGTAGTGGCCACATTGGGCGGAGTAGAAGAGGAGGCATGTTGTCCTCGCAATGTGGCTTGAGACTCCCACATCTGCTGCATCTGTGGTAAGAGGGGACAATCGTGAGTGTAATGACCATAAACACTGCAACACGAACAAGGCTTATTGGTACGAATGGGCCTATCCATCTTGGGCTGAGTGCCCTATTACTGGTTAGCAGTGTTAGAGTCAATACCTTGAGGATTGGGTCCACGAGTACCAGGGGCAGATTGATTTTGATTGCCTTTCCTCTTTCTTTGAGAAGAAGGAGGATTAGTTGTGCCCTGTTGTGCAAATACTTGCCCTAGAGGGGGTGGTAGTTGTTGTTGCTGGGGTTGAGAAGGCAAGGGTGGCGGAGGTGCAAATGTTGGAGGAGCTGGGGCACCAGGCTGTGGATAAGGATAATGGTTAGGTTGGGCAACATTGAGGTAAGCAGGAGGTTGGGAAAAAGAATGAGGCATGCCGTATCCTAGATACATGCTACCTGGAGGGGGAAAAGTGCTGGAGGTGCTGGCCCCTCTCAGAGGGAGACCATATCCCATAGGAGGTTGAGCTTACAGATGAGAAAGAGCTCCAACGATACCATCGGCATAATGGGATGCCCCGAGGGTGTTAGCACCATCGGGTCTAGGGAGGTCAAGAAGGACAGTATAAACATAACTGGACTGAGCATAGATCAGGTCATATTTCAAGGCTATTTTGAGGGCAGCTTCTTCGGTTTGAGGAAATTGCGAGGTGACATCTTTTCCCATGGCGGGTAAGAGAGATCTAAGGAACCAGTCCATATAGACACGGTCTTCAAAGGTAGGAGCTCGACACAAGCTCTTTCTTCTCTGCCATTTCTGGACATGATCGAAAAGGCAGGTCGCAGACGATTGACGGAAAGAAGTCAAGAGTTCGGTACTAGTGTCGTATCGAAGAGGGAGCTGGAAATAAGATAAGAAGGCTTAGGCAATGGTCGCAAAGGTGGTATGGGAAGAGGCGGTCTGATCAACATACCACTTAGAAGCTTCGCATGTAAGCATGCATTGGAACAATATAAGATAGATGGAATCATCGGTAATGGAATTGGATGAACACCACATGTGGAAAGACCGAATATGGTTGGAGGGATCTTCTCCAGCAAGGCCTTCGAACTTGCGAATGTCAGAGGGGAACTTGGTTGGAATAGAAGGCCAACCAACATCGTGGCAGATAGGGTCATTGATCAACTAATTGAAATCAGGGAGATTGAGGCCTGCCATGTAAGGGAGCAAGGGGATAGTCGAGGTAGTTCCTGTGGCGGTTTCGCTAGTAGCGTTCCCGGTAGGAGGTCTGGGATTACCGCTAGTGTTATGCCTTGGACTAGACATAGTGAAGGTAACAGGGGGAGAACTAGAAGTAAAAGGAGAACCCAATGAATCAGAAGAGGAGTCGAAGTGCAGACTCGGAGGAGGACTAACTCGATGATGGTGGGAAGAAGTACGTCGACCGATTGGAAATTGAGGATGAAGGCCAAGAAGTCTCCAAGATACACGCCTTAGGGGCGCAATGATCACAACACAAACATGACACAGAGGGAAGAAGAACAACCAACAAGGGTAGGGAGGTGCAGAATCAAGTGATTACAATGTCGAAACAAGGGCAAAGAGGTGTAGTGTCAATTGATTTTACAATTTTTTAAATTCTTTTCCTAGCAATGTTAACCAGGCTCTTCTTTGCTTAGGGTGAGTGTATGGCATGTGTTAATTTTAAATTTTAAACCCAGAAGTTTTGAGAAAAAAAAAAGTGTGTTGTGTAACTGAAAATAAATCTGCAGAGAACAATATATAATGCTGAAATAAAAGAAAATTAATAGCTAACAATGCATTAATCTAACCCAAGGGTGCGGGTCTCTCAAAAAATAGTCTAACAGAGGGAAAAATATGATCAAAACACACTGAAAATAAGCCAATAGATCTAAGGTCAGGAGGGACAGGGATCTAAAGGATAAATCCGCTGAAAAGAGGTGCAGAAAACAACAAAGAGGCAGAGGCAAGATTGCTGTAAAAGAGGAGGTAAACAACTAAAGGAAATAAGGGAAAGGAGGTGACCCTAAAGAAAAACCAAAACAAAACTATATGAGGTGATTTGAAAGTAAAAATAGCTGATCTAAAAGGGATCTGAAGAGGAGGTATCAGATCTGGAAAAGAAATGGCTAAAACTCTAAAAATTTAGACACCTACAACAGTTAAAAACTCTTCCACAAAAAGTGGAGGGTACTTAAGCCCTAGGGGGCTATATTCCCAGTTAGTTGAGTAAAATAGAACAAAAATAGGTCTAAACAGGCGGAGACGGAGGCTAGAAAACCCTGACAGAAGCTTCAGACGAACCCAGAAAACTTTTAGAAAATATGCAGAAAAAAGTGCAGGTCGCAGGTTCTGACCTGTTTTCTATCTAGGTTGTAGTTTTGAAGCTAAAAAGTATGTCCTCCAGTCCAGGTCACAGGTTCTGGGCCAAAAAATCTGACCTGCAGTTTCGGGTCTCTTTGTGGCAGATTTCAGAAAAAATTTGCTGTCTCAGTTGTGGCTGATGTCTGTTACCTGCACAATAGGGCTAGAAACACACAGAAGGTAGAAATTTTAATGTTTGAGGGTTTTATAGGTGAAAAAGAACATAAAAATAGGAAAAACAAAATGTTGAAGAGAAACCCTAGGGGTTGAAGCAGCTGGATATGCAGGAATATGAAAAACGGCAGCGGTCGTAATTTAAAACCCGTGTGGAGTCGCCGGTTGTTAGTATGAATCTTTCGTCGAAGTGTATGAAAAAATACCACTTTAGCTACACATAACTTATAGCCCTAACAACAAAATATGGTTGCTAATATCTTCAATTTTGTAGTTAGTTGATCAAGACAAATGCTGCAAAAATCCAGATCTATGCATAAAAAGACATTAAGCAGTAAAAACAAGATTTTTCTCCATACATCCAATAGACAAGACGAGAACAATGTTTTTGAAAGAATTTTATATTAATGGCACCTGGGAGGAAAACAAGTAAGGTGTTTCCAATTCTCCTCAATGGGATGGGTTCTTGGAAGTCCTCAACACTTCAGATCTAGAATTTCTCTCTCTTGTTGGTGTAGAAAACCCAGACAAACATAGAACTCAAAGAGAGCTCACAAAGTAAATAATGGAAAATTTGACAATGATAATGGCTCAAAGTCAGACCAAGAGTTTAGATCGAGAGCGATCTAAGAGGCAACAAAAGGTGAAGAATGGTAGGAAAAACCCTTCTATTTATAACAAAATATTGGGTCATTCTAGATCTTGGTGCATGATTAAAATAATATTAACCAAATCTAGATCCACCTTTTATGGAATATTTTACTATATTTGTTGGAAGGAAAAGGCATTTGACTTGGGTCAAATCCCTTTATTTGTAAATAATAAATAAATAAACGATTTATTTATCATTTTAAGGAAGTGGTTGAATGATAATTAAATAAATAGTGATTTATTTAATTATTTATAAATGATTTAGTCATATTTAACAAGGAATATTATTTAAATAAGATTTAAATAATTATTCCTAGAAAATAATAAGATAAATAAGGATTTATCTAATTAATTTCCTTGTTTTGGATTAAATATGACCAGGAATAATAATCAAATTATTGTTTAATTAATTATTCCATGAGGAAAATCAAACAAATATAGATTTGTTTAATATTTCCCTTTGGGGTTTCCTGTTTAGACCATAAACAACCTAATAAAAGTGTTTTATTAAGTTATTTTACATAGTGAAAGCAATTTTACTTAGGGTAAAATTGGTCTTACATGGTGTACTTGGTTCCATCTAATGATAATAGGTTAGATGACCACAAAATGGTGTAACATTTGTCATTTTAGTATTCAACTCACAACTCATTGTAATGTATGTAAAGCCCAAACTCATAAGCATATTTTAGAAGGGTGAAGGAAAGCTTTAAAAGGAACTTATGACACATTGACGAATTTTAAAGTTTGACCCCACTAAGTGTAGGACCAATTTTGAGAGCCTAAACAATCAAACATAAGTTGTGGACTTTATTAGTAGCATCTTGTTTTGTTCCATTGAATTTTAAAGCCTTATTTTACGCAAAAAATTCTAAACAAACCATAATCTGAATCCAAGAACACTGCTTCTTGAGGATCATACGGAGGGAGTCATTAATGAAGTTCCCATTGAATTTTAAATGAAGATAAGTAATTTTTTCTCCTTACATTTATACTTAGGGAAATGTTTCTCATTGCACTTGTAGAAAATACCTAAGTTGGTGTTCCATAACTCTATCTTGGGTTAACTTGTGGATTCTAAGAGGTGTATGGAATGACCAATTTTTAGTTCATTTTTGGGTTTCTTGGGCTATTTAAGGGGATTCCAACCAAGTAGCACTATGGTCCATTAAGTTTTTTCATGTATCTCTTATTTCAAACCATTATAAATCATTCAAGTGGTAAGTGTAGATGGCTAGTTTCTCAAAAGAGGAGATGGAATATTTAACTATGCCATTTTTTTCAAGCTTGGTTAATCATCCCAAATAATGAGTGTTTGTTCAAAGTGCTCATAGATTGTGCAGGTTATTGAGACTTCTTCTCTTTAATTATAAAACTATAACATAACCCAAATATAGATTTGAAACCCTAAAGGGTTCATGCCAAGTCCCAACCTATGTAGCATGGTTGAATATATGTATAACAATACTCTTATTCTTATATATATATAAAGAGAGAGAGAAATAGGTGTATGCATATATAAATGACCTGGGGAATTCATTTTATAACACAAAGCTAGCACAACCTTGACTTTACCTTAGCCCTAGTGCTAAGTGGAAAAAACCCAAGTAACCACGGAAATGTCCAAGATAATATATATTTCCCCCGACCTCTTTTAGCACATCACTTTATAACTCTTAAACAAAAAATACATTAGTTTGGTTCCCAAGACGTGAAATCATTCACAACAAATGATGGACAAATATTTTTCCCACCCTTAATCTTCTGGCATCTTCAAACCTTAGCCTTTATCTCCTCCAGTAGTCCCATGCTAATTCGGGTCGGAAAATTTTATGTGAAGTAGCGAGCTAAATTTCGTTCCACTCTATGTCTATAAACATCGCTTAAAACTAGACCTTCATTCTTCCACTAGTTCATGTGAGTCCAAGAAGGCAATTTAGACATGATTTGATGGTTTTTTACCTTTCAATAAGAAAATAAGTCTCGATCACATGAATTAAAATGGAAATTTGACAAGAATTTCAAAGAATTGCATAGAGGATAAAATATACATGGGATTTGTTGGAGTTTACTAATAAGCACAGACCATGTTGTATAATTTGGATACACACCAAAATCAAATTTTCTCATTACTCAAAGCTTTGATAAATACATTTGATGATTTTTTTAGATCCTTGAGAATAGGATCAGATGAGCCATTTTCAGCTTGAAATCAAGCTTGAGCCTTTCCTCTAAAAAATTAACAAAAATGCTAATAATAAATATTACATGGAAAATTTAGCTATTTTCTCCTAACATAATGCATAGATCTAGGAACCAACTCCTCTTGTAAATTCTTTTGACCTTGTAGAGGTCAAAATCGAATTTGACCAATGCCCTTGCGTCATACTCCTAAGGAGCAAATTGTTCATGGGATTCTGGCCATGGGTTCTTCAATTGAACTGCCACTTTTCTGTAATAATGTAGAAGTCATCCAAGTAGCATCTACTACTGAATGATTCTTCCATTTGACTAGGTATTCATAATACTCTTTGCCCCTTGTCTTCTTAGGCAATCCCGTGTCTAGGATTTTCTCAAGTTGTAGAGGTTCTGTTGCAGGTAACTTTTCTACCACTGAATTTATTGATTTCCACTATCAGTTGTTGATTGAGTTGTCCCATATGGATGATATTAATATGGGCCTGAAACATTAGAAATGGGAGAGATTTCAATCCTTGGTGGAAACTCTATCTTGTAGGCATTGTTTGAAAATCTCCTAAGGATTCTGCAAGGTCCAATCTCTTCATTTTTAATTTATTATAATCTCCTCTAGGAAATCATTTTTCCCTCAAATTTGTTAGGACTATTTCTCCCACTTCAATGCTATGTTCTCTCCTCTTCAAATCTTCTCTGCTTTTATATTTCAGGCTACTTTCTTGTAGCTTATGTTTCACCTGCTCATGGATTTCTTGCATAGTTGTAGATAATTCCTCTCCTTCAACACTCCTTTGTTCAACTTGTCCCAAACTTCTGAGTTCATGAACTCCTTTAGGATGGATTCTATATATATGTTTTGGAATGAACTTTTGCTATTAATTCTATTTGGAGAACCATTATAGGTGAATTCTGCATGAGCCAACACTTGATCCCATTGTTTGGGATTTTCTCCAACTATGCTCCTTAGGATATTCCCCAATATTTTGTTGCCTACCTCAGTCTATCCATCAGTTTGAGGGTGATAAGTTGAGCTAAAACTCAATTATGTTCCAATCTTTCTCCACAAGGTCCTCCAAAAATTCCCCAATAATATGGTGTCTGAAACAATACTCTTTGGTACTCCATGTAGTCTTACCACTTCTTTGAAGACCAAGTTAGAAACATGGGTAACATCACTACTTTTAAAGAAATGAATGAAATGAACCATTTTTGAGAAGATAGCAATCACTACAAAGATATAAGAATTACCTTTTAGTGTTTTTGGAAACCCCAACACAAACTCCATATTTACCGCATCCCAAGGCCTTTTTGGAATTGGTAGTGGAGTATACAATTTTGTGTTTTGACTCTTCCCTTTTACATGCCGAAACATTCTACAACGATTCACAAATTTCTGAACATCAATCCTCATTTTTGGCCAAAAACAAAAACGATTCAGTTGTTCAAAGGTCTTGTCATGCCAAAAATGTCTACTTAAACATCCATTATGCTTATCTTTAATTAGATTTTCCCGCATTGAATATTTTGGAGTGAAAAGTTGGCTATTTTTAAATAGTAACCCATCCTGCAACATGTATTTAATCCACTTGATTATGTTTCCAATTATTTAGTTTTTGCATGCCTCATAAGCCTCCTTGAAATTTGCATCCTTTTCATATAATTCCTTTATAAAATCAAAACCCATTACATCTACTTTGTTCCCCTGCATTATTAATATTCTTCTACTCAAGTAATCTGTGATTCGATTAGCTTGGCCACTGATATGTTTTAAAACAAAAGTAAAGCTCTGCAATAATTCTATACATTTAACATGTTTTTCGCTCAACTTTGGTTGTTGTATTATATATTACAAGGCTTGAGTATAAATATATAAAATAAAATCCATTGACATTAAATAATGCATCCATTTCTTCAACAGTTGAACCACAACATATAAGTCTTTATTGTAGGAAGTGTACTCCCTCCTTGTCTTATTTAACGTCTCACTAAAATATGTGATGGGCTTCACCTCTTAACTCGTCATAACTCTAATTGCTTCACCATTCGCATTGCACTTTAATTGAAAGGGTTTATTGAAATCTGGAAACATTAAGATGGGTTTCTCTGCAATCTTCCTTTTTAGCAATTGAAATCCTTTCTTAGCTTCAACAGTCCACTAGAATGGATGTTTCTATTTTTTTTATAGAATCTATGATTAGGGTGCTCATCCTGCTAAAATCCTTATAAAAGCTAGAAAAATCGTGAAAACTTATAACTTCAAATACATTCTAGGGAGAAGGCCAATATATGAGAGCTCTTACCTTCTCAGGGTCCATATTCAAGCCATTTTTAGAGATATAAAATCCAAAATAAACAAGCTAAGGTTTCATGAATGAACCCTTCTTCAAGTTAATCAACAACTTCTCCTGATGAAACTTTTCCAAAACATAATTTAAGTTCCTTAAATGCTCTTCATTGGAATCACTGTATACCGGCATGTCATCTAAATATACAATCACAAAAATTCCTATGAATTCCTTTATTACCTCATTCATTAACATCATGAAGGTGTTGTGTGCATTAGATAGTCCAAATGGAATTATCAGCCATTCATGCAAGCCATCATTGTTTTTAAATGTTATTTACCACTCATCCCCTTCTCTAATCTTGAATTAAGGGTGCGCAATTTCCAAATCTATCTCAGATAAATATTTAGCAATGCTTAAGCAATACAACAAATCATGTATGCCAGGTAAAGGAAATGTGTACTTGGTTGTGATTTTATTTATTGCCCTTGATTCTATGCACATTCTCCAACCACCATATTTCTTTGGGCTCAACATTTTTGGAACACCACATGGACTAAGACTTTCTCTGATCAATCCCTTATCTAACAACTCCTGTACTTTATTCTGATTTCCTCATTCTCCCGAGGGGTCACTCTGTATGCAACATTGTTTAGCATACTTTCTCCAATTATCAAGTCAACATGGTGACTTATACTTCTCATAGGTGGAAACTTGTTAGAAAAATCATCCACAATGATATCATTATACTCATTCAACATTTTTTGAATCTCAATAAACAATTTTGTAATTGTAAGAATTAATCTAGGCTTTCAAATTAAAGGCTAATTTACCTCATTGCCTTCAACCTGCTGCAAAAGTTCCTTTCTACTCATCAACAATACTTTTGGATCACTATTCCCTGTTATGCCTTTCTCTTGCAATGGTACCAATGTATGATTTATGCCATCCTTATGAAACTTGTGAGTGTTCTTATTCCCATCATGTGTGACACTCCTGTCAAACTACCAAGGTCTACCCAATATAATGTGGCACACATTCATTATCATGACAACACAGAGAATTTTGTCCATGTAGCTGCCTATGAGTAACACTACTTCACATTATTCATTCACCAACAATTAATGAGCTTTTTGAATCCAAGACACCTTATAAGGTATTAGCTGTTTAGTATTCTTTAAATCCAACTTTCCACCAATTTTTTGGACACCAAGCTATCCGTACTTCTGCTCTCAATCACCACCTTGTAACATTTCCCTTTCACCTTGCAAACAATCCTAAATAAGGCTTTTCTTTGAGCCGATTCAACAACTTCCTTCTTGGGCTTCAATATCACTTTATTCAATAATGAAGACTCACTTGTCTCATGTACATTCATGGTTTCCTATACCTCTTCTTCTCTTTCTTCTCCTTGTGCAACAACAACATTTCTCTGACTCACTCTTTCATTTTTTGGGCATTCAAATGACTTGTGTCCTATCTTTCCACATCTTTAGCATATGTAATCTCTTCCCATGCCTCTACTTCTTCCTCTAGAAGAACTTATACCTCCTCTAGAGTCACTTTTTTATGATTCTTGTTGACTCGAGCTACTAGCTCCATCTTGTTGGGTTATAAATCTCCCTAAACTAGATTTTTTTCCTCTCCCTCTAGTAGAACTTTTTCCTTTGTTAGACTGCTTCCTTGCAAGTTTCTCTTCAACTTTCAAAGCAAGTTGTACACTTCCTCTACAATTTTAGGAGATAATACGTTGATTTCATCTTGGATATCTAATATGAGGCCATTTATATACCTAGTTGTGTTCTCTGCAATGTCCTCCACATAACCTGCCCCAATATTTACTTTATAAAACTCCTATTTGTACTCCCTTACATACATCAATCTTTGTCTAAGGATACTCATTTGTCTTAATATACAAAGTTGGTAATATTTAGGTAGAAACTTACCTCTAAGTTTTGCAACCATCATCTCCCAACTTTTGATCTTCTACTTATTATTCCTTCCTCTTTTAACCTGCACA
The DNA here is from genome assembly GCA_034641835.2 of Pinus albicaulis. Lineage (NCBI taxonomy): Eukaryota > Viridiplantae > Streptophyta > Pinopsida > Pinales > Pinaceae > Pinus > Pinus albicaulis. Next base: position 844,139,414 of record CM076582.1, on the reverse strand, counting down.
CCATCCCACCATAAGGTTGCATTCCCTTTTAACTTGGTAACAACAAACTTCACCTTCTTTTCATCTTCCATCTCCTCATACTAAATGTACTTATCCATATCATTGATCCAATCCATGAGGTCTTTGGGGTTCAAACTAACACTATAGTTTGGCACGTCATGCGTGGGCTTGGAGGTAGATCTAAGAATTTCTCTTAACATTTTAAGCTTAGTTCTCTCTTCAGCTACTACTTCTCTGGAGACTCTTCCTCTTCTGCACTTACATCTCCAGCTTCAAAATCCCTTTGTCTGTCAACTTCCATGGCATCTAATCTCGCTTCCAATCATTGCATTGTTGCTATCACTTAAACGTTTGCTACAAGTCTTCTTCATCTTCGACCTCCTTCCAACTCCATGAGCCATGATTTTTTCTTGGAAAAAATGTGAGATATATTGTGGTGCATGTCACTAAAACTTCCTCTGTTTAATTATAAAACTATAATAAATCCCAAACCTAGATTCGAAACCCTAAATGGCTCAAACGAAATCCCAACCCCTCTCTCTCTATATATATGACGTGGGAAAAATATTTTATAACGCAAAGTTAACACAACCTCGACTTTCCCTCATTCCCAACACTAAGCGGACATAACCCATGTGACCACGGGAATGTCCACCATAACATATATCGCCCCCGGCCTCTTTTAACACATCACTTTATAGCTCTTAAACAAAACCTCTGTTGGTCTGGTGCCCGGGACAGGAAATCATTCATTACAAATGATAGACAAATATTCGTCTGTTGGCCTCTTCAAACCTTGACCTTTAGCTCCTCCACCAATCCCACGTCGGTTCGGGTCCGAAACTTTCATGTGAAGTGGCGGTCTAAAGTCTGCATTGCTCTCCATATGTTGTCCGTGCTTAGCACCGACCCTTCGTTCTTCCATGGATTCACGTCGGTCAAGGTTTCGACCTTCCGTTAAGAAACTAAGTCTCTACTTGTTTCTAACTACTACTTGTTCCAGCTAAGAACAGAAATGAACGAGGATTACGATAGGGCTCCGTCAATTCAAATCCTAAGGGAACTTCGGTTGTGAATCTGATCCACTCGATCGCATGAATTAAAAGGGAAATTCAATAGGAACTTCAAAGAATTTGTACAGGATAAAACATACACCTGATCTATTGGAGTTTTAATAATAAACATAGGTCATTCCACATAATTTTGTTACACACCAAAATGCAAATTTCTCATTACTCAAATCTTTGATAAATACATTCGAGGCTTCTTCAAGATCCTCAAGAAGAGGATCGGATGAGCTATTTTTGGCTTGAAATCAAGCTCCAAGGTTTCCTCTAACACATCAACAAAAATGCTTATAAGATTGCATGGCAAATTAAGCTAATTTCTCCTAACAAAATGTAAAGATGGAGGAACCAACTCGGGAAGTAACTCCTCTCATAAATTCTTTTGACTTTCTAATATCAAAATAGAATTTGACCGATGCTGCTCTATCAATAGATGTCCGAGAAAAATTATGTCCAAGCAATTTAGCCCTTGAGAGATTTCTTATGCCATTTTCATACTTGCCAATGTTCAAAATCTAAATGTAAGACACCTCTGCAAAATTTCATCAAATCAATTGTGATGCCATATAGGGAAAATAATATTCTATTTGAATGACCAAGCCTATTGGGTTAGGCCATCAAATTTGTGGAAATTGAATTTAGGAATTTTGTGCTATAGGCGAGTCATTCAATCACAAATAAGTGAGGTAGAGTGATGCCTATTAAGATTGAATGGTTTGGCCAATCACAAATAAGTGAGGTAGAGTGATGCCTATTAAGATTGAATGGTTTGGCCAAGAAGGTCAGTTCAATCCATAATAATTTGAGAATTATGAAGTGATGACTTTTGTTAATAACAATGTGTAGTTTATTTTAAACACTTTCAATTTATATACATGTTTTTTTTTATTACAAATATTATATATATGTTGAAGATTTAACATAAAAGTAATATTTTTCATCATCATCGTTTAATGAAAGGTTGTGATTAATTTTATTAAATTACTTGCATTTTATAAATGTGCATTTCAAGTTGTTGGGAATCACGAATGCCGTTAGACCAAAACCCGCAGGTGTTAGTCAACGATTGCATCGTCAGAGATAAGGATCCACGAAAGGCGGTTAGCCCATGTCACGAAACACACGGGGAGTGTTGGTTTATCCAATGTCCAACAATCTCCCCCCCAACGCGAGCCGGGTGTGTATCGAACTCGTGACCTACGCTCTGATACCACTTGTTGGGAATCATGATTGCCGTTAGACCAAAACCCGCAGGTGTTAGTCAACGATTGCATCGTCAGAGATAAGGATCCACAAAAGGCGGTTAGCCCATTTCGCAAAACACACGGGGAGTGTTGGTTTATCCAATGTCCAACACAAGTCTTGGAAAGAAAGTATTAAATTTTATAAATACTACATGTATGTTCAAGATGTAATAAAAAAGAATATTTTTCTCCATTATGGTTTAATGAAAGGTTGTGATTAAATTTATTAATTTATTTGCATTTATAAAAAGCATATTCTAATTTAGAGACAAAAGACCTTTTCTTAAAGAGTTTTCCGGATTATCCACAATGTTAAGGAACATATGTCGGGGATCCATCATCAAGACCCTTTTTTTCCTGCCATTTTTTCTAGTTAATTTTGCAGAAATTCTATATAGATTTTTAAAATTCATAAATTTAAATTGTTTAATTTCCAAAGTTCAAGTGTCTTGAGGTTTTTCCAGGGTGCTAAATTCATTTATGCTTTCAAAAACACATTTTAAATAGCAAGAACTCACAATCTAACTGAAATTGTATCTCTAGATTTTAAAGGAAAATATTATTTTGTCAAATAATTGAAAGACACCTTTTATAAATAGAGATGTGTGATTATTTGAACTATTAAAAAGATTTTTTAAAAACATAATTAACTTCCAACCATATACTTTGATTTTTTTCCATCCTTATTATCAAAATAGTCTTTCTAGCTTACATAAACTTCTCAATATTTATCAATTTTTTAACTTATATAACTATATTAATTATTATCTTAAATTTTCAATTTATTTTCTATTTTAAAAAAATATTTTTATATATCAACACAATTTTTCAACAAAATAATCTATACACAATATCAAAATGTGCAACCCTAAATTTGCAATTTGCTCCTCGAAGTTGTCATTTCTACCCCATTTCTCCCCAAATAAATTTGCAATTTGCTCCTCTCAGCTCTCATTTATCCCGTAATATCGAATTGTCAAAACTCATTAAAAACACTCCCAAGCCCCAAGCTCATCTAAACTGCAATGATCATTTTATAAGGTTTGAACTTTGCTGGACAATTTTTATATTATCGGTATTAACAAAATAGGTCTTATATAATGGTACATCATGTATGAGTGTTATACTATGCAGCTTGAGTGATTTTATGGAATTTATTTAAATTAATATATTTTTATTATAAAAAATTATATATATATAACATTATGTGTAGATGATAAAGAAAAAAAATTATAAATTTAATATTAAACAGAGATGGCAAAGTTAACCATTGAATAGTTGAAAATAAATCATTATAGGCTAACTATAATTAATGAAAAAAAAAAATTTCTATATTTTTATTGCCTTAAAAAACTATTTGCCATTATTTTAACCAATAAGAAAAGAAAAGCAGTCATATAGAAAAGTAGTTTCATTATATAATAATGGAATGATATCCAGCAGATTAAAGTGTAAATGATCTTATTATATTTTTTTATTATGATTTTTATATACATTATAAATATATAATCAAATTCCATCAATATAATTCACACATTTAGTGAAAATAAATAATCTTATTAAATTTCCTTTATATAATTTCTATATTAATTGTAATATTGGTGATTCATGTTTTCCATATAAACTTATTCATATGTCTTTGAAATTAGAGTTTTTACATTTATCTAATATAATAAAGTTCGAGTTTGTAAGTAAGTTTTCTAGTAGATGTAAATATATATATATATATATATATATATATATATATATATATATATATATATATATATATATATATATATATATATATATAATTTATTTTAGATAGTTAATATTGAAGAGTTGAAATGAAATTATTATTTTGAGTTGAAATGAAGATATTCTTTTAAATTGAAATGTAAACTTTTGCATTTGATTATTATCAGCATAGATCCATTCTAACCACAGATCTACCAAGAGCCGAAAGGGATCAAATCTCATTATATGGAAACCTTTTTTTAGAATACAAAATTCAATTTTTTTTTTCTTTTCAACATATTTAATCTCATTTAATGCTTGGTAAATACATGATTAAGATAGATCCATAGTGGTAATTTTTCATTGTTCAAATCTCATTCTATGCAAACCTTTTTTTAAAATATAAAATTTGAAAAAAGATTTACATGTCAATAGTTTAAATCCCATTTAGTACTTGGTAAATAAGTTATTAAGATATATATATAGTGGTAATTTTTCATTATTTAAATTGTAATTTTGAATATTTTTTAATTTTGAATATTTTATGTTTAAAATTGAATGAGTTATAATTAAGTAACTACATTATTTTACATTTAATTATTTAAATATTTTATTTATTAGTGGAAAAGTGAAATTGAAATATCCACAAATCAAGTAAAATGAAAATGAAATATTAACCAATATTAATTGAGTTATTCGATTTTTAAATTTTTATTTATATGGGTTATTCAATTTTTGTTTTGACATTAGTGAAAATGTTTTTATTTTTTATTTTTTTGAGAACTTGACATACTTACACATGGCCCTCATACTAAACTATAAAATGAACCTCTAAACTCAAAAATATATCCTAAAAAATTAATAATATATTAACTATAGTCCATTTTGAATTATCCTCCATTTTGAATGACATATGAAAATACCCATATATCCAGACAGAATACGAAACATTAATAATAAGAGGATATTATCATTTGTAGAAAGTACAGATTTATACGCACAGTGGATGTGGAACCACAAAGGTCAACTCGTCTACGCTCTCCCTGCCCTGCCCTTCACTACATAAATAATATTATTCTTTGTGGAAAGTACAAATTTATGCAGTCACGGATTCTGGAACCACAATACTCAACTCATCTACGATCTCACTGATCTCTATCCAGCAGATCCGTATTGCTTTTATGCTTTGTTTAAACACTTTAGAATGACATTAGTCAAATATATTATTTAAACCGATAAAATTTCATATAACCGTCAAAGTTTTACCACTACACATCCCCTGCATAAAACAAAACAGTTTAGCTAAGTTATATCGTGCCTTCCAAAATAAAGAACAACTATGACACATATCATAACCCAATATAAATAAGTTTCAACGGAAAGAGCTATAAATAGCTATCCTAACCAAATATATATAGGTATAAATAAGTTTGAAATGAAAAGTGAGGTAATTATTTGAAAGAGTAAAAGTTGTTAAGTTAATAGTGATGGTTTGGGTATTGTGATTTAGAGTATTATGTGTTGTAAAACTTTAAAAAATATTATAACATTCTATTATAGTAGGATTTTATTTTATTTTAATGAGTATTAATATATATCTATATATATATGAATGTAAAGGATAATAGATATTTTATAAATTTTATTTGTATGGGTATTTATCTATGTTTAAGCAAGTTTATGGTTATATGATCATTACATGTAGCTTACAATTTTTATTATTAAAGTAATTATTTTTGGTGTAGTTTAATTTATAGAAGAATTTTTTTTTTTTATAACACAGTTTCAAGAAATAATGTGATTTTTTGTTCTTTAAAATATATTTTTGAATGCATAATTGGATACAACACCCTAAATAATTTTAGAGCACTAGATTCTACATATTAAATAGCTTAAAGTCAAGCTTCTAAAAATATCTACCCGATTTTTGTTAAAATTAACAAGAAAAAATGTCCTGAAAAAGGTCATTTGGTCTATAAGTTAGACTTTTGTTAGTCATTTGGTCTATAATTTAGACTCCATTTTTTTTTGTGTCTTTTCCTTACACTTATGCAACAACCACTTACTTATTTGGTTGTATTTCACCTTGTGAGACGTCTCATGCAAACTTGCCAAATCCCAATCAAGTTTCTCTTATAATTTTAATTTAATTACTTCTATAGGCTAGTCTATTTTGAATAGCGCTTACAAATTTTTAATTATGAATAATTAATAGATGGATGGCAGAGATTTAAGCTTTATGGAATATCATGAAATATTTTTAGTAATAGTGAGATTCTTAAGTAATAGAAAAAATGACCCTTTTATGGACACTTTTCAATATTTTTAGCAATAGTGAGACATAAAAAATTGCCCTTTTACCAACACTTTTCAATTTTACCCATAGATATTTTTTTAAAATCATGAGTTTTAATTGTTTAATTTGCAAATTTCTAGTACGCAAAGGGTTTTTTAGGGTGCTAAATCCATTAATTCATTCAAAAGTGCATTTCTAGCCAAACAACCCATTTCCTCTAGTTAGACTACGTTGTAGTCAAGACTAAGATAGAGGGTTAAGATTTATCAAAAAAGTAGTTAGGTCATTTTTACTTTTCAATTTAATTTTAAAATGTTATAAAATTAGATTAAGGTAAAAAAATTATATAAAATATTTTGACACTTAAATGTGTTATTGTTTTTTTGGGTATGTGGTATAAATAAACCATAGTATTGTAACAAAGTCTATTTACAGGTTGAGAATTTTCATGGTCAAGAATCATATATATGTAACCAATTCATATATTAATTCTTTTTATAATTAATAATAATCATATTTTAATTTCTTTTATAATTAATCATAACAGTTTAAAATAAAGTTAAATTTTATGATTTGTTAAATCTTTGGCAATGACAAATATATCATGATCTAAGAAGTTTTAGATTTTGATACCATCAATCAATTTAATATTATGAGGTAATTTTTTTTTATGTTTATCTCCATTGAAAATATCTACATGATTTTAAGAAAATTGATTTAAAATATGTCTAGAAAATAAATTTTTTTATTAACTAAATTATCATGTCCTTTTTGTTTTTAAATTTAATTAAAAATTTGTTATAAAATTAAATTTTATATATATATATATATATATATAATCAAATGAAATATAATTTTTTGGCATGTGATATTGATAAGCCATGGTATTATAACAAAGCTTATTTATTGGTTAAGAATCTCCATAATAAAGTGAGTTGAATCTCCATGGTTAAGAACCTTGTCACATGTTTTTTTTTTAATGTTTAACTTATGTATTATTTTTTAAATACTAAAAATAATTTAAAATAAAAATTATAATTTTGTTAATTTTATTTTTAATCTTGCCAATGTAAGATATATCATGAAGAAGATGTTTTGATGTCTATCTAACTTTAACAACCATTTAATTCATATAAGTGAGCAAGTAAAAACAAATAATAGACATTTTTTTATTTTTCTATGTGGCTCAACAATGAAGTGAGAGCTTGAAAGTATTGACAATTGAGCCCATAACATCTCAATATTAAAGGTGTTTTTCCACCAACTAAACTAACCGTCGAGACTACACATATACTAGACATATAACCACAAATCATAAATAAAATATTTCTATGACTATGTTAAATAAAATATTTCAATGACTACTTGAATTAAATATTTAAAACAAGTGAAAAAAATATGACTAAAACATTTTATTAGTTTATTGCTTAAGATGAAAGAAATGTGTTAATAATAATTCAAAGTAAAAATAGTATATAATTTTTTCATATTTTACATAAATTTGCCACATGATATTGATATATATATATATATATATATATATATATATATATATATATATATATATATATATATATATATATATATATATATAAATATATATATAAATTCATATTAACCCCAAATTTATCCATCGTCACGAAAAATCAAATTTCTACATATACAAATCTCCTCTCTCCACTAACTTTGTAAGCATTTTCATAAATAAAATCCGTATTACCACATCTATTTAATGTGTGTTCTAAAATAGAACAAATATAATATATTTTATTTACGTTCACTTGAAATTTTGTAGTACATCCATCGGATCTAATCGGAGTGAAAGGAACATATCGCTATTCAAAAAACATTTGTTATAGTTCTCCTCTCGAGGATTATATGCGTAATGATACTATTTTAGTTATTGCATCAAAAAACATAACAAGTTCTCCTCTCAAGGGTTATATGCGTAATGATGCTATTTTAGTTATTGCATCAAAACAAGGAGTGTAACGTTGTTATAGTTCTCATAAGGATTAAATCTGTGTAATGATAGTGTTTTAGTTATTGCTATGAAATTAAAAATGAAAAATTATATATATGTATTATGAATTTTGTATTAGGTTAAATTAGGATTATATAAAATTATATAGTAGTGATTTATTTACTAGTATAGATTCATTTTAATCATGGATCTAGCAAAAGTAGAGAGGGATTTCACTAGGGACTATTTGATAGATAATAGTTAAGATGAAATCTCTCTCTATGTATTTTTTCATTTTTTAAATTACATTTTTGAATGCATAAATAGATTCAATTTCTTGAAAATCCCTTGAACACATGGAATAAAATAGCTTCAACTGAAAGCCATAAGGGAAACTCGAACAGGGTCCCAAATAACAGCGTGGCAACCCGAACGGCCCTCAGCATCTGTAGCAACCACATACCAGTCAGGATACAATTTTCGACAAAAAGCACGAGCTCTGTCCGCACTAGACATAGTCTCTTGAAAAAAAATAATGGTAGGCTTTGTCGCACAAAGGAACTCTCTTAGAGAAACAAATTTCTCTCTACCCCCCACCCCTCTTATGTTCAAAGTGCACAGGATCATGGTAAACCATCAGTTGCGAGGGTCAAAGCTATAAGCACCCGATCTAACACCAGAGTAATAGGGATGTCTCAAAAATTTCCTACAGGAGGGTCCAAAATATCACCCACCTGGACAGACTTGGCCTTACCCCGTGGGCGACCCTTCCCTCTCCTTATAGTCACATTGCTAGTTGATGACGGATTGGGAGCAAACACAGGCGAAGAAGGGCGCCGAGAATCAATGGTTAGAGGGACCATCAAAGCCTGAGAGTTATGAAAAATAAAATCTAGATCAGTTTCATAGGTGGTATTTTATTAACTGGACATTTTAGAGGGATGAAGCGAAGGATATATTTGATGAATATATATGCATCCTATAAAGAGAAGCGTGTTTTTTGGGGAATAATGGAGGCTTGTGGCCTGCTGGAGTTGGAAAATAGTATTCTGGTAGGAGACTTCAATTGCACCCTGCAAAATGGTGAGACCTGGGGTATTGGGGGCAGAAGGGATATGACAGAGGATTTCATTTCCTCTCTTTTCTATTCAAATGATTTAATTGATCTCTCTCTAGAATGGGAGGGGCCGACCTGGTTCAATGGTCGGGCGGGGGATGAGCTAATTAGAAAGAGACTAGATCGAGTTATAGTTAAGTCAAACTTGTTACCATTGATGGGAGGGTTAAAAGCTAGGGCTGAGGATTTGATAATTTCATATCATCGACCAATTGTGGTTTGTTGGCAATTCGATAACAGAGTCTCTGGTTATCCGTTCAAGTTTAATGGGGCTTGGTTAGAGAGTGCTAGTTTTAATGATTTGGTGAGAAGGCAGATGGAATATTTCAGGGGCTCGAAGGGGATGTCAGGCATGGCATTACTGGCCCAGAAATTAAGAAACCTCAAAACATGCGTTAAAGTATGGGTCAAGGAGGAAAGGGCGAAAGCCCTCAGAGACCTGAATCTTATAAAGGAAGAATCAGAGATCATTTTAAAAAAGATTGAAAATGGGTCTCAGGAACCGAGTAGCTGGTCTAAGCTAAAAAAATTAAAAGACAACAAGAGGAAGGTTCTCCCCTTTCATGAGAAGACTTGGCGCCTAAAGAGTAGAGTGCTTTGGCTCAAAGAGGGAGATAACAACACTAAGTTCTTTCACCATTTTGCTAATGGTCATAAGAAGGTGAATGCGATTTGGAATTTCGAAGCCAATGGGAGATTTGTCAATACCACTGAAGGTATACAGGTCGAAGCTATGCAGTAGTTTAAATCCCTCTACAGGGGCAGAGAGGAGGTGCGGTACGAAGATCAAATGAAAGTTGTGGACTTGTTTCCAAGGATGGTTGAAGACTTGGAAAATGCCAGCCTTATGAAGTCTATTTCAATCAAGGAAGTGGAATCTATAATCAAATCTTTCCCTTGTGACAAGAGTCCAGTTCTAGACAGTTGGATGCCAGATTTCTTCTTGCACTTTTCTCACATTTTAAGGGATATAAGGGAGATGATTGAGGAGGCCAGAATCACTAGTAAGTTCCCGGGGGGCATCAATTCAACATTCATCATGATTATACCAAAGAAAAAGGATCCCAGAAGTTTTGAAGACTATAGGCCGATATCTCTCTGTAATACCCTGTATAAGATTGTTTCTAAGCTACTAACGGAAAGAATAAAAGTAATATTCGCTTCAAATATTACCCCTCAACAGTCGGGTTTCTTGCCTAGGAGGAGCATTCATGATGCGGTGGCTATCACCCAAGGAAACATGCACTCTATCGCAACAAAAAAGATTAAAGTGAGTATTTTGAAGGCTGACCTGAGTAAAGCGCATGATAAGATCGATTGGGGTCTCCTTCTATTTATCCTGCATAATATTGGGTTGTCTTGCGAGATGATTGATTGGATTGCAACTTGCTTCACTTCAACATCTATGGCGATCATTATTAATGGGTCTGCTTCGGCTTTCTTTAGGCCCGGGAGAAGGCTTAGCTAGGGATGTGCCCTCTCCCCTCTACTGTTCTTATTGGCAATGGATGCCCTAAGTCTTAACATCAACAGAGCAGCGGAAAGTGGAGGATTTAAAGGTATAAACATTCCAAATAGGGGAGCCTTTACACATAATTGTTTTATGGATGATTTTCTATTTTTTTGGTAGGCTGAATGATAACATTAGATCTGATTTTCAAAAAAAAATTCCATGCTTTGGGAATGGAAGCAAACATGGACAAGTCCTGTTTCTATCACCTTTTGGGATCTGTCGAGGAAGTGCAATATGTACAAAGCCTCTTTTAGGTCAAAATTACCTATCTGGATGAGGGATTCACATACCTCGGATTCAAACTGAAGGCTTCTCATTATACTTCGGGGGACTAGGAATGGATTCTGGGAAATATCAGCATTGTGTTAACTTGTGGGCCAATAAGTGGTTATCGAGGGGAGGTATATTGGTTTTAACCCAGGCTTTTCTACAACATATCATTGTTTTCTGGGCACATCTATTCTGTATTCCAAGGAATATTATGAAGAAAGTCCAAGGTTTCATGGCACAATTTATATGGAATGGAGGTTTAGGAAAAAATTCTTTCCATCTGGCTAAGTGGGAGGTTATTGTAGCGCCCAAAGAATCTGGGGGATGGGGCATTATTGAACAGGAAACCTTTGGAACTTCTCTACTGATGAAATCTTTTTGTAGGTGCCTGACATGCTCCAACATTTGGAAGAACATAATGGATCATAAATACTTCAATAAGAACCCTCTGAAGGACCTTTTTTTAGGGGCGGATCTTCAATCTCAGGTAGGATCTCCTATATGGAAAGGTTTCAGTAAAATTTGGACTTCGTTCAAAACCTGACTAAGTTGGCAATTTAGATCAGGGAATTTTATCCTCATTGGGTCAAAGTCTATGAGATCAGCGAAGGAATTTCCCCTCCTATCTGATGCCCTGTTGTCATTTTTACACCAAAGGGACATTTTTTTTATTAGGCAGATTTTTTTGTGGTAGGAGGAAATTCCTTTATGGTATACTACTGATCAATTGGGTTTACCTGCTTTTGTGGAATTTGAATAGGAAGGGTATTGTAAATTTTTGAGGGGTCTGGGGCTACATAAGCATAGATAGGGGGAAAAATTAAGATGGGGTGGCAAGACTCTAAGGGATAAAATAGTGGTCAAGGACCTATACCAGTCCATGATGAAAGACAGGAAGGAAAATAGGAGTCCATGTTGGATAAAGGATCTGTGGAGAGCAAGAGTACAAAAAAAGAAAATTATCTTCTTCTAGTTGGTTTGGAGGAATAAGAACCTAACTTGGCAGAACCTTCAGAAAAGAGGATTAAATGGTCCTGGGATTTGTCTTCTTTGCAGGGGGGATAATGAAGATAATAGTCATATTTTTTATGACTGCCCTTTCACTAGGAGGGTCTTAAATTGATTTTTTTGAAGCTCAACTGCGATATGCCTGATTATGATAGCGTAGAGGGATGCATTTTGAAATTGGGTGAGATTGGGAAGTTCTACAAAAATCTAGATATCTTGTTTCACTGGAGTATCTGGGGATGCCATAATAGAAGGATATTCGAGGATAAGGTTAGTGAAACAGATAAGATCAGCAACCATATTTTATAGGATTTGGACAAATTGAAGTTTTTTGAAAAACCCCCTTTTGACCTCTCTATTAGAAATCGCCCCCATGAAATCAAGTATCCAACAGGATTTTTTGATGGTGCTGCTCAAAATTAGAAATGTGGATGTGGAGCTTGGTTACTGCTATCTCCTACTTGTCACTATAAAATTTTCTGGTTTGGTGGTTCAGGGACAAATATGAGGGCTGAGGTTATATCTCTATGGGGATTAATGTGGTTTTCCAATCACCTATATGTTGATATATTTTCTATCTTTGGTGATTCTAAAGTCTCGATTGATCACTTAAATCAAGCAACATATATAAACCAAACCCTTTGTCTTCATGGATCAATCGAATTGACATCCTGCAAAATAAGTTTTATGTTATCTCTTTTAGCCACATATACAGAGAAAATAATTCTCAGGCTGACAAATTATCTAAATTGGGTTTGAAGGGCAGATTTGGAAAAGTTCATTATGAATTATCAGAAGAGGATGGCAGGGGAGCGAAGGGGTCGGTCTTCTTTTCATAACAATATTCCCTAACAAGTTGGATCGATGGATTCTGTAAGGACCGATTCAAAGCAACTCTTCATGGCGGCGTTTATCATTTTGGATAAGGAGATTGGTTTTTTAGGTCAGGTTTTTTGAGATCTTTTCCTCATTAGAAGTCGCTGATAGGTAGTATTCGGGACAGATTGCCAGCATATAAATTTTTTGAGTGTTAGGTCCTGAGACCAAACTAGGATCAAGGATCAAAGTTGTGATGTTTACTTTCTAGGAAAATCGATTCGAAAAGTATTATTATGTCATAGTATAAAAGGAAAAGAATGTATTCTAGCTTGGAGATGTAATTTCAAACTATTGACAGTTTCCACAACCTGATGAGACCAATGTATTTTTTGATATTTGAAGTTTCTGTAATGGTACTTTATATAAACCAGATGTTTTTTTCTCTTAAAAAAAAATAGCTTAAACATGCAATTCTAACAAATATGTGCTCCATTCAAAATTAAACTTAATAAATGGTCAAAATGTTAAATAATGATAGTTGAAATGCTATAAAAATAAGAATTTAAATTTTCAATCACTTTATACAATATATAGTTATTTTATTATAATTATTATTTTAAACCATATATAATATGTAAATTGTTGATATTGAAATAATTTAGTTAATATGAGCATTGAGATATTTTATTTATGATTACATTGCCCATATTATTATTTTTATTAAGTACATTTTAGTATTACTTTCAATCTATTTACTTTCAATTACTTCTTCTATTTTCACATTGAAATATTGTCTCATATATATATATATATATATATATATATATTTTCTAAAATCGATATTAAAATAAATTATTTAACATGGATATTAAAATCATTTATTTAGGTATCAAATTGAAATATGAAAATACAATTACTTTAAAAAATTCTAAAAATTGATATAAAATTATTTTATTTCATATGGAAATATTTTATTTATAATTCAGAGTGAGAGTGAAAACAAACACTCTAAGAGTTGGATTACAGTTTATAATATTTTAAGTAAAACTAACCAAATATGTATATTTGTTTTTTTTATTTTGATTATAGCGGACATTATTTGTTTTAATTTAGAAAATATTTTAATTTTATATTATAAGGGACACATGTCAAATCTTTGTTGAGCACAAATGAAAATACACATAACCCTCATACCGTGTTGTAAAATGAGCCTTAGTAAAATACATTCAGAGTCTTGAAGTTGCTAATACCTTGTTCAGCTAGAGTATCTTCTAAATAAAAACTTATAAAAACAGGTTGCTTATGCAAGAACTTGAAATACATCGACAAGAGAAGACAAAAAAAACTACTAGTGCTACATGTAAAAACCAATGAGTCATAACAACTATTCAGTAGAATGTTGGGTGGTCATTATCCTCATACGAGGAGAACGAGATGTTCACTAGTCTCCTAGCTAACTAGTGCGAGAAGAAAAAACCAATGATTCATAACAACTATTGAATAGAATGCTGGGTTGTCACTATCCTCATAGGAGGAGAAGGAGATGTTGGCTAGTGTCCTATCCAAATGGACAACAAAACACCAATGATTAATAACAAATATTCATTAGAATTTTGGGTGTTCACTATCCTCATAGGAGGAGAAAGAGATGTTGGCTAGTCTCCTAGCTAACATGCTAAGCTTGCAGTGTATATTGTCAATTTTTTCATGTATCTCTCCCAATTTGATATGTTCAGTCCTGTTGTACCTCCCTTTTCCATATGCTATATTTAAATGGGAGTGCATGTAATTAGCTTAGTGGGAGCCACAACTACCTTTAATGTGAGTTGACATCATATTAAGGTAGGGGGAACTTGGACTCCTAGGCACCCTCCTTAGGGGAATTTAATAAAATAAAAATATTTAAGTTATGGGATATTTAAAATAATGAGATAATTTATTAAAATTAAATTAATTAAATAATTGGGTTTGGATGCATTTTACATCGTCTTAGTCTATTTTTTATAATGACATATTTTTTGGTCTAATTTGGCTAGAATCCGGATGATATTTCTTGGAATCACAAGTTTGAGTTGTAAAATATCCATATTCTGAGTGAGCCAATGATTTTTCAAGGTGCTAAATCCATATATGCACTCAAAACCCCATTTTAAACAACAAAAATAAGATTTGGCCGAAAATAAATTGTGTGATTATGCCAAAAACATTAAAATTTAGCATGTTTAGACAATGCCCTTTACATATCAATATAGCAAAAATGTTGTAGTGAAATTTGCTAAATAAGAATAATAATAAAAAAAAATCATAATATACACTGAGTGGAATGTAATAATAAAAATATTAAAATAGATAAAAATAATGTGGGTTCAATTAAAAATAACTAGAACAACTATATAATGATATGGTCTATCAATGTCGATAGACATATATCCATAATACACATCAACATGCTTCATTATACATCTCATATTAATAAAGATTAAAAAAAACCATAAAAATAACTAAATTATATCTTTATTTTAAATTATTGTTATTATTATTAATTATAAAAAGAAATAATATATAAGTTAAACTTATATGCATTTAAAAAATCATGGAACACGATTCTTTATTGTGACCTCCACTTTACCATGGAGATTCTCAATGTGTAAATAGACTTTGTTACAATACCATGAGTCAATACCATGGCTTACTAATACCACATGCATAGCAAACCATAACTCACTTCATATGACACTTGTTCATATCACATTTTTTTAAGTAATCAATTTAATTGAAATGAAAAAAATAACATGATTTCTTTGGAGATAAATCTCGACCTTTAATTGAGTATATTATTATGAATATTTTGAATTATTATGTGGAAGTTAAATCCCTTGGAATCTACCTAATAGTTATTGATAATCAAGTGAAAATTCTAGAATCCCTATTCCAAAATAAACACATCTGTAATAATAAAAATAATAAAGATCACACAAAAAAATAATAATACAAGATTGAAGCCCTATTAACAAAATCATATAAATTAAGTCATTTTTAAATAATAAATATATTTACCAAAATTTATTGTCCAATTCTTTGCATAAATTTAGGTAGGAGTAAAAATGTATATATGCTTATTTACTAAGGTTAGTGCCCATGAAAATTATGCAAATCATTGCACAAAATTTAGGTAAGAGGATTAGTGATGTTAATTTTCTAGTGGGTTTAAAAATGGAACAAGTGAGAACTAAAAATGAAGACAAAGATTAAAGCAATTGAAAAGCTCCTTTCCAATTCCAAAATATATATGCCTATGAATATAGTTATTATTAAGAATATATATATATATATATATGAAAAATTAAAAATATCTTTTACTTTTAAAACTAAAAGTAACAAACAAAATTTCAAGAATTAAATACTACAATATCATAATTTAATTATTAGAAATTTTTGATTTAAGAAAAATAAAAATAAAAACTAATATTAATTCTTCATTATTAAAATATCATTATAACAATATATAATTTAATATAAACTAGAATAGATCCATCTTAACTCAGGATCTAATCAAATTTTTTAGATGAAAATCTTTCATACAGTCAAAAAGAGCTTTACACTTAGAAAGATTTGATCCCCCTAAATACTTTATAGGTTCATGGTTCAATAAAAAATTATTTTAATTGAAATTTTTTAATATTTTAATAAAAAAATACCTTAAAATAGAAGGAAAGTTGAAATGATTTTTTTGGTTATTCAACAACTACTTTATGCAGAGGCCTATGTGTGTATGTGGTTTTAATAGGTTAAAATTGATTGGTTGAAGTGAACACATCAATGGGATTTATAAGGCTACATAGATATAGTTTTGATATAGGGTTTCTACACAAAGTTAACTTTTAGGGATGGGCCCTAACATTTGGACTCCACTTGCTTCTCATGGCCTAGATTTGCTAGTACACACGGTAACAAACATTAAGAGGGTAGATATTATGATGACCCTCTTAAAGGTGAATAGATTTGGGCATTTGAAAAGTTCTCTAGTGACTTATTCTCACTCTCCTTGGTCTACAATAGGTTGTTGGAGAAAAATACTTTGATAGAGGATACTTTAAAAATACAATTATTTGAGTGGTTGATGAATTAAAATTGAC
This sequence comes from Pinus albicaulis, assembly GCA_034641835.2. Lineage (NCBI taxonomy): Eukaryota > Viridiplantae > Streptophyta > Pinopsida > Pinales > Pinaceae > Pinus > Pinus albicaulis. The sequence continues at coordinate 844,122,265 of CM076582.1, read as the reverse complement.
AGTGGATGGTGGATTTTCTAGACTTTTCCATGGATTGGAATCAATATAGACTAACAACAACATGAGCTCCACTATACCACCCTAGAATCAATTCACTTTTCCTAATTCCTTCATCGTATCTAAGACAAGTAATCATTTTTCTCTTTCTCATGACACCCTATGGGAGGAAAAATTAATCATAGGTCATTGTGACACAATCTCTATATTGGCTAGAGTATCCCTTATTCATGTGGGTGAGGTAGAATAAATTTTATTAGGAGGATTCATATGGAAACACCTATTGGTGTAGTTAATGTGTGATAATGGATCCATATAACTTGGCCTCAATGGACACACCCTCAAAACCAACAACTATGGAGACAACCTAGAATCATTGGAAATGTGTGAATTGTTGTGCTGAAGAACCAAACCTAGTGTTGGGGGAAGACATAAAATTAAAATGGATTCATTCATTGGAGAAATAAATGCTTTTTGATATATTTTCTAGCAATAGAATGTTAATTAACACTTGTAAGAATTAGACAACATAAACTATTTTGGTATTTTAGGGTATTCTCCAAGATGCATGATTTTGACACAAGGATGGATGATTTGTGTCATAAATTATTGCAAGGAAGTGAACATGGTTCTTCAATCTAGGTGGTATTGGAGTTCTCAAATTATTTTTCTAAATAAGTAGAAAATGGACTTCAAGGCAAAGAAAAAAAATGAAGGTTATTCCTATTTGGGTTTGGCTCCCTAACATGTACCACACCTTATGGTCTAAGGATGTATTTTAAGAAATTATGAGCCTTTTGGGTTTCTTCTATGAATCTAATACATCCGTTTGATCTTATAGAGATATGAGGATGGCCAATATATTGGTTGAACTCAATGTCTCTAGCGATCTTCCTAATTTTATCACTATTATATGTAAGAACTTAAACGATAACATGATTTTGACTACGATGATAATCCATTAAATGTGGAAGATTCCACTCTAATTTTCATTTGGATTTGGATTTCATATAAGGTTAAAAGAGGTAGAAATGGGTTCATAAGGACAAGTAGTGGTCGAAGGCTCATCCATCTTCTCACAAGGACTCTCCCTCTAGACCTGAGGGATTAGCTAACCCCCTTGGACATAGTATCCAAGAGGTAGTTGTGCCATATTTGGCTCAAGTATAACATATCAATATTTTGATGATAAAAATTTTAGTTATAAATTTCAACTCCTCCCCCTTTGAGAATTCTTTAAATTTCTAGTCTCAAATTTGGCTCATTAGATTTATCTACATTTGGTCCTATTATTAACCACATAAATGAATTTAACTCTAGGTTTTCTGGTCTCTTTGGACCCCAAAATTCCTCTTTAATTCCCACTCCCCCTTTTATATTAATCTAAATGCTCCCCCTTTATTCCTCCTGAATCAGATCCCCACTAAGATCCCCTAGGCATTCCTTCCATCTCAAAGTAAGCCTCCCTGTCCCTAGAGACTAAATATAATATCATATACAAAAATAAATGAATGCACTATCAAGATGTACAATTAGATGGGGGGTACTTCTCATATAAAGTTTTAGAAGGAAGCTCACTCATAGGGGTAGGAAATCCTTCATATCCATTGCCAAAATGTAGGAAATATTTGAAATTTTATTTTAGAAACAACATTCTCCATCCAAATACCAAGTTATTCCATCAATTTTCTAAGAATATGAAGGTCATTAACTCCCCCGAGGCCATAAATAATGAAAATTTACAATAGTCTACCTCCTTTACAAAGCTATAAAATGAAGGAATATCTCATTTCAAGAATTTATTTAAGGAGGCACTATTGATGCCATTTTGTTAGTAGCCTTGCATTTTCCAACGTTTGTAGATCAAGATGAGAATTCTTAGCTCATCTTGGATACACCTTTGGAAAAAATTCAAGGGGTTATATATAGCTTTCAAAAATATAAAATCCTAGTTATATATGAGACTCTAATTGAATTTTCATCGATTATTTTGATTGATTAGAGAATAAATTATTAGAAGTACTTGAGTATTTTAGAACCTTAGGAAAATATCTAGTAGATTTCAACTCCACTTTCATATGCCTCATCCCAAAATCTAATAATATTTCCACCTTTGATTAGTTCAAGCATATATCCTTGTGCAACACAATACACAAAATTACTTTGAAAATCATTGATCATCTTCTTGAGAATATCCTATTGGACCATGACTCCCCCATATCACCATATCACCATAGTTTTGTTGATTTAAAAGGTCTAGAAGATTGATAGTTTGAAAAATATTATAAAAATTGGATTGAATGTGAGCATAATATTTACAATCTAAGAGAAATTTATTTTCATATTCAAGCCTCTTAGGATCACATAAGTGAAAAAATATTTTCATCCCATGGAATTTTCAAATTGACAAACACCCAATTTTACTATGAAACCCGAGAGAATTAGTTCTTATCTTGGAAATGTTCATTTTCTTCTTTACACTAGTCAAGATAGAAATATATTTTTGGCTTTTGAGATTGGGATTGATCACCTCCTTATAATATTGTAGTTTCCTTTTTCCCTCTAGCTCTTGATTGTCCCAAAATTTCTTCTTAAATTTGGAACCAATAATATTTTTAATATTATATAGATTCTATAATACAATCTCCTCCTTCATTCCCCAATGTTCTAACTAATACTGGGCATCCTTATGCCACTCTCACTTGATCCAAATGTGGGAGTTTTGGCTAAAGTTGAAATCAATTTTTGGAAACTTATGGGAATCCATTTTGAATAGTTTCTTCTTGTAAATATGATACCTAGCCATATACACGCTTTCAATAGGGGAAAGGATTCCTTAAATTAGGAGGATAGGATAGAGAGTATTTCTTTTAATATTTAGGTTTTAGGTTATAAATTGCTTTCGCATATATTCAATCTTCCTCCACTACTCTCTTGATATACCATGACACTAAACCTCATATCCCTATAGAATAATATTAGTGATGAGAGTCTCACAAGGAGTTTTTCTTTATCCCAAATCCAAAAATATGTTGACTTACGATTGTTTTCAAGCTATAGTAAGCTTCCCAATCTCAATTTATCCTTTTCTAAATACTATAATTCTAATTGAGTTTATGATGGATGTTGATTCCCATATATTTGTATGAAATAATTTCCTCCGAGGAGTTGTTGTCATAACTGAAAGCATCATAGGTGATCATTTTGGATTTAATTATCATGAGTTTAGTGTTGCTGGTATTAACAATCAAACCCATATTGGAGCAAAAATATTGTAGGATTTTGAGTTTCTTTCCAAGATTGTATTGACTCATTTACAAAAGAAAAATATCATCAATGCAAAAAGGAAGAGTTATGACCATACTAGTGAATGTGGGGCAACAAAACCTACATCTTACATATACTCTTATAGCTTATCAATGTATATGCTAAAAAAGTAAGGGAAAAGGGACACCCTTCATTGACTCTGAATTGCATTTAATTTCTTTTGACCAACCCTTAATGGTTCTAATATTGGTAATAACATTCTCATACAACAACCCTGAATTCAATAGGAACTATTATCTCTTTTAGCCTCTTCCAAATATTTTTTATAGGAAGAATGGAAAAATATTTTATAAAGTCATCAAAACAATAGACACAATCAATTTTATTATTGTGAAATTCCTTTGAAGTTATCCTAAGAGTAACAAGATAGTTCATGGTTGAATGATATCTCCTAAACCTAGTTTGGCCTTTAGCTCTTTTACCATGGATTTCAAGTGAACGACTAATCTTATTTTACAAAATAAGCTTGTAAAAATTGGTTAAAATGTGGCTAATCATAATGGTCCTGTAATTAGAGGGAATTATTTTATCCCCACTCATAAATATAGGAAAAATAAGGCTTCGTCTCCAAGTCTTAGGGAATCATTTCTTCACTTCCATTTTATGTTTTTAAAGTAGTTGTTTTCATGCTTTCATTTTATCATTTGGTGTAGCTTAATATTTTGCTTTTTTTTGTCAATTGATGTAGTTGTTTTCAGAATTCTACATTTCCATTTGAAGTAGAAATTTAGATAGTTTCCTTTTGTCAATAGATGTAGATACATTTCCCTTTTGAATTGTTAAAATTACAGAGTAATTCCTAAATATTTTCCTTTTGTCAATATATGTAGATTCATTTCCCTTTCGAATTGTTAAAATTACAGAGTAATTCCTAAACAACAACAGTTTGTTTTAGAATAGTTTCTCAAGTTCATGTTTGATTTATTTCAAGAAGCATTGAGAAGATTATTTTCCAGTTTGCAAAGCATGACTGATTTCTATTTAGTAATGAGTGAATGATTTTCTTGTAGCTTAAGAGTCACTTCTTTTTTAGTTCATGAGTGATTTCATTAAAAAAAATAGTGATTTACTTATTTTCATTTCCAGAACATTTCATTTCAAAAACATAAAAACATATAAAGTTTCCTTTTCTATAATTTGACTTTATCTTTATACACAAGAATATTAGAATAATAATTCCTTTAGAGACTAAAAAATAAACTAGTTCAGATTTCTTCGTAATATAGAGAAAGATTTGTTTCAATTTTTGCATAATAGAAAATTAATTTATTTTTAGAACTTAGTTGATTTTTGCAAAGTTGATTTTGATAACTTAGTTGTAATTTATCAATTTCATTAGGTTCATAAATAATAAAAACATCCTTAGAAGTAATCTCTACAAATCCAATCATCACACCAATAAATTGAATTAAAAAAGGGTTTCTAGCATATATTTTTCACTTGCACATCACAAGTTTACCAAATCCACTCGATAATTTATGTAATCAATTTAAGAAAATTAAATTGAAAAACATTTTGGCGCCGTTTTTAGGGAAGTGTAAATAGGAGTCCTTTTCTTTTCATTAAAAAAAAAAAAATCCTTCAATCACCTTCTACACCCACTATATCGCCCGCTGCAGTAAGAGCCACACATCCACATCATGAATTATTATTTTTGCAGGTAGAAGAAGAGGTGAAAAGGAGGTTGAAGAAATGGATGGAGATGATTACAATGGCGAAGATCCTTTTGGATTTCCCATTCAAGAAACCGATATCAACATTCAAATGAAGAACATCCCTCCATCCATACTTCCTAACTTCAAAGGTATAAGATCAGAAGACCTGAAAAACTTTCTTTATGGATTTGAAATAATTTGTATATATTATGGCTACTCATTACACATTCAAAAATTGAATTTTTTTCCGAAAACGTTGAAGGATAGAGCTCTTACATGGTTCATGACTTTAGGAAAAAATCATATAAGGACATGGGATGATATGAAAAAATATTTTTTTAAAAATATAAATATTATTGCATATATAATGACCTTAGAAATGAAGTCTTTAAGATGAACCAAAAGAGGATGAAAGGATAGAATATTTAGTGGAGATATTTACTTATAATATAAAAAGATATAAATTTCATAATTTAGGGCTAGACACATTAAAAACTCTCCTAATAAATGCTATAAAGGATGAATGGATTGATCTTCCTAACCTGGTGGGAAAAGGAGATGTCTCTCAATTTTCATTCCAAGAGATTTGTGAACTATGCAATAACATATCAAGAGGAAAAGAAAAGTATGTAAGATCCCCTCAAGATCCATTTATGGCAAGAGTAAGTAAATCGGCATCAGGATTGGTAAGTCAAACTGAACTTAACAATTTGCTAGACATTATTGGTAATTTAAATGAAAAAATTGATATGCTAAGAATGCAAAACAAGAAAAAATTTGAGATTGTTTCTTCATTTATATTTTTCACTAAATATAGAAAGAAACATGCTTTTCATGAAAGTCCAGTTGATAACATTAAAATTTGTGACATATATGCAGGATCACATACTACTAAAGATTTTCCATCATTACCAGGGTTAAACTAAGTTTACCAGGAAGCAAATCAAACACTGGAACAATCTTCTTATGTAGCTCCAAGAAGAGCAGGTCAACCTCATCAACTTGGTATGATAGAAGATCTCAATTCTTAATTTCTGGTTTATGCACAACAATTTCAAAGTAATTGGAAAAAACCCTTGCATTGGAAACCTTGTACATCTCAATCCAAACCTCAAAACCAACCTTGGAAACCTTGGCCATCTCAGTCCCAACCTCAAAACCAATATTGGCAACAAGGTTGGCAAGGGCCTTGAAAATGAAATCCACTATATGCTCAATATTTTCCTAAATATCCTTAATACCGTCATCAATTTTGTCCATACCATTCGCCTCCACCACAACATCAACTTCACCCTCAATTGACCTCAATTCAACCTTTCCCGTTACCACCCACACAAGCACCCCAAATCTCCATTCCCACTCCTCTACCTACATAACCATTTTGAATCCCCAACAATAAAACACCTCAATCCAATTAAAATTTTGAGGTATTGTAAAACGATTCACCAGCTATTATTGAAGACCAAAAACCATAAGAAGAAGATCAAGATAGGGTCCAAGAATCATGGACGCGTGTTGATAAAGAGCAGTTGTTGGAACCTGAGATTGAAAAATTTCTTGCATGCCTATCACCATATTATATGAATGGAGATCAAATCTCTGAAGATTTGCATAGCATGATAGAAATAAGCCAAGGAATACAATATTTAATTGAATCTTGGATCAAGACAGTCATTAGATCCAAATACTCAATTCTTCAGTATTTTTTGACATCATCCGAATCAAGGAAGTTAGTATCTCATATACTGGTACATATCAAAGAGTATATTTCAAACTTGCATATGAGTTTATCTATCATATTATTACACACATGGTTCCATTGGAAGTTTTGTATCTTAAGAAAGAATCCCTTGGCTATGGTAAGGAATCAATGCTTAAGGCATTTTATACATGTATGTCACAAAATTATAATATCAGATGGTCTCGATTTAACACCTTTGGAATTTAATTACTTAATACCTAAATAATATGATATAATGAAAGCTTTCACAATGCCATAAATTGAAGATATAGAACGAAATGAAAAGAAGAACTATAAGGGAAACTCAAGATGATATGTGGAGAAACAAAATCTATCACTTAAAAATTCAAAAGAATTTTATGTGAACAGAATAGTTGGATTGAAGAAGCGCACATTAAATATTGTTTAACTCTTACTTACGAATGTAAAAAGATACCCGCAACTACATTACTTAACTACATTCAAGGAGGAATAAACAGAAAGTGAAACTGGAAAGACATATCAACATCAACAAGTGCAAGAAACTTGATCTTATTTCATTAATTTCTCAGAAAATTCAGTACAAAATTTACATTCATCCAGAGGTCCAAAACTCGGAACCCTCCTCTTCCTTCTCATTTTTTTAAATACAATACAAAACAGTTGGTAACTGTTGGAACTAACTGTAACTGTTCAAACTACCTAGAACTGTATAAAATACCTTTTACATCGTCACTACAAACTTCATTACAACATTGATATTTAAAAAAAAAGATAATTAAAACTGAAGCTTTAATCTATCTGAATCTGGATTGGATTGGCTACCACTGCATCCTCCAAATTTGTCCTTCTGAGATGTTGAGGTGTCACCCGGTGAATCAATCATCCATGCTCTACACTTCTTCCAGATTTCAATGCTGGTCTTGGGAGAATTGATTAAATTATGATATTCTAATATGAAGGCAGTGATCCTGTTGAATGTAGGTTGTTTTGTGAACAAAGTCTTCACCATCCAAAGTAATTGAAAATGCCTCTATAAGAAATTAACAATTGTAGCTCCTTTCAGGATTGCTTTTTTCTCATGGGTGTTATCAATCTTACTATTTCCTAGCACTAACAGTGGCTCATAATAATCCCATGATAAAAGACTGCCTTTGATATCCCGGCATGAAGGTAATCCTACTCTGACCCTTTTTTCAAATATGTTATCAAATCCATTTACAACTTGTTTAATTTCTGCCAACTTCTTCTCTGTTGACTTCCTACAAGCATTTTTTACAATCAACTTATTAATATCTAGAACACACAATGTCTTATATTTAATTTCATTTTCCTCCAACTCCTGATCCGTATTTGAATTGATGAAATCAATGAATTTCTTTGCCTATAAAGCTCTATTAAGAGTCTTATGCTTGTCTTCCATAACCAGTTCCTCTAAATATTTGATAATTCTCTTTTCCTCTGACACTATTTTCAAGGACTCCCAAGTTTTTTTCATGGCTTCAATGATTTCATTCCATACAATTTCCTTTGCTTGAATCAGAGTTATATTTCCTTTTAGCTTTTCCTTTAGACTCTTGATTTCATTATTGGCTATCTGGCAATTTGATTTATACTTATTGATTTCTACTTCTTTGGCCTGCATTATCTTTGGCATTGTCTCTAACTCTCTCTGAGTCTTCTTGAGATCATTTTATGCCATCTTCAACTCTATGCTCAACTGGGATAATCTTGCTGTTGGATCATAAGTTCCTGATGACATGAGTATGGTGCAAGAATGAAAGTCAATTTGACTTTGCAAGTTAAGTACAAAATCCTTTAACTTAGAAACCTCTTCCTCTTTCTACAAAAATTGTTGCAAGAGACTCTCTTTTTCATTCTCAACCTCTGCTACCTCTCCTGCCATTGAGTGTTCTCCAGTAGGAAACTTTAACATCTTCTTTAGCACATTTATCTCTAACTCAACACTTTGTAACAAATTCTGTACAACTGATTTATCATTAGGATCCACTCCAATATTTACAATTATGTTCTTCAACTCTTCATTCTTAGTTGAAAGAGCCCTGGAATTAGCTTTTTCAAATTTTAACTACTTGATCACTTTTCCTAGCATTTGTTCTGCCTTTTGAGAAGCTACACTGGCTTTGGTTAGATCATTAAAAATTAATTGGTTTGTCTGCATATGTAAATTAACTTTATCAAGTAAAGGGATTTTCTTCACACCAACAGTCAAATTAACAATTTTAAAACTACTTTATGCCCCTACTATCATTTCACATGGGTGAGAAAAAGAAATCTTAAACTAGTCCCTTTCTAAGTCCATGGTAGTCAATAATCTAGTTTGGCCAGGAGTGATCTGATATTCAGCTTGCGCTTCCATACCAACTTTCATCTTTTGATTCCTCTCTGTAATTTTAGAAAAAAATTGCTCGATCAAAGGGACTTGATTCTGAACATCTCCATGTCTTGTTGGTGAAGCTGGTACATTATGATAATCTCCTAATTGAAGGAGGGAACCAGGCTGAGTGCTTGATATTTATTCAGTCATTCTAGCCCTCTTCTTAGCTCTTTGTTCTTCCTCTTCAGAATCAACAGTTGCCTCTTTAATTATTTTGCTCAATTTTTTAGAAATAATGGGAGTCTGTATGTTGGAACTAACAGAGTCTGCAAAACTTTTATTAGGAAAATTTTCTATTTCAGGCTTACTGTCATGAATGAAAGCAGAATGGCCATTTTCAACCCTTCTATTAGAGATTACCTTGTGAGGATCATAGGCCCATTTCTCACCTAGCAACAAGTGCATGCCTTCTAACATCTTGTTAGCTTCATTTGATGCTTGCCTCATATTCACTATGAATGGCCCACAGACATAGGCATCTTAAACAAATGACCCTTCTTCATTGGAACAAAATGTACTTGATATACATTCAAACTCTATATAATAAATTCCAATGCAAACAACCTCATGGGAAAAAAATTTGAAAATCTATAAGGTTCTATCCCAGCTCCATGTAATCTAATTTCTGAATGATCTTCATATACAAACCAATCCCCAATTTACAATTAGTGCTTAACCGAAGAAACTCTTGAGCTTTTGGAAAGAAACATGGAGGAGGAACCCCATTTAAAACCTTATAAGCAATTGGGATAAAATAAGTAGCAAAATAAAACACCCCTCCCTCATCTGGTTCATTTCTTACTGTATCTATCCAGAAAACTACTAACTGTATTTTCTTATTTGCATCCATAATGTTTAGCCCCAAATGTAAAAATTATTCTACATTTTGATATAAAAATAGATAGGTGATAAGTGAAGGGAACCTGAAGGACCCGGTAAGGGACAAGCTCATGAGTTGAGTGTTAACAGCCTCTTTCTAGTAAGAGGGAATATCCAACACCACTTTAGGCTTCATCATCAAGGCAAACAATCCCAACACTGACCTGTCAATTTGAGCAGCATATTATTTTCCAAGTATCTTTAACAGAGATTGTAGCACTGGCCTGACTTCTGCATCAAAAATCTCCAATGGGAGTTCTTTATCATCTACTGAAAATTGATTTGTATCCAACTTCAAAAAGAAGATGACATGGGTAAAATTTTATCCTGCTATATTATCATAGAATGCTACCAATGATTCATTAGTGAAATGGACATATGACTCTGACTTAGGATAACACAGGGCTTGATGAACTAATTGGGATGTAAGCTGAAGGAAATTTTCCCCTAAGAAATTCATCATGAAAAATTTACCGGGATAGTGTAGACACTAACCAACGTACAAATTTGGGAAAAATATGTTTTTTGGGGATGCATGCAGACAGAACACCAGAATTGGCCATGGCTGAATAGATGGGGAAAATTTTATCATTCAAAATAACTTGCTGGTATAAGGGAAAATGCGCAATGGTGTAGACGGTATCCCTAATATCTTGCTCAGTGTCCATGAGAGGAATATGACTGGAAGAGTCGGTCAAATAATATTTCTTAGCCATGGAATAGTGTAGGGTGGAAAACAATAATACGCGGAGATAATAAAATAGAGTGACAAGGATGAATTCATGGACAATTGAAAATGAAAACTGATAGGAGAAAGAAAAACTTGAACCCTTAAATATATGGCGTGGAGTTCAAACATCAATGTTGAATTAATGCTTAAACAGACAAGTAACGATACTATGACATGACAGATGATTTGTCACCAATTGGATGCTTATGTCACTGTGGGGGTGCTCGGCGATACGGAACATCTGTCGGGGTCCTGCCCCCACAATGGATGAGAACCGTCGATCTTTATCGGCTGGTGGCCAGCAGAGTCAACTGCAGAGGCACCTCCTCTGCTAACCTGTGAGCTATTTGTGCACGCGGGTTCCCACTGATTTACATCAAATGGAACCTCTTTTAATCCTACCCGAAAATTAGCACAGGTGTTAATTGGAACACTCGGTCCCACCTGCACATGCTCTTCAAAATATATATTAATTGAGCAGTATGCGAAAATAAAATGATTTTCAAACATATGAAGGATTTACATTTTATCGTATTTTTTAAATATATTCTTTTTTTGTATTTTTGAAAATAAAATGAAGGAAAATGAAAATGAGCCACAACATCTGGCTCCACCCGGGGATAGTGTTTTTTGCCACGAAACACTAAGACCCACTGAATAGTGCCTTCACTTCGGCCATGGAGTCAAAAAATTCTTGGTGATATTTGAACAATGAACAATATTTTTATGTACAATGGTGAACTGTTGAAATTTTAATGCTGGAAATAATGCTTCAGATATTGCCCATTCACAGGCTGCTGTACTGACTCTCCATCTAGATCTTCCGAAATGAATGTGTTATTGGACCTTGCCTCAGAGATTCTGTATGGACCATAGCAGAGAGGGTCAAATTTACCATGCTTCCCCTTTTCTTCTCGTCTGGTGTCCCATCTCAGTACCAACTCTTCTTCTTGAAAGGGAACTTATTTTGCTTTTCTGTCAAATATAGGCTTCATCTTTTCCTGATAAGTAATCAAGTTATCCCTGAATTTGTTTCTGTTTTCACTTGATTCAATTACTTTGTTCAATATTCTCACGAGAGCATTAGGTTCTTCCTGAGCTTCTTGAAGGAAAGAAATCACTGGTTTGGCCAGCTGAGCAGGAAATAGTGCTTGAGTTCTATAAACCAGTTCATAGGGATACTTTCCAGTAGATCTCCTGGTAGTGACTCGAACTGCCCAGAGGGAAAAATTCAATTTCATATCCCAATCATTCTGATTCTTGGTGATTGTCTTCTTCAATATTCTGGCCAATGTCTTATTTGAAGAATCTCCCAATCCATTCCCTTGGGGATGATACACTGTGGAATGTGATAAAATTACATTATATGTTTGACAGAAATTAATGAAATGAGGAAAGCTGAATACCTAAGCATTATCAGCCACAATTTTGATTGGACATCTGAATCTGCTAAAAATGTTTTCCTCCAGAAACTTCATCACTACTTGGTAATATGCCTTCTTAATGGGTATTTCTTCAACCCATATTGTAAAGTAATTAGTGGTAGTTAGAATTCACTTGAATTGCCCACTTGATGGTGGATTGATCTCTCCAATAAAATCCAATCCCCATTTCCTGTAGGTTTCTTCAATGAATGCTGGGATGAGAGGTAATGGAGCAAGTTTTTTCTTTTCAGCAAACAACTAACACTTCAGACAACTTCTGACCAGCCTATAAACATCTGCAAATAGGGTTGGCCAATAGAAGCCTGACTTGAGAATCTTATGAGCAGTGACCTTCCAGCTATAATGACCTCCACACAGACTTTCATGAAATTCTTTGGTGACTTCAATAGATTCTCCTTTGGTCAAACATAACAGAAAAATACCAACAGGATCTTTCCAGTATAACTTTGCTTCTACTATAACATATGGTTGAAATTTGATCTTGAGAGCTCTGTATTTTGTTCTATTTAGTGAAATTTTACAAGAAAAGAAACAAAAGTAATGCACAATATCTTTATACCAATCAGAGCACGAAAAATTGTATTGAATACCTGTTTTGGACTTGCTCTGACCTTCTTCATTAAAAAATCCATCCACTTGTGCCAACAGATTAATTCACAAGGCTTGAAAATTTGTCTTTTTCAACAACTTCGCTAACCCCTATCCCTTGAACAACTTGGTGGGTTTGATGTCCAATTCATACTCTTGGATTTTTGCTATCCACTTCCCCCTTTTTCCTTCAACATCAATTTGGACCAGCACGTCTTCTACAGCAAAATTAGGAACATAAGCTATTATTTGGCACTGTAACACATAAGTAATGAAGGCTTTCAGTGATTTGACCAAGCACATACTTGTTTCTCCATAATATTGTATTTGAGCTCAACATCTTTGAGAAATTTATTTAAAAATGGCACTGGATGCTCCTTACTATCTTCATTTTTCTGCAACAACACATAAGCAATAGTAGTGGGGGGTGCAAATGAGAATACTTGAAAGAATTTTTGATATTTTGGACTAATCAGAATTGGATCTCCCTATAGTGCTTCCTTTATTCTAACAAATGCTTCTCTTGCTTCCTTATCCCATTTCACTTTTGCATTTTTCTTCAACATATCTATTATACTTCTTACAATATCAACATAATTGGGCACAAATCTCCTTAGAAAGTTTATTTTCCCTAGGAATCTTTGGATATCTTTCTTGTTTCTGGGTAAAGGAATTGTCTGAATGGGGGTCAATATTTACTCCTTCTTTAGAAACTATGTGACCCAATAATTTACTTTCTTCTAAGGCAAATAAAGATTTCTTGGGATTTAATGACAGCCCAAACTTTATTCACTTTTGAAAAGTTTTTTGTAAATGCTCCAAGTGTTCATCATCTGACCCTAAGAAAAGAGTTACATCATTCAGATGTATAACTACAAACATATCACCAACGAAGGCTATGTCCATGGCCCTCTGAAATGTTGCACCTGCATTCATAAGGCCAAATGGTATCCTTGCATACATGAAGGTGCCCCAGGGCGTTGTGAAAGCAGTCTTCTTCCGATCTTCTTTTTCTACTACTACCTGATTATACCCAAAAAATATGTCAACCATAGACAACCTGTAAGCTCCTGTCACCTTTTGTAATACATAATCCATTTTCAGGAAAGGATAATTATCTTTTAGAGATGATCTGTTCGAATTCCTGAACTCTACACACAGTATTATCTCTCCATTCTTCTTTCTTACAAGGACCATATTAGAAACCCAGTCTAAATATCTGAGAGGGACTATAATTTTTTCCTACCACAATTTCTTCACTTCTTTTTCAATTGGAGCTAGAAACAATGGATTGATATGTTTGAGCTTCTGTCTGTGAGGTTTGATTCCTTCCTTCAATGGAATCTTGTGCTGAATTATACTTTTTCTATATGTTTTCAAGTCTTCATTTGACCAGACAAACACATCCATATACTTCTTGAAGAGATCAATGTAATTCTCTTTATAATTTTTAGGAACATCTTTGAATAACTTCACCATCTTTGGCTCCTGCTGGGTTCCCAAATTACAGTCTTCCATTTCTCCCTCTTGATGCATTTTCTTTGAATTGATAGCAACATCATTATAATCAAATAATATTTCGAGGGGAAATAATCCCTTAGGAAGTACATTATCTTTTAATTGGATAATTTTATGCTCACCTATTGACTGCTTCAAATTTCTTATTTCTCCTTTTTGCTTAGTCTGTTCTTCTTCATGATCTATCTCAACATCTTCAAAATTTTCATTCATGGTTGGGAAATGATTTATCTTCTCATCATCTTTGAACATCTACCAATGCTTCACATTGTCAGGAATATATGGCCTATGTCTGATTTCAATCTCATACGTCAATCTTGGATTGATAGGTGGCTTGAAGGTGCTAACTGCTATTGCTAACGAATCTGCCAACCTGTTCTCTTCCCTTGGAATGAACTGTAGATTGAAAGCTTCGAAATAATTCTCAAACAAATCCCAAACTTCATTCCTATATGATCTCAACCATGGATGCTTGGTCTGACATCGATTTTTAAACTACCTTATAATTAGTTCAGAATCACCAAAAATAGACATGCATTGAATTCCCATTTTTTTTGCTTTGTAAACTTAGGATCAAAGCCTAGTACTCAGCCAAATTATTTTTTGAATCAAATTCTAACTTAAAATAAAAAGGCATAATATTACCTTTTGGAGATATCAATAAGAATCCATCTCCTGCACCATCCTTTGAGTAGGCACCATAAAAATAGAATTTCCAAACATTTTTTGAATACAATTCATTATGTATAATTTCTGAAGAGAGCTTCTTTTATGTTTCTTCAGCAAATCCTGCATCTTCATGCAGCAAAAAACAAGAAATATCTTCTTTTTCCTCACTGTAAATGGGGGAATTACCTACATCTTTCTTTGTGGTAGTTTTCACAAATCTTGTTTCTCTATACAACCTCCTTTCTTCCCCATTGAAAATAGGAATGATAGCATAAGTGAAGTCCAATTTTAAAACTCCTCCCAACTTTTCTCCCCAAGATCTTGATAAGAGCATTCCAAATCTGGTTGGAATATCAACAACCACTACATCCATCATAATAATTTTTGCTAGAATCTGTGCCAGAGATACTACCATTTCTTTGATTAGACCAACACATTTCAACCTCTTAGAATCAAATGAATACAGTTCCCTGTATGGTCTACTAATCTGTAAATTCAACTCTTTCATAAAATACAATGGCATAAGGTTGTGAGAAGCACCTGAATCCAACATGCAATTATGGAGGAGAAAATCATGAAGAAGTAATGAAATGTAAAATTGAGTAACAGAAGAATCTACTTCTACTACGTGATGACCAAAAGTGAATACTAGATTTTATTCTTGCAAATTCATAGTATCACCTATATATTCAATCTGTGAGAGATTAATGAATTCAACAAATTATTTTTGGTAACCTGGTGTCTTAGCTAATTCAAGGAGAGGCACCTAAATCTTGACCTTCTACAATTCTTTCGATAGACTGAAAGATTGAATCTGCTTGATGTTATTCTCAGGTTCTTCTTCATTTATTTTAGGATTTTCAATCTATTTAGGTACGAGAACTACCTTCTCCAAAATATTAGTATCAACAGACTTGCTTTTGGAAGATTCAAGTTGTTGCACTTCTGTTTTGTTTACTGGATTCACAGGCTGTTTTCCTTTATTTTCTTTTGTTACTGAGTTCTTTTGTGGTGGAGTCACCATTGGAGAAGGAAAAAAATCTTGTTGTTCATCTTCATCATCTTGCACCCTTGATCATTTTCTAGATCTCAAATCATACTTCTTATGAAACTTAGCTTCCATAAAATATGTAAATTTCCTACAATACTCATCCATCTCATCCTGATCAAAATACATCTTTGCTTCAACATATTCTCCCTCACATTCTTCCTCTTCTTAATATTCTCTTATGTACAAAAAAAATATTTTATCTTCGGCTTCTTTTTCATCATCCTCTATTGACTGTGCAGGTGCTAGTTCAATGTACAGTGGCGCTTTAACTTGGTCTTGATCTCTTCTCTGCCTCTGCAAAATTTATAGGGGATGTTTTCCGAATTGAGGATTAAATCCTCCTCTATTTTGTTATGTAGGTCTTTGGGAGTTTTACTTTCTAACTCCATCTTCACTAGATTGTTTGAGAAATTTTTGATCACCTTTGTCATATCATCAATTCTTTGATCCTATGGTGATTCTTCTTTTTCTTTTCCCTTATCTTGAACTAAATGATTCTCTTTAATTTTTCTAGCTGCAGTCATATTAGCCTCAATATCCAATGCATCAGTTTGTATTTTTTCAAGAGTAGGGCTCTTATCTCTCTCAATGTAAAACTAAAATTAGCTTCAAAATACCCAAAAAAACTACCTTTTCTCCAATAGGGGGGGCTTCATCTCTATAGGTAAACTATTTTACAGTTTGTTGAATCTTTTTACAATATCAAAAATGTTTTCATTAGGCTTTATTTTAATTGCATTAAAATCTGTCAATGAGTAACCATGATCTCTCTTTTCTCCCCATCTTTGAGTGAATTAAGTTTCTAATTCTTCCCGGTTATTTATTGAACCATTTGGTAAACCTTTGAACCATTTTCTGGCCTCTCCATTTAGAGACTACACAAATAGTCTCATCATGGCATCAAGATGTTCTACATTTAAATTCTTAGAAAAAGGGAAAAACAAGGATAAATTTTGTTCTGTAATTAATTCATCTTCTCCAGTGAAACGAGGAAGTAATTTGAGGTATTATTGAGCCATGGAATTAATTGGTTGTGCAAGATTTAGTGGTGCATATCTATTCATTAATAAATTTGGTGCTACCATATTTACACCTTGGTTATTTGTTCCTCAGGTATTTGAGGTTAATGAACCTACTGGGAAACTAAATTAAAGTGGTGAGAATATTGATATGGAAGTGAGTTGATGAAAAATGGCAGAAGAACCAAAAATTACATTTAGTTGAGCTTGTGTAAAGGTAAAAGAAGAAAACTCAAAAGAATTTTCTTCTAACTTAGGTTCTTGAAAATGAATGGGTGTGTAAGGAGAATCTTGTTCCAAGAAAAATATTTCCTTGGAAATATCTTCAAAAAAAGGATTATGAGAGCTGATTCCAGGATCAGACAATGTAGGATCAGGTATTGAAGGGGTTTTTGGTTTCTGAGCCTTTTTAGAAACCAATTTTTCTGGATCTGGCAAAGCAGGAACATTCTGCTGTGAGGTATTTGACCTCGTGTGAGGCCTTTTGAAAGCCATAATTCTGAAAAGAACAAACATAGAAAAATATTTCTTCCTCACTGAAAAACCAGAGGAAATAGAAAGAAAACCCAGGGAAATGAACTTCGCTTCTTCGTCCTCGACAATGATGCCAAAAAATGTTTTATCTCAAGAAACAATCCCTTGGCTGTGGTAAGGAATATGTGCCTTCACAATGCCATAAAGCCAAGGTGCTATGAAAATTATAATAAGGCCAAGGGATTACCACAAAATTATAATATCAGATGGCCTCTGTTTAACACCTTTGGAATTTAATTACTTAATACCCTCAATAATATCATATAATGAAAACCTTCACAATGCCATAAACTACTGATATTGAATGAAATGAAAAGAAGAACTGTAAGGGAAACTCAAAATGGTATGCTGAGAAACATAATCTATCACTTCAAATTTCAGAAGAATTTTATGTGAATAGAATAGTTGGAGTGAAGGAGCGCACATTAAGGATTGTTTAAATCTTACTTACAAATGTAAAAAGAGACCCACAACTACATTACTTCACTACATTGAAAGAGGAATAGACACAGAGAAAAACTGGAAAGACATATCAACATCAACGAGTGCAAGAAATTTGATCTTATTTCATTAATTTCTCAGAAAATTTAGTACAAAATTTACAGTCATCCAGAGGTCAAAAACTCGGAACCCTCCTATTTCTTTCTCATTTTTTTAAATATAATACAAAATAGTTGGTAACTGTTGTAACTAACTGTAACTTTTCAAACTACCTAGAACTGTATATTATACCTATTACATGGTCACTACAAACTTCATTACAACATTGATCTTTTAACAAAAGGATAATTAAAACTAAAGTCTTAACCTATTTGCTAAATATGGATTGGATTGGCTTTCACTGCATTCTTCAAATTTGCTGATGTGTCCTTCTGAGATGCTGAGGTGTCACCCGGTGAATCAGTCATCCATGCTTTGCACTTCTTCCAAATTTCAACGCTGGTCTTGGGAGAATTGATCTACTTATGATATTATAATCTGAAGGTAGTGATCTTGTTGAATGTAGGTCATTCTGTGAACAAAGTATTCACCATCCAAAGTAATTGAAAATTCCTCTGTAAGAAATTAACAACTGTAGCTTCGTTCGGGATTGTTGTTTTCTCATGGGCGTTATCAATATTACTCTTTTCTAGCACTAACAATGGCTCATAAGAATCCCATGATAAAATATTTCCTTTGAGATCCCAGCATGAAGGAAATCCTTCTTTGGCCCTTTTGTTAAATATTTATAAAATCTATTTACATCTTGCTTAATTTCTACCAACTTCTTCTCTGCTGACTTCCTGCAAGCTTTTTTTACAATCAACTTAATAATCTCTAGAACACACACTGTCCTATCTTTGATTTCATTTTCCTCCAAATCCTGATATGTCTTTGAATTGATGAAATCAATGAAATTTGTTTCCGATAAAGCTCTGTTAAGAGTCTTATTCTTGTCTGCCATAACCAGTTCTTCTAAATCTCTGATAATTTTCTTTTCCTCTGACACCATTATCAAGGAATCCCAAGATGTTTTCATGGTTTCAATGATTTCATTCCATACAATGTCCTTTGCTTGAATCAGAGTTATATTTCCTTTCAGATTTTCCTTTAAACTCTTGATTTCATTATTGGTTGTCTGGAAATATGATTTATACTTATTGATTTATCCTTCTTTTGCCTGCATTATCTTCGTTGCTATCGCTAACTCTCTCTGAGTCTTCTCGAGATCATTTTCTGCCATCTTCAACTCTGTGCTCAACTGGGATAATCTTGTTGTTGGATCATCAGTTCTGGATGGCATGACTATGGTGCAAGAATGAGAGTCAATTTGACTTTGCAAGTTAAGTACATACTCCTTTAACTTAGAAACCTCTCCCTCTTTCTACAACAACTATTGAAAGAGGCTCTCGTTTTCATTCTCAACCTCTTCTACTTATGTTTCCATTGAGTTCTCTCCAATAGGAAACTTTAACTTCTTCTTCAACACATTTATCTCTCACTCAACACTTTGTAACAACTTCTTTACAGCCGATTTATCATTAGGATCCACTCCAATATTTACAATTATCTTCTTCAACTCTTCATTTTGAGTTGAAAGAGCCCTGGAATTAGTTTTTTCCAATTTTAACTACTTGATCACTCTTCCTAGCATATGTTCAGAATTTTGAGCAGCTGCACTATTTTTGGTTAGATCATTAACAATTTATTGGCCTGTCTGCATATGTAAATTAACTTTATCAAGTAAAGGGATTTTCTTCACATCAATAGTCAAATTAACAGTTTTTAAAACTACTTGATGACCCTAATGTCATTTCAGATGGGTAAGAAAAATAAATCTTAAACTGGTCCCTTTCTAAGTCCATGGGCAGTCAATAATATAGTTTGATCAGGAGTGATCTGATATTCAGCTTGCGCTTCCATACTAGCTTTCATATTTTGATTCCTCTCTGCAATTTGAGCAAAAAATTGGCGAATATAGTACATTCTAATCATCTCCTAATTGAAGAAGGAAAATATGCAGAGTGCTTGATATTTCTTCAGTCAGTCTAAACCTTTTCTCAGCTCTTTGTTCTTCATCAATAGAATCAACAACTTCCTCTTTACTTATTTTGCTCATTTTTTCAGCAATAACGAGAGTCTGTATGCTAGAACTAATAGAGTCTGCAAAAAATTTATTAGCCAACTTTAATATTTCAGGCTTGCTATCATGAATGAAAGCAGAATAGCCATTTTCAAACCTTCTGTTAAACATTACCTTGTGAGGATCATAGGCCCATTTCTCACCTAGCAACAAGTGCATGCCTTCTAAAATCTTGTTAGCTTCATTTGATGCTTGCCTCATATTCACTATGAATGGCCCCATAGACATAGGTAGCTTAAAAAAATGACCCTTCTTCATTGGAACAAAATGTACTTGATCTACATTCAGACTCTCTCTAATAAATTCCAATGCAAACAACCTAATGGGGAAATTTTTTTGCAATCTATAAGGTTCTATCTGAACTCCATATAGTCTAATTTTTGAATAATCTTTATATACAAACCAATCCCCAAATTTAAAACTAGTGCTTAGCTGAATAAAATCCTGAGCTTTTGGCAAGAAACATGGAAGTGGAACCCCATTCAAAACCTTATAAGAAATTGGCATAAAATAAGTAGCAAAATCAAACACCCCTCCCTCTTCTGGTTCATTTCTTATTGTATCAGTCCAGAAAACTACTTAATATATTTTCTTATTTTCATCCATTATGTTAAGCCCCAAATGTAAAAATTATTCTACATTTTTTATATAAAAACAGATAAGTGATAAGTGAAGGGAACCTGAAGGACTCGATAAGGGAAAAACTGACGAACTTAGTGTTAACAACCTCTTGCTAGTAAGAGGGAATATACAACACCACTTTAGGCTTCATCATCATAGCAAAAAATCCCAACACTTACCTATCAATTTGAGCAGCATCTTCTTTTCCAAGAATTTTTGATAGAGACTGTAGCATTGGCCTGACTTCTACATCAAAAATCGCTAATGAGAATTCTTTATCATCTGCTGAAAATCACTTTGTATCTAGCTTCAAAAATAAGATGACCTGGATAAACTCATGTCTTGAAATATTATCATAAAATGATACTAATGATTCAGCAGTGAACTGGACATAAAACTACGACTTAGAGTAACACAAGGCTTGACGAACTAACTGGGTTGTAACCTGAAGTACATTTTCCCCTAAGAAATTCATCACAAAACATTTAACACAATATAGTGCAGACACTAACCAACGAACAAATTCAGGAAAAAAATGTGTTTTGGGGTGCATGTAGACAGAACACCAGAACTGGCCATGGCTGAATATATGGGGCAAATTTTCTCATTCAACAGAACTTGTTGATAGAAAGGAAAATTCTCAATGTTGCAGATGGTATCCCTAATATCTTTCTCCATGTCCATGAGAGGGATATGGCTGTAAGAGCCAGTCAAAGAAGATTGTTTAGCCATGGAATAGTGCAAGGTGGCGAACAATAACACACGAAGATAAGAAAATAGAGTGACTAGAATGAATTCATGGACAACTGAAAATGAAAACTGATAGAAGAAAGAAAAACTTGAACCCTTAAATATATGGCACAGAGTTCAAACTTCAATGTTGAATTAATGATTAAACAGACAATAATGGTACTTATGACATGATAGATGAGTTGTCACCAACTGGACGCATACGTCACTGCGGGGGTGCTCCGGGGTACGAAGCATATTTTGGGGTCTGACCCCCAAAGTGGATGAGAATCATCGATCTTGATCATCTCGTGGTCAGTGGAGTCAACTTCGGAAGCACCTCCTCTGCTAATCTGCAGGCTACTTGTGCCCGCGGGTTCCTGGTGATTTATATCAAATAAAACCTCTTTTAATCCCGCATGACAATTAGCACGGGTGTTAGTTGGAACACTCGGCCCCACCTTCACATGCTCTTAAAAAATATATATTAATTTTGCATTATGTGAAATGAAATGATTTTCAAACATATGAAGGATTTACATTTTGTCATATTTTTTTTAAATATATGCTTTTTTTATTTTATTTTTGAAAATAAAGCATAGGAAAAAGAAAATGAGCCACAACAGGAAGTATTCATATACTTGAATGAGATTTTTTTTTTCAAGTACACATATAACTGTAAATATAAAAATGCAGCGGAAATAACACTTCATTTCATTAATATCAAAGAACTGAAATTTGTTTACAGATAGAATGGAAATAAACTAGCTAAGGTGCTGGTAGCTTATCTCTTAGAAGATATGTGGTGGCTACATGCCTTTGAACTCCATGTTACAATGACGCTCGATAACCTATATATTACTGAGAAATAATAGAAAACTCTAAACATCCAGAAACCTAACCCTAGGAGATGAAACGCCAAAATATGGGCCCCGTTGGGGTAATTTGGTACATTAATTTCATGGGGTTGTAACTTTGGCATACTATCTCTGTTTGACGCACATGATACATAGTTCTAAATATTTGTCCGAGGACTACAACTGTTGACAGCAAATATCATGTCCGAAATGGAAATATTCACCAAATAACCGATGCCCGAAAAATGTTCTTTAGGGCCTAAAAATGGCTCTAGAAGTTCAGGACCCATAAAACTGCTAAAAATAGTAAACTTTGCTATAGTTAAGGAAACTCAAAAATTGAAGGAAAAAATGGTGGAGCTCCATGTGGAATAGGTGGGTGGCCATCAATATCCAACTGAATCATTCCTCCCCCCTTAGGAAGCAATGGTCCCCATTGCATTGAGTTCCTCCAAGAGATGAGGAAACTTCTACTGAACTTGGTCCCTGGTGAACCACTTGCCTTGGTGCAGGAGTTGGCCAACTTTGACAACCCAATACAGTTGGATCTTTTGTTGGCGAGTGTTATTTATTTGCATGTCCATGATACAATTTGTGGTGGCATGTTCCATTTAGTATGGGTTTAACTCTGTTTGTGTGAGTTGTTCTACATTGTCATAGGTTTCTAGTAGAGGTGGGAAATAGGGCCGAAGGCAGTCCACATTTAATACTGGGTGCAGACCAAGGAATGGTGGAATATTTAGCTCATAGGAATTGTTCCCTATAGCCTTCGTGATGGTGTACGACCCATATTAGAGCGGGTGAATCTTGCGATGGGGTCCAATGAGGCACTCCTTCTGCAAATGTAGCCACACTTTATTGCCCACTTGGAAGTGATGTAGCACCCGATGTTGATCATGATGTTGCTTGTACTTAGCATTGGCTCTATCAAGTATGTCATGAACCTACTGGTGGATGTGTTGAATGTGCTCATTGAATTTTTTCACTTTGTCAGCTTCAGACTAGACATGAGTCGAATCACCCTGAGTAGCCACAAATGGCATGGCTATGTCAATGGGACATAGTGGCTAGAACCCCACACCCACCTGAAAGGGGTTGTGGCTAGTTGAGTTGTGGAGAGCCTGGTTATAACTGTGTTTTACATAGGGAAGGCTCTCATAACATGTGTGTGGATGTTTTTAATTGTACATGTCAAGAATGTGTACAATCATCCCGTTAACGACCTCTTTCTGGCCATCAATTTGGGGATGGAAAGCTGTGGACTTGGTGAGCTTAGTGTCCAGCATTGACGAGAGGCTGGATCAAAATGTGCTAAGGAACCCACTGTCCCGATCTAAGATGATAGATTGTGGAATCCTAAAGTGCACCCACACTTGTTCAAAGAAGAGTTTAACAGTGAATTTTGGTGTGATATTCTTCTTGCAGGCCGACATAATCGCCATCTTCTAGAATCTCTCGACAACCACGAAAGGACAATTGTTTCCATGCTTAATAGAAGGAAGGCCCGACATGTAATCCATGGATATGGATTCCCAAGTTCGACTAGGGGTAGGTAGCAGAGTATAGAGGCCTTGATTCTTGATGGTCAGTTTGGTAATGGAGCAAGTAGTATAGGATCTAATGTACTTCCCAATATCCTGTTTAAGGTTCGACCAATAGAAATAATTCTGCAGTATTGCCACTATTTTCTCTACCCCGAAATGGCTAGCTACTTGACTATAGTGTACTTCCCAAATAATCTTGGCATGCTTGCTTGAAGGAACACAAAGATGTCCTAGGTGACATAGCTGTGCATCCTGGAGGTGAAAATTTGGGACTTGTGTACCCTCCAAGAGTGTCTTGTATGTGTGGTTGAATTCTAGATCACTCTTGTAAAGAATATGCCAATCAGAAGTCTCCTGCCCACAAGAGTTGACCAGATAAAATTTTAAGAACCCCCCTAAATTTATATATATAATAAATAGGCGAATCATCATGATACATAGGAAAAATGGAAGGCGATTTTATTAATAATATAATATGTATATATAATTTTTTGGCGAATCTCTCACGAGATTATATTATCTTGTAAAAAGATGGCGAATCGCCAGTACAAATGGCGAATCACTACTACAAAATGGTGAATCATTGTCTAGTGGAGTTCGGGTTGTTGGTTCCAATGAAGATATGGTAGTTGAACTAGGAGTAGAAGGAAGAGAACCACCGAGACCAAGCATGGCACATGGTGACTCATGAGGGAAGTAGTTCTCGTGCAGTTTGGAAAACACATTCTTATAGTTCTGCTAAGTGTAGTGTTGCTTCTCATGCCACTACTACACTAATATTGAGTTTGGAGAGGAGTTTCAACAAATTGGGATCTTTGCAGATCATTTTGTTTCAACAATCCTCCAACACAAAGGCCCATGCCTCTACCAATTTCTTCAATGAGCAGAACAAGTAGAAAAAAAATTAAAATGCCAATAACTAATAAACAGAGTCAATACAACAATCCCAACACACCTCCAAACCGATAGTTGTGCCTCACTGTCTTCTACGCACATCCAAACCGACTCAGCTCATGGCAGAATTTTCTCGTGGGAACGGATCAGGGAATTCGAGGGGGCGGTATCATAAACTCATGAAGCTCAACTCATCCCTCCATAGTCCAATGCAACAATAAAGGTCGTCTCTCCTCCACGCATCTAATCACCAACAAGCACCAACAGTTACACAACTATTACACAATCCAGGCCTCTCACAAGTTTGACCGGCAACGGTGCTTGACTAAAAACTTTAAAAAGAAAAGTTTGACCAAGCAAAGTAGTATTCAATTTTTTATCTTGTAATTAAAGAATTCAACATCCCAATATATAAAAATACCATCAAACGAACATTATGCACTCCACTCATAAAACAGTTCAAGATAAGAGAAAGTGTAACTTTTCATTCCATTCATGACACAACTCATGATAAGAGAAAGTGAAACTTCTCATAATGGTAAAACAAAAGGAGGAACTTTAATAATGATAAAACAATTCCAAAGTGTGGGGTATCCCACTTTTTATTCACACACCAAACATCCCATCAACAACTTACTTGGACTTGTCCTTGCCAAAAATCAGGAAATTGATTTTACGTTAGAAATTAACGAAAAAAACTGCATATGTTAGAGAGCCTTAGTCATCGGCTAAAATTTTAATGTTGTTCATTATGGAAATCGACTTATTGCCAACTATCCAAACCTTGAAGTTAAAATTACATTACAGTATGTACAAAAATGGATATAGTTTGAACATGTAAACTCCCCAAGTTTTCTTGTGCCCCTCATTCATGGCTGTTGTTAAGCTGTAACATGGAAAACCCCCCCCTTCCCTTACAGTTCGCTACTTAGGTTTGCACAGTTTCCATATCCAACCATCAATCCAATCAGCTTCTTATTATTTAGACGTTGTTGGTAGACCGTTGGTTTTTCAAATCTGTTACCAAATTATGAAAAGAATCAAATAAATAATGAATTCATGATTATCTTTGGAGAGTATCTATGTATGATTAATTTCATTGTGACATAATAGCTAAAGAAAAAATATAATTAGGTAAGCATGGCTAGGGTTTGCAAAATGAATGATGCGTGTTTAAACACAAATTTGTGTGTGCACATTGTCATGCAGGTTGCCACCTACATTGTCATGCAGGGCTACAACTGAAAGTTGTGCACGATGCCTATGTTTAAAAGTAGCAAACAGGGAAACCTCTAAACGATCAGAGGAACCTCACCAGTTCTAGCGTGCTTTCTATAGGTATTCTGACCAGATTGAGTTCCAAATAATTTCTCAGCAAGTTGCAGGGGAGCCCATTCCAGAGCTAGTAGCCGGGTTTATGAAGTCAGCCACTTCAATACTTCAACTGGATTGAATTTTCATAGGCTATCTAGATTGAATTTGCATAGGCTATGTAGGGCTCTTAGTCCCTACCTCCAGCCAGATATGTTGCATAGGATAGATGAAGCGGACAAGCACCGACCAAGTGGATTTGAACTTGTCTTTCCTGCAATGATGAACGATGTTGAACACTTGTCTTTAATGCTTTTCAGATTCTCTTGTTAACCTAGATTTCTCAGCGTATTTTTCTTGAAGTTCCTCTTTGGGGCTTTCGACTTCTTGCTGCATCATTTGAATCCTTTTTACGGATTTTTGATACACCATGTGAACTTTTTCAAGTTTTTCTGTGAATTTTGTTTGCATTTGCTGGCACTTATGGCGGTATTGTTGCAAAAATTTGTTACCGTGGCTTGCATCTCGACATCCTTTTGTCCCATCCAAAATGCTACTGCACTTTTCATGACTAAATATAAATTAAGACAATGATATAATGAAATAGGAGGCATTCTGAAATAAAATTAATTTAAATATTAAAAAAATGCTATGTGCGGGATACTGATTTGAGGGGCGACACCTGCCATGGCCATCTGCATACATAACAATAACGAAAAATTAACTTACAACACCGGTCATTTATCCCATGTTTTTTATCAGATTAAGGAGGATACAGATGCAAGGTTTTTCCTCAGCTCGCCCGCATCTACGGCGACTGTATTCATGCGTACTGGGAACACCAAGTGCTTGGAATTCTTAACTTCATTTTAATGAAATTCGGAAACCACAGTATCAAGATAAAAATTTCCTCCTCTTCTTACTTACCGGCGGGGAGGCTCTATCTTATCTATTCCTGTGTTCTCCTCTTGACCCCCGGTGATGGTCCTTCCTTCTTCTTCTACAATGGCTTC
Source organism: Pinus albicaulis (assembly GCA_034641835.2). Taxonomy (NCBI): domain Eukaryota; kingdom Viridiplantae; phylum Streptophyta; class Pinopsida; order Pinales; family Pinaceae; genus Pinus; species Pinus albicaulis. Next base: position 844,095,143 of record CM076582.1, on the reverse strand, counting down.
TTTCTTGGTGGCGGTGAGCAGGACTCGTACCTTGGCTCTGACGATTAAGCAAGTAGGGATGAGAATCATCGGGTAGTTCAAGATTTATGTCAACATCATTGTTTAATGTCATTCTTTGCGTTGCTCAGAGAAACTATCTATGTCTCTCTTCAGAAGGCTTTAGAATGTTGCTAATTAGAATGTTGGCTTAGGTGCTATAACTCCTACTTGTTTTATTCTTGTTGCCTTGGTTCCTTTGCAAGATGAGACCTAGGTATCTTTTCAAAGATTGGAACTTTCGACATGTGGCCTTCATGCCAGGTGAGAGTGACATGCATCTCTTTTTAATTTAACATTAGTTTATTTAAATTTAATGTTACTTCATTTATTATTAATTTATTTTACTGGAGCCGAACGAAGGAAAAGGCCACGCTACTAGAAGTTTCTTGGGCTTCAAATTTTGTTTCGAATTTTTTAAATGATACTTCACATACCAGAAAATCCTCTGATGTCAGTCAACCGAGTCAACAATCAAATGGATCACTTTTATTTGGGCTCATCATTTCCCAAACTGGGTGTTACCTACTTTAAAATTCCACAAATGGCTCTGCATTTATCTTTCATATCAACATATTTGAGCTCTATGTATTTCGATAGCTTCTGTCACAAACAACATGATTAAAGTTTAAACATGCCTTCTGCGCCATTTGTTTTTCATATCAACATATTTGAGCTCTTTGTCTTTCGATAGCTTCTGTCACAAACAAGATGATTAAAGTTTAAACATGCCTTCTGCTAATTCTTGGCAATAATGTGAAGGTAATGATGGTTACACTTATTGGGCTCATCATTTCTCAAAAGTGGAGTTACCTGCATTAAAATTCCATGATTGAGTCATGTGTTATCTTGAATTTCCAGCTACGGTAAGACTTCAACAAAAGGGACCAAGTGTCAAGTGCCATTTGAAATCCTAGGCTCATTGATCACCTTGTAATTTTGATCCTAGATTTCTATGGCTATAGGTTTATTGCACTAAAGTTTTCCCCTTGAATGTTGATAGATTCTGGTCATTAGAATTAAGCATCAATATTAAATAAAGTTGATATAAGCAAATACTTGTTCATGGAATTCAAAATAGGAACAATCATTTTTATTTTTATGGTTGATTATATCTCCAAGTTGGCTTCCATATGGCAGGGAATGGAGCTTGCAAGCTGTTGCTCAATACCAACAAGGCTGAGGGGATTGGAATCGACACTAATAGACACTAAAATAACAAGCAAGGACAGAATAATAGAGAAGAAATTTCATAGTTCATCCTTTCAAAAAGATACTTGAGGCCCTTGGTTGATTACATCTCACTTTATATTAATTTACTTTCTCCATTGAACTTTAACTTCTCTATACCCTTTTCTCATATTTTGATGGGTATTCTTAGCTGGAGATCCCATGAGTCAGTCAGTATTTTCTCCATGTTTTGCTTTAAACAACCGTCCCATTTACATGGAGATTGAAACATATTTTTCCATAAAATATCGATGTTACAGTACTTATGTTATTTGGATCACATAATCATTTATGCAATAATAACCTATGTAGGGAGATCTGTGTAATTTTGTATGAGGGAGATATATACTAAGTTGGCATGTCCGTTTTTAACATACTTTCGTACAATTGGGTACTGAATGGTTATGTTTTTGTATTCAAAGTCTAAGACACTTCGACCTTCCTCAGGTGCTAGTTCAATGCATACACACTAAGAAACCTCCAAAAGTCATGAGTTTACTAGCTTGGTAGTAAAGATGATCAATTTTGTTGATTTGAATAAATCAGCCATCCTTTTCTGCTGACTACCATGGGCCCAATACCCACCCTCCTAATCATAACTGATCTGAGAGCTGCATCACTGGTTTTAAAGATGCAAGATGCTGCTCAGGAATGAAATCAATTGACAGAAAGGATGGTGTTGTTATATTGGTTTGGGTTCAACTATTACTTTAAAATCTATGAGATTGTTGAAAAAATAAGTTTATAGTGTATAGGGACTAGGACTAGTCTGCAACCCTGCATGTAACATGAGTTGAAGGACTTCAATCACTTTGGTCATATGAGAAATTGCATTATGTAATGTGTTTTTGCATAATAAAGAATTTGGCACTTTCTCTACACATTAAAACTGAACCTCTTTTTTCCAGTCTACTTATATGAAGTCATTGCATACTTATCTGGCTCATAGAATTCTGTAATGGGCATTCAATTCAAGTGAAATACATGTCCTTGCCTAAAACAAATAATTTATTTAATCTTCAAACCTATGTGGATTCTACTGCTTATGCTCAATCCAAGATTATGCTCAATCTGATTACTTTTTTGCAATGGATAAAGATAGCTGGAATGGATGGGTTGTTATACATTTTTTTTTTTAAATAATCACCAAGTTTAGATCAGTACTGCTTTCTTCAATATTCTTGTAAATACTACTTTTCCCACATCTCTATAATTTCCAGCGGAGGGCCAGAATCTGCAATTGTTTTTTATATCTTAAATGTAAAGTGGGACTTTTTTTGTTTGCCTCTGGATCTGTCATGAAGGTCCAACACCCATAGTGCAATCAAGTACTTTGGCATGTACTAGTTTTTAAGTAGGTATTTCAATTAGTGGGTCTCTATTTTTGTGTTTGAAATAATTGCTTTCAATCAAAATTCTGCAGTATTTCTTATATACTAAATCTACAAGTTCATGTGCAAATCAGGTCTTCGGATGGCTGTAATATGCATCAAACTATTGTGGATATGGATGGAGAAGCGGGGTCTCTGTTTTTATTCTAAATCTATATTGTTGATATATAATAGCGTCCCAAACTCTGTAACTGCTAATATGTAATAGTGTATTTCAAGGGCCATGGTATGTATCATAGAGCATTTCAAATACTGTGCTAGCTATCAGAACTGTCCATCTCGAGCACTGTAATATGTTTAATATTAGTGTATTTCAAGAGCCCTTGATATGCATCACATGAGGAATCCCAGATTACCTTTTGCCACACCATAAATAGACTTCTAGAGAAAGTATTAGGATCTAACTTATGGCAATAAACCCATTCAAATTTGTTTCTATAGGGAATAGAACATTTTTTTGTAGCATGGAAATCAGTCCCTCTTACCACTATACCAAGCCTGATGGAAAAAAAATGTCAGGCTTTGATGAGAACATGTGGGTGGGATTTGGTCCTTAATATGGCCATGTAGATTTGGCAGGGGTGGCACCATACATTCACATTAGATTGACCCATACCTCTAGGTGTGCCCATGGCTACGTTCTACCTCAAGTTGACAGAAGAGCCCATGGGAATGGAACCTCATTCCCCACCATTAATCCCAAGCCTGTGGGCGCTTACATGTGACTAACTTAGTAGCTATTTCAAAACTCTCACTAACACATTGACTAAAATTTGACATGATGAACATTTCCTAGAAATATCTAATATGTGCTTTCAGCATTAACAACAGTGAACTTCCATAGGAGCCACGAGAAAAAAAAAAACTCTTATTTCCTACCATTAGAAGACCCAAACGCAGCCCTTCCTATTTTTATTCTAAAATTCCAGTGAACAAAAGGTTTTCCATATTTATCACTGATTCCAAAGTGTCAACCACTAACTGATTAAAGAAATCCATTTTTATTATGAAACTTCAACCATTAACTAATACCAAGTTGTTGTTCTATGTAGGTTTAAAAAATAACCAGCCATACAGAAAAATAAAAAATGACAATCCAAACTCATGACCACTTAACCAGGCCAAAGGCACTCTTATATATCCTAAAACCAAAACAGCTTCACAGGTTGTGATTTCTCAAGTTTCCATTATCTTCTGGCTTTTTCCTTGACATAGCGAACCGTTCTGGGGCAACCATTATTAGGACGAGTTGTTTGATTTTTTATTCCATTAGAAAATTTTACTTTGTATTGATCACAGGACTTGTTGAATTTGACAAGTCTTCCCCATTATTTGTTTTTTTATAGATTTGCATCCTCTAATTGCCTTTGTTTTATATTGAGACCTTCTGATTCTACCTTAATGACATGTTGATATTCTCTGATGTTCAATTGCTTAGAATTCCAACTCTATGTTTCAATTATTTAAGATCATCAGATGCTTTCTTTAATATCTCATGCCCTGGTGGAATTTGCCTCAGATTTATGTCGAAAGTTCTCATTCTGCAAGATGAGAATGAAGCATAACAATTTTGTATCTCTATAATAATTGACGAAAAATAAACAACTGATTGGAACCATCTATTTTTTCAATACTTGTTTTTGTGTTTCTGTTTGAGTCTACTTGGTTGCAATGTATTTTGCTATTATTCTTCTACTCCCCATTAGTTGGGACAATCAAGGTTTGAACTTCTTTTAAAGGTTTTCTTCTATTAAATGTGCTTTTGAAATATTTGAAGAGGGCTTATTTGCTAAAAGTCAAAATTTCTTTTCTATTTTCATATTTTATCATTTTTTCTATATTGGTAAAAGATACTCCTTATATTCATAAATATATATTTACATCAGAGAAGAAAAGGAAAAGTGGAAGTGTTTTTACAATGACATTTACATCCTCTTCTTTAAGCCAACTAGAACAACAATAAAATCAGAAAATCCATGGACGTCTAATAACTTGGCATCCTTGAACAATAGAAGACCTTTAGCCAGCAGCTGCGTACATACCTCTTCTCTCCACATATTATGGGAGGCAATGAAGGAACTGATCTCATTCTCAAAAACATACTTGCAGCGAATCTACAGAGAACAACCAAAGCTGAAATTCTTACATAATGCTAAATACCACCAAGGGAATCTCAAACCACACGTCTGGAATTCCCCAATAAAACTGCCTGCCAATGCAATATCCCCTAAAGAAAAGAAACATGCTATGACTGAACATGGTTCCAATAGGACCTGGCAAAAGGGAAATTCCATAACAAATGGTTTCCCATTTCCACCTGAAGATAAGAAGGGAAAAACCCATTTGAAAGGCTACTGTTTGCAACCAAGACTTGGTGGGAAGGCTCGAATAAATCACCAACCAAGAAAACACTCTGAGCTTCTAGGACATCCACACCGACCATACACTATGTGATCTCCTTACCCATCAGCTCTTAGCATCAGAAGACACCCATCTCGCATTCAGCATTGAACCCAGTTCGTGGTGTTTATGTAAAATAGAGTACAATTTTCAAAAACCATACTGAACCAAAGGGCCCATGTTATCCCTCATTTTGCATGATGCATATACCTTTGCTGGTCTTCCTTTTGATGCTGGTAATGCTAGGAATAATGATCCTTCAACTGCTTATTTAAATAATTCCATTTTCACTTATGCTTAGTGGAATTGATGATGGAATTGAGGTTGGTCATTATGCTCCTTAAACTGGTTCAATTGGTTATGGTGCTGCTAGAAATGCTTTGGGAGCTGATCCTTGAACTAAGGTTTATTTTGTTGAGCCTGGCTCTGCTGCTTCTAATGAAGCTGGGGATTATCCTGGTTCAACTGATACTGGTGGAATGAGGAAGCCGCTTCAACTGTTGTTTATTAAAATGCCCCTTCAACTGATTCTGCATTCAAACCCCTTGTGGTTAATTGAATTGGGCTTTGTCTATTTCTGGAAAGCACCTTGTAGTTAATTGAATTGGGCTTTGTCTATTTCTGGCAAAGTGAATGGAAGATCCAACGTTCACTGCTCTATATTGGTGAGATTGACCACACTGATTCATTAGAGGTGAGTAAATTAGCTTATCGATTTGGGCAGCAAAATTGTTCGTCCATTGTGACCAGTAATATAAACTTTGCAGCTTATAGCTGGGTAGCAAAATCGTTGGTTCATTGTGAGCATCAATATCAACTTTTTACAGTGTCTGTACGTTTACGTTTATAATTTCAAGGGTTGAAATTCATCATGAGTATGTATTTCTGGATGATCAAATCAACGGGACCATTTGCTATATCTGTTACTAATATAATATACAGATAAGAAGCTTATTGGAAACGCTCAAGCATCGCTCCCTGCTCAGGGCAGGGACTAGATGCCATACAACAACTCTTGTTTCTATATTATTTAGTATCATCATAGCATGAATGAAGAAAAATGCAATAAATTAATGTTATATCACCAATATGACTTCTTGGCGGATGTGCGTGAGATATTTATTAAAAGGACCAGCCGCCTCTTTACTCTTGGTCCTCTTTAAGACATCAGGAGCTCCGAAGACTTGCCAAAACCTAAGAGTCTCATCTCCTGCAGCCAATGCAACAGTGTACCCATCTGGACTATGAAAATACAAAAAAAAGAAAGACTGTCAGCACAAAAAACAAAGGCTGTCAACACAAAAACGATTTAGCCATAGATCAATACAATGAATACCTCTGCCAGATGCAGAACTCTAGAAGTGTGACTAGTAAGCTCTGTAATCTTAACCATTGATGGATATTTCCATAAGGTCAACTAGTTCTGGCTGAATCCATGTCAACTCAGTAGCTCACGTTCATGCTTATTCCATAATAATGTGCAAACTTGAGAATGGGTATCAACGGTATTTAGGAAAGCTCCTATATGAGTGTTCCAAAATTTAATACAACAGTCTGCACTGCCACCCCTGGAAGTTAGAAGATTGCTCTGGAAAGGACACCATGCCAAAGCCTTTACTGCAGCGTGATGTTCATCTAGCTTGTGAAGATATTGAGTTGCAGCATTAGAGGATGACATGCTCTTGTCCCATACATGAAGTAAATTGTCATTTCCGCCACTTGCAAGCTGCTAGCCAGACATAGACCATTTCAAACCACACACTTCCTGTTCATGTCCTCTATATGTTTGAACAATGGAATCACGGATGTGGACATCATGATTTAATATTAAACCATCAAGGCTACTAGTCATAAGAATATGTCCATTCCAAGAAAGTGCACCCACACGGGCATGGTGACCTTTCAAGGCTCTTAACTGTGTTCATTGAAAAACATTACCAAGTGAATATGATTGCATCCAGAGAGATATAAAGAAAAGAAACTGAAACACAAAAACAATAATTTCCTCTACCTGTTTATTAGATGCAGAGTCCATAGATGTATAACGGAATTATTCAGGCCAACACCAATATGTCTTCCAACAGGTGCCCATTTAACACTTGTTATTGGACCAACATCATCGGTGACAGTCAAGAGCTCAAAAATTGCACTCCTGCAAGCATCCCATAAGTATACTATATTGCTGAGAGCTATTGATAAAATATTGCTGACACCCCAGTCCAGCAGATTCAAGTAATAATCATCCACAAGCTCAGGAGCATCCAAATTTCTCTCTGCAGACTGCAAACAATGACAAGAGAGTTAAAAATATCATACAAATGTTAAAAATCAAGGACTAGGTGAATTCCACTGGAATATTGGCCCGATCCTTGAGAACAATGAATATTAAAACTTTTGGAAGGGGAACAACTCTTCCCGTTGATCAAGACCTTCTCGAGTTGGCATAAAGGTAAACCCAAATTCAAACAGAAGAGTTTGCTCAAAATCCAAAGTCCATGTCCATCCAAGAGAAGCATTAATAGCATTAATATTCAAAGACAGGCGATTTATCCAATCTCTGAAAACAAACCTAAATAGAACCCCACGGTCTACGCACACAATTTAAAAACCAAAACCAAACCAATTACAATGGTTTGCAGACAACCTAAGACAGAGTATTAGTTAGAGATCTACAAAACCCTTACCTAGGGAATATAACGTCGCGATTTACTTTTCGGTACAGTGTTAGCAGCAACATTTTCGGAATAGAGAGATTGAATATCCTCAGGAGGAGCGGGAGATTTGCTGGTAAAGCTTAGAATCCTGAATTTTTTTAGAGGCAATAGCTCCATCTTGCAATAATCTTGTTCTGAGCTCCCTCTTATAAGATTCCTTGGAGGGTGTTAAATGAACACCACTTTCATTTTCCTTCTCAGTAAGCAAATATCGAGCCACGTAAAAATCCATGGATCCCCTGTGTGGAACAAACCTATCACTCTGATATAACAAAACAATAAAAATTCACGATCCATATTTATCCTAATACACAAATGTATCTATAACCCTAAACTCAGTACAAAATACAAATACATTCATAAAGTGTAAGCCAAATACAGAGTACATCCATGAAAGTCATATAAAGTAGGAGAAAAATACACATACTGTGCCTTATATCTATCCTAAACACAATTATATCCATTATCCCTAAACGAAATACAGAGTACATCCACAAGGTTCATACAAAATTAGAGAAGAATACATAAACACAAATATCCATTAGCTCTGAACCCTTACAGATTGCATCCATGAAGGTCATACAAAATTGGAGAAGGATACATAAACTTCGCCCTATATATCCATCATAAAACACAAATGTATCCATAAAACCTAAATATAATAAAGGGAGTGTCCATGAGGGTCATATAGAACTAGAGAAGAACACATACATTGTGTCTTGTAAGTGTTGAATGGTCCTGCGGAGGAAGCCTTTGCTTTGCTCTTTTGCTAGGTTTCTTAGCACTCATAGACAATAGGGATTCGATGCCGGTCTTCATGCTTTTTGTATAAAAGAAAAACTGTAGCAGGAATGCAGAAGCACAACCCACACACAAAAAACAAAACAAATTCCAAGGGCCAACACCACTGCCCAAACTCCTCCTCACGGTGCAGGTTTAGCTCCATGGCATCGGGGAAATGGGCTATCTTGGACCTTGGAACCCTAAATCCAACGAACCAGTTGCCCTCGTCAATGCGTGCAGCGGTAGCCTGTCATCGGTCAATGCATCTAGATCTTGTAAGTTTCCATCTCCTTCCATCAATTTGACCTATCGATCTGTTTTGCACATCCAACATCCATGCCCCTTCCAAGCCCCAACCACCTCTTCGACCCAGTAAATTCCCATGAACCAGTGAAAAAATGGGGCGAATCACTCCAACCCCTCCCTCCAACCCAGTAAATCCAGGCGAATGCCATTGAAATCTGCTCCAGACAAAGAAAATCGGGAGCGAATATTATTTTTTCATTTTTATAGAAATTTATTTTGGTGGGCTAATATTTAATAATTAATTATTTTTAAAATAATTATTGGGCTAACTTTATAAAACTATAGAAAATGGGTTTTATATAAAAAATTCGCCCTATTAAAATTTAAAATCCCTTAAAATTCGCCTTTGGGCTAAAATTCGCCCCAAAAATTTTCCTTCGAGTTGACAATGATGGTTAGCACCATGATTGGTGGTCGGCTGAGGTAGTCTGCAAAATTATTGGTGTTGCCCTTCTTATACTTGATTTTCAAATGAAATTTTTGCAGATACGCGGACCACTTTTGATGGCGATCGTTTTACAACTTCCCTTGTGTCTGTATGAACTGCAAGGGTCAGTGGTCTGTTTGGATGACCGTTTCCTTCCCAAAAATGTAATGCTTCCATTGGCAGCACACCTACATAATCGAGTATATTTCTTTGACATAAGTTGGATACTTGCTGATCAGCTTTGGATCAAGGACCTACGTGATAGCTCAAATTTCAAAGTGTTCAAAATTGTGTCGAACCTAAGCGACCAGATAGATCTCGTCTTCCTGATTCCGGCATCATGAACGGTTTGAAAAAACAACACCGCATGAAGAATTTATCGCGATTTGAAAAGTCCAGCAAACTGTAGTTTTTGACATTTAACTAGGGTTGACTGGGTTTTTGAAAATTCAAAAAAAATACTCTAGGGAATATTCTTGGAATATTCCTTAGAATATTTCCTGGAATATTCCTTTTGGGCGAATTGTTGGTTGAAAAGTGTCACAATTTTTATTGGTGGAGTTTGAATGAGCCAATCAAGAGGCGCCACGTGGCCAGTATTGAGGCCACCACATGGCCCTTTAACAGGGTAATAAAATTTTTGGGACTCTGCCAAGATCGATCGGGTGACCTACCACTGAGTGCATGCACACCTTACTATCTCCCCTATGGTTTTATTCTTAACCTACATAGTTTGCACGTTTTAATTAAGGTTTGGAGATCTCGTATGTCGGGGAGAGGAGGGGCCAGCCCCTCCCGATATGGCCTTAGCCAATGAAACAGGGCCAAACCACCTGCGCATTTTACTCGTCATCATTTAACTCTCTACCAATTATGTGGTGTTGTCACATGGAGTGGTTAACAATCTTGCGCAGTTTTCGTTAACTACCGGCTTATCCGCTTGGGGTCATTGCAACATTAATTTGAAACCTTGTCACATGGTGTTATTTCTTCGACAGTTTAAACTCTGAATGTTATGCATTAAAACCACTCCAACCTACGGTTCCACCTTATAACCGGAGTTCTAGCCCGGAGTTCTGATAACCTCCAATGTGACTGAGGGGTTTGCGGTCATGTGTCTACCCATGAAATTTAATTTTAAGATTTAGAATAGCATGAAAATTAGCAGTGAACCCAAAATTTTCATATTTTTCCAAAAATAACTCCAACAAAGTAGAGTTATCCCACATTTAGTGGAGCTGTTTTAGGTGTTATTGGGAAAATTTGATTATGCTATATCTTGAGAATTATTCGACCATTCTGGGAGTGGTAATAGTCCATTTCGACTTTATTGGACATTCTAGACTCATTGGTGAGGGTTTTATATCCATTTGAGGACTTATGAGTGATATTTTGATTCGGAGAAGTTCTAGGGGCCACTAGGGCTACTAGGAGCCAACAACAGAATCAGGCCTAGCCAAGACAGCTAGAGGCCTTTCTCAAGAAAATAATAGTCATTTTTTGATGTTTCAGACATTTTGGATCTAATGGTGAGGTTTTCAATGCCAAAAGATGACTTTTGAAGGCCGATATGCTTCATAGAAGTTCCAAGGGCCACTAGGGCCACTAGGGGCCAACAAGACAATGAGGCCTATCCAGAGCAGCCAATATCCATTCTCAGCAAGCCAATAGTCTATTCTGACTATTTTTCACATTATTAATCCAACGGAAACATTTTTGAAAGATTTTTAGGACTTCTAAATTCCAATATGCTTCATATAATTTTTCAGTGAGCTTAGAGCCACAGGGAGCGATCAGGTCTTGGGGGCATAACCAGAGCATCCAAAGGCCTTTTTCAGCAAGTGAATAGTCTATTCTGACTGTTTTTGAGATTATGAATCCATTGAAGGAATTTTTAGAGTCATTTTGAGACTTTTGAAGTTCAATAAGCCACAAGGAAGTTTCAGGAAGCCTAGGGCCACCAGGGGTTGGAGGCCTAGATTGGGGAGCCAGAGCTCATTTTGAGCAAATGATCAGCCTATTTTGGAGGTATGATATATGTTGGAGATAGTAGGAAAGTTTTCAGGGATAGAAAATGATTTCTTAAGGAGTGTGCCACAGAGAAGCTCAGGGAAGCATAAGGGCATCGACAGAAGAGGTCAAGTCTAAGGGAACCAAGATCCTTCTTCAGAGAGATAGCATCCAATCCAGGGGTATGATGATATTATAAAACCAATGGTATAGTTCAAATAACCATTGGAGTTGAGTTATTAAGTTGTAAAAGAAATTTCCCATCATAATCCCAAAGAGCCAAGTCAATTGACATAGGCTCAAGGAGATGTAGCCCACGATATTTAGGTAAAATCCCTTTTTTAAATTTTGTGTTATGTGTTGATGCTTATTTGTTGCACTTTATGGTTGTTGTACATGCTTAAAATAAAAAAAAACAAAATGTGTAATTCCTCACACATAAAGCATTAAAACAGTTTTAAGCACAATCACCTAAATCAAGAAATTAATTCCGCATAGCCAAGTATAAGCTAGATCTTAATTTTTTTAACTGAGCGAGAGGTGCTTGAAAAGAATAACAAGTTATCCACCCATTTTAGATCAGGTGGTATCAAAGCACTAGGTTGCTTGTTTGACTTGAAAGTTGTTTAATAGTGAAAATAATTTAATTGTTTGTAAATTGACTAATGCTTACAAGTTTGAGTTTGCTAGAGGTGAAGGGGAGCTACTGTTAGCTAATTCCAGAAGAGGACAAGGAAAAAGGTTGAAATCATTCTCCTTACTCAAAGGACCTTAAGGAAACCCTTGAAGCACAAGAGGGATTGTTTGCAAAAGAAGATTTGTCAATTTTTTTGAAGCTTTGTGAATTTTTGTTGAAGTTATTTAGTTCATTTACATAATGATGACAACTTCATCAAGTGAGGTTTCAAAATCCTCCTCCTTCACAAGATTCTTTGATGAAGAGATGAAGCGGTACTTCTACATCCTGAAGGATATGGTGCAAATTTTGTATGAATATGGAAGGGAAAGAACTAGACTTCATGAGAAATTGGTTGCTATGAAGCAAGAGAAAGAAGGACTTCTTCAAATACTGCATGAGATGGAGATGTGGCTCCATCATGCCCAAGAGGTCGTAAGCAAACACATGCATGAAGTAGAGGTAAATCACTCAAATTTGTCTTAAATTTCCTCTTCAGATAGATGTGTAGGTTCATTTGAAAAGCACACTAAAGGTATAACATCCAAGTTGATGTTAAAAATGGGCTATGAAGGTAAGGGTTTAGGAAAACATGCACAAGGCATGATTGATCCTATTTTGGTTGAGGAACGACCTAAGAAGTTTGGTCTAGGCTATGTTCAATCTTATGGCGAAAAATATATAGCCATGAAGGCATTTGAAACAAATCCAAAAAGAACTTTTGTTTGAATTTATAAACCACAAACATGTCAAGTTTTTTTTCAAGTTGAATGCCATTGTTTGAAGTCCATGTTGCAGCAAGATGTTAATGGACATGTAGCTTGTGGCAAGCAAGAGAGTTCTGACAGCTATCAAGAAAATAACACTAATGTTAGTCTTCAAAAGAATGCTAGAACCTCTTCGAGTTCATCTCCTCAAGAAGGTAAAAAATATGGACATGCAAAGCAACACTTGAGGTATAATTCTTCCCATAGTCGAGTTGATTATTTCTACGTTAGGCAAGGAAAATCTGCATGCATGAATGGAAGAAAGAGTTTATTTTCCTACTTTGATTTGTGTAACCATGATGTTTCAAAATGCTGGAAGAGAATGAAGGCATCAGGAAACAATTGAAGTGAAGGAAACTTGCTCAAAAGATGAAAAATACTTGCACACATTTCCAAAAAAAGGGACATGTCATTGCCCAATGTTGGACATTGCATCCAACTAATCATCCCAAGCACATGAATCAAGAGGATAAAAATACTGGCAAAAATGGAACCAAAGATTCCATCATCGATGTGAGACCAGATGTTTCACATGAAGAATATTTTCAGTAGAAAAAATCGCCATCAAAGTGGCTTGGTAAGAAGTGGTTTGACTTCTTGACCAAGTAAGACATACATTCATTTGCTTGTACATAAGAAAATTTCAATCATGTATGTATTTCTATTGAAAATTTATGTTTGTTTGAGCCACCTTTGATCGATGATCAAGGAAATGATGTTCAACTACCTTCTATTGAAGATTTCTCGCCAGAAATTTCTGAATGAGTTCAAGGAAGATACATTTCTTGACAGGAGGACAAGAGCATCCAAGAGGGGAAGTGTTGACTACCTTCGAGTTTGAGCTCAAAGGAAGTAAGCCAAGCAAGGAAAATTGGATGGAGTCTAGAAATGTGAGGGTGTTGTACTCTCATATACTAAAAAATTAATCAGTATTTTGGGGTCCAAAAGATTTCTAATGGGGAGGAGTGATAAAATTTGGATCAAGGACCTAAGTGATAGCTCAAATTTAAATTTTTTAGAAATTGTGTTGAACCTAAGCTTATGCACGCCTTACTGTCTCCCCTATGGTTTGATTCTTAACCTACATAGTTTGCATTTTTTGCTTAAGGTTTGGAGATCTCGTATGCGGGGGAGTAGAGGGGCCATCCCCTACCCATATGGCCTTAGCCCATGAAACAACACCAAACCACCAAAATGTATTACCTATCAACATTTAACTCTCCACCAGTTATATGGTGTTGTCACATGGCGTAGTTAACAATATTGCGTTGTTTTCGTTAACCATCGGCTTATCTGCCTGGGGTCATTGCAACGTTAAGTTGAAACCTTGTCACATGGTGTTATTTCTCTGGTGGTTTAAACTCTGACTGTTATGCATTAACACCACTCCAACCTATGGTTCTGCCTTATAACTGGAGTTCTAGCCCAAAGTTCTGATAACCTCCAATGTGACCGCAGGATTTGCGGTCATGTGTCTACCCATGTCATTTAATTTTACAGTTTAGACTAGTGGAAAATTAGCAGTGCGCCCCAAATTTATATATTTTTCCAAAAATAACTCCAGTTAAGTGGAGTTATCCCACATTTAATGGAGTTGTTTTAGGTGTTATTGGGAAAAATTGATTATGCTCTATCTTGAGCGTTATTTGACCATTCTGGGAGTGGGAATAGTAAATTTTCAATTTCTTGCACATTCCAGACTCATTGGTGAGGGTTACAAATCCATCTAAGGAAATATGAGCAAGATTTTGCTTCAGAGAAGTTCTAGGGGCCACTAGGGCCACCAGGAGCTAACAACATAATGAGGCCTAGCCAGGGCAGTTAGAAGCCTTTATCAAGAAACTAATAGTCATTTTTGGATGTTTCAGACATTTTGGATCTAATGGTGAGGTTTGAATATCTAGAAGAGGACTTCTGAAGGCTGATATGCTTCAGAGAAGTTCCAAGGGCCACTAGGGCCACCAGGGGCCAGGAGGAGAATGAGTCCTATCCAGTGAAGCCAATATCCATTCTCAGGAAACCAATAGTCTATTATGACTATTTTTGACCTTATGAATCTAATGGAAGAATTTTTAGAAGCTTTTGAGGAATTTTTAAGGTTGAGATGCTTCAAATAAGTTTTCAATGAGCCTAGAGCCACAGGGAGCCACCAGGTGTTGGGGGCATAACCAGAGAAGCCAGAGGCCTTTTTCAGCAAGTGAATAGTCTATTATAAATATCTTGGACAATATGAATCCATTGAAGGGATTTTTAGAGTCATTTGGAGACTTATGAAGGTCAAGAAGACATAGGGAATTTTTGGGCAGCCCAAGGCCACCAAGGGTTAGAGGCCTAGATTGGGGAGCCATAGCTCATTTTGAAAATGATCAGTCTATTTTGGAGGTCTCATATATGATGGAGATAGTAGGAAAGTTTTCAAGGACTTAAAATGATTTCTTAAGGAGTTAGTTCCATAGAGAAGCTCAGGCAAGCTTAAGGGCACTGACATAAGAGGTGAAGTCTAAGGGAACCGAGATCCATCTTCAGAGAGATAGCAACTAATCCAGGGGTATAAAAATATTCTAAACCCAATGGTACAATTCAAATAACCATTGGAGTTGAGTTATTAACTTGTAAAATAAATTTCCCATCATAATCCCAAAGATCCAAGTCAGTTGACATAGGCTCAAGGAGATGTAGCCCACGATATTCGGGTGAACTCCTTTATTAAATTTGTTGTTATGTGTTGAGGCTTATTTGTTGCAATTTATGGTTGTTGTACATGATTAAAATAAGAAAAAAAATGTGCAATTCCTCTTACATAAAGAATTAAAATAGATTTAAACACATACGCCTAAATCAAAAAATCAATTCTGCACAGTCAAGTATAAGCTAGATCTTAATTTTTTTAACTGAGTGGGAGGTGCTTGAAAAACATAACAAGTTATCCACCCATTTCAGATCACTTGCAGACTGTGTCAAACAGTTTCTCACTGTGATATGCCGTTGGATGCCCCTGCTGAGTAAGAACTGCCCCAATAGCATCGTCAGAGGCATTTGTCTCGATTTCAAATGGTTGTTGCAAGTATGGTAATGTGAGAACTGAGGTAGAGCAGAGGCAAGGTTTCAATTATAGGAATGCCTTTTGTTGAGATTTAGACCAAAATAATTTTTCTTTGGCTCCTCCCTTGGTGACTTGACTCAAGGACCAAGTGATATGAGAGAATCCCAACAAGATTTCGTCCATCAACCTCATGAAGTTTTCTAGAGCATTCGTCAACCCAAAAGGCATGACAAGCCATTTGAAAAGGCCCTCGGCTTTGAAGGTATTCTTCCACACATCAAAGGGTTTGATTGGTACCTGGTGATACCCACTCTTCAAGTCGATCTTGCTGAAATATTTTTCCCCTTTGAGTTGATCCAAAAGGTCATCAATCCATGGGATTGGGTACTTATTCCAGACAGTGATCTTGTTCAGCGCCTGATAGTCAACAAAAAGTCTCCAAGTCCCATCCTTCTTCTCCACTAATATGATCAGGCTCTCGCAGGGAGAGGAATTCAGCCATATGTGACCTTTCTGCAGTATCTCCTGAATATGCCTCTTGATTTCATCGTTCTCTAGAATAAAGCGCTGATATATCGGTCCATTGGACAGCGAAACACCTGGGGTCAGATCGATGGGGTGCTTGACCTAATAGTCCAGAGGCACCCTTATGGGTGAGGTGACGATGCCTTTGTACCCCTCCATGACCTTTTCCATTTGTTGTTGTCATGTGGAGGAGCCCTGTCTAGAGGTTTTGGTCCCGATCTTCTTCTTGCCCTGGGGGAAGATCATCAGGAAAAAAAATTCCCTAATTTTTTAAATGAGCTTACTACATTGTTTTGCAGTAACCAAAGAGATAGCCTTAGGCGGTGGTACCTCTGGTATCCTGTACAACTTATTTCCCAAAGTAACAATAATAACATGAGGCTGGGACTCATACATAGCATGTCGCTTCCACAAGTATGGTTGACCTAATAATACATCACAAACATCAAGAGGATCAATGTCACATAATACCTCATCTATGAAGGGCTTGATGCTGTAGGGAAGGAGACACTATTGGCTGACGCGGAGATCCCGTCGTTGGTGAAGCCACCTGATGATGTACGACTGTGGGTGTGCTATGGTCAACAAGCCCAAACACTTCATGACCTCTGCATAAATGAGGTTATTTTGGCTCCCACTATCAATAATGAACTGTAGCAGGGAGCAATTTACCCACATCTGAGAGTGGAAGAGATGCTCCTCATCCTCTAGATATTTATATTCCTCCTTCTGGATCTTTGCAATGGCCATGGTGGTGTTGGGCTCCGCATCAATAATCTTCTTCCCTTTGTCATTCCCCTTGTCAAGTTCTGATTCAGAGTTGGAGCATGCATCTGATTCAGAATCCCTCATCTTAGCCACCAGTGACTTCTTGGACCAATACTCACTTGTGTTGTGAGTAGAGATCTTATGGAACTCACACCACTTTCCCATGTCCTTCTTCAGCTTTGTGATGTTGTTATTTTCTTGCAGCTTTGGTAGGTTATCTTGGGTTTCCATGCCTTGGCTTTGTCCTTTGTTCTGTAGTTTCGGGGCACCTTTCCCTTGATTTTGATTCACAGATCCAAACTCTCGCTTCTTATATTTGAATTTCTACTCAATCTTGGAAGCATATAGGTATGTCGTACCAAGCGAGGAGATGTCAAGGAAATCCACTTCCTCTTGAATGTATTTTTGCAGACAACTGCGGTACTTTAGCACCAAATGTTTCTCTGAATATTTGATACCCAAATTTGTGTGCAGGGTATCGAACAGATTTGTCAGCTCATGTACATCTTGATCCCTTTGCCACCTCATCGTAGTCCATTGTATGTACTTGTCCTCATAGCTCCCCATGGGATAATATTGTTCCTTGATGGCATCTTGGAAATAATTCTAGGTGGGTACGACCAAGAACAGTGAGGGTTCCCCTCATCGTTTTTCTCATAATAGGTTTCCCACCAATCCTTGACATGGGGGGTAGCTTTGAGGAGTGAAAAAGTAATCTTCTCCTGGTCGGAAAAGTCATGAACTAAGAAATATCCTTCTAATATATTTAACCAGATATCTATGGTGTCTACATCTATTTGGCCTTCAAATATGGGAATTTCAAGTTTTACTTGTACCTTAAAAGGAGTTGCACCTCTAGAGTGGCTGTTGGATGCAGATGCGCTGCTAGTGGGCAGTCGTTGAAGGATCTGGAAAAATTTATCCATCATCGCATTCCTTTGTTTTTCGAGGGCCTCCTTGAGCAATATTTTGATAGGATATCCTACTCCTTCATATTTCTTTTCGTCCCCCATGGGTGGCCATCGGGGTTTGCAAGGTTGATCTTACAAAGGTTCAACCAGATCGAGCCCTAACTCCTTATACCCTGACCTCGTTGGGGACATGCAAGGAAGGATCGAGAAAGAGCAGACCGCTATGATGCCACTAATCTGGATTTATGAAGGAACACAATATAATACACATATAACCATAGATGCAAAAATGTAGAGGAAATAAAACTTCATTTCATTAATATCAAAGAACTGAAATTTGTTTACAAACAGAATGGAAATAAACTAGCTAGGGCGTTGGTAGTTTATATCTGAGAACAGATGTGATGGATACAGGCCTATTAAATCTATGTTATAATGAGGCTCGATGGCCTATGTATTATTGAGAAAAAATGGAAAACCATAAACATCCAAAAACCTAACACTAGGAGATGAAACACCATAAGATGGGCCCATCGGGGTAGATTGGTACATCAATTTCTCAGGGTCGTAACTGTGGCATACTATCTCCATTTGATGCACATGATACATCGTTATAAAGAAATATTCGAGGAATAAAATTGATGACAAAAAATATTAAGTTTGGAATAGACATATTTGTCGAATAAGTGATGACCAAAAAATGTTGTTTAGGGCCTAAAAACGGCTCAGGAAGTTCAAGACTCAAAAAACTGTTAAAAATAGTAAACTATGATATAATTAAGGAAATTGAAAAAATAAAAGAAACAATGGTTAGGACCCAAGTGGAATAGGCAGGTGGCCACCAATATCGACCTGGATCAATAGGACATATAAGAAAAAAAGTAAAGACAAAAATAAGTCCTATTGTGAAAACTAGCTTGCTGGCGCAATTGGACATGAGCTTTGCTTGAAAGCTAGGTAACTAGCAAGAAATTTTCACAATGAGTTCTACAATTTTATGATGGTTTAAAGCTTTTATTATGGCTATTCAAATAATTTTTGGTTCTATGCTTGAGTTTGTTGATGTGGGATTCCTTAAGGTCTACCTTCCAATAGATCTTGTCTCATCGACCTCAACACCTTATATGTGATCAAGATCAAATATTATTTGGAGTGCTTTGGAACTTTCATACATCCATGGAAATCCTCCTCGTTAACAACAATGGGAATACAATAATGTATCTTCATTTCTAGATCTTTCATGTGATGCAACTTCAACACATTCATTTGTCCATGTCAAGATGCACTTAAGTACCTTGACACTCATTTACATTATCGATGAGTTGTCTCACATTGGTTAATGATTTTCATCATTGATCGATAATCCAATGATTTCTTCCCATGCTCAACTTTGAAACATTCATTCACATGGTAAGAATTGTCCCATGAATTTTTGTTTTGATGAAGGCTAATGGTTTTATGGAATCAACAACAACTTGTAGCAATACATTTTATTGGTTTCTTGTAGCAGCATGTTCATCTTTGTTTCATTCAACAACAACATGATGGCACCACTACACTTTTTTCATTCATTTCATTTTCAAGCAAAACAATAAATTTAGGCCTATTTAAGTGAATATGCATTATGTTTCATGTTTTCTACTTTAGCATGTAGTACACAATCCAAATCAACAGTTCAAACTCGAAGAAAACATTTTTCTGCAAAAATTGACATTTTTTGCGAGAGTTGCGAAAATATGCAATTTCTGCAGCTATTACTGTAGCAACTTGTTTTTGTTGTAGCATCTTGTTTTTGCTGGAGCATTTTGTTCCAGAGGCCTTTTTGACACAAATATTACGAGATATTTGAGCATAAATAAATAATTCTAAGCTTCTAGTTTTTCTCGGAATATGACAATTTGAGTAAAACGTGGGAAGAATTTAAAAAAGTGCAATTTTCCTAGACTTCTTAGCAGGTTTTAAAGGTGGATTTTGATTTTTCACCAGTTTGGACAGATTAGGGCAGATTTTGGTATTTTTGCACAACAACGAATTTTCTTCATCAAAATGAGATTTTGAAGTCATGTGGTAGTAGAAAAGGTAGAAATACACGGTTTCCATCTAGAATCACTCAAATTTTCCTTAAAATGAGTTCGTGCCATATGCTTTTGTTGCAACATTGGGAAGCATGAAGGGTGAAACAGGGCAGAAATTGTTTTGATCATAAATTGAAAACTATGCATCTTTTGGGCCTTTAATTTTTATGGTGAATGCATTGAGGTAGGGTAAATGAGAAAAATGTGTTTTTAGAAAATTCCAGTATGTAATTGTCAAGAAAGTGGCCACTTTCACCTACATTTGTTTCTCATTTTTTTCATGATCTGTGCACCCAGTGACTGCAATTTTTTGTGGGAAGATTCATAATAGTAATTGTAACAACCTTGGAAAAATTTAGGAGCATCTAATTTACCATTTGAGAGAAATTGGAAAAAAAATATGCTACATGAAAAAAATACATTTTGTGGAGGAAGGTCAAAGTGGACGTCAACGCACCATGGAGAAGAGTACCTGAGCCAAATCAACACCAAATAAACCACCATATCATTTTCTCTTCTCCAATTCCAAAAGGTAAACTTGAGGTAAAACTAGACTTAACCTTTTCAATTTGTTAAAAATTCTATAAATTTTGATGAAAAGCTATTGTAAACATGTAGTTTCAATTTTTCTCCCATTATGTTTTGTCATACCTTTTAACAACCAATCCCACAAGTTATGATTGATTCTTTATCGAAAAATTCCTGCCACCCATGCAATCATGTCATTATTTTCAATGGGCACAATGATGTTCTTCTATGCTTTCACCACTCTCTTGTTTAAACTTTCTCTTCTTGTTAATCCATGCTTTCCTTAATGGTCCATCAACATGATGTTCTTGAGAAAAAGAATTATTTTACAAATTGAAAAACTTGAATTCATGGTACATGTTTGTATCACATGATGAAAAATTACATGGAACACTTAAATTATGTGTCAAATTTCTCATCTTCCCATTTTTAATGGAAGCCAAGAAATGAAGAGTACAAAGCCACAAGAAGAAGATTGCAACAAGGCTTAGTTCACACCCTCTTTAAATCACTTGGAAGTATATTTTAGGCTTTGATAAGTTGTATAACCCTCAATAACAACTCTTATTTTGTGTTATGTGCAACTCATCTTGTAAAAAGCTTCACATTGAGAAGTCTTCTTCTTGCATTAGTTTGTGAGTTCTTGAAGAAACTATTTGATAACATTTTTGAGATATGATTGGTTGCTATGCATGGATGATAAGAAGACAATAATTATGGGTTGCGATCTATGAACATTTCCAACCATACTAATGGGATGAACTTCACAAGGATGGAAAGCACATTGTTTAGATGGAGTAAAAGTCTTGCTGTGTTCTTCACAATATGGTATTCTACCAAGGCTTGAACAATTTGAGCACAACTAAAATATGACAAGTACTTGGATATGTTGCTATGTGGGAATCTTTTTTCTTCACACAAGTCTCATATAATAAATAATGAAGGGTTGTTTTTTTTAAGAAAAGTGTTACACCATTTTTTGGTCATCTAACCTATGATCATTAGATGGACCCAAGTACACCATGTAAGACCAATTTTACCCTAAGTAAAATTGTCTTCACTATGTTAAATAACTTAATAAACCACATTTATTAGGTCCAAATAGGAAACCCCAAAAGGAAATATTAAACAAACCTATATTTGTTTGATTTTCCTCATGGAATAATTAATTAAACCATAATTTAATTGATATTCCCAGTCATGTTTAACCCAAAAACAAAGAAATTAATTAGATAAACCTTTATTTATCTTATTATTTTCTAGGAATAATTATTTAAATCTTATTTAGATA
This sequence comes from Pinus albicaulis, assembly GCA_034641835.2. Classification (NCBI taxonomy): domain Eukaryota; kingdom Viridiplantae; phylum Streptophyta; class Pinopsida; order Pinales; family Pinaceae; genus Pinus; species Pinus albicaulis. The sequence continues at coordinate 844,073,262 of CM076582.1, read as the reverse complement.
GTATTCCTTGTTAAATATGACCAAATAACCCACAAATAATTAAATAAATCATTATTTATTTAGTTATCTTTCAACCACTTCCTTAAATAATTAAATAAATCATTATTTATTTGATTATCTTCTAACCGCTTCCTTAAAAAAATAAATAAATCATTTATTTATTTATTTTTGACAAATTAAGGGATTTGACCCAAGTCAAATACCTTTTCCCTCCAACAAATATAATAAAATATTCCATAAAAAGTGGATCTAGATCTGGTTAACCCATGCACCAAGATCTGGAATGACCCAATATTTTGTTATAAATAGGAGGGTTTTTCCTACCATTCTTCACCTTTTGTTGCCTATTAGATCACTCTGGATCTATACACTTGGTCACTCTTTTCTACCATTTGTTGTGTGAGCTCCCTTTGAGTTCCATTCTTTGTGTGGGTTTTTCTACACCAACAAGAGAGAGAAATATTAGATCTGAAGTGCTGAGGACTTCCAAGAACCCATCCCACTGAGGAGAATTGGATACGCCTTCTTGTTTTCCTCCCATGTGCCCAATTAATATAAAAATTCTTTCAAAAATTGTTCTTGTCTTGTCTATTGGTATATGGAGCAAACCCTTGTTTTTTCTGCTTAATGTCTTTTCCATGCATAGATCTGGTTTTTGCAGCTATTTTATGTTCAACTAACCATAGATCTGAAGATATTGGCAGCCACTTTTGTTGTTAGGGCTATTAGTTATGCGTAGCTAAAGTGGTCCTTTTTCGTACACTTTGACAAAGGATTCATACTAACAAATGGCGACTCCACACGGGTTTTAATTTACGACCGCTGTCGTTTTTCATATTCCTGCATATCCAGCTACTTCAGACCCTAGGGTTTCTTTTCAGTTGTTTATTTTTTCTATTTTTATGTTGTTTTTCTCACATAAAACCATAAAACATTAAAATTTCTAACTTCCGTGTGTTTCTGGCCCTATTGCGCAGGTAAGCGACACCAGCCGCAACTGAGATGACAAATTTTCTGAAAATCTGCCGCCGAGACAACCTGAATGGGGGGTCGCACTTTTTGGCCCATAACCTACGACCTGGACCTCCAGGTCACACTTTTCTACCCCTTTTCTGCGACCTGCACTGAAAACAGGTCAGAACCTGCGACCTGCCATTTTTTCAGTGATTTTTCTGCAATTTTTCTGGGTTCTGCTGAAGCCTCTGTCAGGGTTTTCCAGCCTCTGTTTTAGCCCACTTTGACCTAGTTTTGATCTGTTTTAGCTCATCTAAGTGGGAACCTAGCCCCCCTAGGGCTTCAGTACCCTCCACTTTTTGTGGAAGAGTTTTTAGCTGTTTCAGCCTCTATTTTTCTGAGTTTCAGCTCCCCCTTGTCCAGATCTGATACCTCCTTTTCAGATCCCTTTAAATCAGCCTTTCTTCCTTTCAAATCACCTCTTGTCATTTTGTTTGGACCTCTCTTTAGGACCTCCTCCCTGTCCTTGCCGCTTTTCGCTGATTTCCTCCCTTTTTTCCAGCCACCTTGCCTCTGTCTCTTGGCTGTGATCTGCACCTCTTTTCAGCAGCTTTATCTTTTAGATCCCTGTCCCTTTTGACCTTAGATCTATTGGCCTCTTTTCCATGTGTTTCCCCTAGTTTTTTCCCTTTCTTTTTAGATTAGTTTTGAGAGACCCGCCTTCTTGGGTTAGATAGATGCACAAGTAGCTGTTAATTTTCTGTTATTTCAGCATTATATACTGTTGTCTGCAGATTTATTTTCAGTTACACAACACACTTTTTTCTTGCTCTCAAAACGGAAAGGGTTTAAAAATTAAAATTAACGCACGCCACACACTGACCCTAAGTGAAGAAGCGCCTGGTTAACACCGCCTGGCAAAGACTCTAAAATCAATTGTCACTACACCTTTTCTGCCCTTGACCTCACTTGATTCTCTCCCTTTCTGCCCTTGTCGGTTTCCTTCTTCCCGTCATCATTGCGCCCCCAAGGCACCTTTCCCGGAGACTTCTTGGCCTTTACCCTCAGTTTCCGGTCGATCGACCTGCTCCGCCCCGCTGTCGTCGAGCCAGTCCCCCTCCGAGTCCGCACTCCGACTCCTCTCCTGATTCATCGGGTTCTTCTTCTCCTCCTGGTTCTCCCCCTGTCACCTTCACCATGTCTAGTCCAGGGCCTAACGCTGGTGGTGCTCCAGGCCCAATGCCGACCCGCCACTGTGCGGAACCGCCACAGAACTACCTCGGCCATACCCTTGCTGCCGTACATCGCAGGCCTCAACCTCCCCGATTTCAATCAGTTGATCAATGACCCCATCCGCCACGATGTTGGTTGGCCTGCTATGCCAACCAAGCTCCACTTTGACATCCCTAAGTTCGAAGGCCTTGCTGGAGAAGATCCAACCAATCATGTCCGATCTTTCCACATGTGGTGTTCCTCCAATTCCATTACCGATGACTCCATCCGTCTTCGTTTGTTCCAACGCACGCTTACTGGCGAAGCTTCTAAATGGTATGTTGACCAAGACACCTCTTCCCATACCACCTTTGCGACCCTTGCCCAAGCATTTTTATCTTATTTCTATCTCCCTCTCCGATACGATACTGGCACGGAGCTCTTGACTTCATTCAAGCAAACCTCTTCGACCCGCCTTTCCGCCCATGTTCAAGAATGGCGACGAAGACGGAGCTTATGTCGAGCCCCCCCCTTCGAAGATCAGGTTTACATGGACTGGTTCCTTCGCACCCTCTTAGCTCCTGTCGGCAAAGATGTCGCCTCTCACTTTCCTCAAACTGAAGAAGCTGCCCTCCAAATAGCCTTGAAATATGACCTGATCTACGCTTAATCTGGTTATGTTTATACCGTTCTTCCTGACCTCCCCAGGCCCGGCGGCGCTAACGCCCCGGGGGCATCTCATTCCGTCGACGGTATCGTTGGAGCCCTTTCCCATCCGTACGCTCAACCTCATATGGGCTATGGTCTCCCTCAGGGAGGGGCCAGCACCTCTATCACTCTTCCCCCTCCCGGTAGCATGTATCCAGGATACGGCTTGCCTCCTCCTTTTTCCCAACCTTCTGCTTACCTCAATGTTGCCCAACCTAACCATTACCTTTATCCGCAGCCTGGTGCGCGGGCCTCCTCCAAAGATACGCGCTTCCATCTCCCTTTGCTCCTCCTCCAACCTCGCAACAAGACTTATAGCCCCTCCAGGGCAAAAATTTGCACAAATAGAGCGCGCCTAATCCCCCTTCTTCAAAAGAGGCTAGAGAGGCATCAAAATCAATCTCGCCCGTACCCATGGACCCAATCCCGGTGGACTAACATCGCAACCAACAACAGGCACTCAAATTCTGCCGAACAGCCACTGCACAAATAAGCCTTGTTCGTGTTGCGGTGTTTATGGTCATTACACCCACGATTGTCCCCTCTTACCACATATGCGGTAGATGTGGGAGTCTCAAGCCACATTGCGCGGACAACATGCCTCCCCTCATGCTCCCTCTAATGTGGCCACTACTCAACCAGCTGTGTTTACTGATCCTTTACCTCAGCAAGGATTCGTGGCTGCCCAACCACCTAACGGACAGGTCGCCACTCAACCTTCCCCTTCTGGTTCCTCCGATTACCAGATCCTCATGATGAACTCTGATCCATCCCCAACCATCGACCTTCACCTTCAAACTTGGTCTCGCCAGTACCCCAAGCCTTTCGCTCAGTTTGCCCCCGAGCCTCCTTCTTCAGGTTCTACAGAGCCTCTTTCGACATCCAGTGGCCCCTTACATATCCCTCAACCCAAAGTTGAGGTCCATACCAAGATTCCTAAGGGACCCCTCCGTCGAAACGCTGCTTTTGGTCGAGCTGCTCATTCGTATAGTATAGTAGATGATTTGGCGCAATCTCCTGCTGCCATTTCCACACTGGAACTCCTCCAATCGTGCCCTTCCCAAAATAAGGCTCTACTATCTGCCGTGGGCGCTGTAGATCCTGCTGATGACCAAATGATTGTTTTCGATGCCACTCAATCGGACCATCCCCCTCTCCCTGCTTCCGTCGCCTTCCAAATCCCAGTCAAAATCCGGAACGCCAATGTTTCGCGGTGCATAATTGATGAGGGGGCATCCACCTGTGTGATGTCCGCTTCGGTTTGGAAGCAACTCGGATCCCCTGAGCTGGCCCCTTCCACGATCACCCTTCGAGCATGGGATGGCCACGCCTCCCAGCCCATTGGCCTTTTCCGTAATTGTCCCATCACCCTCGCCAGTAAGACTGTTTGCGTTGACGTCGAAGTCATAGACGCCCCGCTAGACTACAACATTCTATTGGGGCGAAGCTACACCTATGCTATGTCTGCTGTCCCATCCGCGGTCTTTCACAAGATGTCTTTCCCCCATAACGGAACGATAGTCACCATTGACCAGTTGACATATCATGAGCCAAAATCTCAGACCTCACCTGAGACGACCATCTCTTCGGTAGCCAACAAGCAAACCGTCGATTCCTTGACCAGTGTCTCCCCCAGCGTTTACAAAGATTCCTCCCTGCTTGGAAATTTTCCTAATCTCCCTCCTCCTCCCATCACTGATCCCAGCTTATCGAATGTTTGCATGATGCAATCATCTTAGGCTACCCGAAAGCGGCCTGCCTCGGCTAGTCAGCAACCTCCCCCTCGCCCTCCGCAACCCGCTCCTAGCCATTCCTCTCAGCCAGCCGGACCTCCTCCTTCTGGCCCTCCCCCTACAGCTGGTATCCCTGAACCCCTTTATCCTCCTGGATCGGTTCCTCCTGGCCTTAACCATCTTGGAGCCGTCCCTCCTGGTCATTACCCTCCTGGGCAGATCCCTTTCCTGGCTCCCCCTCCTGGAGTATATTCTATCCCCGTCATGGCCACCCTCTCTCTCCCTAACCTGACCTTGGGCATACCGGTCTGGTACCTTGATCCCCCAGCCGCTACCCCTCCTGGTCACCCCAAACCCTACATGGCTTGACACCGGTTCAACCGGTCCCCCTCGCTTCCTCCGTTGCCACTATGCCCCCAGCACCTCCACAGGACCCTTCTCCTATCGTGACGGATCCCGGGAAGAAAGGCAAAGCCCGCAAGGGGGCACCCAAAGACAAGACCACCACGACTGACCCAGCCCCTCCTCCCCCCACAAAGCCTTGTGCCTTGTGTAATGTCACCGGTCATGCCACCCATGCTTGCCCCGAGTTGCCCCGTATTCAACCCATGGTTAAAGTCGCATTCCCTGAAGCTACAGTCCCTAAAGCCTCCATTCCTTCTTCGTCCGTAACCAAGAACCCCAAAACTCTCCGCACCAACAAACCCTGTGCTTTGTGCGGTGTCCATGGCCATTACTCCCACCATTTTCCTCACCTGACGCATTACCGCGCCTCTTTAGAGGTCATCTGAGAATATGAGGTTGAACAAAATTAATCCGCTTCTCCCATCCTCGCGCAGTATGCTTCTGGCCAGCCTGAGGATCCCCCTGCTCCCATCGACATTCCCCCCCCCCCTGATGTTCAGATGACGGAGTCTACCACAACCATTCTTTACCTATCCTCCTCTGTGAGACACTTAGAGCCCAGTCCCCCTGCACCCTCCCCTATTGTGTCGCCTGAACACCTTTTTTCTACCCATACATGATATCACTCCACCCGTATCTCTGTTGACCTCAGCAGCTCGAGTCCTCCCCATACTTCCGATAGCCCTCATATACCACCCTCCAGTTTGCATATGATTCATAGTCATCTTGCTCCTTGCACTCCCTCTCACAGTTGCCGCTCGATGTCTCTTGTACACTCACGCTGCCGTCATTGCCTCTCCTCCCCTCACTTGTTGTCTTGTAACACCACCCCGCAGGACCCCCCGTCCAAACCCCTTATCGGTTACGCCGATGGTGCCAGTCGTTACTCCCGGAATCTCACCTCGGCAGGTTGGGCCATCTTCACCCCCTTGCATGCCCTTTTTCTCTCCAACGGGGTCTGCATTGGTTCTGCCACCAGCAATCAGGCCGAATATGATGCAGTGCGTGGTCTCTTAGCCTATGCCCTCTTTCATTGCATCCTCCATCTGCACGTTCGTTTGGATTCCCTTCTTCTTGTAATGCAACTAAATGGTGTTTATCGTGTGCATAACCCTGTGCTGTTTAGATGCTATTTACGAGTGAAAATATTGACACGTGCATTTGAAACCATAACTTTCAACCATGTACCTCGAGAATAGAATCACTATGTAGATAGTATTGCAAGCCATGTTCTAGATTGGCATTTATCACACGCATTTCATACAAGACAATAACATTCATAATCATTAAAAACGATGCATATCCATAATATGTGTCGCAAAAACATGTGTTTAGAGTCCATCTACTCTGATACATATGACATGCCCATAGCATGTTACAAAAAACTCAAAACTGGGGGCACCACCTACCCCTACATACACACTAGGGGGCACCACATGCCCCACACCTAATCACTATCTGGTGGATCCCGAGCCAATGGCTCTACCCCTGTAGCCTGTAGATCATGTATCCCCTGACCGGCCATCGCCATGCGCCGCATGACCCCTCGCCATTCCGAGGGTAGACCAATACATGGCTCTATGTACTGGTCGTCTAAGTCCTGCCACCCGCGCTCTGATACTCCGTTCAACAACCTTTCGCATCTACGGTGGATGTCCTCCAGAAAGGCGGCTGCATCCTCATTTTGCACTGCTCTCGACCCACTCGGACCTCCAGCTCCAGCTACTGCCGGTCGTCCCATATATTCGGCCGGTTTTACTGGCGCTATATTTTCATACCAATAGTACATGAATCAGTACTCTAGCTACTATTCAAAAAACTGTAACATGCCCATACAATAATAGCAATCTGTCACTTACCATTGGGCCCCCAGACTCGACCAGGCAGAAGTGGTAGGTCCGGATCTCCACAATAACTCATCCCACTATAGGGATAGTCATCTATGTATAATGGCATCTGATCCCAATGGGAAAAGAACTCAGGTCGAAACACTCGCCCGACTGCCCCTCCTCCTCCTCTGCACAGTAGTCGCCCCAACCGGCGCATCCTGGGCTCTCTCGGGCCCCCATCTGGAAGCTATACACGAGGCCGCAAGGTCGGGATCTTCTCAAAGAAGAAGGCGCACAATAAAGTCCCATATGAGCAATCGTGGTTCACTTGCGGCTTGCAGAGCGACAACTGTCGTTTTAACGACACCAACATCATTTGGGCCCACCTAGAGTAGGTCCCACTCAACACACTCTCTACCAGCATCATCTGCCCCCCGGTGATGTGATGGAACGCCTGGTTGCCCAGGATACGCAGCACAGCTGCGGCCACTGCACAGGTTTCTAGCCTCTCTAGATCCCCGATCGGTATCCGAGTCCCCTTGACTTGGAGACCCGGTCGACAATGTCGTTCCACAAACTCCATGATATGCCTCCCCCATGGTAATACTGGCTGCATGTTTCCCACCATTCCCAGTGGTGGGAGACCCGTCAGGAAATATACATCCTGGACCGTCAGTTCGATCCTGTGCCCCTGCACTACAAAGACCTCATGCTCTGGATCCCAATAACTGATGATCCGGGCCAACAAGGGCTCTCCTGCTCTCATCAACGGGTTCTCCAAAAAATTTAGAACCCCAAACCTGGCCAACACATGACGGACACCTTGATCCGCCTGGATCTCTGCTCATAATGTACCCAGGTCTCTCTCTCTCCAGTTAACCCGTAAATCTGCCATACCTTCACAAAAACATCGTCTTTGTCAACATACAGATTGGGAATACCATAACCAAACACAAAAACCCAACTCCCAGCCATAAAATAGCACCAAAACCCCCTCATCTCCCAGGTCGCAGTTTTCTGCCCAGTTCAGGACCAGGTCGCATTTTTTTCCCTGAAACCTGCGTCCCAGGTCGCACTTTTTGGCCGAAAAAGTGCGACCCGGCCATAAAGATGAAGGAGGGTCTGTTTCTGGGATTTTGGGCCCTAAACTGAACTTTCAATCCATCAAAATGAAAGACTAAGGTTAGGCCTCTTACCTGCAACTAATGGATCTCGATTCCAACGGTCGGTTTGTCCGCTGTGCTCGCCGGCCTTTACTGTGTGGCAGCACCATCAAGTCGCCCTTGTTTAGAGCATCCAAGTTGAGTCATCATCGCATTCATGGAGTCTATCCCGAGTCCCTTTGTACCCCGCTATAGCCCTCCATCCTTCATTGCTTAGTCTCTCTCTTGTGTCGCACTTTATGACCTTCATTCCCATTGTCCCCTATCCCTTATGATTTTGTGTCAGTCACTGCCAGGTCATTCATGCCCTTTATGCTCTAACAAGGGAATTCATCCATTTTCTACTCAGTCCGTTCCATTTCCCTATCATCATTAGTGTCAGTCTATCCGTTGTTCCACTATTTTCTCTCGTGCCTTAGTTGAGGATGTCTCATTGCCTCACCTATGGCGGACCTCCTTCTGTCGACATCAACTCATTCCTTCCAGAAGCTAGGTCTAGAGGGTGGTGTACCTTGGTTCCATCTTCCACTCTTGTTCGGTGCCTCAGATCAGGCAAAGGGATCTCTCATTCCCCTTTGACTTGATTGCTTATCTAGCTCCTTTCAGCATGATTGAGATCCATATACTTGATGGTCCAGTGATCCAGCAGCAGTTCTTAATGATTCCTGGGTGTGTGTGAGATGTCTCAACCCTCATGAGGGGGTGGCCCTGCAGGTAGCCCCCCACATGCCCGGATGACCTCTTCCTTGCAGCCTTCGATGCAGCTCCAGATATTTGATGATGTTGGCCTTAGCCACTTGCAGCGCCTCTTTGATTTGCACGTATCAGTCAGATTTTGTGAGCCCTTCCTCATTTACAGGGAGCATTTGGGTTGCATTTGTATCTCATGTACTCAGATATTATTGTACAAGTCCTGGCTGTTATCCCAGGCACAACATGTATATGGGATTCCTCATTGTATTTTTATCTGGCTCATGACTATGACAGCTGTACTTTATGGTTCGGTCCCTTGTTTATTGGACACACTATTCTTTTGTACTTTGTCTCGGCGGGCATAGGTATGCCTCCCCCGCCGCCTTCAGCACAGGTACCCTCTCATAAAAAGAGACTTGTTGCACCTGCGAGTCTCGTCTCCTCAGGGTCTAGTTCTTCAACACACTATCTACCTTGCATTTCTCTCTCTGACTTCCCTTTTGTTGTCTGGTGATTGAGTTCTTACAACGTACTTCGGTCATACGATTTGCTCCTGACACTCACACGCTGGGGGCAATCTGTTACACCATTTTTTGGTCATCTAACCTATTATCATTAGATGGACCCAAGTACACCATGTAAGACCAATTTTACCCTAAGTAAAATTTCCTTCACTATATTAAATAACTTAATAAACCACATTTATTAGGTTGTTTATGGTCCAAACAGGAAACCCCAAAAGGAAATATTAAACAAACCTATATTTGTTTGATTTTCCTCATGGAATAATTAATTAAACCATAATTTAATTATTATTCCCAGTCATGTTTAACCCAAAAACAAAGAAATTAACTAGATAAACCTTTATTTATCCTATTATTTTCTAGGAATAATTATTTAAATCCTATTTAGATAACATTCCTTGTTAAATATGACCAAATCACCCAAAAGTAATTAAATAAATTATTATTTATTTAATTATCTTTTAACCACTTCCTTAAATAATTAAATAAATCATTATTTATTTGATTATCTTCTAACCGCTTCCTTAAAAAGATAAATAAATCATTTATTTATTTATTTTTGACAAATTAAGGGATTTGACCCAAGTCAAATACCTTTTCCCTCAAACAAATATAATAAAATATTCCATAAAAAGTGGATCTAGATATGGTTAACCCATGCACCAAGATCTAGAATGACCCAATATTTTGTTATAAATAGGAGGGTTTTTCCTACCATTCTTCACCTTTTGTTGCCTATTAGATCACTATGGATCTATACACTTGGTCACTCTTTTCTACCATTTGATTTGTGAGCTCCCTTTGAGTTCCATTCTTTGTGTGGGTTTTCTACACCAACAAGAGAGAGAAATCTTAGATCTGAAGTGTTGAGGACTTCCAAGAACCCATCCCACTAAGGAGAATTGGATACGCCTTCTTGTTTTCCTCCCAGGTGCCCAGTTAATATAAAATTTCTTTCAAAAATTGTTCTTGTCTTGTCTATTGGTATATGGAGCAAACCCTTGTTTTTTCTGCTTAATGTCTTTTCCATGCATAGATATGGTTTTTGCAGCTCTTTTATGTTCAACTAACCGTAGATCTGAAGATATTGGCAACCAATTTTGTTGTTAGGGCTATTAGTTATGCGTAACTAAAGTGGTCCTTTTTCGTACACTTTGACAAAGGATTCATACTAACAAAAAGAACAAATCAACAAGTATCACTTCTACCTCTATAGCATCCATGAGCAGCCTCGCATGTGAAGACTTCAAGTTGTTTGAATTTCAAAGGAGGACGAGTAACTCTTGTTTATTACTCTAATGATACAAAAATCAAGTGTAGAAAGACAGAGTTATGCTACTAGATTAGTAAACTTGAAAAACAAAGAGATAAAAGTACATCTTATTGAGATAGAGGGTTAATATTGATCTCTTGGAGCTTTGGTCGAGGATTTAGTTGAAATGAAAGAATAAAGGAACAAAAGGAACCAATTGGATTATGAAACTTTCAAATTCTTTGTGTTCATGAGGACTTGCAAAATCTCTAGTGTGGGGGAGTGTTGGGCCTTCAATTTGTCATAATTTTGTTGATGAAACCATCCATTTTTGCATCATTCCATTCACCCAATGTCATCATTTTTAACCATATTTCTTCATAAACACACCAAATTCCCACATACATGTTTACATGGTTTATTATTATTATTTATATTATTTTTAATGAATTAAAGTGAAATATGCATGGTTTTACTATTGATAGTTTTGCAAGTGCAAGTTTCTACAGTTAGCCAAGTTTGCATAGTTGTCTCCATGGTTGAGGTAGTAGGACCCCTCTAGACTGAAATTTGACACATGGAAATTTTTTATAGAAGCTCTAATATGCATTTTTGTTGGTCAAGTTCCACCCATCTCACACATGTGGACCTCCAAGAAAATATCAAGGGAAAATCGTAGCAGTTTTTACCAGTCAACTTCAAACGCATTTTATGAGCAAACGAAAGTGAATCTCGCAAGAAAAACATCGGTTTTGTTCAACACATGCCCAATTAAGGTATCCAAGAGCTATTGTCCCAAATTTGTTTCCATTTGGGAGATATTTCAGGTTCTTTGGAGCCCTATTTGTTAGTTGCGTGAGCAAACATTGCACCCATGTGTCAATAAATGCCTAGTCAAGCAAACAGAGGTTGGAATGGATTGTGCTTCATCAAATTTGTAGCAACTAGGCGTCCATGAAGTTCTGATCTTTAGCCATATGAATCTCCATGAAGTTACATTGTAACCCCTATATAAAAACTCCATTGAAACAAAGAAGGGAGGTTAATTTTCTGAAGCATGCAATGAATTGTTAAAACTCTATTTTACATAATTTTTAATGAAGAAGTGCCTTGAAGATTTGATGTGTAGCTAACTATTTGTGTGAAGCTTTGATACCACCTGTTTTTGGAGGGCCCCTGCAAACAATTAAGGTTCGACATTTTATGTTTTTAATGTAGTTGTTTTCATGCTTTCATTTTATCATTTGATGTAGCTTAAGATCTTTCTTTTATTTGTCAATTTCTGTAGTTGTTTTCATAATTCTACATTTCCATTTGAAGTAGAAATTTACATAGCTTCCCTTTTTCATTAGATGTAGATTCATTTCCCTTTAAAATTGTTAAAATTATAGAGTAATTCATAAGCAACAATATTTTGTTATAGAATAGTTCCTCAAGTTCATGCATGATTTATTTCAAGCATTGAGAACTTTATTTTCTAGTTTGCAAAGCATAAGTGATTTCTATTCAGTAATGAGTGAATGATTTTCTTGTAGTTTAAGAGTGACTTCTTTTTCAGTTCATGACTGATTTTTTTCAAAAGCAATAGTGATTTACTTATTTTCATTTCAAGAACATTTCATTTCAAAAACATAAAAACATATAAGTTTCATTTTCTAGAGTTTGACTTTATGTTTATACAAAAGACAGTTAGAATAAGAATTCTTTTAGAGACTAACAAATAAACTGATTCAGATTTATTTATAAGATAGAGAAATATTTGTTTCAATTTTTGCAGAATAGAAACTTAATTCACTTTTGGAACTTAGTTGATTTTTGCAGAGTTGATTTTTAGAACTTAGTTGTAATTTATCAATTTCATTAGGATCATAAAGAATAAAAACATCCTTAGAAGTAATCTCTACAAATCGAATCATCACACCAGTAAATTGAATTAAAAAATGGTTTCTAGCATATATTTTGCATTTGTACTTCAAAATTTTACCAAATCTGGTCGATAATCTATGTAATCAATTTAAGACAATTAAATTGAAAAAGAATAGGGATATCATAGATCACATAATCCAAAACATTACTTCCAAATTCCATGGATACAATTCATATGGTTGGTTTTTGGCCACTTGATTATTCCATTGCAATATATAAGGTCTTGATAACTACAAAGTTTGAAAAAAATTGTATCAAATAAATTCTCGATTAGGTCCTCATAGTTTATTTTGAATCTACTAGCTAAATTAATGTCCTCATATATGAGGTTTGAATCATTACTTAGAAGTATAGCTTGGATATATATGTTTATAGAATTAAAGTATAATAGCAAGTGAATATTACTTTCATTCCTTAGATAATGAATATCCCGCTCTAAGGTATTGTAAGGGAGTTTTTTTTCTAGTTTATTTTTTCTTGAAAAAGGTAGAGTTGATAGGTGCAAAATAAAAAAATTGCAATATAAATACTCTTATCATTAACTTCATAAATTTTGATCCAAATGTATCGATTGAGGGGGGTTATATGTTATGAGGTTGAGTGTGAGGAGATACACACTTTTTTATATTATAGGATAGTCCTCCAACTATTTTGTGAGAGGATTTCTTGTTCTAAGATGACCAAAAAATGAATCCATCTATGTGAGGGACCTTAGACTCATCATGCTCCCAAGTTTCAACTAAGAAAATAATATCAATTTCACTTGGGTTCCAACTTAACGTAGGGCCTTTATGCCATGGAAATCCACAACATTTCAAAAGAGGATCATGAGTGTTCCAAATTCCTATTTATTACTCTCCTTTTGATCTTTATCCCTAATAATATCTTTCTTATTTCCTTTCTAGCTTCCTTTACCTTTCAAACTTCCTTCTTTAATTCAACCTAACCTACTAGGGTGAGGTACTCATTTATAAATATCCCTATCCCTTTTAGGCTTGGATATTAATTAAGTATGCTAAAAATATGGTCAATACAACTTACTCTTATTGGATATAATAAGAGGGGGGTGAATAAGTATTTCTTATCAATTAAAATTTTTAAATATTTTTAGAGCATTAATCAATCTTCAATTATTACTGATGTTTATTCAGTAACAACAATAAACATTAGAACACAAAACTCACACTAATTTTAGGTGGAAAACCCCCTCTAGGTAAAAAATCACCAATTGATTTTCTAATAAATTATTTAATATTCTGCCCCAACTAAAATGAAAGGTACAACTTCCTAGAATTATAGAAAAAAATTCTTCTCCAAATCCCACTGGAAGGATGCTCCAAAGCCCCAGTTTCTTCAGTAGTCAACTGAATGGATGCCTCCACATCCTAGACTGAACTACCACCCTGAAGTGTTCACAGGCTCCATCCTGTAGGTGACTTCATGCACCAACCTAGTACCTCCCTAACACCCTATAATGATCAGAAATATAACAAGAATGTGGACTCCCGTACTAGGGACAATGATCCACAATACAATATGATTCACAATGATTTTCTTGACTACACCAATCACCCAATCACACTATGACCTGCAACCCAACGATAACATTATCCAAGATTGACACTTATACCTCCCAACAATGCCTCTCCAACTCTAGGCCGATTGAATCTTTTACATTAATGACTCTTTTACAATTTTATAATGATGATTTTTACAATACTGACTTTTGACACGACCCGATACTTGACTTGGCATTGCTTCTTTGAACACTAGCAACTGCTGAGGTATTGTTGTGCTTTCTTCAATTAGTGGTACTTTGGCGTTGCATTATCCGTCTAGTATGTGTCTGAGTTGTCCTATTGTGTCCTATTTCCTACACATGCATTAATGGACAAGACCCAAAACAATATACAAAAAAAATAATTACACTTTCCTGCAAACCATATGTCAGAGAAATATTCAAAGTTCAAATGTAAATACGTTCAACATTTATGAAAAAAACCCAATCAAACATACATAAAAAATACATACGCCATTCTGTAAAAACACATGTCAAAGATGATCTTTGAATTAAAATTCAAACAACAATCATAAATACCTTGTTGTAATAACCTTACCCTTGACTGTTGATGTGTTATCCTTACTGTAGTTATCCTTGAATGCATATTTTTTCTTGCCTTCTAGAAGCTCGATATTGAATCTAATGTATCTATGTACTTTCAGATCTCCAAGTTTTGAAATCACTCTTTTTGGTAGCCCTCTGAGTCCTCTTTCCAACCCCATAGGTCTGATCAATATTGTATTCTTCAATAAATAGGTATGCCCAATCTCCTACAATGACTTGATTATATACTGGTTTAGTAGAGAAAACTTGTATGAAGTGTCACGTGTCACTGTTTCAACCGTTGGTCCTGAAAACGATACACAAAAAACTACAACATGTCCTATTTCTACCATGTATTACGAAATTTGAATCTAATTCTTAGAGATAATGTTATGATGATTTTCCCATGGTCACTTGTTTGACATTAGGGAGCCTGCAAAAACCCTAACTTCCTCAGATCATATCAATGAAAATATCAAGAACCAATATCTAAAATTAGAACAATTGCTTCATCAGGATTTCGACTCAAATGGGTTTTTTTCCAGCATCTAAAGCTTCGGAGAAAAAAAGTTATAGAAAATATTCCACGATGACCTGTTTCAAGTATCGAAATTCTTATATGAGGAGGATATGAGGGTCACAATTTATATAAATGCTTAGGTTTAGAGGGTCTTAAACAAGTGAACGTTGGAGGGATTTTAAGAGCTTAAAAAATTATTAATTATTTACTATTCAACGACCACAATCAATGATTAGTTTCATGCCACAACCCCATGGGGTTTTAGCCTACTAACTAGGGTTACTAACTTCAAACACAAATATCTCTCAAACTGTGAATAATTACATGGCGTGCCATATATCAACAAAAAAATCTCAACAAGTAGAAACCATCCAAAATATTCTTGACTCGGAATAGAGTAAGTTGTACAATAAAAATTCCCATGCAAGATCAGGGTAGCCCATGGTGCTGCTTGGGTTGACATCAATGAAAACCATTGTTCAATAGTCTCCCCCTTTGGCATTGATGTAAACACAATTACTCCCCCTACAATCATGACACCTCTTCCTACAGCTAGCCCCTAGTGTTGCTTGGGTTGACATCAATGACAACCACTGATCAACAATATCCCCCTTTGGCATTGATGGAAACACAAGTACTCCCCCTGCGATCATGAAACCTCTTCCTACAACATTGTCTCCCCCTTTTTCATCATTGGAAAATGGTGACTCGCCCTCAAAAATTCCATCCTACGAACCTGTACACACCTCAACTCCCCCCCTCGCTTTTTTTACTTAGTTATATAAGAGAAAGTGTCTAATGAGAACTTGGGAGAATCCCAATATTTAGGCGAAGATACTCATATGCTTCATGAGGTAATGGTTTGGTAAATATGTCATCCATTTTTTCCTTTGTGCCAACATATTCAAGATTGATATTCTTTTTGGTGACCTGCTCTCTAACGAAATGATATTTGATTGGAATTTGCTTTGTTTTGGAATGCATCATAGGATTCTTGGAGATACTGATGGCACTGGTGTTATTGAAAAAAATGGAAATAGGCTCATCAAAATTGACTTGAAGATCTTGCAAATTTTTTTTCATCCAGAAAACTTGAGTAAAACAAGTTTTTGTCGTAATATATTCTTCTTCTGCTGATTGAAGACTAATTTTTACTTAACCATGAAACAAGGCAGCCACCTAGATAGAATGATGTTCCACTGGTACTCTTTTGATCATCAACGCTTCCTGCCCAATCTTCATCTATATAAAGCTTATATAACTATATTATTTCCTTTATGATACCATAAACCATATTCTGTTGTGCCCTTAAGATATCAAAGAATTATTTTAACGACAATAATATGAGATTATTTTGGTGTTGCTTGGAATCTTGCTACTTGTCCAATTTATTACATTACATCTGGGTGAGAATTTGTCACATATAGCGGAATTTCAATCATATATCTATATAGCCTCTATTCCACATCCTTTGACGAATCATCTAAAATTAACTTGCAACAATTACCATTGGGGTAAGGACAAGCTTGCAATATTCCATATTGAATTTCTTGAGCATTTCCTTGATGTACTTGGTTTGATATATAAATAATCCTTTATCCTCCTGAGAAATCTAAAGCCCTAAAAAGTATATCAGCTTGCCAATTAGAGACATTTAAAACTCAATTTTCATCTTTGTGGAAATTTTTTTACTTAATCTGTCATCATTTCTTCCAAAAATTATATCATCTACATATACCTCGATAATTGTTAGGTTATCTTGATCCAATTTCACATAGAGATTGTTGTTGGCGCTTCCTTTCTTAAATCCTTGTAGATGTAGATATCCATCAAGACATGCATACCAAGCTCTAGGAGCTTTCTTGAGACCATATAGTGCCTTATTTAATTTGCATACATAGTCTTCCTTTTCAGAGAGCAGAAAAACTTTAGGTTGTTTAATGTAAAATTCTTCTTATAATTCACCATTTAGAAAGGTTGACTTAACATCCATTTGGTAGACCTTGATTTTTTTCGAGCAAGCATAAGCGAGAAAAATTCTAATAGCTTGCATTCTGGCAACAAGAGAAAATGTTTCCTCAAAATCAATTCCTTCAACTTGTGCATATCCTTTGTAGACTAATATTTCCTTATTCCTGGTAACCTGTCCATCCTGATTCAATTTTTTTTTGAGAAGCCATTTAGTTCCAATAACATTTTTATCCTTTGGTCGTGGAACCAAATCCCAAGTATCGTTCTTCTCAATTTGATCCAGTTCTTCATTCATAGCTACTACCGAGTGTTCATCTTGACTAGCTTCCTCAAAATTGCTAGGCTCAAAAGTTTTTAAAAAAGCAAGGTGGGCTTCTTGTGATGAACGAAGCTGTCAAATTATTCTAGTTCCAATTCCTTCATTTATGTTGTCGATGATTCTTTTGACACCATTCTTTAAATCTTTTGGAGAATTTTCTTGTACATCGTGGTCATCATTTATTATTTCCTCCTGGTTGACTGTTGTTTCCTTATTTGATTGGTCTTTTTCTAGAGTGTCTTCTTCATTCTTCATAGATTCTCCCTCGGATCCCTCAGATTTTCTTGAAGGGATAATCTCATCGTCTTATTTTGTAACACAATCTTCATCAAAATTAAGATTTATGCTTTCCACTATTTGTTTTTTCCTCATATTGTAGCATATATAAGCCTTCCTTTTGCGTGAATAAGCAATGAAAATACCTTCATCGACACAGAAATTGAACTTGCCCAATTTTTTATCTTCTCTTTTGATGTAGCATTTGCTTCCAAATATTTTGAATTATTTGAAGTTAGTTGCTCTTCCCTTCCATAATTCGTATGGAGTCATGTTACAACTGTTCCTTAGAAAACCTCTATTTATAATCAATACAGTTGTATCGATTGCTTGAACCCATAATTTATCATGTAATTTTGATTCATTTAACATTGTTCTGCTCATTTCCTATATGGTTCTATTTTTTCTTTCAACAACTTCATTTTTTTGCGGTGTTCTGGTTGTTGATAATTTCCTTTTTATTCCATTTTCATCACAGTACTGTTGAAATACCTTGGAAGTGAATTCTTTGCCATTATCTGATCTAAGACATTTGATCTTCAAATCAGTTTCATTTTTGACCAATTCCTTGTATATTCTAAAACATTATAATGCCTCAGTATTTTTCTTTAAGAAGCTGACTATTGTCATTCTGGTGTAATAATATATCATTAGCATAAAATAAATTCTCCATCTAAACCTTTTGTTCTCATAGGACCACATAGATCAATATGTACTAATTCCAATTGACGTGATGCAAAGTGTTCTTTTGTTCTTTATATGTCCCATTCATTTGTCCCATAACCAACTTTTGTCTTCTTTCACCAAAAATCACCCTTCAGGTGTCTCATCCAAAATATATATGTCATTTGGAGATCTGCTTGCTATAGATACAATTTTACCGAACTTTCCTTTTCTAATTTCACATTTCTTAGATTTAAATAGCATCGTGTGTCCTTGATCTCACTTTTTTCCAACACTTACTAGATTTTGATTCACATTTTCAACCAACAAAACATATTTTGCTAATGCATTCTTCCTTCCAAGTGTGACTCATGGAAAATTTTAGGGGTGAATTTTAGCCCAAGGGTGAAATTTAAGGGGTTTTAGATTTTAATGGGGTGAATTTTTTATATAAAACCTTTTTGTCTAGTTTTGTATAATTAGTCCCAAAATTATTTAAAAAAAAAATAATTATTATTCTTTAGCCTAAAAAAATAAGAGCGCATAAAACATAAATGTTGGATTCGCCTCAGCATTTACTGGTCTGGACAGTTTTTATTTGTATTCGCCCTCGATTTACTACGCTGGATCGTTTTGGAACTGCATTCTCCAAAGGTTGTAGGGTAAAGCTTGCCTCTACACTGGAGTCGACAATGGAGTCTTTTTCTGTGTCTGGAGTAAGACTGGGGAGTAGTTTAGTTAGGTCAGTTTTGTAGCTTTTGTGAATAATCGTAGCAGAGTTTTCTTGATGGCACTTCCATTATTTTTTGCTAGAGATTGGCATGGCATCTGCTGGTTTATTGTATCTCTGGTTAATTTCTACCTCCATATTAATATATCAGATGGATTCAACATGATTTTTCATAGTTCTTTGAATTTTGTGTTGCTTCTCAAGGCAATCATGCAGTAGGGTTTGAGTTGTCATTTTTATGCACTTGTTTTTAATCCCTCTTTCACTCAACACACATATTATCTCTTGTCCTTTCCCATTTTTATGTTGTAACTTAATTAGAGAAACTAGTCCCACTCTACAATTTTATTTACAAGTTTTTTCGTGTCCTTTGGTGCTTTCTGGGTGCTTGAGGGAAGCTTAGTGCCCTGATTCATTTAGAGTTTAAAGGAAGATGCACATACAAGAAAAAATGCATACAAACATTTTAGGGACATTCCCCTGTGAATGGAAAAGCACCAGCCCGAACAAAGAGGCATCTAGCAATGACATGGTTAGACAGTCTATATTTATCTCGCTAATCTGTTCATTCTTTTTAATGCATATTTTGTGATGTTAAGTACTGATCTGCAGACAGAATACATAGCAGGTAGAAATTAATCAACAAAAAAGAAACACACATTTATATAAGAAAACATAGATATCAGGAAAAAAACTAAGACAATTCATTACAACAATCCTCCCTGCAGTCAAAAAGAATAGAGCAGCATCAAGGAACATCCCATCTCATTCCATATCACATGGAATGGAACCCATATTCCTTCCTTTGACACACTCTCTAACTAATTTAACAGGTCGAGCCCATGCAATAATAACACTATTACAAGACCAATTCTGTTCCATTACAAGAAATTTCGGTTTCATTATCAAACACTTTCCATATTCCAACAGGTTTAATGATATTTCTATTCCTAACAACAGTTGCACAAAAGATCATAAACACAAAAAACAAGAAGCACAATTTTTATTCATACGAGGGTGCTGGAAGCAGAGCATTACCAAAGATTTGATAGCAATGCACATATATATAATACTTTTGGCAGTCTTCTAATCCCTATCTTTCCCTGCCTAATTTTATATTCACTCACACATATGTAGACTCGGTATCCTGGAAAAGAAAAAGTAGACAGTATATTTATGCATATTTTCTTGCTTTCTAACTAAGCATTTCAAAAAACAATACCAAAATTGAAAAATCTGTAGGAATTCTTCTAGAGGTAAACTATAAACATTGTTGCACATGATGTGCCTTTATTCTTAAGTTCAACATGTCATGAAAACTGCACTAGGTCTATCAGAACATCCCATAGGCAAATGGCTATCAAAAATGCACATTGACATTAACAATAGGAATATCTGCACAATAACTTGGTTTTGGTCTGTATAATATATCAAGCTGGGATGGGAAATTTACATATCATTACTACCCTGGCCTTCATGAAACTGATTAATCTTGCAGATTTTTATTTTGTAGCCAGAAAGCATTATAAGGTTTAACGAGCCTGTGCCTGAAGCAATCCATCTCTGATCTACTCAGCAACATCACAGACTGCACCAGGTCCATGAGGGATGAATACTGAAGATGATTTTGAAGATGCTCCTATCTCTTTCATTGTGTCAAAATACTGTGTCACCAAGATCATGTCCATCACATCTTTTGCAGTTGTCTCGGGCACATTGGCTGAGAAAGAAAGTACACTATCCCTAAGGCCATCCACAATTGCTTGCCGTTGACGGGCAATACCCAAACCAGACAAATATTTTGCTTCTGCTCCAGCTTCTTCTTTTTTAATTTGCAAGATTTTCTCTGACTCAGCTTTGTGTTGTGTTGCCACCCTCCTCCTTGCAGTTGAAATCGAGATTCAATAGACAAGTTACAGGAATTAAACGGACAACACTGTAAAAGTAATGTGAAGAAAAGAGAAGACAACTAAACCAAAAACATGAAAAATTTGAGCAAAAATTGCGAGTTCATGTGTTGTTTTTGCAAGGTTATCTCTAGGAGAAGATACTGGATTTTAAAAGAAAATCTACATTAGTGATGCTATCAACAAAATAGAATTTTATACCAAAGAATCTCTCAAGATAAAACAACCGGGTTCCACAGAGTATCTATTCCTTTACTTAAAATATCATAAAGAGCAAGAAATCAGCGTCAGGGTGTAGTTGTGTATACATAATTCCATTCTAACTTCAATATGCCAGAGAATGCTTTCATTTTATTTCATTCATTTCCTTCTGCACAGTTTCAGCGGCTACTACATCAATGATGAGAGTTTGCACTATCTGAAATCCATAGTTTGACATAGCCTGTATCCAAAAAGAAGACATGATTGCAAAGAATGCTCAAAACGTCTCTTACAAAACCAGAAGAACCATTCAAAAAATCATAAAAGGCAATGCAATAGTCGTCCTTCAATATGAAAATATAGTGAAGGTATTTTCCCCACTGAATATCAAACAAGAAATATGTAAGAATTTTTTATTTTGTATTCATCCTTATTTAAAAACATATACCAAACATGAACTTTATTTTACTCTTTTCTTAGTTTTACCTTTTCAAGTTCCACTTCAACTTCTTTAGCAATGTCATTCTTTTGCTCAAAAACTTCATCCAAGTTCATCTTCGGGATGCTTGCCTGAATGACTGAACATGAAAAATGAAAACATGGACATGAGCTCAAATAGCAGTGCAACAGTTATGTATAACAACAAGGAACACGTTGGACCACTGGATAACCCATAAAGTATTTAAATAGACACATCACAAAACCAACTGCTAATTTAACCTAAAGCAATGCCTTAACTAACAAGTTTTCTTCTTTCAATCAAAATATTGAAAATCATCATTTCAGACCTTCAGCTGTCTAAGATCTGTCTATGCAAAATACATGAACCAGTTACCAAAGAAAAAAATAAATAAGGGGTGGCAGTGGTGTGGGGGGGTGTGGGGGGCAGGGGTGGTTGCAGTGGGGGCAAGGGAGTGGACATCATTGACGTTGGTGGAAAACAAGAGTATAAATATGTATGGGGGACATGCACAATGACAAACAATGAGGCAGAGTCCCTAGAAATTTTCCAAGGTCTCAAGCTTTTGTCTCAATGCATGGAAAACAAGATTCCCATTATAGGCGATTCCTCCCTAATCGTAAACACCCCTAGCAACAAGGAAGACATGTCTTCATCCCTAATTTCAAAAAATATCAATCAAGCCAAGACTGTAATCAAGAAATTCAGAACGACTGCCTTCATCCATGTACTCTGAATCAATAACTCTAGAGTGGGTCAAATGGAAAATGAGGGAGTGCTTCTCTTAGGGACTAATTTTGAGTTTTTGGGAGTGAGGAGGTCAATTCCATTCTGGATTTTCACCCATGCCTACAATCTTAAGACCCCTATGTCATTCCTTGTGGATAAAACAAGGAGTTAATGAAATGGGAGGGAGGATGTATCCAACCACCCACCTCAAACCCTATGGTTCATATCAAGATCTACTCTCAATCTCAAATAACCTATTAGCCTTCCTCCATTGCCCAAGTTTTCTTGATACCTTTCAAAACAAGCTAGTGACCTAGCTCTCTCATCTCAACTTTTCATGCACTTGCACTACTTGGATCTGTTGTCTCCTCGACCCTCCAGCCACCTCGAGTCTTCCTCAACAAGCAGTCCCTCCTTTTGGCTTGTTTAGACACTCTAGGGTGTCTTCGACTATGTTCATATGCACATCTTGGTCTCCCAAAAGCAAATCCAAGGAAGGTTCCAATAAAACATTGGATGGGGAATGTACCTTCTCATTGATGGAACAAAGGATTTTCATACTTGCATTGATTAATTAACTCTACAATATATGTTTGATTGTTTGGTGTGTTTCCACTATTGCATATTATAGAACATAAATGATGAACTATGTTTTGCAAGGGATCCTCGGTAAGTTTGCAAGTATATTGACATAGGATCCTAAGCCTTCTATGTTTGCTTGGTATTTTTCTTGGATCTCAATGCAAGCAGCTTCCCTTTCTCACTCTTTCTCTTGCTTTGTCAATCTCACATATAGCTTAATGGCTTTGCCCACATAGGGAATCAATAAACCATATAGGTTATTCTTCCAGTTTGCTTGCACATCAAAGTGAAAAGGGGAAAAATCCTAATGCTTCTTGATTGTAATGTGGATTTGGATTGAAAAGGGGTTAGCTCAATTTCATTTTCCTACATTTCAAGTTCTCTTTCTTTCCTTGCAAGTAAATCATCTGACCAAAGGACTCAAAAAATAAAACCCTAGTTTATTTTCTTTACTTTATTAATGTGTTGTTATACATCTACTTGTTGACACATAAGAGAACTACTCATATAAAATCAACCTCAAACCCTATGGTTCATATCAATATCTACTCTCAATCTCAAATAACCTATTAGCCTTCCTCCATTGCCCAAGTTTTCTTGATACCTTTCAAAACAAGCTAGTGACTCCATCTCCCTTCCAAGCCATGGGAAATTGGGCTTTCCTCATTGTGGTAGCATGGTACCTCCCTCTATCCACCATGCTACATAAAAAATTCATGGGGGTAAGCATGTTCATATTTTCCTTCAAACATTATTATGAAAATCTGATTTTCTGGGTAAATTAAAAGAGATTTTGAACAAGACTCGTGGTTTTGTTTTAGAAAGGCATGTTTATGTGCAATATTCAACAATCATAGAAAACAATGTTTTCGATATGATATTTTCTCTGGGTTTTGCATGCAAAAATAAGTTTTTTAAACTTCAATTCCTCTGCTCCATGAAAAAAATATGTCAACGCAGCAGTTTAGGAAATCAAATACCTTTAGAAACTTTTGACTTTCTGCCCTATACAAATAAAAATAATATTTCTATCTACAAGTTTCATTTGCACCTGTGTTCCCTTCTAGAATTTGTGTGGTTACCTCTACTTCAAAGACTTGGTATACAGTAATATTTTTTGTGTTCTAGAGCACAAAAACTCACTATGTTCTTCTCGCACTATGCTCTTCAAACAGATCATTGTTTTATTTCTACAATCAACCTCCCTCTGGGCATTGTGTCATTTGATAGGGCATACATTCATGTGAGTTTCTCTTTTGGCTACACGGGTTAGCGCACATGTTTTTCTCATGCACACATTTCGTCTTAAACACAATGATCTACAACATGTGATTTTCTACAATGCTCACATCCCGTTCCTGTATTTTTTAGCTCTATATTCTGCATGGACGTCTATGTGATACTTTAGCTCCCATGCATTGTGAATCCTCTCTGTTTTTATTCTGTCTATCCAGTCTCTGCTAAGGGATTCTCTAGAATTTACCTTTTTCTTATGTATAGGTTCAACAGTTCAGCTCTTATTGCAGCACAACACTCTCTGCATGACACACACACCTGTGCATGTATTTTTGAACTCTGTATTCTGCATAGATATCTATATCTTACTTTGGCTCTCATGCACTGTGTATAGTTTTACATCATTGTGGTTCAATTTTCCTTTCATAATACCTCGTTCGACTATTTTTTTGATTCTTGAGTAATTTATTATCATATTTTGACTCTAATTATTATTTTAAAGACCATAATGATGTAAGTTGAAAGGTGGTGCTCTCATTCAGGCTCGTTTGATGAAATAATTCCTTCCATTTGTCTGTTGAAATCAGAATTTCTGTTGGTGCTGCATTGACATCCCTCTTAGTCTAGCTTATTGATATACAAAGATTGGTTCTTGATGAAGAAGATGTTCCTTAGCTTGCTAGCATAGTCACTGTGTTAGGTTTGCTTAGCTAATTTATTTAATTAAGCTATGGTTTGGAGCTCACTTTCTTTCTTTCTAGTAAAATTCTGTCTTTTATTTTTATTTTCGTTAGGATGCCTGCCATATTTTAACTAAATTAGATTTTCCTACATCCTATTTATATTCATTTCAGACAAGGTGAATTTGCACAGAAAAAAAGATGCAAGAGGGTTTCCCATTTCAAAGGAAGTGTATTCATTTCTCAAGGACCTAGAAGCACCCGTTAGCTATGCTGCATGGAAAAAGGGCCACATTATATGTCATCAGATTCAGTTAAAGCAATGGCTTTCAAAGTCCTTTTTGGATGAAGCTATTGCACTTGTAAATTCCTTTCTTCCAATTCCGAGTGCGATGATAGGGAGCACATATGTAGAGGGAAAAGAGGTTGGCAATGAATAAATTAAATCCAAAGCGAAGGAAATCACAAGAGAAGAGTTAACATCAGTTTAAAATTTTTCTTTGAAAATTGCATTATGAAATTTATTTGAATACTAAAGGTCCTAAATATGAATCGAGATCCCAATTCTAAAGCTAAGTGATGCCTGTAGTTGATTACAATATTGGTTCCTGTCATACGGATATTCGTGTTTGAGGGACCATAGAGGACGCTGGCCTAAAAATATCAAGGTTGGTGTGCAGATGCAGTGACATTTTATTGCAGTTGTTTTTTTCCATTTGTTAGTATTAAACATGTAACATTGTCACTGTATATTATGATATTTCTAGGCAGAAGCATGGTAAGAGTGGAGGTGATGTAACAAATTTTGAATACAGAAGCATGGTAACCTGAGGTGATGTGACCTTATTTTTAGGTGCTTTTACTTTTACAGCTTGCTAAGCGGAAAAACCTTTTGGGATTGCAAAACAAGGAAAGAAATTGTTGAGTAACATGAACCTGTTATCCCAGTCTATTCCATTATCAAAAGTCCAGATCGCATCAGAACTCTTCTCAGTAACCTTCCCTGGTTTTGTATATTGCTCACTATAAGCATCTTGGAATTCAATGATCTGATATGGAACTTAAAGTCTTTACAGAGATCTGTTACTTTTGTTTAGTTCAGTTGGGTATTTGCTTTATTAATATTTTGTCAGTAGTGAATTTAATTCGTAATTTTTGTTTATTAACTTCCTTGTTGATACAATGTTACCAAATGGATCATAAACCGAGCAAAGCTAAAATAGTGTTTGGGGGCCTTTTTTACATCCACACTCGTTTAGAAGCTTAGCAACAGGTATTTCAGGGATTGTTCCACTTGTTGAAACTTGAAATACTTGTTTGAGATACCTAATGGACTGGAAAATTTTATAGTTTCAATGAAATCAAAGATTTTTTAAAAGTCAATGTTGATAAGACATGGACCTTTTGTCATTACAAGATATCTGAGTACTCGAGTAGCCTGCCATGGATCAAGGGCTTTGTCCTCAACTTAGTTTCATGTTGTTAAGTTTAATTCAAAATAGCTGGATATGATCTACGGCTTATCTTGATATCTCATCCGCGTTTCCTAAAACTGAAGTAATGTCAAGAAACCACAAGAAAGGGAAAAGTAATATTGATCACTTAGTTTTCTTGCAGTATCTTATCAATACCAATTCTAATGCAACAAAACATCTATTGTCGTTTTTTTTTGGGTAAATAGAAAGATATTCTGTTAATATACAAGCAAGATTACAAGGATTTCAGATAGATATCCACTAGGATTTTTAACTTCATCCTAAGATGCAATTCTGCTTGGAATCTGGACATCAAAACATGGTTTTGAAGATAAATCAACCTTTCCATTTTAACAAAAAGTATTGAGATTTTGAAAGTTTCTGAAAATAAACCCAAGTGGATCAGTTCTAGCAAGATATATGCCTCTGATTCTATATTTCTCATCTAAACAACCTAAAATGAATTACAGGTTTGATAAGGACAACCGCTTGTTTTCTGTTAAACTATAAACCGGTAAACCAGATTACTACTATATTATCCCATGTTATTACTTTTGCTGCTAGCTGAAAATGAAATCTCAAAAAGAGAATATATTTCCATGGGACAGAGTTACTCTTGAGTTTTAGGCTCTCCTTGTGTTTGGTTCTCCATTGCTATAGGATGGATCGCAGACTTCCTATTGATAGTCAACATATTGACTCCAAATTTTGCCAAATATAATGGGTGATGATCTAGAAGTATGCAGAAATTGCTACTATCGAATGCAGAAGGGATATGTTTTATACCTATCGTCCATTTTGGGATCCCTCTCTCGCTTGGCATGATGGACCTGAGCTATGTTGCATGAAGGATCTGAGGCCGATCATCATTTTGAGAACCAAGTGCCAGTGTCCATTATTCTTGTTGAGCTTCTGTGGCAGAATCTGTGCTAAAAATGCATATCTTTACTATCTTCTTGATCCTTTCCAAATTCTCTTTCACCTGAGCAGCTATCATATCCTCGATTGGCCACTTTAAATTTACTGCTGCTTTGAAAACATATCTCTAACTTCTGGTATTCTTCAGGTTAATGAGAAGATTAAGGGCGTCCAAAATCCTCTACACCAAATATCTATCTTTTCTCTATCGCTCCTATGTCATTTTATTTTAACTCTTAGAGGAGAAGGGTCAAAAGCTTCATAAACTGTTTGATGGGCTTTGTTACACACCCAAGTGGGTAACCCCTAGGAGAAAAATTTTGTCCTATGGATGGATCATTGATTGAACAAAATTATAGATCATTTTTGGTTGTATTCTTGTTCCCATGCTTCACCTTGGTGGTTTTTACTTACCCCTAGTCTAGTGTGATCTTCCCTGAGGCCTTTCTTCCCTGATCTATTTTTTCAAACAAAATAATGTACGTAAAAAAATGCTCGAGTTTGCATATTTTGTGTCAGTTCCTGCATTAAAATTTAGCTCTTTTGCCTCGGTTTTGTTTCCAATATACTTCCAAATTTAATGAGTTTTAGTTTTGGATATAAATTTTATGGGTGTTGGATTTGAGATCGAGTTCATCCTCAAGATATTTATGATTGGGATTTTTCTTTGTTTTTGAATTCTCACATTCAAGTTGTCTGTTGTTCAGGTGGGAGCAATAATTCTATGGGACCTCATAGTTGGTGGGGGGGATGTTTCCTATGGTTAGAGTTTGTGTTGAGTGCACAGGGAAGCTATTCAACTCTAATTGAAAAGAACAGAAAGTTGTCTTCATCTAACGAGTCAATTTGCAATTCCTTCAAGGCATCAAAGGCAGGGAAGGTAGTTCTGATAATAGACAACTCCTCTTCAAACAACAAGAAGGCTACAGCCTATAGATACATGGTTAAAAAGAACATAGTCTAGGATTTCGAGCCTCACAGTAGATTAGATGTACTTATAAATCTTTCTTACATTCAACAATCATAAATGTTATTAGTTAAGAATGTGCCATCATGTTGGAGAAGCAAGTTTGTCTCTTTTGAAGCTGGAAATTTTATCTACATATGTGCTACTATATAAAAGTTAATATTGGTAATAATCAAGGTTGGT
Source organism: Pinus albicaulis (assembly GCA_034641835.2). Taxonomy (NCBI): domain Eukaryota; kingdom Viridiplantae; phylum Streptophyta; class Pinopsida; order Pinales; family Pinaceae; genus Pinus; species Pinus albicaulis. Next base: position 844,044,942 of record CM076582.1, on the reverse strand, counting down.
TGTGTTTCCAGACCATGAATTCCACAACTTTTCATGTTTGTGATTGATAGGTATCTGATATACATGGTAAAGCAAGTATAAATAAAATTTATAAATATTGACCACCCCAAGGATAGTTAAATTTTTTATTTATTGTTTACCCCATACACAAATCTATACAAATAATATTTTTAGTTCGAAAATTGAATATTGTATTAAATTCCTCATCAATAAAAATGTTCTTCAAGGAATGGTCTACATTCAGAGGGTTACCTATATCTAAATGAAATTAGTCTATGTTCCATTATTTTATAGATCATTACACGTTAAACCGACTTTACTCCTTGACTGGCATTGCATTCAACATTGTGCACAAGTATGTTTTAAATGGATCAATCAAAAGTATGATTTTATCTATATTTGATAATACAAGTTGAATATATCATACAATACATAGGAGTGCTATGGCTATGAAGTTCAATATGAAATAATCTATTGATTTCTACTATTACTATTATATAAGGGGTGCTCTTCCAATGGCCATTTATTAGCTATGTGAAGAAGGCTTTGTTGAATTTTTATTTACTATAAGATTTTGTATAGTTGAGTTGCAGACAACTAAGTAGAATTTGGTAGGAAGTTTGGAGTATGCGTAATTCATAATGATCTTGTTTTCTCTTCATTGATGACTTTTCAATGTGTGAGTTTTGACCTAAGCCATTGCATTATCAATGTGTCAAGGCTCAAAACTCGATCTATATGCCAACTACTTCTTATGATCGTTCCTAGGAACATGAATCCTAATTTTTGTAGGTTTAAAATTTATCACAATTTTTCTCTATTGTGGTCGAATTTGTGGAGGTTATCTCAAAATTTATTTAAGGTACCATGGATCTAGATTTCTTATGAACTCTCAACACTAACAAACTTTGGTGCAAATTGTTGATCAATTCTCACTTGGTTAGGGTTATAGATGTTAATGAAAATTTTGTGTGCATGCATGAGAGTTGGGTGAAAATGCACAATGTTGTGTAGCATTAGTGTGATAAATATGGGATAGTGCAAAGCATAGTTTTGAATATTAGTCTAAGTTGACTCGTACCTAATCAACTCAGTCAAGTTGATTGTTGGTTGAACGGTTAATTGTTGGTTCAATGGACAGAAGATCTTGCAGGCACAGATACCAAAGGGCAAAATGGAGCCCATCATGGGGCACTCTTTGTAATTCTCCACCACTGCTACCTTCCATGCTTCCTCAAACTCCTCTCCAACCTCAATATCAGTGCTAGTAGTAGCATGAGCAACAACACTACGCTTAGCAGAACTAGAAGAACACGTTTTCCAAACTGCACGAGAACTAATTCCCTCACGAGTCACCATGTGCCATGCTTGGTCTCAGTGGTTCTCTTCCTTCTACTCCTGGTTCAACTACCATATCTTCATTGGAACCAACACCCCGAACTCCACTAGACAACGATTCACCATTTTGTAGTAGTGATTCGCCATTTGTACTGGTGATTCACCATGATTTTACAAAATAATATAATCTAGTGAGAGATTCGCCAAAAAATTATATATACATATTATATTATTAATAAAATCGCCTTCCATTTTTCCTATGTATCATGGGGATTCACCCATTTATTATATATATAAATTTAGGGGGGTTCTTAAAATTTTCCCTGCTAAACGCCCAGCTAAAGATGGGGTAAGAAACTGGTAAAATAAAGATAGGTAACTTGCCCTGGAAGCATTGACCGACTGGGAGGACGAAGATGATAAAACTCTGGAAGAGAGAATCCATGAATTAGGACGAGCCTCATCTTCCCAGGCCAAGAAGCCATAAAATAACAGAGGCCATAGCTCTTCCGCCCAACAGAAAGAAAAGGAAGCAAAAGCTCAGCGAGAAGCTGAAAAAAAAGAAAAATAGGATGAGGATAAACGTAAGAAACACCTAAAGTCAGAGTAGAGGAAGAAACGGGCGGAGGATGCTCGCAAAAGAAAGGAAGAGCATGAAGAAAAAGTAGAATTTGAGCATCAGCTCAAGAAATAATTAGATCAGGTGGAAGCTGAATGCAAAAAGAAGGAAGAAGAGGAAAAAAAAGAAGAAGATGAACGCAAAAGGAAGGAAGAAGAGGAAACAAAAATAGAAGCTGAGCGTAGACAAAAGGAAGAATAGGATAAGGTAGAGGCGGAAAGGCTATTGAAAGAAGAAGCAAAACAAAAGAGAAAAGAGTAAGAGGATCGAAGATCGAAAGACAATTCTTCCAAGGACACTAAGACACCTCCTCCAGTAACAGGGGTATAGATAGAGCTGCTACCCATCAAAGTGTCTGCAATCAACACATGTTTTTCACTCTCAGAACCAGGTACCTCTAAAGGATAGGAGGAGGAGGTGTTCAATCTGACGAGACTCACTTATGACCAATTCACTTTCAAGATCAGGTAGGAAAAAAGGAGATGCCTAGCACAAAACCCTTCCGCACCATTCACAGCCATGATGGAAAAGGATATAGTCCTAAACACTAGGACCAATCCAGTAATGATAGCATCAGTTGGCACTGCTTTCACTACAGCCATAGAAGAAAACCTGAGCTGGATGAGTAGGGAAATCCTCTCCCTACAAAATAGATTACAAGACTCCGAACACAGGGAAGCTAGGTTGGAGCAAGAAAAGAAAGCACTAAGGGAAGAAATCCAACAGCTCCAAGGTAAGAAAACCCTTATTAATGAAGTACCACTCACCTTCCAAAGAGATTTGGTGATGCTGGAAGCCAACATGAGGCAAGTATACGAGGAAATGTTCACTATAAAGAAAACAATTGCACCTCTACTGAGAGCTTAAGCAGAAAATAAGAAGAGGAACAAGCATATGAAAGAGGCCTCCATTACCTTGAATAGAATGATAGAATGGACAAATAGATATCCACAGGCTCCAAAAACTTTTCCCAAGAAAGATTGGATTCACACGTAGAATGACAAGGTCCAAATTCACATGAAGGTGCAATCCAAGGAGAAGTTATTTAAAGATCTAGAGAAGGCGATCACCGCCTATGAGAATTTGATTAGCGGCATTGACTCGATGGATGAGCTGCACCATATTCCTTCTCTAGGTACATTGGGCGAGGACAAGACATGGGAATAAGTAAATCGGGAAATTCAGGCATTCCTGCAACCTATTGGGCAAGCCGCTGCTACACCTGATCTTCCGACATCGCAGGAGAACTTGGTTAAGTTTTTCGTGATGCCAGTTTGGATTTACACCAAACTATATTCCTTATCCAACCAGGTCACAATCAAGAGAGAAAATCTAGTCCTGAACACCCAAGAATTCCTGCACAATTTGAGGGAAGATACTCCTCTAATCTCCCTGGTTGCTGCAGATTATCGTGCATGGAAAAATTTCCTGAAAGAGCAACAAGTAGATTTTTCCGACCTCGCAATCACACACACACTCCCATGATCAGATCGTAGGTCACATCTTACATGGTCAGGTTGCAGATCGCATCTTCCACGGTCAGGTCGCAGGTCACACCTTCCATTCAGGTAGCAAAGCATACCAATAGGTGGGAAGGTGAAGAGTCAAGGCACCCAAGGGTCACTTTTTTCTTATATATACTCCCTTTGGGGACTTGTACAAGGATTTTTTTTTTAGACTCTAAAGGAGAGAAGAGAGTTGTAAAGCATTGAACGGCCTCTTATGAATGAATGCAAGCATTTTCCTTAAACCCACTATTGGATCTAATGAGAATCAATGTGTTAATACTATGAGTATTTTTCCATATATGTCTGATATCTTATCATTAATTGATCTGTGTTTTCTGCTTATACTCTTCATGCATTTCAGCTCACTGAATGTGTTAATGATGGTATGTTTTTTTCCTAGGAGATGTTTGTAACCTCATTACTGACATCTATCTTATTCACGAAAACACCCATGTAAGCATAATTTGTTCTTGCTAAGCAGAACTGTTTCTTTTATGGTTCGAACAACTTTTACAAACACGACCTTAATGATACGTTGCTAACAACATCTCCTTTAGCTGCATATTTCCTTTTTTATCTTGCTATTTGTGGTATTTATGCTCATTGACAATCATGGATATTTTTTCTTGTATCATCCAATAACTATGTGCCTACAGCTCTGCAGGGCTCATTCGTGTCCAAGATAAGGAGTATTTAGTGGTATCCAGACCCACACCGTGGACGGGATCCCTATCACAAACGGTTTAGAGTCTAATTGGTACTTTTTTCCGGGAGATCCCCTACTATTGGCCAGACAAATTTTCCCGTCAACAAATTTGGCACTAGAAGGAGAGCCTGATGGCAGCCTCCCAGCACACAAGTAACATCCCGTTACAAAATCCCCAAGGGGAGACCATACATGAAAATACCGGCCCTCCCCATTTGAAGAACCTTTAGCTTGGATGGCTCAGTCCCCTTTAGGTATCCAAGGTTCCCTCCATGACATGCCCCGACACCCTGAAAAACATCTCCCTAAGTTCGACCCCGAGAAAGGTACTTTGGCCAAGGACCACATCAGCAACTTCTACCTATACTTACAGATGATGAAAGTGTAGTATGATGACATGCCATGCAGCCTTTTTCCTCATACTCTAGAGAATAAGGCTACAACATGGTATCGGTCGCTCCCCGTTTCTTCTATCCCTTCGTGGGAACACTTTCGTCGTACCTTCCTACAAAAATTCTCTGAAGATAAAACCCCCTTGATGCTCCTCACAGAGCTCAGCACGCTGAAGTGTTAGAAGAAGGAGAAGGTCAAGGATTTTAATCAACATTTCACCACTATATTGAAAAATTTCCCTCCAAACATGGCCTTAGATGATTCCATTACCATTGACTACTACACCAGAGCCCTCCCACAGGATATTGCTATGTTTGTGAAATGCGAGGCCAGAGCTACTTTGGCAGCCAATTACACTACCACCCTTGTTGTTGAAAAAGACATGTTGTCCATAGGTGCCACTGAAAACAAAGGGTGGGATGATTGAAAAACAACCACGAAGAGAACTCAATCCTCCGGCCATAAAACTGGAGACAATGATAAGGACCCCTTTGATTTCGAAATTATTACAAAATCCCTCAAGTTTTTGACCAACAAGGTCTCCGACCTGAAAAGAAAAAAAAATGATTCTGCCTCAGCTGCTAAAAAGCAGAAACCTTTCTTTAGGAAAAACAACTTTGTTGTGAATCAGCCCCCGTCCAGCTCAAGTGTTGGCCTCAATGTTTAATAAATCGGCAAGGATAGCTTTTGTTCTTTCCATCAAGCCTCTAACTCAGAGAAGACCTGCCCCCAGTGGATTAACAGCATGACCGTAGTGGTAAACCAACTTCTAGAAGATCAAACCCCCGGGGATATGGAGGAAGAGGCTATTTCAGAAAACGAAGAAATTTTCCCCGAAGATGAGGATATGGGCTCCGCTGTCCTCGCTTTCGAGCTCATCCACGGAGATTCTTCCCTTCCCACTTTCGAGATAAACCTAGTTGATGAACCTAAATCTAAACCACCTCGAAACTATGGCTTGAGGAGAAAATGCCTGGTGCCCAAGCAGTCTTTCGAAGAGAAAAGAAAATCCTTCTTAAGGAAGATCCTGCCCCTGAATGCAGAAAAACAAGACAAAACTCTTGAAAAATTCAGCCCAACTACTCCCCGAGAAGGCCCCAAGGCTAAAGCTTCATTATTTTCCCTTAAGAACACCACCAAACCTGCCTCACCCACAGATTCTGGGTATAACATTATCAAGGATATGAAGAAGACCAGGGCCAATATCTCTCTCTACGAGCTTGCTTGCATTGCTAACCAACGAGATTTCATTCTTAAAACCTTATCCAATCTACCAGTGACCAAACCCGTAAGCATCACGTCTGCCCAAACTACTACTAGTCCCCAATCCATCGTGAATGCCATAAACACCAACTCTAGGGGAACCACGCCACCTTTTCTCCTCTCCTTTGAGATCTTTAACTTCAATGTCCACAACTGCCTCGTTGATTCTGGTGCATCCACGAATTTTATGCCCTTATTCATGTGCAAGAAGTTAAACATCCACCCTAAGAAAACTGATGTTAGAATCATCGAGCTCGAGAGATCTCAAGTCCCCGCAAGGGTGAGCTAAACAATTTCATTATCCGCTTATCCTACGACTCCAGAGTGCATCAATGCATCGACATAGTAATCATTGATATCCCTGAGCCCTATGGCCTTTTTTTGAGCAGAGATTGGTCCAGTAAGCTCCAGGGGTACTTTTCCACTGATTGGTCGCACCTTTGGCTCCTGTACAAAGGCAGGAATAACCAAATACAGATCTAGAGTGAACCATACATGAAACATACTGTGACCGACCTGGATGCAACTAATGAACCAGTTAGTTTTGCACAAGAAGAGCTCGGTGTGTGTTTCTTAGAGTCCATATTTGGTTGTTATCAGACTCACCAATCCCTGATCACCCAAGATGTTCAGTCTAAGCTACTTCTGGTTGCTGAAAACTCCTCCCCATCCAACAAAGATTCATTAGAAACTAATGCACCTAGCACATCCTCAACAGGCTTAGATAGCCTTGTCCAACCAGAAGATGAAACATGGACCTTATACTATGACGGCTCCAAAACCCAAGATGGGGCTGGCGCAAGCTGCATCTTTCTAGACCCTTAGAAGAACAAGTTTCTAATTTCCTGCCGGTTAGAGTTCCAATGCACCAACAATACAGCCGAGTATGAGGCATTATTACTAGGACTCCAAAAGGCCATAGATCTAAAAGTCCATTGTTTGAAGGTAATTGGCAATTCCAAGATTATCACTCGTCAGGTACGCAACACCATCCATTTCTTCTCTCCCCATCTGAAAGGTTACCAACAAGAGGTATGGCACTTAATTTTAGCTTTTGATGCTTTTGGTATTAAATCTGTACTTAGAATGCATAATGCAACAGCTAATACACTTGCCAACGCTGCCGCTAGGTTCACCCCACTTAGAGATGGATTTTCTATTGAAGTTATATACAAGCCATCCATACCAGACAATGTTACTAATTTACGCATTTTCAATGATGACCAATAGGTACTGAATTTCATGCTTAATACAGATATATTCAAAGACGCAGTTATGGAAGAGGAGGATCATGACCAGGCGTTGCAGGGGGAACTAAGAAATTAGAAAGAAAATCCCATACCCAAAGTGGTCTTATCACTTGAAAAGTTGTTCGACTTACAGAACCGTTTCTGAGGGCCCCCAAATACGAAGGTGCAAATTTCCACGTTAACACACCGACAAATTAACTTTGGGATAGACAAGGATCCCAAGCTTGTAAATTAGGTAATGAGTACACCCCTCACGAGAAACAAGCATTCACCGGATTATTTAAGAAATATCGAGATGTGTTTGCCTGGACATATGACAACCTTTGGAGTTATGATACCGGATCATCCACCACGTCATACCCATTAAGGAAGGAGTGAAACCGTTCCAACAAAAACTGAGAAAAGTACACCCTACTCTAGAACTGATGATCCAAAAGGAACTAAAGAAGCTCTTGGATGCACGGATAATTTTCAAAGTTAGACATTCGACCTGGGTGTCCAACTTGGTCCCTGTTCACAAGAAATCTGTCGAAATTCGTTTGTGCGTAGACTTCAGGAATTTGAATAGAGCCTCCGATAAAGACAACTATCCGGTCCCTCCTATGGAGAAAATCCTTCAAGCTATATCGGGGTCAGAAATGTTCTCTCTATTGGATGGTTTTTCAGGGTATAATCAAGTACTAGTGGCTGAGCTCGATCGGCTCAAAACCACATTCAGAACTAAGTGGGGAGCTTTTGGTTTCAAACGCATGCCCTTTGGTCTGATTAATGCTAGTGCCACCTTCCAAAGAGCTATGGATATCATCTTCAGAGGACTTATTGGGAAAAGCGTGGTAGTATACCTTGACGACGTCACCGTGTTTTCGAAGCACATATATGACCACATACACCACCACAAGAAATTTTTTGAAAGGTGTCAGAAATACGGGATCTCACTGAACCCAAAGAAAAGCGTGTTCATTGTCGTCGAAGGAAACTTGTTGGGACACATAATAACTTGAGACGACATAGTGGTGGATCTGAAACATGTGAAAGTCATCGCTCAAATACCACCCCCAAGTGGTAGGAAAGCTATTCAGTCCTTCCTTGGCAAAATCAACTTCGTCCGAAAATTTATATCAGATTTCACTCAGATCGTGAAACCATTACAAGGCATGATTAAGAAAAACACTAACTTTAAATGGAATCCTCCTTAGAAAGAAGCGTTCGACAACATCAAACAAGCCATCGCGGAATCACCCTCTCTTTACAGTCCGAAGTTCAACAAATGCTTTATCTTGTACACCTTTGCCTCATATTCATCTTTGGCCACCGTCCCCGCTCAGAAAGATGACAGCCACGATGAGCGGCCTATATCGTTTATGAGCACTGGATTACAAGGTGTCGAGCTGAACTATCCAGATATTGACAAACAAGCTTACGCAGTATAAAAGGCAGTTAAAAATTTCAAGTTGTACATTTTGAAGAATCATGTTATAGTCTTAGTGCCTCACCTAGCTGTTCGCTCACTATTCGTACAACAGGAGTTGAGTGAGTGACGAGACAACTGGATGACATGCCTTCAAGAATATGACCTAGAATTCAAGCCAGCACACACTGTAAAGGGCCAAGGATTGTGTCGCATGGCCGTAGAGGTAGTAGACTCACAGGGCAACGAGGAAGAAAATTGGGAACACGAGATATATATGTATCAAACTAATAGCACAGCCCCACAGGATACATCCTCTTGGTACGTAGATCTCTTACAATATCTGAAACATGACACCATGGGCCTCACTTTAACTACCAAGAAGAAGTGTGCGTTGAGACTAAAATTCGTATCCTACCAGCTAGTGTAGGGTAAGTTGTTTTGCAAACATCACAACGGTGTCTTGCTACACTGTTTGGAATGGGATGCGGCACATAAAGTATTGTCAGAAATTCACGATGGACCCGCAGGGGGGCACTATGCAAGAGACACCATTGCTCACAAGATCATGCATGCCGGTTTCTATTGGCCTACTTTGTTTAAATATGCACACGCATATGTCCAGAAATTTGAGCAGTGCCAAAAGTTTGCAAATAGAGATATACGGCCTTTGACTCCATTACAGTTTATCACAGTGGAAGAACCGTTTCAACAATGGGGGCTAGATGTGATTGGGGAAATCCTGCCACACTCTTCCAAGCAACATAGGTACATCCTCACCACCACAGACTACTTCACAAGGTGGGTTGAAGTGGTACTGTTACGTCAAGTCAATGATCAAGAGGTAATAGCCTTCATCACCCAATGCATCATGATCAGGTTTGGCGTTCCAACCTCCCTTGTTTTTGATAATGCAACATATTTCTCATCATTGAAATTATATGATTTTTCTCTAGAAAATGGTATCATACTTAAAAATTCTGCCAACTATTACCCTCAAGGAAACGGGTTAGCTGAGTCAACCAACAAGAACCTAATCTGCATCATCAAAAAGACTCTGTTTTCCCAACAATGAAATTGGCATAGGGCACTCCACAATGCCCTTTGGGCAGATCGAGTCACACCCAAACCTTCCCTAGGCACCTCCCCATTCTTCCTCGTATACAGAAAATAATCTATCCTTCCTCCCAATTTGTCTCTCCTGGCCCTCCGATTATCCCAGGAGACTCATGGCACTCCTTGCCCTGCTTTACAAGCCAAAATAGACACACTGTTGAAACATGAGGAGGAAAGACAAAAAACTTGGGAAAAATTCGCCATCCACCAAGGACGGATAAAACGATGGTTTGACAAGAAGTTAGCCAGGAACAAGGTTTTCGAAGTAGGCGACCTTGTCCTCAAATGGGATAAATCTCATGAAGATAAAGGGAATTACTCCAAGTTCCAGGAATTATGGATAGGCCCTTTCCAGATCAAAGAGAAGGTCGGTTCCCACACTTACAGGTTACAAACTCTTGAAGGGAGGATTTAAGTCCTCCCTGTGAATGGACATGACCTTAAGCACTATTTCACCTGACATCTGCTAGGGGCCGTCACTATACCCTGTACCATAGTTTGTCTTATTTTTTTGTCGTTCTTTACCTTTCTTGTTTTCAATAAATCGCTTGTTCCACACAGCCTCCCGTTAACCGTTTCTTCCCTTCGGCATCCAAATTTTCGAAAGGGGATATAGAAGCTACCCAAGTGGCATATTGAGTCAGGATCTATGTTGGTGTATTATCTCCTCCCATATTGTAAAAAATGCAAGCATACCAGTGATGGGCACTAATTGGCGAGAACATGACTAAGGCCTTCGGACTAAGATGCGGCAGCTTACCTAGTATGCTGGCCCAAGGGACTGCTATGCAAAAAATAAATTTTTGGTTAAATAAGTTACTAGATGGAAAAGGGAGGAGTCATCCTCCGGTGACGAACAGAAATCTAGGAAAACCCCAAGTCCTCATATAGACCAAGAGAAACCTCTCTTGCAAGTAAAATAAGTTGGGATCCCTCATCTGCCCAGGAAATAATTTCCAAATAAAATAAGTGCCCTGGGCACATTTTAATAAGTGTATTAAGCACATTAATAAAGGTTAAAGGATTGAGAAAGGCTTCCTACGCAGAGAGGTGATACGACGACTACGTCAGGGTACTGACCAGGCTCGTTGGCAGTGGAGCAACGCCCATGATTCCTAGGCAGTGACTCTGCTGAGACCATCTGGTTCGCTGGCAGTGGAGCTACACAATGAGGACCAACTAAACTATACTAGATCCAAAAATCCTTGAGGTTACTCTGAACTTTTCCATCCAATCTCCAAGAATGAAAACACGGTAAACTAGCACCCAAGGGAAGGCAGATAGGGAGAGAAAATGTGCAAGGCTCGAGTACGGAAGAAGTGGGGCCCATGGGGTGAAAGGAGCATTGAGCTATGCCCTCCCACCCCCCTAAAAATGAAACACTGATAGAGATTCTGGGCCCTACCAGTGAATCGCCATTTGTTGTAGCTGCTACAACACCCTCCCAAAATTTCACCCTCTAAATTGTTTTGAGCCCACGAGCATTGAGAAGAAAAGTCGAAACCTTAAGTTCAAGTATTTTCAAGAGCCTTAAGTCGTTGAGTCGCAAAATAGGTCATTTTACCCAATTAGCGACCTAGCGACCCTATGACCTATCAGGTCGCCAAGTCGCACTCAAGTTTAAACAATTGCGACCCAGTGACCCTGCGACCCTATGACCCCTAGGTCGCAAGGTCGCAGGGTCACGGGGCCGCACATGCCATCAACGTGGTCTAATCGCGACCCATCGACCTCATTTATTGCCTACACATGTGACCCCTTTATAAATAGGAAGGCCGTGCCAGTTGTATTTCACCCATGCGACAGAGAGAAAAACGCATCTGATAGGCTAACTGGAGCATGATTTTCTTGGGTAAGTGGCCTAATCATCCTGATGTTTCCATTTTTTCTATTTTCTGCCCCCATTTCCCCTTATCTTAGCCCTTTTTAAGCCACTAGATATCCTCTATTTAGACCCTCTTTGAACCTGATTTCCTCTATGAGCCTCCAAAACTTGTCATTCTTATGCAAACCTGTAGATGAAGCCAACCAACCTCCCCGATGTCAGTCTCTTCATCTAATGACCATTCCATCTTCAATTTATGGCTTTTACTCCTTGTTCCCCTTTATTTCTTTAATTAAAAATTAGTTAAAAGACTGCATCACCGTCAAATCATCTGCCCAGCCCTAGCGCGACCTCTGACCCCGCGACCTTATGACCCCCGTGACCCAGCGACCTCGGTCCCTGGTCGCTAAGTCGCTAAGTCACACCTTGCTCTAAACTGAAATTTTGTGACCTTGCAACTCAGTGACCTAGTGACCCTGTCGCAAGTCACCAGGTCGCAAGGTTGCATCTTCATGAATTTTTAGACCAGCGCGACTCAGCAACCCCGCGACCTAGTCTCCATGTCGCTGGGTCACTTTCCTCTGAAATTTAAGCCAGCACGACTCAGGGACCCAGGGAATGGGTCGCTAGGTCGCAGATTCACCCCTTCCTTGACCTTAGTTGGGCAGAGTTAAAATCAGTATTAAGAATTCATTAATATGGCACCTGTCTTATCCTGGGACTATTTTAAGAACATGCCAGGGAACCTCAAAGTAGAGCTAGAGTGTGTCTCTATCTCTTCAACCTCAAGTGACATGGGGCCTTCAGCGGTTCATAGAAAAAACAAGAGCCCAGAGATAGAGATCATAGAAAGTGAAGTACCTATGTCCCCTTCCCCTATTTATGGGGACACAACATGTATATTTAGCAGAGGAGAAAGCATGATTTGGTATTAAGTATACCAAGAGTTCGCACAACCGGAGTTTCCAGAGGACCTCCCAGACTGGAAAGTATATGTGCAAGTTAAGAGTTCAAACCTTCACTACGCAGGGTCCCACCCATCTATATTCCCATGCGCCAAAATTATTGAATGGATCATAAAAAAGATCGACCCCAGGATGTGGGTGATTCAGGATCACGAGTGGAAAGCTTTTGTAAATTTAAAGGGCCAGGATGCGGAGTACTATTATGCACTTCCAGAGAGGGAACAGATGTTCACATAGGAATGGGCCACTACCCATGCGGTTCCCATAGCAGACACCCTGATAGGATGGTCGGAAGAACTGGAGAAGTTCAAAGTCAACAAGTTCCAGGAGTATTAAGTAGCGGGCCTCAGAAAGGTCTATAAGTTCATAGCAGCTATGCTTTGTAGAATGTATGGGCATCTAGATGCCACCACTTTCAGCGGTTCTTGGATATCCCTTATGTACTTTGTTACCGTACATGGCACCCATTTCAATTGGGTAGTCTTACTAATAGCAGCCCTCAAAACAAACATATCTACATTACTAGCACCCGACGAGGGATACTCATCCGAATTTTACATGGCCTGCTATCTATTGGATGTAGTTTGTGCTAGGTATCACTTTGAGGGATAGGCTCACAACTAGGATCAAGAACACGCATGCCCAATTCACAAGGAGTTTCAGGTATTCTGGGACTCCAAATATAAGAAGGACATAGATCCAATTGCACATAGTTTCATCCTTTCACTCTACGAGGAATTTTTCGATCAGGATACCCCATGCATGTCCTGGCAATCCATGGAGACGATAGTCATGGTATCACATTGGTTTCCATTCGGAGAAGGAACCTTCATTCGAATCTTTGGTTCATTCAAGACTCCCCATGCTCTGCCCCAATTCATCACTAATAGGATGCTACTTCAGGAAGTATGTTATCAGATGACTTCTAGCTTCTCGAAGGTCCTTACTAAAGGTAAGAAGAAGCCATGGCCCACATTTCTGCTCACCATTGGTGCTTATACAGTCAAGGATTTCAGAGAAGTGGAGGCGGAAGCTAAGTAGATCAGAGGATTCTTCCTGGCGGCTTTGGATTACTCGGCATACGATCCTGAGAGGATAGTCCCTGCCCATTGCAAACAGGCCAAGTTTAAATGGATCTACCAACATACTGAACGCGTAGATGAAGATGGGGTAGGAAAATGATACGATAAAGATAGGGAACTCACCCCAGAAGCATTAACCGATCGGGAGGACCAAGATGATCAAACTCTGGAAGAGAGAATCCACGAATTGGGAGGAGCCCCGTCTTCCCAGGCCAAGAAGCCCCGAACTAACATAGGCCATAGCTCTTCCACCCAACAGAAAGAAAAGGAAGAAAAATCTCAGCAAGAAGCTAAAAAGAAAGAAAAAGAGGATGAGGATAAATGTAAGAAACATGTGAAGACAGAGCAGAGGAATAAATAGGCGGAGGATGCCCGCAAAAGAAAGGAAGAGCAGGAAGTGAAAGCAGAAGTTGTGTGTCAGCTCAAGAAAGAATTAGATTAGGTGGAAACTAAACGCAAAAGGAAGGAAGAAGAGGAAACAAAAGCAGAAGTTGAACACAAAAGGAAGGAAGAAGAGGAAACAACAACAGAATCTGAGCGCAGAAAAAAGGAAGAACAGGATAAGGCAGAGGTGGAGCGACTATTGAAAGAAGAAGCAAAACAAAAGAGAAAAGAGGAAGAGGATAGAAGATCGAAATATAATTCTTCCAAAGACACCGAGACACCTCCTCCAATAACAGGGGTACAGATAGAGCTGTCGCCCATCGAAGTGCTTGCAATCAACACACTTTTTGTGCTCTCGGAACCAGGTACCTCCGAAGAATAGGAGGAGGAAGTGTTCAATCTAACGAGACTCACTTATGACCAGTTCACTTTCAAAATCAGGTAGGAAAAGAGGAGATGCCTAGCACGAAACCCTGCCGCGACATTCACAGCCACGACTAAAAAGGATATAGTCCTGGACACTAGGAAAAATCCAATAATTATAGCATCATCCAGAACTACTTTCTCTGTAGCCACAGAAGAAAATGTGAGCCGGATGAGTAGGGAAATCCTCTCCCTACAAAATACATTACAAGACTCCGAACACAGGGAAGATAGGTCAGAGCAAGAAAAGAAAGCACTAAGGGAATAAATCCAACAACTTCAAGATAAGAGCACCCTTATTAACAAAGTACCACTCACCGTCCAAAGAGAGTTGGTGATGCTGGAAGCCACCATGAGGCAGGTATATGAGGAAATGTTCACTATAAAGCAAGCAGTCGCACCTCTACTGAGAGCTCAAGAAGAAACTAAGAAGAGGAACAAGAAACTGAAATAGGCCTCCACTGCCTTGGATAGAATGATAGAATGGACAAACATATATCCGCAGGCTCCAGAAACTTTGCCCAAGAAAGATTGGATTCACACGTAGAATGACAAGGTCCAAATTTGCATGAAGATGCAATCTAAGGAGAAGTTATTCAAAGACCTAGAGAAGGTGATGATCGCCTATGAGCATTTGATCAACAGCATTGACTCGATGGCTGAGCTGCACCATATTCCTTCTCTAGGTACATTGGGTGAGGGCAAGACATGGGAATAGGTAAATCAGGAAATTTAGGCATTCCTGCAACCTATTAGGCAAGTCACCGCTACACCTGATCTTCCGACATCGCAGGAGAACTTGGTTGAGTTCGTCGTGATGCCAGTTTGGATTTACAGCATACTAGCTTCCTTATCCAGCCAAGTCACAATAAAGAGAGAAAATCTGATCCTGAACGCCCTAGAATTCCTGCACATGTTAAGGGAAGATACTACTCTAATCTCCCTGGTTGCTGCATATTATCGTGCATGGAAAAAATTCCTGAAAGAGCAACAAGTAGATGTTCCCGACCTCGCAATCACACACGCACTCCCATGATCAGATCACAGGTCACATCTTACATGGTCAGGTTGCAGGTCGCATCTTCCACAGTCAGGTCATAGGTCGCACCTTCCATTCAGGTCGCAAAGCATACTAACAGGTGGGAAAGCAAAGAGTCAAGGCACCCAAGGGTCACTTTTGTCTTATATATACTCCCTTCGGGGACTTGTATAGGGATATTTTTTTTTGGACTCTAAAGGAGAGAAGAGATTTGTAAAGCATTGAATGGACCCTTATGAATGAATGCAATCATTTGTCTTAAACCCACTGTTGGATCTGATGAGAATGAATGTGTTAATACTATGAGTATTTTTCCGTATATGTCTGATATCTTATGATTAATTGATCTACGTTTTCTTCTTATACTCTTCATGCATTTCAACTCACTGAATGTGTTAATGATGGTATGTTGTTTTCCTAGGAGATGTCTGTAACCTCTTTACTGACATCTATCTTATTCACGAAAGCACCCAAGTAAGCATAAGTTTTTCTTTCCTGGAAGAACTATTTCTTTTATGGTTCGAAGAACTTTTACAAACATGACCTTAATGATATGTTGCTAACAACATCTCCTTCAGTTGCATGTTTCCTTTTTTATCTTGCTATTTGTGGTATTTATGCTCATTGACAATCATCGATATTTTGTGTTGTATCATCCAATAATTGTGTGCCTACAGCTCTGCAGGGCTCAGTCGTGTCCAAGAGAAGGAGTATTCAGCGATAGCCAGACCCACACCCCGGATGGGATTCCTATCACAAATGGTTCAGAGTCCAATCGGGACTTTTTGCTAGGGAGATCCCCTACTATTGGCCAGACAAATTTTCCCGTCAACAGGCACCTTACATGATGAATTATTAGAATAATTGATGGCTCTAGGGTTTCACTCTTTTTTGTCATAAATTTATAGCATGCATAAGCTCATATTGTATATGGCCAATAGTTAAATTTCACAACAAAAATGCTTCACATTTGGCATATTTGCAAGAACTAACATTCCCTTCATAAGCATTGGTTCATATTTTACTAAATATATGGGCATTTTTCATCTCACAAGGCTAATAAAATATTGGGTTTACGTTGGACTTAAGAACCTCATAGCTTGATCATATTTCTACTTCAATGTGTGTCCATCCTTTGAATACATTGTGGAATAACAATGTTGAGTACTTTGTGAGTTTGGATTCTAAGAATTTTTCTCTCTGTTTACAACATTTGGACCGCATCTTCAAAAGTGAGTTGGTTTTATTGGTTTTTGTCATTTTAAGCTGAGATAATTTCACTCTGTATCAAACAATTAGGCATAGGTTGACATAGGGATTAACCCATAAAATAGTCTTTCATTATCCTGAAGATTGCAGCAAGACCACCAAAGTGACAGTAGGGGGATTGTTTGATATTACTTTTAACCTATTCTAGAAAATTTTAGGGCTTTCCTTGTAGGTAGAGATTTCTTGTTTTGGGGTTTCGACGTTCTATCTCATATTGAAGTTTCTAGTTAGGAACACCACAGACAAGGGCAACGGCATGGGCACATGGGCTTCACTCCTTTTCCTTTTTGATATATTGTTTTTTAAACTTCTTTGCTCGAAACCAGCCTCTTCCATACTGCAACATTTCATTAGCTTCACATTCCACAACAGGGCCATGTTCAAGTTGGTGTGACTTTTGAAACAATGGGACATTGACTAGGATAGGTACCCATAGTTGATGCAATAAGTATCATAACAATACAATATCAATTTATACCATATTATTCATTCTTAATCCAATTATGTATGCCAAAGTCTCAAGTACTGGAAATATTTTATACCACACTCAACATTATTAATCCCATTGTGTCTACCAACTTATATTTAAAGTCTCAAGTACTGGAATCTTCCTATATATTTGAAGTAATAACCCATCACTTCATTGGTCTTATAATTGGAATGTTAGGAAATATTTTATACCATACTCATCATTCTTAATCCCATTGTGTTTGCAAACTTATATTGAAGGTCTCAAGTACTATAGTCTGCCTTTACACTTTATGAAAAAACCAATCACTTCACTAATCTTAGAAATGGAATGTTTGGAATCTAATCCAAGTATATGTACGTGAACACAAGATTTATGAATATGGTGTAATCTATACAGTTTTTTTTTAAATCCTACATCATATTTCCACTTAGATTGTTGCATCTTTTTGTCTGCTGGTGGTTTTATGTGCAAGTTTTGTATTGGGTTCCCTTGTAGTGCTATCATCATTTCATTTCATGTTGCAGGGAATAATTTATATATATTTTTACAAAGTTGTTGTACATGATGCACTCATCTCAGTTCTTATGATTAAACTAGGAAAATAGATTTAAATCCAAAGAATAGTGTCCATCTAGTGCTACAATTATGTTGAAATGCGCCAGAGCTTTACGACTTTGTTCACTACATATTCTTTTAGTTGTCAAAAAGTTGAAATCTATACTACAATGGAGAAAAACGTAATATTTATTTCAGTATATGCATCATTACCAAGAACTAAGAACATAAAATGTAGTGGATGGACATTATTTCTCAAAAGATTGATATGATGTTTATAGCCATTTTCATATTTTCATGGCTTCTGTTTTCCTTTTCCTTTTAACATACTCAGGCCAACAAAGTCTATAGAACTTTCCCAACCATTCATAAGCTTATTGAGGATATCAATGCTAGTTTTCTTATTTTGATGATTTTCTTAGTTCTAGGAAGCTAATAAAGAAATATCAGAGGTTTCCTTGAGTTTATAATTTATGTTGTTGTAGGAAGACATCTCATAGTTACAAGGAGATAGTCCACAATTCTATACTTATAGCATAGATGAATTACTATTTTCCCTCAAGGTATGTTATTCAATATTATTGCTATTACATAGTTCAAAGAACTCCTAGCTCTATGTTTGTTTCAATACTTTTAGCTTCTGATCAAGTGAAATAACATCTATGTTCTGATAACATGTCTATGCTCTCATTTTTATTTTAGGTTGTTATCATGGCAGTGTCAAATTATATAGGAAGGGAAACTTTTTACAGACACTAAGCAAGATAGAAGAGGGTATGTCTGCAATGTGCTTTTCTAGTCCCAATACTATGCTATTGGATCCAATTCTTGAAACTCCTTTCAACCTAATGGATTTTCTTGCATTTCATGGAGAAATTCCTCAATCGAGGTCATGTAGGCTCTGTCACTAAATTCACAATAAAAGAATCGCTTAATGATATTGAAACCATTCTCCATTATGACACCTTCCTCCAACCATCAACGTGCTACAAATGAAAAGTGCATATCACCAATGTAAGTTGATTATTGCTGCAAAAATATGTTGAATATATTCACCATGATTATTGGTAATATCTTTTACATGCACAAACCCATGGTATATTATAGGTAGTGCAAATACATTTTTTAGAACAAGAGGCATCAAGTTATCAAGCATGCTAATCTAAATGTTTTAGTATCCACCTAGTTTGGTTAAATATTTCACTACAAGTAATTATAAAATAGATATATCCATCTCTA
Organism: Pinus albicaulis; assembly: GCA_034641835.2. NCBI lineage: Eukaryota > Viridiplantae > Streptophyta > Pinopsida > Pinales > Pinaceae > Pinus > Pinus albicaulis. Next base: position 844,026,088 of record CM076582.1, on the reverse strand, counting down.
TTTTAGGCATTACTGATAATTTCAACTGTCTTACTTCATAGTGTGCAATAAACCCCCTAAAAATCCTTCAATGTAAAAGGTAAGGTGTTCTCTTAGAAACATCTGGACCATCCATCAACTTGTTGTGCACTAGATGCTGGAAGAAGCTTTTTTTCAGATACTATCCACTATTTTTATTCCTTAGATAGGTTTGTAATTATGTATTAACAACTTTGTAACTCTATCATTGCTAGCAACAATAGGTTTGAAATATCTAGACCATACTACACATTGTTGTGTGTTAGATGGTGGAAGAAACTTTGTTTCTAATATTGTCCACTTTATTCATTTATTATATAGGTTTATAACTATGTATTAACAAATTTATAACAATATCCTTGCTAGCAACAATAGGTTTGAACAAATTTCAAAGGGATGCAAACTCCTACTACTTTGATGTTTTGTAGGTAGGTAAACAACACTATATATAGTAGTGACCTCCTTAAAGATAGAGTGCCCTTTGATAGCTGCTATGAAGATGAAATATGTCTATTGAATCTCCCATGGAATGTGATGTAGAGTATGTTATGCTTCCTCTTAGCATTAATTAGGGTAGTGGGGATCAATAAAAAAACTGACTTGAGATAAATAAATTTGATCTATACCATATGTAGATTTTGAATTTAAGGTCTTATATTTGGGTGTCTATGGATGATAAAATTTCTCATGATTCAGCATGTTCAACAATAGGTTTGAACAAATTTCAAAGGGATGCAAACTCCTACTACTTTGGTGTTTTGTAGGTAGGTAAACAACACTATATATAGTAGTGACCTCCTTAAAGATAGAGTGCCCTTTGATAGCTGCTATGAAGATGAAATATGTCTATTGAATCTCCCATGGAATGTGATGTAGAGTATGTTATGCTTCCTCTTAGCATTAATTAGGGTAGTGGGGATCAATAAAAAAACTGACTTGAGATAAATAAATTTGATCTATACCATATGTAGATTTTGAATTTAAGGTCTTATATTTGGGTGTCTATGGATGATAAAATTTCTCATGATTCAGCATGTTTTTAACTATATGCATGTGATTTTCTTCTTTAATTGATGGAGATTTGATTATACTATGGTATTACTTAGTTCTAGTCTTATTCTCACAACTACAGCCTATGACTTCATCTCCTTTATTTGGACATGCTGCAACACTCCATTAGGGGAATTTTGATGTCTAAAATGGGCCTCCTAAGGAAATTAGAAAATAATAGTGGAAATAATAAAATAATATTTGATGACATCATCAAATTTTAGAGGGAAAAAATTAAAAAAATACTTTTTCAACTCGTATTTTCAACTTATCTCCCAAATTTTTTACCCAAATTTCAAGCAAGAGTACTCGTTGGATGCCAAAATTTAATTACTCATCCAAGGAGTACCCATGTTGCATACTTTAGATGGACCCTTTTACTCGAAAAATGAGAAATACGTGAAAAATGTGATTGCAATCATGTTTTTCATGTATTTCTCATTTTTCGTGTAACAGGGTCCATTGAAAGTATGCAACATGGGTACTCCTTGGATGAGGAATTAAATTTTGCATCCAATGAGTACTCTCACTCAAAATTTAAGTAAATACTTAGGGATATAATTTGAAAATATTAGTTGAAAAAGTAGTTTTATTATTTTATTATTTTTTAAACATTTTACTCTTTTACTTAAAAAAATGGTGAACCATCTCCCTGTTGAAAAGTGTAACAAGGTCCGTTTTCATATTGACTATGTAATTATGGATTTATGTAAAATATAATACAAATATAATAAAATTAATTTTTTACTTGCAAGAGTTTATTATAGGTCAGTAAGACCTCTTCTTGATGTCTGTCTAGGTTTTTGTCTTCTATATATAAATGTATTAAGTGTCATATGTATAAAGTATCTAGGGAAGAGAATGCTCTAAGAAATTTTCAAAGAATCTATGGAAGAATGGCTTGGAACAACACTTGAATCAATGTTGGAAAATGCACCATCTCTGTAATCAAGTCGACCCAAATATTGAATGTAAAGTCGGCCTCACAGCTAGTGGATGGTCGACCTAAAAGTAAGAATATTGCCTCTATATATATGCTGCCTCTGCGGTCAATTAAATACCAAGCAAGTGGATCTCTCAGAAGTGACTCGGCAAAGTGTGATGCAGTCAGCTGAAAATATAATGCGGTCAAAACTGAAATTTAATTTCGTAATACCTGAAATGTAATGCGGTGATCTCTGTATGATATACAAGGCGGATTATATTTAATAAGAAGTGTGAATAATACATGTGATCATTCCTGAAATGTAATACGGAAATTTCTGTAGTATAATGTGGTCATCCTGGAAATGAAATACAGAAATCTCTATGCGGTCATCTGTGAAGTGTTCAATGGTGATCTCTGTAACAATAAGTGTGGATAAGATATGATATAAATTGTGGACAAGATAGGATATACAATGCGAACTATATCAATGAATAAGTGTGGGTTTTCTCTATAAGATAGTGCAGATTATATCTATTAATAAGTGTGGACAAATAAATGTGGGAAAGTTTAGTTCATATGTATGAAGAAGTTCAAACAGCTCTGGAGAAATAAAGAAGAAAAATTACAAATATTTTTGAGGTATTACAGAGATACAATGCAGATTTGAGATCAGCAGACAAGTGTGGGTATAACACACAGAAGCTGTGGATTGGGGCAAAAATTCAGATGATGTATTGTGATATATATATATATATTGTGTATCTAATGTCTAATGTGATGTAATAATGTGACGATAGAAGGAAGGTAAATCACATATTTACCTTCCAATATTCATTATATGAAAGAAAGAAATATATCTCAAGAGAGTATGAAGCAAGAAGTGTTTTGGAAATCGAAGACTAAATCAAGGAAGACTTAATTAGAGACTGAGTTCTATAATGGTGATGTAAGCTAGTTGATACAGAAGAGAAGGATCAGCATTGTAAGCATACTATGAAGCATTGACAAAGTCTTGGAGGCATTCCTAGGTCAAGGGTCTAAGTCTTGTTCATGATACTTGTCATTTGAAGATCTATAAGAAGAATTCCTTACGAGTTTTCCTCTCCAAGAGGGAGAGGTTTTTCCCTAGCTCTAGGAGCCTAATTTTTGTGTCTCGTGTATTTTGATAATTTACTTGATGAAATACTAAACAAGATAATGAAGATAAGACGTAAGTAACTCAAGTAAACTCACAAGTAATTATCAAGAAGATAATTTGTATTAAACCCTAACCCTCCAAGTTCTCAACATGGTATCAGAGCTAAGGTGTTGAACTCAAGGGTTGCTTGACAAAGAGACACTCCATGAAGTGAAGATCAAAGTTTGGGTTGAAAGGTCAAATCAGTTTGCAAGGAATACTTCAAGGATTCAAGAACATTTACATTTGAATTTCAATTTCTGAAGATATACTCTATCATCAAGGATTCAAGGACATCTACATTAAATATTTCTATCTTAGAAGAAAATCTTGACTTCATCTTCAAACGTCATCAAGGAAGTTGTTGAAGGAGAAATTCACTCTCTCAAGTAAGTATCTATGACTTTATCAAAATCTATCAAAATGTCTTCTTTGAAAAGAAAGAAAAAATATGGTTAGGGTTACAAACTTTCCTGCATGGAAGACAAGTACAATGAAGTCATGCCAAATACATGAAGGGAGATATTTGAGCCCAAAGGATTCTTACATAATCCATAAAATACTCCCTCATCTCCGAGGTATCAAATCTAAAATCATCAAACAGAAATATTTGAGAAATTGGTGGAGCTATTATCTGTGAATACTGCAGAAGAAGCAATCTCTCTGAGATCATATGCAGGAAGTGTGAGAAGTAATGTTTGACACTAAGATGACTAAAGTGGTGTTGGAAGATCTACTAGATAAATGGGGAAACTTCACTTCAGGTTTACATGGGAATAAAGAAGTCACAACATTTCACATTTTAAATTCTGTATGTAAAATAGAGGAAACAGTATTGAAAGCCAAAGGTGTTACAGGATCAACGGAATCAATCCTTTTCAGCCACATCAAGGAAGAAAGGAATATTCGGTAAGTTTGTTCCTCGGAATAGTATGGAGAAATCGCAATGTAATGGGTATTATAATAGAAATTTTCCTTAATCTGAAAAAGGACAAGAGAAATATGGAAGAAGCCCATGTCTCTGAAAATGAGGAAAGAACCAGATGCAAAGAAATATAAGAAAGAAGAAGAAAGGGATCTCCACGACTATTGAGATCATCTTCTCCTTTAAGTGATTTTTGTTGGTTATATGATAGGAAGTAGTGTAGCATCTTGATGAAATCATGGTAGGAGCTCCTAGTGAATCACCTCCAAGAAAACCTCTCTAATAACATTACTAATGGAAAGCAGTCATCAAGAGCAAGGGTCATCATGGAAACATATTTCTGGGATATTGATGGAGCATGCCAAGAGAATGAAGTTCTTCATTCTTGAGAAATTTCTACAGGATGAATCAAGGGAAAAATGGTATGAGTTATGTATATATTTATATGCTAACATTGGATGTTGTGAAGTCATGTCATATGGTTGTAGGTAATGAAATGTTTTATTTAGAAGTATGATCTGTGGAGGAGTATCTCTCAGTGCACGGACAGATTAAATCAACATAATATGTCCTCATGGAATATGAGGTGGTTGTATATGAACAAGTAACTAGAAAGGTTGTAAGTTAGTATGAATGGATAATGTGTAGAAAGGAAGAGATCATGAAATGCAATCATGTCAAGAGGTAGTTATCATCCGGAAGCCCAGAAAATGTGACTTGGTGATCTCCTAGGAATATATGTAGACTTTGACAGAAGTATGGTAAATAAGAAGACCCTTGATAAAACATATCATTAGGAGATGTGTCAATCTTTATGAAGGATGTTGATTCCTACAGGAAGATGTCATGGTGAAATATCATCAATAACGTAACTTTTGTTCTAAATTTTCATATGTATATGTTTATCTAGATCAATTTATGCAGGGCTGCTAATCATAAGAAAGGATTTATGATCCTTGGGCATGATTCGAAGGAAAGTAGAATGGCATAACGGTGGACCAGATGAGGAAGACTGATGAATCACTTTTTGATAGTGGGCATGACTCGTGACTGAAAGTGATGGATGATCTGTGCCCTATGAAGCCAAAAGTTGAAGATTCCTCAATATCGAAATCCATGACATCGAGGAGAGGAACTCTTCATGAGTAGTTGTATTATTGCTGCAGGACCCTGGTTGATGAGGAGCCTAGTGGTAAGTTTCTTGCTTGGAAGAAACTTGAAATATGTCCTTCCTGTGTTAAGAGGGAGTGACGTATGTGATTATCTATTACATGTGTCATGCACTAGAGCAGGACTAACAGCCATAAGTCCTAGTGAAGGCCATGTGAAGAGAATGGATAGACACATCATTATGGTCTTCACCTGGAAGACAGAATGGAGGATTGAGTAATCATCTGGCATTCGATACTCTTTGAGAATGAGATAGGGAATTCAATATAAGAGTATTCATGGACCGATATTCTTTGAGGGCTGGCTACCCAAGAGAATAATAGTCCAAGAAGGTCATACTCCGGGAACACCTAGGTGGGGTATGTACCTTGGAGAGACAATGACTATGGTGTCTATTAGTCATGTGTCTCACCAGCATTGTAGCCCATTGTCTCAATGAGAAATGGGGCTATTAGTCAAGGCTTTTCACTAGGAAAATGCTGGTTGATATGATGCTATACAGATGTGATTATCAATCTGATTGTTCTTATGAGATTATTTAGTTTGAAAGTGACCATGTACCTATATGAATACCTCCCTAGTTAAGAGGGACTGTTGAAAAGTGTAACTAGGTCATTTTTCATATTGATTACGTAATTATGGATTTATGTAAAATAGAAGACAAAGATAATAAAATGAATTTTGCACTTGCAAGATTTTATTATATGTTAGTAAGACTTATTCTTGATGTCTATCTAGGTTTTTGTCTTCTAGATATAAATGTATTAAGTGTCATATGTATAAATTATCTAGGCAAGAGAATGCTCTAAGACCTTATCAAAGAAGCTATGGAAAAATGGCTTGGAACAACACTTGAATCAACGTTGGAAAATGCACTATCTACTGTAATCAAGTCTGCCAAAATATTGAATGTAAATTCAGCCTCATAGCTAATGGATGGTTGGCCTAAAAGCAAGAAGACCGCCTCTATATATACACTGCCTCTGCAGTCAATTACATACCAAGCAAGCAGATCTCTTAGAAGTGATATGGAAAAGTGTGATGTGGTCAACTGAAAATATAATGCGGTCAACACTGAAATGTAATGTTGTAATCCCTGAAATGTAATTCGGTGATCTCTGCAAGATATACAGTTTTGATTATATTTAATAAGAAGTGTGAATAATACATGCGATCATTCCTGAAATGTAATACATAAATTTATGTAGTATAATGCGGTCATACTAGAAATGAAATATGAAAATCTCTATGCGGTCATCCCTAAAGTGTTCAACGGTGATCTATGTAACAATAAGTGCAGATATGATATGATATAATGTGTGGACAAGACAAGATATACAATGTGGACTATATCAATGAATAAGTGTGGTCTTTCTCTGTAAGATAGTGCGGATCATATCTATGAATAAGTGCAGACAAATACATGTGGCAAACTACAGTTCATATCTGTGAAGAAGTGCAGATAACTCTGAAGAAAGATAGAAGAAAAATTACGAATATTCCTGAGGTATTATAGAGATACAATTCGGATTTGAGATCAACAAACAAGTGTGGGTATAATACACAGAAGTTGTGGATTGGGTCAAAAATTCAGATGATATATTGTGATATATATACTGCGTATCTAATGTCTAATGTGATGCAAGAATGTGAGAATAGAAGGAAGGTAAATCTGTGATTTACCTTCCTATCTTCAATATATGAAAGAAAGAAATATATCTCAAGAGAGTATGAAGCAAGAAGTGTTTTGGTAATCAGATACTAAATCAAGGAAGACTTAATTAGAGACCGAGTTCTCTAATGGTGATGCAGGCCAATTGATACAGAAGAGAAGGATCAGCATTATAATCATATTATGAAGCATTGACAAGGTCTTGGAGGCATTCCTAGGTCAAGGTTCTGAGTCTTGTTCATGGTACTTGTCATTTGAAGATCTATAAGAAGAATTCCTTACAGGTTTTCCTATACAAGAGGGAGAGATTTTTCCCTGGCTCTAGGAGCCTAATTTTTGTGTCTCGTGTATTTTCATAATTGACTTGTGAAAGACTAAACAAGATAACGAAGAGAAGATGCAAGTAACTCAAGTAAACTCACAAGTAATTATCAAGAAGAGAATTTGTATTAAACCCCAACCCTCCAAATTCTCAAAACTCCCATGGTTGACATCATCATCTTGAATCCTATTGGTTCTTATAAATTTTATTTTGGTTGTACATTTTTCTTAGGAGGCCCATTTTAGACCTCAAAATTCCCCTAATGCATTCATCTATGTTTGATATTATTATATGCTTTGATAAAATATGATTTGTTGTACCATTTCAGTATCAGAGCATACTTGTCACTAGTTTGATATGATAGTAGTATTTGTTCACCACCATTAACTGTACATGTTTCCACAATTTTGATTAATAATTTTATTGTAATATATCGAGTTTTGGAGTCATTCATTATTTTACATCAATTCTATGAGCTGAGTATAACATTCTACTAATAACTGCTATGAAAATAGTTACAAGACCTCCAATATTATTATGTGCAATCTTGCCTATAACTTAAAAAATGGGTGATCGTGTCAATGTTCTTCTATGAACTTTATATAGTTCCAACAATTGATTTTTTATCAATTGAGTATTGTATCTTAGCGTTTGCTACAAATCACGATACAAGCTCTTTGAGGCACCCCTTTATTCTCTCAAGATCTATTGTAAACCAAGAATAGGTCCTACTTTTCATATCGTCCCTCGTTTCCCTTCACTTCTCTTGTCCTAGAAATTACTCAAGAAACATGCCCAGAGGGTTTCCATTGCAAAGATCACACTTCCTCAGCTTAAGTGTTAGGTATTACACCAAAATTTCATGGGACTTGTACCAACCCTTATTAGAATTTTTCCTTTAAAACCATGCCACATGGATGATGTACACAACATAGACTCAGAGAAAATAATAACTAGTGGACAACTTAACATTTTTTCAACCTCAACAGTGGAAATTCATTGATTGTATTGGCCAATGCCTTCTTCTTCCATGACATAATGAAAATTCAAGGTGTGCAGGAAAGTAGAGAAATAAAATGGCCACCTATGAAAATATCAACGATTAAAGATATTTATTATGTACCATATTTCCATCAATGTAATTTTATCCATTAGACAAAGTTGGTCCTTTGCTATGGAGCTCTGGATTTACGGAGCATGCTTCCTTTGGCTTAAAGTAAAGGTATCTATCCCACCAAAATTTCACTGATACCTAAATTTCCCCAAGGCTTAGATCCATTCTAACTAACCTCTTTCCTTTTAAACTTATACCATGCTGATGAGACAAGCCACGACTAAAAAGGTAACTAGTGGACAGGTTTACACCCTGTACCTCAACAGTGAAACAAAATGCCAGGTTTGCATGGCCATACTTCATATTTTTCAATAAACATACTGCAAATTCAATGTCTCTACAGAGAAGTCAAATGGGAAATGTCTAAAAAGTCCAAACATAAAGATAATTATTGTGTACCATCTAAGAAACTAATTTTACTCCATGGTAGAAGTTGATCCATCGGTATATAGTCTGGGTATATGGAGTGACCCTAACACTCATGCTCAAACCAACTTACTGCTTTATCTTAAATTTCCTTACACATTTCATTCATAGACCCATAATACCAGAATGAAATCATCGCATGATGTGAAAAGATTTGAAAATAAGGTTTAAGGTCTATTTTTTTCTTTTTTGAATGTTAGTTCTTACCATAATCATGTTCTAAATTGCAATTCTATCACTATCTTAAATTCATCTCAATCTTAGTTTTATCAAGTATTGAACAGGATCAAAAAGAAATTGGATTCTTTAAGATTTTTAATACTTAATATATAGGGGTTAATATGAATTTAGAATAGTTTATTTTGTTCCTATATTATTTTTATTATTATAGTATACCTTTTCAATGTTTTCATTTATATTATTATAATAGGATTTTGTTTGTTCACCTTTACATGACAGATTTCAACTTTCATTTCGATCAAAGTCATATTATATTATATCTATATTAAAATGTTGAATGCAAATGGCTTATGTTGATGCAATTATTAAAAATTTCAATTTATAACAATAGGTGGATGCCCCTTTGGCATGGTGTTGCAAGTTCAAGAGTCATATGAAATATTTCTAACAAGTAACAGAAAAATATTTGAAACACCCCTAATTTGATGGAAAAGCTTGGAACTTTATAGATCGAGTTAGATTGTGATATGGTAGCCAACATTTATATCATCTTCTCTGGCCACAGATGGGAGACATTTCTGGGTTAGGTATTTACTATGTTATGCAAATAATAGTACCACATATACATTTAATATGTATGGCATAGTTGCTTCAATGGGCACAGTAAAATTTCATTTCCTAACAGTATGTACCTTGAAATTTAACTGTCAATGAATTGGTGCCATTATCACTACAAGGAAAACACCTAAAATTGACACAGCTCCAGAATTTTTATATTTTTGAACACCATTTCCATTGCTTTTTATTGAGTTGTTGAGGCTCAAAGTTCAAACATAGCTCCATTATTATTAAGCACACATAGTCTCATCATGGTTTGGGAAGTCCTCATTAGTTTCTTACCCTGGTAGGTCCACATAGATTGGTTACAAAGATGTTGATTTTTGAGTCCATCTGTGCAGGATGCCTCACCTCTAGAACAATATATGATTGTGGGACACAATTCGTGATGTTAAGGCCACGTTCAGGTGTAACCATGTTAATCGAGTAAAAAATTTCAGTTGATGCCATAGGTGATATTTTGTCCAAACATGTTGGATAAATATCATACGTGAGTTCAAGTGAACAGGTTTACCTATTACATGCACATGTCAGGTGCCACAAATGATATGCACTTTCTTAAGTGTAATGGTATTTTAAGAATGCATCCATTTCAAATAAGGGAATAAGCCCATTGAAAAGTGTGAACTAAAATACATGCTAATTGATATAATTGAGCATAGAAGATAGGCAGACAATAATGTTAACTTCCAAAAACATTTTTGTGAAATAGTTGAGCATAGGATCATGAACAAAGAAACATAATACTCTAGTTATTGTTGGCTAAGGAAATCACATGAGATCATAGAAGGATGAACACAAATTCATGCCAAACCATGGATGAAAAAAATTGGATTAATATTTAACACCAAGAAGTTACAAATTAATTGAAAGATAAAACTTTAGATTACAATTGATATGGATACCATGTCAACAATTTAATAAACTAAAGAAATCAACAATTAAAACATATCATGAAATTAGCAAGAATTTTTCAATTTCTTTGTATATTCATGGGGTTTTCTTGGTAACACCTGAATAATTTTCCTATACGAAAAATAATTTTTGATAGAACATAACAATGATATATGGAATTTTTACACTATAGAACTTTTCGCAATAGAAGATCCGAGACATTGAACATAATAACTTCAGTTCGTGACTTGAAAAGTTATATGAAACCTATCAATATGCATAATAGGTTATTCAATAGGTAAGGATATGTATGACAATATTGGAAAAACATTTAAACCATGTGGCTTCTGATGCATCATGCCCTCTCAAAATATTAATAAAGTTATAGTTACGTAGGTCTAGTAGAAAATACTCAACAAATGTGTACAATATTGAGTGAAGTAATCAGTGTGGCCATTCTTAAATTTTACTTCTGTACCTCACTAACTTGGCCAATGTGTCAGTGAATAACATCGAGCTTTATCAAAAAATTTTGCCTGGGGAAAATCCAAAAGGGAATACCTCATTGTCACAACTTACTATACTCAATCTTTCCAACAACCGATTAAAGGGGGAAATTCCAGCATGGTTAGGCTCCGTGTCAAATTTACACACTCTAGACCTCTCAAACAATCTACTTGTGGGGGGAATTCCTCCTGAGTTGGGGAAAATGAGGTTAGGCACATTCAATGTATCTGGAAACCACTTCTCTAGCTCAATTCCAAGTATTTTCAAGGGTTTGGCTTATAAACATAGTTTTCTCGGCAATCCAGACCTATGTGTTGATCTGGCTTTCCAGTATAGGTTAAGATCATGTTCTTCAAAGAAGAGAGATTTACATTATTATTTTCCTAGCATTTTAGTCTCAATTTTTATGCTATCCATGGCAATTATATTGTTTTGTGTTTAATTACCAATATTATAGTGAGAACTTTCTTTCTGGGAAAGCCAAGAAGCTCGACGTTGGAATGGGAAGAGACATATTTTCACTCAGGTGTGGAATTGAACGAGGCATACATCCTGAAAAGGTTGAAAAAGGAGAATGTGATTGGGTCTGGAGGATTTGGAGAAGTGTTCAAGGTCACTCTCTAGAATGGGCAGGAAGTGTCTATGAAGAAGATTATAAAAAAAAAAAAAAATTGAAGCAGAGGTTGAGATCATTGGTTTGATCAAACTTGCCACATTCCCACAGATATTGGTGGAGCAAAGGAGTTGAAACAGTTAGAGATGTCCAAAAATCAGTTCAATGGAATCATTCCTCCAAATATTGGGCAGCTGAGGAATCTTGTTAACTTTAGTGCAAGCAATAACAGAATGTAGGGGCCTCTTCCTAAGGATATTTTATGCTTGCGTTCAGTGAATAGCATCAAGCTTGATCACAATGGAGCTAAACCAATGGAGTTATCCAATAATAGACTCGACGTTTTTTTTCCTTATACAATTTTTGTCGTCGGTATTTCGACGTTTCAACAACATCGGAAGAGCAACGAACTTTTGGAAACATCAAAACAGTGATGAACTTTTGGTAATGTCAGAAGAGAAACAAAATTTAGGTAACGTCGGAACAGTGACGAAAATTTTGTAATGTCGAAAGTGTGATGACCACTTGGAAACATCAAAAAGAGCGACAAAAATTGGAAACGTTGGAAGAGCGATGACAACTTGGAAATGTTGGAAGAGCGGTGAAAACTTGGAAACATCATAATTGTGACACAACCAAAAAATGTGGCTATTAGTGTCACTCTACTTAGAGTTATTAGAAGTGTTGAAATTGTGACAGGACAGAAAATGACGTTTTACCCCACTTAAAAGTGTTTCTCTTGGGACGCCTATGTGTCGCAAGAGCGACATTTTGGCCGTTGGAAATTGGGCCAAATGTGTTAGTGAAGGATAAGAACATTCTCCTAGTATAGGCAATACATTGAGGATCTTGAGGGTAGAGATCAAAAGTTGCAAATCATAAAATGAAATTTTGGTTGAGGCTCAGGAAAGACTTGCAAGGGCTCATAAGAAATAGGTAGAATTTAATGCAATGATTCTTTAGAGTTTTTCAAAGTTGTAGAAACAAGGACAGATAAGGATCAATTAAGAGAGGGAATAGAAAACTAATGGATCCTATGGTAGCATATCTTAGTCCGGAGAAAGAGAGGATATATGGGACACATTTATAGGTGTCAGATCACTAGATACACCTAACAAGAGGACTAGTATGTATGTGAATCATTCTAGTTCCTCATCCAAGAGAAATCATCACAGTCATCACCGTCATCATCCTTATAAGAGGAGGGAGTATTTTCCTAAGGAGTTTAATAAAGTGAAGCCTCCTACACTTGATAGAGAGATGAAGAAGTTAGAAGATGCAACGGTATGGTTTCTTGGGATGAATAAATTCTTCAAATTTCATAGATACTCATATAACATGAAAGCTAAGATATCCACCTTTAGTCTTAAATGGAAATCATATATCTGGTGGGAAGATGTATATAATTTCAAGGGAATTCGAGAGGAAGAATTGATTTCAGATTATTTTAAGAGACTCTTTAATAAGAAGTACTTATCATAGAGGTACTATGATGACAAAGCTAAGGAGTTATATGAGTTGAATATGGGTTCTATGACAAATGATGAGATTTTGTCTTGAGGGGTCTTGACCAAGGTTCAGAGTTAAGCTTAACCAACAAAACTCTCTTACTACTGGCCCTTTCGATAGTGACCTACCTGCGTAGGTCAAAGTCTCACCAGAAGCAATATGGGGGGGTGTTGGAACTAGGTTTCCACACGCTGAGAGAGAATTAAATGATGTGGGTGTCCACAGATCTATAATAATATCATATTGTCCTACGCACCAGAAACCTTAACGAGAAATAAATATTGGTCAACTTACGTAGGCTAACCTACACGCCCATAGGTAATGGCTTTGAAATCCTTTCAATAGTCTTAATAAAGTGATATTCAGGTCTTACAGTAATAGATCTATGCACCTAACATTCATATTAAGCAGTAAAATAGGTACACAACCGATTCAATGACCGATAACATAAATCACAAGAAAAATGATCACAGAAACATATAACATATGAATTTAGTACTCAGAATCATCCAAAACACTTCTTTATTAATAAACAGTCGTAAAACCCTTTACAATTCTTCAGATTCACCCTCGCACATAGCTAGTGGGGTTTGCACACAATCAAACTATGGTCTCCGCGCACATAGCCAGAAGGAGCCTTTCAAACACAGACACTTACAAATTCACTTCAAAGCTTAAAAAATACCATAATATTATCAAAACTTACTAAAAATTGTCTTATCTAACTCAATATACACTTTTATTTATATCTTAGACTACACTCTTCCTAAAGTCCGCAAACTATGGTTTGCAACTCCTAGTTTTACACTTTAACCCATTACAACTCATTAAGGGGCTTCACCCCACCCCAAAGCCCCTTGATTGTGCATTTCTTAGTGTGCATGACTAAAAAATATAAAAATACTTATTAATTTACTCAAAATTACGGTCCTAAGGGACCCTGCTCCAACAGTCCCCCAACACAATCTTCTGAATCATCCTGAGTCACAAAGGTACTGGGTTCTTCATCTTTGTCTTCAATTCCTTTATGGAAGTAATAAAGGGCGGAAGGATGCACGTGCTCTAATTTGATGCACTCTATGCTGTATCCACCACTTTCTAAGAAGTCATCCCTTCTATGGCAAGATTGATACTTTGATATGTCTAGTTCAAGTTCTTCACAACAACATCGAAATCTAGTGACAACTTCATTGTTTTTTCCACCCATGGATTCATATGATCAGTCATGATGTGTTTCTTCCTCCTCAGATATTCAAATTTGTCGTGCAATATTTGACTTGTCTGTAATCGGGCAATCTGTTGAACAGGTACAAATGTAGGTAGTGCCTCCTAAAGTTCATCAAGTGCCTGCTCCTTGGTGCGCATTTCTTGCAAAATATTTCAGACAAGGGGATCCGTCTACACAGATTTCCACATGCCCATAACTACCTCCAGTAGCTCGGTTACCTTGTCAACTATGGCGGAAATACTTGTTGAAGCTTCTTTGACTAAGGCTGCACGCTGCGCTTTCACTTTTGGTGGAGTTTCTGGTTAAAGCTTGACCTGCAACTCCACGATTTGCTGCTCAAAATTTTCCTTTACGACCTGCACTTCGGACCTGGAGGCCTTCAAAGTTACTACTAGACTATTGAATTTAGCCTAGAGCGTAGCCGAGGTAGGGATAGCAACCTCTGGCAGGTCACCACAAAGTCTATCAATCAGAGTCTCCAATTCTGCACGTTGTGCCACTGCTGTTTGTTGCATTGTCTGAGCCTGGAGAGACTCTTTTGTCTTTGCTACAATCTTCTTCTTAGCCTCAATAAGTTTCTAGTACACGTGTGCCTCCCTACACTGGAAATAATTTGTGATGATCATTTATATTGCACACAACTTACAACTAGGTAGCATTGACAAATCAATTCCAACTTTGGCGTAGGTTTTCGCCTGGGCGCCTAATGCAGGTTGTTCTACTGTAACTGCTGCTCTAGGGAAGGGGAGGATCCTGTTATCTGATGTGCTGAGGATCATACTGGTGCTCTCGATCACTGGAATTGGCCTCACTTGAATGTTATCTATATTTATCTACAACACCTATAATCGAGTCTGCAATGATTCTACGACAACCCTCTATTTCTCTTCTAGCGTAGTCCACCTATCTTTGGAGGTAGATGCGATTACATTGGATATATTATCAATATCTTCCTTAGTTAGTGTAAGGTCCGCTGTTCCTCCGACCTTTGAACCTTTCCGCTTCTTGTGTGGGCCCTTGGGGGTTTCTGCGCCACACTTAGTACCTCTGGGAGACTCAGCTTTGGTTCCATCTAGGCCATTTGTTCCTCCAAGATCCATCTCAGCTTATCCTTCAAGCTCTTGCTTTTTTTCCTTGTCTGTTTCTTTCTCAGCCTCCTTTTCTACATCCTTCTCTGCATATTTTCCAGTGCACTTCTCATCTTATTTTTCCTTTACAGTAGTTGTTGTCTCCTTTCCGAATGTTGAGGGTGTGATGGGCTGGGTGCAGCCAAGCCCAACCTTCCATGCTTCTGGCTAGGTCATAACAACTTGGTCAATTTCTTCCTCTATGACCATATATGGAAGGTCATACCATATTGGGTCGTGGCATGCTCAGATTTGCATATGGTGCATGGTCACTTGGAAATCTGGAACAAATTTTTACTTCTCATCAGTAACAGGGTAAAACCAGGGCCGCGAGTGTATAAATACTACCAAAGCACCCTCGAACAAGACCCAAAAGGTCTTATTCTCTTTTAATCTCTTCTAGTTTGGTGAATCCCATATATTGGCATAATGCACCCCTTCACACACACCAGGTTCTACCTCTGGGAGGATTGTGCCCTCTTGTGTCTCTCATGCCACCAAATCAATTAAAATTAGTAACCACAACTAACAAAACTTCTTCCTTTCATCCTACATCTCACGCATGTTCTCAAACCCTCTTACTATTGGCCCTTTCAGCAGTGACCTATTTGTGTAGGTCAAAGTCTCAACCAAAGCAGTATGGGCAAGTCCTGGAATGAGGTTTACACACCCTGAGAGAGAATTAAATGATGTGGGTGTCCAGAGATCTATAATAATAGAAGACCATCCTACACACCAGAAACCCTAACTAGAAATATATCTAGGTCAACTTACGTAAGTTACCCTATATGCACATAGATAATGGCTTCACAACCCCTTCAACAGTCTTAATAAAGTTATATTCAGGTCTCACAGTAATATATCTATGCACCTAACATTCATATTAAGCAGTAAAATAGGTATGCAACCAATCCAATCATCGATAACATAAATCACAAAAAAACATATCATAGAAACATATCACAGATGCATTTAGTACTTGGAATTATCCAAAACACTTCTTTATTCATCAACAGTTGTAAAAACATTTATAATTCTTCAGATTCACCAGCGCACACAGCTAGCGGGGTCTGCACACAACCAAACTAAGGTCTCCACACACAGCCAACAGGAGCCTTTCAGACATAGACACTTATAGATTTGCTTCAAAACTTATAACATACCACAATCTTATCAAAACTTACTAAAAATTGTCTTATCTGACTCAATCTACACTTATATTTATATCTTAGCCTATGTTCAGCCTAAGGTATGAAAAATGTGTTTTGCGACTCCTATTTTTACCCTTTATCCCATTACAACTCATGAAGGGACTTTCACCCACCCCAAAGCCCCTTGACTGTGCATTTATTACCAGGCATGAATCAAAACTACAAAAATATTTATTAATTTAGTCAAAATTGTGGTCCTAAGGGACCCCGCTCCAACATGAGTATACTAGTATATTCTAAGACCTTTTGAGGTATGTTCCTTATCTCAAGGTTGAGAAGGCTAAGATTCAGAGATTAATCAGTAGAATTCCAATAGCATATAGATACAAGAATGAGTTTTATGAGCCTAGATCGTTGGAAGAGGCCATCTGGAAGTTGAAGCATTTTTATGAGAAGTGAAAGTGCAAAGCTGAGCCTAAGCATGACTTGAAGGGAAATGAAAAATTTAAATCGAAATGGCCACTTAAGTGGGGAATACCTCAAGATGCAAGAGAGAAAGAAAATGTGGTTTCTTATAAGAGGTTCAATGCAACTTGAGAAGGGACATGGGTCGCAGCCTAGAGAGAAACAATCTAGAGGTGATGGTAGAGGACTGCTGCAGTTTTGGATATGTGGGAAAGGTAATCACAATAAGGATTTTCCATTTTACCATGGAGGTAGGCCTAATATATATAGTGCTAAAGAGGCGTAGACAGTTGGGGATTTTGTTCATAGCATTCCTCAGATTTATGCAGTTGTTCACAACAAGCAAGCATATCATCAGGAATCCATTATTGATATGGAAGGTCAACTCTTTGGTTGAGTCATTTCTATTTTTATTGATCCAAGATCGAGTTATAGTTATGATAATCCTAACTTGGTGGATAAGTGTCGCTTGAGAAAATAAGTGCATGCAGAGTCTTTCTTGGTGCATTTGGTTACAAGTACTAAGAAGGGGCTTCATCACTAGGTAAAAACTTGTGCATTTGAATAGAATGTTATGCCTACAATAGTACATCTATATGTACTGCCATTGGGATCATATAGTATGATTTTTTGTATGGGTAGCTTGTATCTTCATATGACCAAAGTATATTTCTATGACAAGGCTATTGAGTGCTTGGAAGATTATGGGAAAAATAGAAGCATGGAGGGAAATAATCATCGTAAATTATTAAGGATGGTCATAGCTATACAATCTAAGCGCAGTTTTAGGAAGGGTGTGTGATGTTTGTAGTTCACATTTCCAGTGATAAGGGTAAGGATGTTGACCGTGAATAAATATTCAAGAGGTATCCAGTCTTGTAGTAGTTTCAGGATGTATTTTCCACATATATTCCAAATTTTCCTTGTAATATTAAAAAATTTGCAAGCAGCAAATTGAAATATTATTTTTTTCTTATATCATCTAGGAGGTGAATAAAATGGGTAAAAGGCCCATGAGTAGGAATAAAATCCCTCATAGTGTGAAAGGCATCTATGGATTAGCTTAATTTTTCACCTTCCAGTGTGAAAAGGGGAAAATGCATGAGGACAAGGTCAAGTTTGACCAAGTCAACAGTGTTGCCTAAGAGGGTGTGGCTTGCTTGGGAAGACATCACAGTTTGAGAGGGAGAAAGATTATTTGTGGAAGAAACCCTAATGTGTGGGGTCCAGGGCAAAGATACATTCACTTGCATAAAAGGAGGAAGAGGTAGCCATAGAGAGACATGTTTTGATTATTTGATTATTGGTCTAGTAGACTATTTGCAGTCTCCGACTATTTAGCTGAGTTGCAGTGTTGTTTAGCACGAGGGATTCATATTTAGGAATTCTTCTCCTTCTTTATATGCCTCTTGAATGATTTCGCTTCATTTCTCCACATCTAGGCTCAAGGCCAAAGCCATTCCTTTAGCCACAACATTATTTTTGCTCAAGTGTAACGTTGTGTTGTAGGGTGTTGCAGTGGAGGGGTTCCACAACACCATTCCTTGGCTCATATTTCAGAGGAGGGAGCTTCTATTCCTTAGGAAGGTTAATGAGGAGGGTTTCCAGGGCTGATTTTCATATTTTTTCAATAGGCTAAGCATCTCCCATCATCAACAGCACAGTCCCTTCTCTAGACTGCGTTATTTTAGTGAGTATTTGCAGTGGGGGTTTGCACCATCATCTTGGAGGGCAAGATCTTCAAGGATTGGATCAGCCTATCACTTGAGAGATCCATTGGAGGAGGTTTACTATAGATTGTACATATTATTCAGCCATCTCCATATAGTTTCAGTTTGGTGTTGCAGATGCTACCCTGCAACTCCGGCATTTCTGCAGATTTTCCATTTTCATATGTATTGTAGCCAATCCTTCCAAGGATTGTTGTATCGTTTTTGTATTAGTGTTTTCAGGGGTTGAGAGCTTTCTCCCCCTCATTTCTTGAACTAATATTGTCATATCATTATATTATCATTTTGTATGTTGCAGTGTCTCCATTAAATTGCGCTGATATAGCCTCATGTATTTCCTGTGTAGCAGTGCTCTCATAATTCTTATACATGTCCTATTGAGGCTTCATTTCCAAGCTTGAGTGATTGATTCCTCAAATAATTGTATAAATTTTATACTATAATATCAAATGGGAGGCTATTTTTATCTTCATGTCTCACAGCTCATAATAATAACATTGTCATCTCATTGTATGTCCATACATTGTTGCAGTCCCTTCATCAGGCATTTTCTAAAGACAACTAGGTGTGGGAGATCTGTTTAACCCACCTAAAGGGATTTATTTTGAGCCATATTTTGGATTTCAGACTTAGATACATTTATCTAAGGGATCCATGTTTTGGTTTCAAATCCTATAGCAACCATTACTAGAAAATGCGTTTTCCAGTCATGCCTTGCTAGCTGTTGCAGATTTGGAATATTACAGTGGTATCAAAGCAAATTTCTTGGCTCAGCCTGTGAGTCTTTTCCAAAGAGATCAGAAAATTGAAGAGGATGGGTTTTATCTCATCATATTTCAGATCCATGAAGAACCTCCCCAAGGAGGATAAGCAGAAGGAAGAGGAAGGACCCTGCACTTCTTATTCTCATCGAGAAGGAGATAGAGAGATGAATAGGAAGAAGACTCCATATTTTGAAGAAGAAAAAGGGGATAAGCTTACAAATATTCTTCCTAAATCTATACATAATATTCATGAAGACTTCAAGAAGATCAGGAGGGAGATGTATGAATAATATCCAAGAGATTTTGAATCTAAAGCAAACTCTAGATCGTCATATGAGAAGTGTGAGAAAGCAGCTACACACTCTAACACACAGCGCAGTCACATGCCTAGGATAGTCAGAAGAGAGTTGGAAAGAGGAGAAGAGGTTGCTATGAGGGAAAATCTTAGTGATTTCCTGAAGGATTATGAGTCTCAAACTCAGAAATTCCAAGATTATCTCAGTTTTTCAGAGTTTTGAAAGATGAAGGTGAAGGGAAGAGAGCAGCGGGATAGATTTCTTCTATCTACCTTTGAAGGTTCACCTACATGTTCATCCAAAGCTTGGGTGGAGGAGTTAGAGACCTTCTTGCAGTAGCACCAAATTATTTAAGATGAAGCCATCAAAGTTGCAGCACTTCATTTGAGAGGTAAGGCCTATGCCTGGTGGATCTTTGAATCCTTTTCTTTGAAAAATGTAAACATTGCATCTTATGCAAGTTTCACTAAGGAATTAGTGAAAATATTTGATAGGAGGATTCATGAGACACACATGGTGGATCTAAACAAGAAAACTCAAACAAGACCCTTGCATGAGAATGTAGTACCATTTCAAAAAACCATGGAGAGGGCTGAAAACTTGCACCATACCTTGCCAGGAGAAAGACTTTCATCTCACACCTTTGAGCAATGAAGCATGGAGATCTCTTTTTCTAAAGGGGATCCAATCATTGGAGGATTTCCCATTCATGTTGCAGAGATTGGAGGAAATAGCGTTTTCACAACTAGAGATTATCTAGTGCCTCATGTAGAGGAAGGAGGAGCTCTTGCTCCAAGTAGAGGGATGCTTGCATCTTTGCAAGGAACTCCCCAGGATCTCATGTGTGGAGATCAAGGCACAACTCATGTGCCATTTTTGAGGAGGTGTAGAACCATGGAGACATAAGGAGAAGGTAGGGAGGATAACCAGTATCATGAGATGAGATGTACACATCCCTATCCACTTCAGGGGGTTGATGAACCTGAGGAGAAGAATCGATTGCGCAGTGAGGGCATGTACTGATTTTTTCATTCATATATGCATTCATCTCTTGATGATGATGTATCATTGCATGGAGACATTTTTCTGGGGAGACCACTGGATCAACAGAGGTGGATGGAGGTTTCACCATTTGAGGCACCACTTAGTGATTTCAGAGGAGTGGGAATCTTGGGAGAGCTTGATACAGTGTTGGGAGTCTTGGGTAGACTCAAGGAGAGAGGGAGCATTCCCTCAACATCATCATTACCCACTTCCATTTCAGATTCTGTCCTGTGGCAGGAGTAATAGGGGAAGGATAGCAGCCTTCCAACTTGCATCTTTGTCATAGGAGATGTCAAAGGAGAGGATGACCATATGATAGATGTTCTTCATGAGAGATCATGAGCGCTATCACTATGGAGGATATATCTCTATTGGAACTCCCAGATGTTGGTGGAGTATTCCAAGGATATTTTCACTTGCATGATCTTGGATGACCAATTGCATGAGGAGGGATATTCAGTCAGAGATGGGGTCATCTACTATCATGGTAGGATCTTCTTATCTAGAGCTTTCAAGCTCAAGGAGAAGTTACTACAAGCAGCTCATGAGGATTTCCTTTTCAGCCCTACTTTTTCTATGAGAGGATACCACACCATCATGGAGGGGTATCTTTGGAAGGGTTTTGAGGAGGAGATATATTAGCATATGAGGAGATGCATAGATCATATGGAGATGGGGGAGTTAGCACAGCCACCCATTTTCTCTTTGAGGATGAGAGGAGAATCATTTATGAGCCACTCCCTTTGCATGAGCATAAAATATGGTAAGGGTATTCATTGTTTTTTACATGATTATTTTTACAATGTATATATGCTTCCCTTAACCATACATGTGTAGGATGATGCTCCAAGGAGGAGCATTCATTTTTCTAGACCACATGGTTTAGTTGAGGCCATAAGCATGATTGATGGCCATCCCCTAGGAGGACTTGGGGAGGAGATATATTCCAGGATGATATAGGTAGAGGAGCAGAAAATAACTCATTCTATCCTTGCATTTTCTTGAGGACAAGAAATCTTTGAGAGGGGAGGACTGTAATATTCCAAAATTTGCAAGCAACAAATTGGAATATTAATTTTTGCTTATATCATCTAGGAGGTGAATAAAATGGGTAAAATTCCCAAGAGTAGGAATAAAATCCCTCATATTGTGAAAGGGATCTATGGAGTAGCTTAATTTTGCACCTTCCAATGTGAAAGGGGGCAAATGCATGAGGACAAGGTCAAGTTTGACCAAGTCAAGAGCGCTGCCTAAGAGGGTGTGGCTTGCTTGGGAAGACAACACCGTTTGAGAGGGAGAAATATTCTTTGTGGAAGAAACCCTAATGAGTGGGGTCTAGGGAAAAGAGACATTCAATTTCATAAAATGAGGAAGAGGCAGCCATAGAGAGACATGTTTTGATTATTTGATTATTGGTCTAGTAGACTATTTGCAGTCTTCGGCTGTTTAGCTTAGTTGCAGTGTTTTTTAGCATGAGGGATTACTTTTTAGGAATTATTATCCTTCTTGAGAGGACTCTTGAAGGATTGCACTTCATTTCTCCACATATAGGTTGAAGCCCAAAGCCATTCCTTCAGCTACATCATTATTTCTGCTCAAGTGTAACGTTGTGTTGCAGGGTGTTGCAGTGGAGGGGTTCCACAACACCATTCCTTGGCTCATCTTTCAGAGGAGGGAGCTTCTATTCCTAGGGAATGTTAGTGAGGAAGGTTTCCAGGGCTGATTTTCATATTTTGGCAACAACCCAAGAATCTCCCATCATCAACAACGTAGTCCCTTCTCTAGACTGCGTTATTTCAATGAGTATCTGCAGTGGGGGTTTGCACCATCATCTTGGAGGGAAAGATATTCAGGGATAGGATCAGCCTATCACTTGAGAGATCCATTGGAGGAGGTTTGCTACATATTTTAAATCTTATTCAGCCATCTCCATATAGTTTCAGTTTGGTGTTGCATATGCTACATTGCAACTCCGACATTTCTGCATATTTTTCATTTTCATATGTATTGTAGCCAATCCTTCCAAGGATTGTTGTATCATTGTTGTATTAGTGTTTTCAGGGGTTGAGAGCTTGCTCCCCATCAAATATTGAGATGATATTGTCATATTATTATATTATCATTTTGTATGTTGCAGTGTCTCCGTTAAATTGCGCTGATATAGCCTTATGTGTTTCCTGTGTAGCAGTGCTCTCATAATTCTTGTACATGTCCTATTGAGGCTTCATTGCCAAGGTTAAGTGATTGATTCCTCAAATCATTGTATACATTTGATGCTATAATATCAAAGGGAAGGCTATTTGTATCTTCATGTCTCACAGCTCATAATAATAACGATGTCATCTCATTGTATGTCCATACATTCTTGCAGTCCCTTCATTTGGCATTTTCTGAAGACAACTAGTTGTGGGAGATCTGTTTAACCCACCTAGAGGGATTTATTTTGAGCCATCTCTTGTATTTCAGACTTAGATACATTAAATCTAGGTCCTGTTTTCAAATCCTATAGCATTCATTACTGGAAAATGCGTTTTCCAGTCATGCCTTGCTAGTTGTTCCAGATTTCGAATATTACATTCCTCCTTGCGCGGAAGTGAAATTTTAGATTGAGTTGGTACCAAGGGCAACACCAAATTTAAAGGCACCTTATAGGATGAGTACTCCATAGTTAGTAGAGTTGAATTTTCAATTGAAGGCAATGATTGATAAGAGATACACTTGGCCAAGTGTATCGCCTTGGGGTGCACCAATATTGTTCGTGAAGAAGAAGGATGGTACTCTTAGGTTGTGAATTGATTACATGAAGCTGGAAAAGGTGATGATCAGTAATAGGTACCCATTTTCGAGGATTGATGACTTGTTTTATCAGTTGAAAGTGTTGGGCCGAAAATAAGGTATGTTTTCACCCTACCTTTACCTCAAATTTTTATACACATTTAGGAATTTTTACTCATCCTAATAGTAAAGGAAAGGAATATTAATGTAAAATCAAGACAAATGAACTAATGGTAAAAAGGACGTTTAGCAATGGGAATTTGACCAATTGAATCTATATTCACAACGAAACAAAGCAGTTGAATCGACGATAATCAAAAGATAGCTGATAGGCAGAGACTAACGAAATCATAATGACTCCCGTAGGCCAGAGGAAGTTGGAAAGGCATATCCACGTCTAATGAACTCAACCGACAGCCACAAGCAACAGGCTGTCATTTGGAAAAGACCGTTACCTTTGATTTAAATCACCTTTAAAAGGCCAAAGACAAACGAATTAGAGAGAGATGAATAGGTATTTTCCTTTATAATAGACGTATCAGGATAGAACTATCCAGTTGTACTCATGTGTTAACTTTCACTTAATAAAGAATTTTGGTGTTTTGACTAGTCATTCTCTGAATTTTCCTTAGCGGTCGATTTCTGGTGGTTTGGGCTCAGCCCTGGAAGTTTCAGCACTAATATCTATTCTATACATTCAGTTACATAATTTATATTTCGGTCATCGAATGTGTTTCTTGAATTATCATTTAATTTGTTGAATTACGAACATAGAACACTACAGCTTTCTTTTTCAGCAGAATAATTTATAGTTCATAATTTCTAGCTTACATTCCATGTTTTCATAGCTGCTAGATGTTTCCGTCATTTCCTAATGCTTTTACATTAGTTTCATTAATCTTTAGCATGATTTCTATTCAAATCTATATATAGCTAAGAATTGGATCTTTCTATAATTACTGTAAGGCATCTAGTTGCTATTTGATTCAAAACGATGTTAGCTAATTAGTTTACAAAGAGAATTCCATTGAAAAATTAGATAAGTAGTTATTGTTCAATTTATTGAAATTGTTTTTGAATTCAGTGGGATTGCTATTCAATTCAGTAGGATCGTTGTTCAATTACTTAGTGTTTTGTTCAATTGTAGGTTACTTTTTTCTGCGCTTACTTAGATAGAATAGTTAACGGCATTTTACAATTCCATTTTCCTTTGAATCGATTGAACTTCAAGAATTAGATAATCCTCTTCATGGTAATATAGAGTAGTTGTTCTTAATATCGCTTGCATATACTGTGCTCACACTCTTGAAATAAAAAGACTGACCCTAGGTTGACAATTGAATGAGAAGCATCAAGGTTGCTTGTAATAGTCACCATTGTGAACCATCATTTTTGGCGTGGTTGCCGGGGAGAGTGTTTAAGAGTGATGTACTTCAATTATTTTCTTCTTTTGCTGCGAAGAATCAGGTATTAAAAACGAGAGGTAAGAACCTGCGTACCAGCGAGAAAAACGCTTGTTGTCCAACCCACTTCTCAGCAATTGTGCAGAGGCTAGTAGAATAGGTGCTCTTGTTTTATGACTAGGAAGAAAAATATAGAAACAAATCAAAATGATCTACTTAAGTCTATGAAACCCAAAGGACCGGTGATCCTTGGTAGAACAACATATATAGATTAAATCATTAAGAAATCCGAATCCCAGGCATCTGTAGGACCTAGAACAATTCCTATTCAAAGTCCTACTACACTCCCTCAATCAACAACCTCACCATCTGCAGCCCACGTTGAGATTCACAGTGAAATAGAAGGACCTGAAAAAATCCTTTAGACTGCTGATCACATAAGTACTAATCCTTCAAAAGAGGGAGGTTCATTTAATTTGCAGGAAGGGGAAGGAGAAACTAGTAGTGCAATTCAGGTAAGAACTCCAGAGCCTAGATCCCCTGAGAAATTAGTCGAGACAGAGACACTCGGTATCCCATATCAGGGAAGCACTGTAAAAATTCCTCCGCAGTCGCCCTCCAATCCCACTAATATTATTCCTCTAGAATAAGAAATTCCTAAGGATTACTAACATATCTTTGATCAAATGCAAAACAATCAAAACCAAAATCAAAGGCAGACATCAACATTGGAGTATCCCATTGTTGATCATGTTGAAAATGCCCCTATGAAAGCCATTCTCTTAGAAAAAATCCACACCTTCTATGTGTTGACCTCGGAAGATCCTAATGCATTTCTATTTGAATTCGATGTCTTATGTGGGGGGTATGACTACAACACTGACCCTCAGAAACTGAAATTATTCCCCTCTAGTTTGAAGGGGACAACATTACGTTGGTTCATGGGACTCGTTGGAGGAACCATCAATATCTGGGACCAAATGAAGAACACTTTTCTTAATAAATATCAAGATTATAGCTAGACTCGAGAATTAAAAGATGAAATATTCAATATGTCTGCAAAATACAATGATACAATAGAAGAATACGTCGAAATATTTCAATATAATCTACAAAAGTATCCATATATTTCACTATCGAAAGACATCTTAAAAGCAACAATGACTAAAGGAATGAAAGAATAATGGATTGAAACACATAACGTAATGGGAAAAGGGGATATCTACCAAGAAGAATATGATGAGATTATTTTGCTGTGTATCAGGTGCTCTCGTGGTAGTACGCAAAATAGGCCAATTGGTCAAGACTCAACAAAAGAAATCCTAAAAAGTCTGGTGGCAACGTAACCAAAGTAGAGTTTGGTAATCTTTTAGAAGATTTTAAAACTAAAATTTTGGGTAATTTGACAACACAGCTTGATGTCCTACAAGCCAAGGAGAAGCAAGCTATAATAGAACAGAACTTGGCCATATTTTTCCCACACTTTCGAAAGAAGCACATCCAAAGGGAATGCCCATTAGACATGGTTCAAACCTACGCTATCTACACTAAGGCCATGCCATGGACCATTTCCTTTCACTTATAGGGCTGAAGGAAGTTTAAAAAGAAGCTAAATAAGAGATAGAACCAATATAGATAATGAACCAGTGTTGAAAATGGCAAGCACGACCAGGTGTGCCTCAAGACCTGCCTTAGTTCTTTTCTTCTTCGCAGTTTAATCAGTAAAACCCTGCAACAGCTTGGCAAAATCAACCACCTTTTTCTATTTGGACATCTCAGTTGTTTCCTATACCACCTTGGCTAACACATCCCTCTTCAGGGAGTAATTGGTCAAGTTTTCCTTGTTCTCCCCCTTATTGGAAAAACACTCCATATTAAACCTAGTGGCTAGCCTCTCCTTCTCAAACCACGAATTGGCCTCATAATTGGCAGCGATCTCTGGGAATGACCAACCTACCACTAGGGACAGGGGTTCAAAATCAACCTACACTGCCAGCTCCATACCCATTCCAGCACCACCCTCAACCTATCATATGGCCTCAGTTGCCGGCTCAAAAAATCCTAACCCCAACAATAGGCCGGTTCAGCTAATTCAGATTGTAGAAAACCCAAACCCTGAATAGAAACAATGTAATGAACTAAGGCTAAGATCATAATGTATTATCTCGCAAGTGGAAGACGTGACCCTGCCACAATTGGAATATGAAACTTTAACAGATCCTAAAGAAACAAATGTGACTGAAACAGAAGTAGAACAAGGAAAGGGACGGATTGATCAAGGGAAGCCTGAAAATATTAGGATTTCTCCCCCCCCATTCCCTGAGAGGTTAACGTTGCCTAGGTCGATAGTCTCTCAAGATTTCAATATCCTAGGAGAATTGAAGAACCTTTTCATTAAAATTCCTCTTTTGTAGGCCATACAAGATATTCCCATCTATGCCAAGAAAATGAAAGGATTGTGTGGGAAGAAGAAAGTGAAAAAAACAAAAACTATACCCATTGTTCATGTCGTGGGAGCACTATCTGACTTACTGTTGGGTAAGGAAACACCCATAAAATATGAGGATCCAGGGAATCCCATAGTAACTGTGAAAATATCTGGCCACTCCTTTCCAAACACATTGGTTGACTTAGGGGCAGCCATTAACTTCTTAACCATAGGGGCCTGCGAAAATATAGGCATATCATCTTTAGAACCCACATCTACTTTGTTGGAACTTGCTGACAGGTTTGTTATCAAAACAAAAGGAATATTTCAAGACATATTGGTTTCTGTAGACTTATGGGAATATACAACTAATTTTTTAGTTATTAACCCAAAGAATACGATTGACGGACACCCATTGATACTGGGGCGAACTTGGTTGGCAACATTCGATGCTTATATAGGCTTCTAGATAGGTAGCATGACCATTACTAGAGGATATTCCATAAAAAATATCATCATTTACCTAGCTACCAGACCAAGTCTACCCAGGTAAACATTCACAAGCATCCACATACATATTAGGAACAAAATAGTCATCCACCTTGGACATTAGTTGAGGCTCTTGAATTTAAGGATCAAACTGAAGATAATGTAATCAATAATTTCATGAACCAACCATCTACTTCTAAAAACTTGAAATTCCAAATGTTAAAAATAGTTCTTGAAGATGAAACACAAGAAGATCCCTTGACAGATCTTGATGATCAACATATACCCACAACCACTGTATGTAACAGCATACCCATTGAAATTGAGCTAGGAAAAATTTTAAATATCAATGTAAATCTGGATAGTGACCAAAAGCAAAAGCTCATAAAGGTTCTACAGAAGTATCAGGGGGCATTTGCTTGGGAATACCCAGACATGAAGGGTATAGACCCTAAGTTATGCACTCGTCACATCTGTACTAATAAGGAAGCTTGACCTATTCAGCAACATCAGCGGAGACTGAATGCCCATCTAAAAGACATTGTAAAAGATGAGTTGTAGAAGCTGCTAGATATAAATTTCATTTATCCCATCTCGGGAAGAAAATGGGTCTTCCCTTGGTATTCGTTCCTAAAAATAACAAGAAATGGAAAATCTATGTGGATTACAGAGAACTGAATAAAGCAACACAGAAGGAACACTTACCCCTTCCTTTTATTGACCAAGTCCTCGACACATTGGCAGGAAAAAAGTTATTTTCCTTTCTTGACAGGTTCAGTGATTACAATAAAATCCAGATACCCCTCGAAGACTAGTATAAAACAATTGTTACCTACCCATGGGGCACATTTGCCTACCGGGTACTCCCATTCGGATTATGCAATGCCCTAACAACCTTCCAGAGAGCCATACTCAACATTTTTTCTGATTTAATAAATGAGGGACTTGAAATTTACATGGATGACTTCACACCATATGGTGATGACTTTGATCAAGCATTAGAAATTCTAGAAAAGGTTTTGGAATGATGTATTGCCACCAGGTTATGTTTAAGCAATGAGAAATGCCACATGATGATGACCGAAGGAGTAATCCTAGGACACTACATATCTGCAGTTGGAATACAAGTAGACCTAGAAAAAATAGAAGTAATCCTTTTATTAGCGACACATTGTATGCAGACAAAGGTATGAATTTTTATTGGATATGCAGGATATTATCTCAGGTTTATAAAAAAAAAAAATCACAAATTGTTTCACCCTTGTATGCATTAACTTGAAATGTTGAATTTCATTGGTCTGACAAATGTGACACTGCTTTTATAGACTTAAGGAAACTAGTCTCGATGACACCAATTCTACGTGGTCCTAACTGGAAGCTTCCCTTTCACATTTCTTCAGATGCATCTAATACAGTGATAGGGGTAGTTCTTGGTCAAGAAGAAGACAAAAATCCCTATGTTATTTATTATATCAGCAAAAATCTTACTCCCGCTGAATTAAACTATGCAATGACTAAAAAATAATTCTTGGCTGCCATTTATGCTATCAATAAATTTAGGCATTATATAATTGGCTATCAAGTACTCCTGTATACTGATCATTCTGCCATTATATATCTAGCTAATAAACGAATAAAAAATGGGAGAATAACTCGTTGGTTTCTACTTTTGCAGGAATTCGATATAACTATCAAAGACTGTCTAGGGAAGGAGAATGTGGTTGCAGAATTCCTATCCAGGGTTGCAAAGACAGATGACACACTAGCGGTGGACGATCAGTTTCCTGATGAACATCTGTTCACTATAGCAGTAAAAATTCCATGGTACGCAGATGTACAAAACTATTTGGTAGTAGGAAAGCTACCCATAAATTTGACATCAAGGGAACAGAAACTGATTGTACAACATAGTGCTAGGTTCTCTTGGATTGGTGGATACCTCTTTCATATAGGGGCTGACATGCATATACACAGATGCATCTAGGAAGATGAGATTTATGACATCCTACGGGCCTATCATGATGAACCCTGTGGTGGCCATCTCGCAGATCGCAGAATGGGGCATAAAGTATTACAATTGGGTTATTATTGGCCCATGATTTTTAAATATGCAAAATAATATGTCCAAGCTTGCGATATTTTCCAAATAATGGGCCACTTGGGCTAGGCTAATGAAATGCCACTACAACCACAATTGGTAGTAGAACCATTCGAACGATGGGCACTGGACTTCGTAGGACCATTCAACCAGCCAACGAATTAGAAAACCTACATACTGATTGCCACATATTACATAAAAAAGTGGGTAGAAACAATGGCCTTATCAAGAGCCATGGAAGAATCTATAATTAACTTCATTTTTGAGCTATTTGTGCGATATGGTTTACCACAGGAAGTGATAACTGATGGAGGGGGCACAGTTTGTGGGTAATAAAATTACAGCCACCCTGAAGAATCACCATATCATCCATAGAGTCACGCCTCCTTACCACCTGTAGGTGAACGGGCAGGTCAAAAGTACCAACAAATTCCTTGAGGCAACTCTTACTAAAACAGTGTCAACACACCATCGGGACTGGGCCACTAGAATACAAGAGGCCTTGTGGGCTTACTGCACAACATGGCAAAACACCACTAGATATTCTCCATATCATCTAGTATTCAGGGGAGAGCCTATTTTTCCTATTGAATTCAAATTAAATACTCTAAGGATAGCTCAGGAGGTAGGGCTAGAATTGATGGAGGCCCAGATCAAAAGACTCCAACAAATAAGTGAACTAGATGAAATATGGCTACTGGCCCTGCAGTGCACAAAAATCATACAAAAACAACGAGCTAAGTGGCATGAAAACCTCATAAAAAAGAAAACATTCCAAAAAGGATATTGGGCACTTCTCTATGACCCCAGATTCAAATATTTTCCAGGGAAGTTGCAAACAAGGTGGCTCGGTCCATACAAAATTCAAGAAGTACACAACAACAGTACCCTCACCTTGACCACCATAGATGGGTCTGATTCTACATTTTGAGTCAATGGGAACAGAGTGCGCCTCTATCACAAACCTCTTCCAAAATATTCTTTCTACCCCCAGGTACATAATGATCCTACTATCCAAATTCTAGCAGAAGGGGGTAACCCCACAACTTCAAGTACATAAGAGTTGTTGTTTCTTTTTGTAAATATTGTATATAATTTCCCTGCAATTTTTTTTTCCTTTTCTACTTTATTGTACATTCTTCATATTCACAATAATATCCTTTTCCTTCATCACCCCTTGCGTTTTACTTTTGTTGTTCAAATCCTTGAACGACTGTTGTTCAATCTGATTGAATATCTATTGTTCAATCTGATTGAATAGCTATTGTTCAATCGAATTGAACAGTCGTGTTTTCGCATTTTTACTTTTGTTGTTCATATATTTGAACGACTGTTGTTCAATCTAATTGAATAGTTGTTGTTCAATCGAATTGAACAACCATGTTTTCATGTTTTTACTTTTGCAATTAGAATCTTTGAACAACTGTTGTTCAATTGAATTAAACAACTGCTATTCAATTGAATTGAACAACCATGCTTTTTGCGTTTTTACTTTTGTTGTTAAAATATTTAAACAACTATTGTTCAATCGAATTAAATAACCATGTTTTTTTGCGTTTTTACTTTTGCTGTTCAAATCTTTGAACGACTGTTGTTCAATCCGATTGAACAACCGTTGTTTAATCTGATTGAAAAGCCGTGTTTTTTACATTTTTACTTTTGCTGTTCAAATCTTTGAACAACTGTTGTTCAATCCAATTGAACAGTTTTTGTTCAATTGAATTAAACAACCATGTTTTTTGCATTTTTACTTTTGTTGTTCAAATATTTGAACGGCTGTTGTTCAATCCAATTGAGTAGCTATTGTTCAATCCAATTGAAAAACCATGTTTTTTTGCATTTTTACTTTTGTTGTTCAAATCCTTGAATGGCTACTGTTCAATTCGATTGAACAGTTGTTGTTCAATCCGATTGAACAACCATGTTTTTTGCATTTTTAGTTTTGTTGTTCAAATCTTTGAACAACTATTGTTCAGTCTGATTGAACAATTGTTGTTCAATCGATTTGAACAGTCGTATTTTTTCGTGTTTGCCTTTTCCATTCAACCCAATTGAATAGCTGTTGTTCAAAAGGATTGAACAACTAATTTTTTTCTTCTCTCCTCTTTTAACATGATTTTTTTTTTTTTTTTTTTAATGACCTCTCCTCATTCCACACCCCAGTTATAAAACACATTTCTGAGTGGACATTAGCACCTGAAGAGGAAAAAAGCAGCAACATTACTAATATGATTATCCTTTGGAGATTTAAATGGAAATATTTACTCTGGAAGCTGACATGGTACATCTATGCAATGAATGGCTAAGACATCTCTTATTCAAACATGTTATCACACAATACATAGTCTTATAATGGTATATCTTTCTACACACTTGAGTAGTATTTCCCTTTGACAAGGATTTAGGAATAAGGTGTATTAATTATATTGGCATTCTTTTTACTTCTCACACCATCCCTAACTCTTAAGGAGTTAATGAGCATCCCTTCATGTATAAAGAATAAACACTATGTTGGCATGCAAATATTTAAGAGAGAATAGGGGGTCTCATTACCAGCTAGCCTACCATGATCATAAGGGTTTAGCAAGGGACATGCCCACAATGGCCAACACACCAGGGTAATGACCTTCTCAATTTCTTGAAGGACAGGAGGTCTCATCACGATCCGATGTGATCTCTCTGTTACAATCCCAGTGAATGGCACTGTGACTATCTGGCTACCACACCAACATAGTGGTCTCTTCATAAAACAAAATTCCCACTTTTCAAAAAGAAGTATTATGTCTATATGCAAATTTCAAAGAGAGAATAGGGGACCTCATCATGAGCCAACCTACCATGATCATAAGAGTTTACCAGGTGACATGCCCACAATGGCCAACACACCATGGTAATGACCTTCTCAATTGCTTGAAGGATAGGAGGTCTCATCACAAGCCGACCTGATCACTCTATTATAACTCTAGCGAGTGGCACCGTGACTATCTGGACACCACACCAGCATGGTGATCTCTCCATAAAATTGGAAAAATAACTTGTACATAAATGATTTTGGCTCATTCTTCGCGTTAAAATAGCAACCATGTCAAGGCTATGAGCGCTTACTAGCAGTAGTGGCTCTGCTTGTGGTATGAAATTATTTTTCAATGATAGCAAATTACTCTTACATACACTTTATCTCATATTTTATTCCATTCCCAAGATAAAACTGCTACTTGAATTAGTGATAATACTATTTTACCGCATAAGTAACTATAAATAAACTATGCTTTCATGTTTGAATTCTGGGATGACACAACCAATAATTATCTATTACAGTCATGCTTCCATCACACCATACCACTAATCAAGGAAATATTATCGTAATAATTGATGTACTTCTTTCTTCCCTTCTTTGGTCACTTCTGCATGAGATACACTCATGAAAAATTCCAATTCTGACCTTTACATTGCACGCGTTCATAATTGTTACAATCACCTCGCTTTCCTTGAGCTCTAAGGCCACGGACACCATTCTCGTGTATAGGTTGTGATTACCGACCCCTAACATTTTCCCCATATGCATTCATGATTGGTCAAATCTCTCTTGTACCTAAGGACGTGGATGCCCTTATTTTGAGAGAGGGGGTGTAAATATCCATACATGTATTGAATGCGAATTACCTACAAAAATTTTGTTGGATATGCTAATAAGACCAAGGAATCATTGCAATTACGATATGAAGTTACCTACATCTAGAATAGAAGGCTACAATTTCTCTTTCTCTTGCATGAAGTTTTTATTCTAACCAATAGGGCCGAAAGAAAACACAGACAGAAGGAGAAATTAGCTAAAGAAAATGCATCATCCATGGGAGGAAACTCTCTTTGGAATGAACCTACAACCTTCCCAATCTCAAACGCAGCTTGGACTATTCTCTAGCAAGCTGGATGGCTACCATACTTACATAGATTGCAAGGATTTGATACAGAGATAGCAATGAAATTCCTGCAGAACCTACAGGAGGGAAATACCAGGCCCAGGGGAAGCATTATACCAGTCATAGAAGATATCATTGCTGAGGTCTCAGGAATACTAGCAGAGGAAGAAAGATGGACCAAAAAGCACCTTCTCCTACAAGAGGAAATTGCTGCATACCAGGATCCAAAAGAACCATTGGAGCAAAAAGGAAAAGGGATTAACCCTACCTCTCTACATCAACCATGGCACGAATTAGCAGCATTCATCTAGATTCATCACATGCGATGGGCACCAAGATGTGGTAAAACCTCATCAACACAAATTGTTAGTTGTTCTTAAACAAAATATTTTAGTTAATCTACCTTCTTTCTTAAATTCCATATTACATGACACCGTTGTTCGAATGAGAAAGGATAAAAAGCCCCAAGTAGTCATCAGTCACCATGGTTTAATCAATTTAATAATCATGCATGAGTTAGGCAAGCAGCAGACATCTTGGGACAACTTTGTTAACCCTATCGTGCAGGCACCTGAGGAAAACCTTGTCAAGACCGAAATTGAGCTCCCTAAGATGAACATACCTAGAGGAATAAGAGGGAAAAGTACCCGTGCTTCGACCTAAGAACCAAGCAAGCGAAGATGGTCTAAGAGACTGCAATTATAGCAAGAAAACTTGAAATTAACAGAAGGAATAGGGCCATCCCACTCACCACCTCCAAGCCCTCACAACTTACCCTGACAAGACTATGAGGAAGAGATGGCTCAAGCTCTAGAGAAAATGAGAGCATCCTGTGAAACTAGAACCCCATTGGAGTAATTTGAAGAGAAAGAGGAACCATTAAAACAATCTACCACTGCTAGCAGCTCTGGTCGCACTGAGATATTACCCCACCAAGATGAATCATAGGATTTTGGGGCCTTGTCTCCTCTCGAGAGAAATGGGGTGAATAAGGAAGAGTAGGGAGAGGGGGGAGCCGAATCTGAAAACCAGTCAGGAGACATCATCCCCTTAGAATAGAATGGAAGCACGAAGACGGTCCCTCTAATGCCTGAAGGGAATAACATTTCACCCAACCAGGATAGTAATGCAGAATTAAACTCTAGAGTACAGGTAGACAACACCATCACTGAAAACCTTGAAACGAGCACCACCATTCCTAGAAATGAGGTTGTTTCTCCACCATGCCCTGCTAAAACTAGGCCAGAAGAGAATTTAGTTGAAAATAAGTTAAAGAAAATGAGCAGGACCTGCAAAAGGTTAGGGAAAGTGGTAAAACATTTGAGGAAGCAGTTGAAGGAAGCAGATAAGGCTCGGAAGCCTAAGAAAGAATTGACCACCACATAAACCCAAATAGAATTTGTCACCAATTTAATAAACACCGCTAAGGTTGGGATACAGACTGACTTAGAAAACACTGCTGATATTGAAGTATAGACAGACCTAGTGGACATTATTAAAGCGTCTGTGTAGACTAGGTTGGACCTGACATAAGAAAAGGAAACCCAAACAGAGAAAGCCCCTGCCTACGCTCCTCTGGTAGAAAATGCTACAATCAAAAATTGCATAATGAATTAATTCGAACACAACATAAATTAGCACAATGTAGAAAGGAAGTAGTACCTACACAAGAGTATCAGGCACTGCTAAATAAATTCACAGAAATTTCTACAACAAAGGATGAGACATTTTCTTAACTCAGAGGAGAAAAGAAAAAGGTAAAGAAAGCATAGGACCTGGTGGAACAAGAAAAGAAACAAACCTCTATGGTTTTCTCTCTGTACTCTAATGTGCTAACATGCAGGGCACCAGCCACCAACTATGCCCTATTTATAGTAGAATGATACTTATTACTAAAGATCAAGGCCGTCAGGGCAGGGAAGCTCACGAATTTTAAAACTATAGAAGAATTCGTCCATTGATGCAATGATCAAAATGAGCAGGTCCAATACCTTTTGTGTGAACTATACATGCACAACTTCTTCCTCGAAGAGGACAACAACAATAATCCCAACCCCTTTATAGGAGATGTCCAGTTCTAGGCTTTCCTCTCTTTTTCCAAGAACCAGATTCGGTGGGCTAAAGCCTAAAACATTTTCTAGAAGAGGGAACATGGCCTAGATATATGGGTTAGAGGAGATCCTACTAAGCCCCTGCAGCTGTTCATCCAACACAAGAATTTCATGCAAAGAAACAAAGTAAGGACTAAACTGGGGCCTATCCATAAAGACATTATACAACATGGGTAGGAGTATTTTGAAGACATTTAGGAAGCAGCTTTGGAAGCAACCAAACAAAGGTGGATGGCCTCCATGAATAATGTGAAAAACGGGGTCCATTTGGCTACAAAAACTTCAAAGTGGTGGCCTCTAGATTCCTTTTATATAGAAATCTGGCCTTCAACATGGGCCCTGCATGGATAGGGTGTAGGTATATATGCCCTCTCATTTGGTACCCCCTGAGGGTTATGATCATGACTATGAACTTCCAGAAGGGAACACAAATGTTTCCTTTGCAAAAATTAGACAAAAACATGGTTTCAGAGCATACAAAGAAGAAGTCTACCCTACCTAT
This sequence comes from Pinus albicaulis, assembly GCA_034641835.2. Taxonomy (NCBI): domain Eukaryota; kingdom Viridiplantae; phylum Streptophyta; class Pinopsida; order Pinales; family Pinaceae; genus Pinus; species Pinus albicaulis. The sequence goes on along the minus strand of CM076582.1, from coordinate 843,989,434 downwards.
TCTTTGACCGAGTTACACATCAATAATTTGTTTGCATGAGGACTTGCGAATAGGTAAGCGAGGCAGTATGGTTGGCCGAAAATAAGGTATGTTTTCACCCTACCTTTACCTCAAATTTTTATACACATTTAGGAATTTTTCCTCATATTAATAGTAAAGGAAAGGAAGATTAATGTAAAATTAGGACAAATGAACTAATGGTAAAAAGTACGTTTAGCAATGGGAATTTGACCAATTGAATATTTATTCATAGGAAAACAAAGAAGCTAGATCAACGGTAATCAGAAGATAGTTGATAGGCAGAGACTAACAGAATCATAGTGACTTCGGTAGGCTTGTGGAAGATGGAAATGCATATCCACGTCCGAAGAACTCAAACGACAGCCATGAACAACGAGCTGTCGTTTGGAAAATATTGTTACCTCTGATTGAAATTTCCTTTAAAAGTCCAAAGACAAATGAATTAGAGAGATCTGAATAGGGATTTTCCTCTGTAATAGACATATTAGGACAAAACTATCCAGTTTTACTCATGTGTTAACTTTCACTCAATAAAGAATTTTGGTGTTTTGACTAGTCATTCTCCGAATTTTCCTTAGCGGTCGACTTCTAGTGGTTTAAGCCCAACCCTAGAAGTTTTAGTGCTAATCTCTATGCTATACCTTTAGTTACAGAATTTATATTTTAGTCATAGAATGTGTTTCGTGAATTATCATTTAATTGGTTGAATTGCGAACATAGAACACTACAACTTTCTTTTTCAGTAGAATAATTTATGGTTCATACTTTCTGGCTTACATTCCATGTTTTCATAACTTTTAGATGTTTCCATCATTTCCTTACGCTTTTACATTCATTTCATTAATCTTTAGCATGACTGCTATTCAAATCTATATATAGCTAAGAATTGGATCTTTTTATCATTACTGTAAGGTGTCTAGTTGCTAATTGATTCAGAATGATGTCAACTAATTAGTTTACAAAGAGAATTCCATTGCAAAAGAAGATAAGTATTTATTGTTCAATTTATTGAAATTAATGTTCAATTCGGTGGGATTGTTGTTCAATTTAGTAGGATTGTTCAATTAAAAAATGTGTTGTCCAATTGTAGGTTGCTCTTTTCTGCACTTAGACAAAATAGTTAACGGAATTTTACAATTCCATTTCCCTTTGAATCGATTGAACTGCAAGAATTAGATAATCCTCTTCATGGTAATATAGAGTAGATGTTCTTGATATCACTTGCATATACTGTGCTCACACTCTTGAAATAAAAAGAATTACCCTGGGTTGACAATTGAATGAGAATCATCAAGGTTGCCTATAACAGTCACCTTTGTGAACCAACAGAAAGGAGCAACAATTTTTGGAAATATTGATTTAGATCACGGTACCATCAGGTATGCGTCAAATAAGAGGACATCTACAATACTACTTTCAAGACTAGGTATGGGCACTATCAGTTTGTTGTAGTTCCTTTTGGTTTGATTAATTGCCTATATACTTTTATGTGCTTTATGAATAGTGTGTTGCATCCTTATTTGAATAAATTTTTATATTGTATTCATTGATGACATCGTAATATATTATAATAGTGAGGAAGAGCATGCCGAGCATTAAGTAGCAGTGTTGAGATTTCTAAGAGAGCATTAGTTGTATGCCAAACTTAGAAAGTGTAGTTTCTTTCAGACAGAGGCACATTACTTGGGACATATTGTTTCCAAGGAAGGAATAGCAATAGATCTAGAAAAGATAAAAGCTATCATGGAGTGGGAAGCTCCTAGAAATGTGGATGAATTCATATCGTTCATGGGGTTATCAAGTTACAACAAGAGGTTCATTAAGAACTTCTTGCACATTTCCTATCCTATTACATCATTGTAGACAAAAGGTAACAAGTTTGAATGGGTGGAGGAATGTGCATCCAGTTTTGAGTAGATGAAGCAGTTTTTGACAAATTATCCAGTGTTAAAGATTGTAGATATGGATAAAGAGTTTGTAGTGTGTACAGATGCTTGTAAGAGAGGGCTTGGTGGATTCCTTATGAAGGAGGGATAGGTGGTGTGCTATGATTCCAGGAGATTGAATGAGTGCCTTCAGAACTATGTGACTCATGATATTATGTTGGTAGTTACGATTCACGCCTTGAAGATGTGGAGAAATTATCTTCTTGGAAGGAGGTTTGTATTGATGAGAAATCACAGTGGGTTGATATATTTTTTAGACCAACCAAATTTTAATTCCAGGAAAGTTTGATGGTTGGCTACCCTTAGAGAGTTTTACTTTGAGATCAGATAGATCAAGGGGAACAAGAACAAGGTTGCATATGCTCTCAGCATGAAATTGTAGTTGAACCGTGTTACAGTAGTGAGCTCACATGGGACAAATTTACAAGATTGGATCTTGCTCGAAGCACAATAGGATGATAGGTACAGGGAGCTTATGCGTATTTTATAGCAAGGTATAGGGGATCAAGATGTATATTATCATCTTAATACAGATGGCTTGGTGACATTCAAGGATAGGATCTATGTGCCATATGACAGTGAGCTCAAGAAGCTTATCTTGAGGGAGTTTCATGCAAAAACATATTCAGGTCACCTAAGATATCAGAAGACATTGAAAATAGTGAATAAGTTCTACTATTGGTCGAATCTAAAGATGGAAGTGGCAGATTTTGTGGCTGGGTGTTTGGACTGTAAGTCAGTCAAAGTTGAGTGTAAGAATCCAGGTGGGCTACTTTTTCCTTTTCTAATTCAAAATGGAAGTGGGAGGTCATTTTTATGGACTTCATAACATGTATTTTGAGAACATCGAGGCAAAAAAATTATATCATGGTTTTGGTCTACATACTAAGAAAGATAGCTCACTTCATTCCAGTAAAGACTACTTATCCAACTAGTGAGGTAGCACAGGTCTTCATCACAAAGATCGTGATATTTCATGGTGTTCTGAAGAAGATCATTTCAGACGGATGAAAAGTTCACTTCCAAGTTTTGGAAGGAGATCTTTATAGGTTTGGGGACAAATTTGGCCTTCAACACAACTTATCATCAGACAGACAAGAAAAAAGAGAGGGTCAACAAGATAGTAGAGGATGTGTTGAGGATGTTTTTCATGCATCAACAAAGGAGATGGGAGGAGTACCTTCCATTAGTCTAGTTTTATTACAAAAATGGTTATCAGGAGTCACTGAGGATGATTCCATTTGAGGCACTCTATGGGTGGAGTTGTAACACTCCCATTTCCTGGAGTGATCCAGTGAACATGGTACTTATTGGACCAGACAAGTTCACGCACATGGAACATGAAATGCAGGTTATCAAGAAGAATCTAAAGGAAGCACGGGACATGTAGAAGAGTTATGCAGACTAGCACAAGGAATTTAAGGAGTTTCAAGTTGGGGAGCATGTGTATTTGTTCATCAAGCCCAAGAAATTTCCTTGAGGATAAGATCATGTGCCAAGTTGCCACCTGGTATTGCAAGAATTTTCAGATCCTTGAGAGGATTGAACCAATGGCCTACAGACTTGCACTGCCTTAGACAGTGAAATTCCATGATGTTTTCCATGTTTGATTGCTTAAAATATATGTAAAGGATATTTACCATGTTATTGATTGTTTTTCATTTGAAGTGGAACCAGAAGGCGAATTCTAGCCAGAACCTCAATGCATATTGTAGTGAAAGAAGTTGATGCTCTGGAATCAAGAAATATAGCAAGTTAAAGTGCAGTGGAAGCACTTTGGTCATGATGAAGCTACATGGGAGATGTATCATCAGATGCAGGCTATATATCCTTAATTTTTCTCCGGTGGAGGCAAATGAGTTATGGTATTTGTAGATATTTATGTATGATTTATATTGTAAATATCACAATTAGTTTTGTTATAAATATCTATTAAGTGGTATGGTTGTAATGTTGCCATGTTTTCATGATGTTTTTTCTTTTGAGAGGGTTGTTACTATAAATACTACAAAAATCTAGGTCATAAAGCTCTAGAGGTAGTATGTTTTTGTTTTTCAACATGTTTTCTGGTTGTAGGTGTCACAAAACACCAAGGACAATTTTCCCCTAAGGGGGAGGGGTTTATAAAAACATCCAATTCAAAGTTCATGTAATAAAATTTAATAAAGGAAAAATAATACCACAATCAAGGGGAAATTATTCCAACCTGAATGTTGGGAAAAACATCCTAGTGTGTTTTTATTTTGGTTTATTACGGCTAAGGAAATTTGCAAAGGCATTGGAAAAGGCTTTGAAAAGGAAAGGAGACATTTATTGGCATATTATTTTATGAAAATGAAGGAAATTAGGAGAAAAGGAAGGTGAAAGGTCACATGTTGAATGTGAGGAAGAAAATGAAGGAAAATAATGGAAAATGAAGAAAAGAGAGGCTTCATTAATAACAAGACCTCAGAGCATCAGTTGGTATCCTTTTCTCAGTTCAATTTTGGAATTGGTTTTGGAGAGGATAAGTAAAGAAAGAAAGAAAAGGAAGGTTAAGGAAAGCAAAGGAAAGCAAGGATCAAGTAAGAAAATGATGGATCAAGTAGATTTAGTAGGAATACTTACAGGTAATAGGTTTCATGTATGATTTCCTAGCTGGTTTTGTCATGTGTGGTATGTGCATGTTGGTATTTGGTTATTTTTTTGTCAATGGAATGGATTTTTCTGAGTTTCGACAATGGATTTTAGCCTTTCCTTTCGATTTCTAGATATCCATGTTATGATGATATTCTTTCTTCGTTCGAGCTTTGAATTGTTGGAAGATTTTGGATTTATGTGAGGTTGTCTCAGGAAAATCCCAAGGCTTGGGGATGGAGATGGTTTTCTCTAGGAAACCCTCAACATGTGGGTGGAGATAGGAAAATTCCTCAAGGGATGGTGAATTAATTATGAGGCATCTGTTTGGTCTCAACCTAGTCTCCTAAATTGATTTCATTTAATTGTCAACCAGGGTTGGTAAACTGCTGAAGTGAAGTGCACCGTATGTGCCTAGGTGTTTGTCTCTTAATGTGTTGTGTTTAGTGTTTTATGATGTTTTTGGTCTTTTGGTAGTTTTATGTTCGCAAGGAAAATGACTAGAAAGCTAGTGGAAAGAAGCTAATGATTAAAAACAGAGTGAAGCCTAATTGGTTGATGACAAATGACAAATGCAATTGCAAATATTGAAACAGAATCAAATCTAAACTATGACTAAGCAGAAACAAAGCTTGATAATGAATTTTAAGAAAATGACTCAAAACATAAACTCAACTTGTCCAATTCTTTCATCAAAGGTATTTTGAGAGAGAGCTTGAGAAGTGGTCAGCTAAGTATGAAAATTCTCCTAACTAAACAATTAAACAACTAGCTTATAATGATGTAACATTTTATCCATGATTAGAGATTTGTTGAAGCATATTTGGAGGAAAACATTGATACCATCATAAGATCTTTACTCTAAGACTAGTTCCTAACTCTATTCTGCAACTTAGTTAATCATCACTAAACCTCGCCCAAGAGTTATAGATTTCTTTTTAAAGTAGTCTTTTAAGGAAAGGCTCTGTTTATGAAGTAGTAGAGAAGTTGCAAAAGTATCTCAGGCCTTGAAATGATACTGTCTTCTGTTCATATGGTTATGAATCAATTATAGATTTGGAACAAGAAGAAGTTTGTAAATAATGAAGGCTGTTTTTTTAAGTCTAACAACTGAAGTAATCTAATATGCAGTGGATGACAACTAAATGTGGAGTGAAAATGCAATGAGTTAAGCTAAAACTGAACTTAAGATGTCACTAGTCTAAAACAGTGCTGAACTAACAAGCCATTATCAAACTCAAACAAAATAACAGAGCATGAGTTAAATGCAATTAGACTCCGGAGTATCCTAACTAAGTTATCATGCATTAATCTATGGGATTATACAGCCTGTTTGTCCATCATGATTGGTATTTTGGAAGAGTTTCTTAGAACAATCCTGACTGTACAATTTAGTGCAAATGCAAACATAAAGACTGAAAGCAATTTAAAAACTAAGATATCACAGCTGTCTCCTACCCATCATTATGATATTTTGGAAGAGCGTTTTAAGAGCAAGATCAGATATGTTACTTAGTGAAAACAAAAAACAAAAACATTCATCATCACAGTCATGCCTTAGAAATCATAAGGATTTTTTGGAAGAGTTTCTTCTTTTGGAAGAGTGTTTAGAACAAGTGTAACTGTGATAGTGAACAAAAGAAACTACAATTAAATCCTACAACACTATAGCCATTTCCCATTCATTATCATAATATTTTGGAAGAGTTTCTTCTTTTGGAAGAGTTTTTAGAACGAGTATAACTATAATGGCTATGAAATTATCTATGAACTCAAACTTCAAAAACGTAAAGGCAACTAAGATACTTATCTAAATTACGCAAGTAAAACCGTGCAGGAGGCAGGGGCCCTCTACCACCAGACGGAATCTAACTCCAAATCAAATCAACGCCTTCAAAACAATACTGTCTTCTTTATTAAAGGAGAAATAACTTGAACAGAGCAATCTACGTCTTCAGAAATGTAGCACAAGATCTAAGCAAAATCTAGAGCAAAATCTAGCCTATCTCTCGGTTTCCCAAGTGTTTTTATAACAAATTTACATAACAAGACTTGCAACAATTCAAGGATCATTGTCTTTCCTTATCGAAATCATACTAGGACTCTTAAAGTGGCAGCGTAAAAAGGAAAAGGACATCTGGACTAAGACATTCCTATTAGAAATCTGCTTCCTTAAATGAGTTCCCACGTATAAAAACCATATCCAGAATTCGGTTTTTCCTTCATGGTGAGCAACGAACAATGTAGACATGACGTGGAATATACCCATATGTGGTTTTTCTTGAGAGGCCACCTGGAACATGCCCAAATGTGAAGACAGCTGCAGAATTGCCGGTTAGCTACGGAATGTCTGCATTCTGCAGCTAGTTCCGGTCAAAATGCATTACAATGACAATAATCACAAAACTTAGCAAGTCAGTCATGTTAATCATTCTAAAAGTAATTTTAACTAAATTCATTGATCAATTGGGTCTGGGATAACAATGGACAAAGGAAAATCAGGTAAAGTAAGATGAAAGAAAGCACAATCTTGAGGCTCAACATACCCCCACTGCTGACTTCTTGCATGTCCTCATGCAACTTATTCCATAAACTCAGAGGCTTTTGCAAGAACATCTAATCCTCTCCTTCTTCTTTGCCTGGAAGCTAAAGATCTTCTGGGTTTTCTGATGACAAGTTTGAACCTTAAGTTGGTAAGTGCCCTGATTAGATTCTTGTTCCTCTTTTTCAACTTTTCATTAGCCTTTTCCACTTTGTCCATATGTAGAGATAAGGTTGAGTTCATATTGGTTTTGAGTTTGACTTGTTCCTTCAGAATATCATTCTCATTTTTGATGTGTCTATTAAGTATTTCCAGCTCATACCTATCCCTTCTTAACACATCTATTTCGGACAGTGGAGGACTAGGGGTTCTCTCTCTACTCTCTAAAGCTTTCCTTTCCAAAGTTTCAACATAGTCATAAACTTCTTGCTGAGCAGGGTCAATTTCAGGGGTTCCTTCATTAAAATCCTCTTCAACATCTTCTTCAATAGATGTTTCCTCATCTTCTATATTTATCACCCCTGTTTGTTTGATCTGAGTTTTTCTTAGTTTCCCCTTTATTCTATGGCTTCTTCTTGGCTGGGAAGATCCCTCTCCTTTTTCTGTGGAAGATTTCCTGATTACCTTCTCTTTCTTAAGTTGTCTCTTGATTTGAGTCAACTTCTCTGAGATGATTTCCTCACTACTTTCCTGGACTGTTTTGTCAATTTCAATTTTTGAAGCTCTCCATTTTATGCTTTTCCTTGTAGGCTGTTGTTCAGGTGAGGGCTCTTTTGGCTCTTCAAAATGATTTCTTATCAAGAAATTATCCCAAGTATCATTTGTTTTGGCTAAATGGTGTTCAATTAAAATCTTAACCAAGCCATGATGGTATAGAGTTGTCTCTAAAAATTGGACCCTTCTTTGAACACAGGAAGCCATCTTTTTCAAAATTTGAAGCAAAAAGTAGGGTAAGTTTAACTCTTCCTCCAGAAAATGCATTATCAGTATAATGTGGTGAACATAAAATGTTCCATATCTACCTTCACATGTAATAAATTTTTGCAGAATAAGCAAGATATTTCTCCATTTATTTTTCAATGCAGAACTTGGGATTCCTTTCTTAAACACAGTGACATCCATACCTGGTGATTTTAGAATTTGCTTCCATGATTCATTATGGAATTCTCTGTTTTTGAACCATCTCTCTCCATTTCTAAGCAATCCTGTTGCTTCTGCAATGAAAACCTCAGTGACAGTGAATTTGACATCTCCCACTTCAACCTCAGCTCCTCTAAATGATCTTGCAAATGTTTTAGTGACTTCTTTGTGGAAGCCATCCTACCTGTTGCAACATTTATTTACATTGAGGGTAGCCTTCCAGGTATTTTGTACCCACTGGTTCAGTTCTTACAATGAAACCCATAATTGCTTCTTCAATTTTCAGATTAATACTCTTTCTACCCACGGAAACAATAACTTCCACCTTCGAATTGATATACCTCTGTTTCTCAGTGACAATGGCTTCAAACTTTGGATTGATATACCTCTGTGTTAATAGTGACAATGGCTTCAAACTTCGGACTGATATGCCTCTGGTTGACAGTGACAATGGCTTCAAATTCCTCACTGATATATCTCTGTCTCTCGGTGATAATGGCTTCAAATTCCACACTGCTATACCTCTGTCTCTCGGTGACAAATGGCTTCAAATTCCACACTGCTATACCTCTGCGTTTACAGTGATAATGCTCAATCTCTGCTCATGGTGATAGTGCTTTTAATCTCTGCTCACATTGATAGTGCTTTGATATTCAAACTGATATACCCTTTGCTCTGCTCTCGGTGATAAGGATATCTCTGTTTTGCGGAATGAAGTGCTGGCTACAGAATGGAGTGATGGAAGTAGTTACGGAATGAGTAAATGGAGTGAGGTGGAGAAAACGAATTAATGAGTGAAAATACGGCAGATATTTTTTACAACGGAAAAGAAAATCATCATTGAATGATTTGGTTGGGTGACGTGAGGAAATCAAACACTTCAGCCTTTTTAACCGCTTAAATGATGTCGGGTATAGAATTTGAAATGAGAGATTTTAATCCAAAGTTTGTGGAGGGTATATTGGACATGATCAATAAAAATAATCAAAACAACTTTTTCGAATGATTCATAACTAAAACTATGCTAAACTTTATGAAATGCCATTATAATCTAAACTTGTTACCTCTTCTTTTCATTTTCTTTTTGTGGTGTTTGTATTCTTTGTTCTACTTTGGAAGAGTATTCATAATCCTTCTTGATTCTTCTTATTCATAGATATACTGGATCATCTTGTTGCAATTCAAATGTCTGCTGATTAGTACCTTCAGGATTTGTAGCTGCGGAATGACTGTCTGGCTGCAGAAAGTCTGATCAGCTGCAGAATGTACCTGTAAAGTATTTTAATCATGGAATGGAGTGGTTTGGGATATGAGTGAGATGTTATATGAATGAATATGGATGATGAGTCATGATATGTATGAAGTGGATGATGAAATGGAATGAATTCAATTTATGAAATGGAGTGGAAGAATATAAGAACTGCCCTGCAATCCATGACATGTGTTACTCATTTGCAGCAAGACATCAAACTTTAAATTTTGACATGGAAATGAGGTGGATGAAGTATGGAATGAGATGAATGATATATGGAATGAAGCGAAGTATGTATGAATGAATGAAATGGAGTATGGATGGATAAGTGAATGGAATGAAATGAAATGAAATGGATCATAAGTACAATGGATCTGAACTTATGATTTTGTAACAGCTGCTTGCAAAAACAAAATGGGAAAAGTTAGAGTGTCAGAGAGACTTTGATTTTCACCCTATATTTTCTGTATAAACATGCCAATCAATGATTGGTTTTCATGTTTATACCTTTATTTATTTTTTATTTTTTATTTTTATTTTTATTTTATTTATTTTTTATTTTTTATTTTTTCAAAAGAAATGCTTCAGAAAATTTAATCAAGTTGATGAAGAAGAGAGATTATTCTTCATTAACTTCACATCACTGCTTTCTTGGAACTTCTTGACAAATTCTTCTCTTGAGAGTGGTTTGTGATATAGCTTCAATCTATGACCATTCACAAGAAAAGTGACCTCTTCTTCATCTATTGTCCTAATTTTTACCGCTCCATTGTCAAAAATTTCAACAATTTCATATGGCCCAAGCCAATGTGTTTGAAATTTACCTTGAAAATCCTTGAATTTTGAATCAAACAAGAGAGCCCAGTCACCTTCTTTGAATTTCTTCTCTTTGATGTACTTGTCATGCCATCTAGTCCTTTACTGTTGAACTAGACTTTTTTTCTGAACTGCATCTTATCTGATCTCATCCAATTCATTAATCTGCTCCAGTCTATGCTTTTTTTCCTCCGTTAAATCAAGTCCTAGCTGAACTGCCATTTTGAAAGTTTGAATCTGGAACTCTATGGGGAACAAAACTTGCTTTCCATAAACAATTTCATAAGGAGTATGGCCTGTTGTGTTTCTCCATGTAGTTCTATAGGCCCACAAGGATTCAGGAAGCCTATCTACCCAATCTCTTCTATGTAAATGAACAGTCTTTGTTAGGATTTCTTCAATGACCTTATTAGTAGATTCCACTTGACCATTTTCTTGTGGATGATAAGGAGTAGATTTTCTATGCCTGATTTTGTACCTCTCCATCATTTGTTCCACTAGCCTTGATGTAAATTGAGCTCCTTGATCTGTAATAATTTCCCTTGGGACACCAAAACGAGTAAAAATATCCTCAAAAAGAAAAGTAACTACAGATGCTTCATTAGCAACAAGTAATGGCTTGGCTTCTACCCATTTAGTAACATAATCAGTGCAAACTAATATATACCTCTTCTATCTTGATGGAGGACTAATAGGTCCTACAAAATCCAAAGCCCATTTTTCAAAAGGTTCAATATGTACCTGAGGTTGTAATGGCATCTCACCCGAAGGAGAAGGTTTCCCTACCCTTTGGCAACTGTCACACCTTTTGACATACTCTTTAGCATCTTTAAACAAGGATGGCCAATAATATCCTAAATTAAGGATCTTATAGGCTGTCCTCTTATCAGCAAAGTGTTCGCCACAAGGTTCATCATGACATGCTTTGAGAATCTCAGGCATCTCATCTTCATGAAAACACCTTCTAATGATCAAATCTGGACCTGTCTTGTACAACTCATTAGCAACCCATGAATATTTTTCACTGTCATAAATGATTTTTCTTTTATCCCTTGCATTCATTATTGAAGGAAATTTTCCTGAAACTAAATAATTAGCAATATCAGCAAACCATGGAGTTTGAGTAGAAATTGCAAAAATATATTCATCAGGAAATTGATCTTCAACTGGAGTGTCATCTTTGATATTTTGGAGTCTAAATAGGAAATCAGCTACTGTGTTTTGTTTTCCAGGCCTATCTAGAATGGTAATGTTGAATTCTTGTAAGAGCAATAACCATCTTATGACTCTGCCATTAGTAATTGATTTGTTCATTAAGTATCTAATAGTAGAATGATCAGTGTGAACAAAAGTTTCATAGCCTGTTATATAGTGTCTAAATTTGTTTATGGCATGAACAACAGCTAAAAACTCTTTTTCAGTTACAGTATTGTTTAACTCTGCAGGAGTCAAATTTTTACTGGTATAATAGATGGCATAAGGAATCAAATCTTTTTGTCCCAATACTGCTCCTAGAGCTGTATCGGAAGCATCTGTCGAGATATTAAAAGGTAACTTCCAGTTAGGTCCCCTTAATATAGGTGCTTCAGAAATTTTGGTTTTCAAGGTTTCAAAAGCTAACTGGAAATCAGAAGTCCATTTGAATTCACAGTCTTTGGTAAGCAATTTGAAGAGTGGAGATGCTATCTTGGTGAAGTTTTCTATAAATCTCCGATAATATCCTATAAATCCTAGAAAACTTCTAACATCTCTTTGACAACTTGGAATAGATAAGTTAGAGATGACTTCAACTTTTGACTCATCAACTCTAATCCCATCCCCTGAAATGTGTTGCCCTAAAACAATACCTTCAGTAAACATCATAAAACATTTTTCATGACTAAGTGAAAGATTTGCTTCCTGACATCTCTTTAAAACTTTTTCCAAGTTTTCTAAAGCTTCTTCAAAAGTGTTTCCATAAACTGTGAAATCATCCATGTACACCTCTACACAATCATGTATTAGATCTGAAAAAAATTCCTAATACTTCCCTTTGGAATGTTGCAGGTGCATTACATAATCCAAATGGCAATACTCGGTAAGCATAGGTACCCCAAGGACAGGTAAATGTGGTTTTGTCTTGATCTTCAAGTGCTACTTGGATTTGGTTGTAACCACTAAACCCATCTAAGAATGAGATGTACTTTTTGCCAGCTAATGTATCTAACACTTGGTCTATGAAAGGTAAGGGAAAATGGTCTTTAAGAGTAGCTTTGTTTAGTTCTCGGTAGTAAACACATACCCTCCATTTTCCATTTTTCTTTGGCACAATTACCAAAGGAGAAACCCACTGACTATCTGAAATAGGATAGATGAAATTAACATTTAACAATTTTTGCAATTCTTCTTTAACAATTTCCATAAGATTTGGATTCATCCGTCTTTGAGGTTGTCTGATTGGTTTGCAATTTTCCTCTATATAGATGTGATGAGTGCAAGTCTTGAGGCTTATCCCTTTCATGTCAGTGTATTCCCATGCATATGCAGAAGAATGTCTCTGTAATACTTTTACTAACTCTTCTTGTTGAGATTTTTCTAGGTTCTTGTTTATGTTCAAAGTTTTGCCTAGAAAAATATCACTTGTAGAGCTACCAAATTTGTCCATAGAATGAAGAGACATTTGCCTTGATGACAAAAACTCAATATTGGATCCCTCTTGAAATGATTCATGTTTGTGTTCTGGAGAGGATTCAAAGTTTTCTAGAGTATTCATAATTTGATTATCTTCACTAATTTCTAAAATTGTGAAGAGAGGTTGTAAATCTTCTTCATCCTCTATCCATTGAGTATCATCTAAATCTGTAATTGTCCTAGCTGGAGGATACAAAGTGAATTTCTTAGTTGAACTACCATCAGAGATGTACATATCACCGGATCTACAACTAATAAAAGCATCAGTTGTAGCCAACCAAGGTCTTCCTAATATAACAAGATGTCCTCCTAGATTATTCTTAGGAGTTAGGATCATGAAATCCACAGGGTACTCCCAAGAATCTAGGGACACTGGAATGTCTTCTATTACCCCATCTGGTTTGATCACAGATCTGTCTGCTAATTGTAATAGTGTGGGTGTAAAGAGAAGATTAGGAAGTTTCGGTTTATCCATGATTTGTCTACTCATGATATTGATTGCTGCTCCTAAATCAATGAGTGTGTTTTGGATTTCAATTCCATTGATGTGAATTTTTACAACTGGATTTCCTGGGTCAAGATACTTTGGAATAGAAATCTTGCCCATCATAATATCTGCTATTTGTCCTGCCAGTTGAATTTTCTTTGTTTCTCTTATTCTTTTTCTTGTTTTCTTCATGCTCAACTCCTTTATTGTTTTGTCTAAAATTGGAATTTCCTTGATGGCTTGTAATAATGGAATTTTAATGCAAACATTTCTCAGCTCATCTAGGAAATCATAATTAGGCACCATAATTTGTTTTTCTACACCTCTATCAATTTGTAATCTTTCTGGAAAGGGAGGTATAGAAGTAGATGTGGATGGTTGCTCTAATACAGGAGTTGAAATTATTGGATCTTTTTGCTTTGATTTTTCAGTGTTTGGGTCTTGAAAGGATGTGTCTTCCTCAAGACTTGTATTCACCCGTAGAGAGTCTTCCTCAGAGTTATCTTGTTCTTGTATAATCACAGAAGGTTTCCTCTTTTCAAGTATTCTTCCAGACCTAAGTTGAACATCACTAAGGTCTAGAGGAGTAATTAAATAAGTTGGAAACTTTTGGCCTTCTATCATGTATGTGTTCTGAGGATTTTTATTATTGGGGTTTGGTATGGGTTGAGCAGGCAATTGATTTGATTTTTGAGGAAATGGTAATGGAAGTGGTTGATTTTGATGTGGTAGGTTCTGATGATGTTGTTGAGGATTTTGTTGAAAATTTTGTTGAAGATTTTGAGAAAAATTTTGTTGAGGATTTTGAGGATAAAAATGTGGGTATGGTGGATAGGATGGTGGATACTGATAGTATGGAGTGTATCTTCCATAGGGACTTTGTGTTCCTTGTGCCCAAGATTGAGATGGATTTTGAAATTGAGGCCAAGGTTGCTGCCAAGAATTCCAAGGTGGAGGTTGATTATACATTTGATCATGGAATCCTTGTGTTTGAGGTCCTTGCCAAGGCCTTCTAGATACAAAATTGAGAGACTCTGTGGAATCTGTAGGATTTTCCTCCCGAAAAACAGCCTTGAGACCAGGAAGAGAAGGACAATTCTTGGTCTCATTTTTTTCAGAACATATGACACAGGTTTCTACAACTTTTACATCCAAAGGACACTCTCTCAAGGCATGTTTCTTTCTACATTTGGGACAAAAGATTGCCAAGGCATCAGATTCAGCCTTTTGCTTGTTTTGTATCTTAAGGGTGTCTATTTTTTCACTAAGACTCCCTAAGATGTTAGATTTAAAATCATCAAGCATGTGTCCTATTTCTGATCTACTTACTGTCCCAGAAGCAGACTTACTTGCCCTTGCAAGAGCAGGATCTCTTGGACCTTTTATAGTTTTAGACTTCCCTCTTGAAAGGTTGATACATAACTCAGATATTTTAGGTAATGTGAGCTGTGATATATCCCATTTTCCCATCATGTTAAGGATATCCAACCATTCATCCCTAATTGTTTTCAACAAAAGAGCTTTTAAGGTGTCTTGATCTAGGTTTTCCATTTTTTCTCTTTTGATATTGTAATTAAATCTCTCCAACAAATCTTCCAAATTTTCGTCTTCTTTTTGTAACATCTTAAACACTTCTTCCTTATGATTAACCGGCATACAATAATCCAAATACCTCTCTAGAAATGCTTGTTTCATGTCTTCCCATGTTCTAATAGAACTGCTGATCAGACTCATAAACCACTTCAATGCTGCTCCTTTCAAGGTTGAAGGGAATAATTTCAGTTTTTGAGCATCTTGTAAGTAGTCATAAGTTCTACAGAGAACTTCAAATTCAAATAAGAAGGTTTCAGGATCTTCAGTTTTAAGTCCATAGAAGTTTGGAAGGACAAAGGGTGAAATGTTTTTCATGGTTGTATTGGTTTCTTCATCAATTATAGGGAACCCAAAAGAGTTCCTATTCTACCTCTTCCTCCATCTGCACCTCTACCTCCTTCTCATCTACCTCTACCTCTACCCCCAAATAGTGTGTGTTCTCCATTAAAGACTCCTCCTCCTCCTTCTTCTGCCATGGTTGACTCTCCTGTGGAAGTGGAAAGGTTTGTGTCCCTAACAGGAGTCTTTAAATCTTCTTCTATGGCAGGTTCAGTGGATGAAGTGGAAGGTTTCTCTAATGGAATAGCTGACCTTAGATCTTCTAGAAGTCCAGGATCAGTAAAGGATGGAATGTGGGTCCGAGTTGAAGGTGTACTAGCTCTTGGTCTAGGTGAAACAAGTGGTATTCTAGGAATCAAATTTCTGCTTCTGCTGCTTATAAATCTACCCCTTGAATCTCTCTCTCTATGAATATAATTATTTTTGGGGGTTAAGAAACAAAGGTTACCTAGTTTTCACTTCCCCAGCAACAGCGCCAAAATGTTTGTGCTCAACCTAGTCTCCTAAATTGAGTTCATTTAATTGTCAACCAGGGTTGGTAAACTGCTGAAGTGAAGTGCACTGTATGTGCCTAGGTGTTTGTCTCTTAATGCGTTGTGTTTAGTGTTTTATGATGTTTTTGGTCTTTTGTGATGATTTATGATGTTTTTGGTCTTTTGATAGTTTTATGTTCACAAGGAAAATGACTGAAAAGCTAGTGGAAAGAAACTAATGATTGAAAACAGAGTGAAGCCTAATTGGTTGATGACAAATGACAAATGCAATTGTAAATATTGAAACAGAATCAAATATAAACTATGACTAAGTAGAAACAAAGCTTGATAATGACTTTTAAGCAAATGACTCAAAACATAAACTCAACTTGTCCAATTCTTTCATCAAAGGTATTTTGAAAGAGATTTTGAGAAATGGTCAGCTAAGTATGCAAATTCTCCTAATCTAAACAATTAAACAACTAGCTTATAATGATGCAACATTTTATCCATGATTAGAGATTTTTTGAAGCATATTTGGAGGAAAACATTGATACCATCATAAGATCTTTACTCTAAGACTAGTTCCTAACTCTATTCTGCAACTTAGTTAATAATCACTAAACCTCGCCCAAGAGTTATAGATTTTTTTTTAAAGTAGTCTTTTGAGGAAAGGCTCTGTTTATGAATTAGTAAAGAAGTTGCAAAAGTACCTCAGGCCTTGAAATGATACTGTCTTCTGTTCATATGGTTATGAATCAATTATAGATTTGGAACAAGAAGAAGTTTGTAAATAATGAAGGTTGTTTTGTTAAGTCTAACAACTGAAGTAATCTAATATGCAGTGGATTACAACTAAATGTGGAGTGCAAATGCAATGATTTAAGCTAAAACTAAACTTAAGATGTCACCAGTCTAAAACAGTGCTGAACTAACAAGTCATTATCAAACTCAAAACAAAATAACATAGCATGAGTTAAATGCAATTAGACTCCGGAGTATCCTAACTAAGTTATCATGCATTAATCTATGGGATTATACAGCCTGTTTGTCCATCATGATTGGTATTTTGGAAGGGTTTCTTAGAACAATCCTGACTGTACAATTCAGTGCAAATGAAAACATAAAGACTGAAAGCAATTTAAAAACTAAGATATCACAGTTGTCTCCTACCCATCATTATGATATTTTGGAAGAGCATTTCAAGAGCAAGATCAGCTATGTTACTTAGTGAAAACTAAAAACTAAAAAATTCATCATCACAGTCATGCCTTAGACATCATAAGGATTTTTTGGAAGATTTTCTTCTTTTGGAAGAGTGTTTAGAACAAGTGTAACTGTGATAGTGAACAAAAGAAACTACAATTAAATCCTACAACACTATAGCCATTTCCCATTCATTATCATAATCTTTTGGAAGAGTTTCTTCTTTTGGAAGAGTTTTTAGAACTGGTATAACTATAGTGGCTATGAAATTAACTATGAACTCAAACTTCAAAAACGTAAAGGCAACTAAGATACTTATCTAAATTACGCAAGTAAAACCGTGCAGGAGGCAGGGGCCGTCTACCACCAGACGGAATCCAACTCCAAATCAAATCAACGCTTTCAAAACAATACTGTCTTCTTTATTAAAGGAGAAATAACTTGAACAGAGCAATCTGCGTCTTCATAAATGTAGCACAAGATCTAAGCAAAATCTAGAGCAAAATCTAGCCTATCTCTCGGTTTCCCAAGTGTTTTTATAACAAATTTACATAACAAGACTTGCAACAATTCAAGGATCATTGTCTTTCCTTATCGAAATCATACTAGGACTCTTAAAGTGGCAGCGTAAAAATGAAAAGGACATCTGGACTAAGACAGTCCTATTAGAAATCTGCTTCCTTAAATGAGTTCCCACGTATCAAAACCATATCCAGAATTCGGTTTTTCCTTCATGGTGAGCAACGAACAATGTAGACATGACGTGGAATATACCCATATGTGGTTTTTCTTGAGAGGCCACCTGGAACATGCCCAAATGTGAAGACAGCTGTAGAATTGTCGGTTAGCTATGGAATGTATGCATTCTGCAGCTAGTTCCGGTCAAAATGCATTACAATGACAATAATCACAAAACTTAGCAAGTCAGTCATGTTAATCATTCTAAAAGTAATTTTAACTAAATTCATTGATCAATTGGGTCTGGGATAACAATGGACAAAGGAAAATGAGGTAAAGTAAGATGAAAGAAAGCACAATCTTGAGGCTCAACGCATCTACAAAATTTCAAGGCATTCTAGACTTCGCGACCGTCTCACAGTCCTCGTAATCCACATTCAGTCCTTGGTACTTCTCAGGCCCACTTCGAGGGATTTCCGCGTTGGCCCTTTTAAACCGTGCCCTCAAAGCCTTCACCACACAACTCCACCGTGACAGCAGGTGCCATGGGTTCCTCCACCACCTAGCTGATGTGGACCGTAGTGCAACGTCCAAAAGTGGTATCCCGCGTCCTTCTGGTACCCATGTCCTCCACCTTGTAATAAAAGTATCGATAGCTTGCATGTTTCACAGTGTGGGGTATTCTTTGAAATCAACGCCAATCCAACGACGCAGTACGGCGACACATCTCCGCGCGTGGCCGGTCTCGTACTCCGCCCACTGGCTTTCTCCTGCGAAGTTCCATCCTGGGCCTCGAAGTTTCTAGGACATCAGGTTACTGACGGGTTTGACAGGGGCCGGGTTGATATAGTCAGCCCGCTTCCCTGTAGTCATCTGATAAAGGTGGTCCATCATCTGAGCATCCTCCCGGTTGTCCACAGTTTCGGTATATCGCGGGCCTTGATACGGGTCGAGGGGCTGAGTGACCCGGACCTCTCCATCTTCGAAGATAATCAGCTCCTTTTTGAGGTCGATGATGGCGTAATTCTCAAAATCCCAATCAATGCCTAGCAAGGCAGGGTAAGGATCCTTGTCTCCCATAATATCAATACCTCAAAATCTGTGTAAGTCTTCACCCCTGCAATGTCAACCTCGACACCTTCGAGTTGGCCAATCGGCACAATGAAGTACTAGTTCGCCATTCTGAGTTGGATTGGCGAGTAGGTCAGCCGTGGCCATCCAAGAGCCTCCCACATCTTCTGCGGTAGGATGTTGACATCAGACCCTAAATCAAGCATGGTATCACTAATTTGGAATCCCGCAACCTGCGTGTTAAGCCGGAACTCTTTTCCCGTTCGTCGCTTGTTTCGCTTGACTCACTGCACATACTGGGGTGCTGTGTCCACCGGTTCTCTCGGCCCCATATTCCCCTGCAGTGCATCCTCTAGTATACGCTTGAGCTGGTCCCGCATCGAGGCATTATCAACAATCTTGAGGAACAAATGAAGCCATTCCTCAATCAAGGTCCCCGTAGCGTTCGGTTCTCTGGAGCCAGTCGTCGAGGGTACCTCGAGGCCTCTGGCTCCCCCCAGCTGAGCAAACGCCTCCACCGCCTCCTAGAAATAACTCTTCTGTGCGTCTGACCGGATCAGTTGTTTCAGGGAGGCGGGCCAAATAGCCCAGACCAGCTCCTTTCCATGAGCGTCCTCCCTCATCTTCTTGCCGCCACGCGTGACAATCGCTACATTCTGCATGGCCGGAGTCATGGTTCCTCACGGCTCAGAGTTTAACAAATTCGTGCCCCTCTGCCATGCCCGTTCCTCCCACTTATTGATGAGTTCTGGACAGTCCTCTGTTGCATGGGCGTTCACGCGGCACTGGGAACACCAAAGATGTCGGGGAAGGGGACATTCTTGAGCCACGTGACCCTCCTGGTCACAGTTGTAGCATTTCACTGGACCTCATCCCCCTGTGCGACCTCCGCGCATCCCGCCTCCTCTTCCCTTGGAAGCCTCATTCACCCTATAGGAGGGTCGGTCCAACCGGTCCGCGAGTGCGTCGAGAGCCCTACACTGCTCAGTTTTGTGAGTCGTGGAAGCACAAAACTCACAGTATACATTATTTGGGATTTTGGAGTACTTCTGTAGTATCAGGCACATCTGAGGTGGGTGCCCCACCGTCTGGAAAATCTCGCAATACTCTGTGGCGGTTGGGTTTGGTTGAGATGGGAACCTCGCATAAGGCTGTTGCGGCTGGTATACCCCCTGTGGATTCATCCCCGTGCCACCCCTCGCAGGTGGACCTCCCTGGATTGCCGCAACAAAGGGTCCCACCCCCGTGCCCCGCAGCCGAGGACACTCGGTCGCGACGTGGCCTTCAACCAGGCAGTGAGTGCACCAAACGTTCGGCCTGGCTGGTCTTATAGGCTTCATCTCCTTGAGATTTTCAGTCAGACTAGCAATCTGATGCTACAGTCCCACCAAGGAAGGATCCTGCAGGGCCGACCCTCCCCGATATTCCTGAGGGTAGCCCGCCATGGCCTCTATCTTCATGGCCTATTCCAAAGCATCCTGCAAGTTGTCAATCTTCTGTTGGGTGAGGGGGGTTCGTGTCAAGGGAAGCAGAGCCTTGACGAACCAGTCCCTCTGATGGTTTGGATCGATCGGGTAGCTGAGTTTCCCAATCGCATCCTTGAATCGACGCATCAGCTCCCATGCAGTCTCTCAATCTTTCTTCTTAATCTCCCAGAGCTCGGACAGACCTTGCTGGTCCGTCTGGGGAAGTTTAAATTCCTGGACAAAATCCTGCTTAACATCCGCAATTACTGGATTAGGATGGGCCTCAGACCACTTGATAAACCATCGCAAAGCCCTCTCTCTGAGTGTGGTTTGGAACTCTATTAGCTTCCCTGCGTCTGGCGTCTGCCGAGCCCTCTATATGGCTTCGCAGAGATACCAGTGTTTCTCTACATCATTGTTGCCTCGGCCAGAGAATTCTGGATACCGGGTGAATGACCCAGCGATATTTACTTGCAGAGGGTTGACCAGGATAAATCCTCCGGGTCCTGGTTGTGTAAATGTTCCACTGGAGAATGCAATACTACTCATCACACTACTATTAATGTGTGTTGCTGTCGACACTGAACTGCTGTGAAATTGACTCAATGCTTGTAACTTAACGAAAATATTACTTAAAAGTTGATAGAGTACCAGGGGAAGGTAGGGATCCTTGCCGTGCAAATTTTTGGAAGTAGGGGTGATGGGAGAGATGAATGTCGTCCGCTCTTGAAACAACCGCTGCATCACGACGTACCATTCGCCATCAAAACTTTCTTCGGGCTACACACTTGCATCGTCTTCGTCAATCGTCGTCTCCCTTTCCCTCTTAGCTGGGCTCCCATGCACTCGCCGTACTCCCACAACGGTCCCTTCCCTTTCCAGGGTATCCGCCTGAGTGTCCATAATTCCTATCCTCTGAGGCACCTCCTCTTGGTTCTTCCTATCGTTTCCCCATCGTCTTAACTCTCGCATCACCCTTTCTTGCCACCTGTCGCGATCTGCGCCCGCCGATGTGCACGTCGCTCCATCAATCTCCTCGTGGCCTCAGCATCCATCCCCCACTCCTCGCTTCACACTTCACGTAGCATCTGTCCCTTCAGCCCTTCCCCCAGCACTGGAGGTGTACGCTTCCATGCTCGACTTTTGGAATTCCATCAGCCCCTCGTCCACCATCAGGGCCTTAATCCACAGCGGAATTTCCTTAAGCATCTTCCCTCTTAGCTCGGCGTGGAAAATAGCTTCAGCCTTCGATAAGGATTGGTAGCACTCTGCGGAAAACTCCACAATATATCCATCCAAAGTGGTCTCTACCCAAAAATCCACCGCGCGGGTCAATTCAGTGTCCAACTGATGCAGAGCCACCAGATCCCCATGTGCCCACTTGTGGTTTATCTTCCGCGAGCTATCCCTAGGCACCTTCGTCTGTAACCTCCGCAACCAATTGTAGAGGTCGCTAGGGAATTTTCCCCAGAGGATCTCGTAGGTACCACTGGCAGAATCCGAGAAAAGCACAAGATCCTTGAGCACCTTTTCCTTTTGATTCGTCAACTCCGCTTGCTGAGCAACGAACTGGTCCAAATGGTTATCCCACCATCTTCGTATTTCTCCTTCGAAGATCCTTGATACCATGATCTAGTTCCCCTCATAACATGCAGGTCCTATCAACGGAAGCATTTGTTGGCGAGGAAATAGGTCTTGCAGGCAAGACCTAGGTTCAGGGGTTGGGGCCAACAAAGGAATCCGCTGTAGTCTAGAACCACGCTGGCATTATCACCCTACTCCGGAGAGCAGAGAGTCTCACCCGAGGCGTGTTGCAACCACATGCAGAAGGGGAATAGATCGATAGTAGTGAACGGATCCGAAACTCATGAGTAACATTGAATTGATAGCATAAACATCATTATATATGCAAGAACATTCAGAGAGCATACAAGTATTAAGCAAATAAAATTTTAAATCATCACAACCATCATGCATGCATATGAATCACATAATAGGACAACAACCTGCAAGTATATTGATATCTTCAGCCAAACCAGTAGTTACATAGCTTCCACAAGGAGAGCTTACAAGTCTGATACAGAACACCTTATAGAACAGAAAGGTAGATAAGGGAAACCTAGGAGCTACAGAGGTATCATGCCCGGTCTCCTTCAGTCGCTCTGCATTCCCTCTCCTATCGCATTCCTTCTTTTGGCCGGGTGACTGTTATTTATTCACCTGCCCTCGCAACTATTATTTCCTCTTCTCGTTCTTCTTTAGTTGCTTCCGGCTTCTCTCTTGTTGTCTGTGTGTTTTTCTCTTTGTCTTCTATTGTATATTCTCTTCGTCTATACTCATGCATCTACTTTCTTCAGCTATCTCTTGCTTCTTCGCCACCTTGATAGCTCCGCGACTTACTGTAGTTGTGACTTGGTTGCGACTGCCACATGTCATCATTCCGCAACCCAAAAAGGCATTCTTTATTCAAAATTCAAAATATTCAAAACAAGTTTTCAAAACAAGGGCCCCAATGGGAAAATTCATCCTAAGTCATTGTGTTCACTAAATTTGAAATTTAAAACTTGAATTTAGACATACCTTAAAGTTGCAATCAAAATTTGTCAACTGTTTATACAAACGTGTCATGTCTTAAAGGGATCAACAATGGTCGCTACTTAATGCAATCCAATGAATGATTATATAAGTCTAACATTATAGTTAAATTCAAAGACAAACATGAACCAAGTTAATCATATTCTATCTACACAAAAATATTGTAAGAAACAGAGAAATGAAAGAAGTGCTCCTTTGTCTCTACATCACATAAGAAGAATCACTTGCAAATCCATTTTTCCCTTTAAATATGGAAATTCACCTCCATCCTCCACTAGTGAAAACGTACCCACTATTGTCAATAAGAGAAGTGTAAAGCTTGTGCATCAAAGGGTCAAACTTGTGTAAGCATAACCACTATTATCCAAGAGAAACATTGTGCTTGTGCATACAAAGGAAGTTGGAGGTAGCCAAGCTAAATAATGAATAACTTAGAGATCTAGAGAACATAACATAGCATAGGAGAAGCCCATGACATTAAACTCAAGACTTGAGATCAATTTTTTGTGGATTTGTGTCCTTACCAAAATGCAATGAAAACACATTCAACACAGTACCCATATTATTGGTAGATATGCCACCCGTGGAGTTATATGAAAAATTTATAGTGATGCATAGGCAAAATGGTGGGAATTGAACTCAAGGAAAACTACTTATTGATATGTGACCTTAAACAAAATTTCAAACCAAGGCCTTCAACAAGAGACCCACATCATATGTAATATACTCAAAAACACAAAAAATTTAATAATGTGATTGCTAGAACATGAGACTAGGTTTAAATTAAGAACGCTTGTCTTCAACAATTTTCCTACAACCACATTTCAATGCCATTGTCCTTAACTTAAACCCTGATGGTACGAAACTTTTTATCCACTACTAAAACTGGCAGAGGTAAACTGCATTCAATCGAATAGGCCGCTGGCAACAGTGACAACAATAAAAGCATTATTATATTTTCATCAACATTCCAACCTATAAATATAGATGTGGATACTCAACCTCGAAAACAAGGCTCCTGCACCACTTTTATGTGGAGAAACCATCAGGTCAATGCTTTTGGTCTACAAATTGAAAAGGCCCTCCAAGGCTTAAAGTGACTCCACCATGAATATTTGGATGCATTTCATTTGTTGTTTGTGGTCCAATTTGCACATATTTCCCATGTAAAAGTGTTGTTGGACCTTCAACCCCTACTAGTACATTTCCAAAACTTGTGCCTGGAAAAGAAGTCATGGCTACAAAATGAAGATTTTCTATGAGTAATTGCAGGATGATAATCTACAAGAGATGCAAATTGAGGAACACTTGAAGGTAATGGTTACCAAACCCAGTGTCTAGGACCAGTGATAATGGATGGAACATGACCAATTGAGGAGGGGGTTTTGGGGACTTTATGCATTACACCACCAATCCTTAGATGAGGAGGCTCATGAGGGTGTTGATTATTATCACTATTCATCCTTACACTCCCTAAATTATTACAAATAGAGGCACCAGAATTTTCTCTTGCACTGAAATGAATATCATGTGTTGGTCTTTGTAAATGTACCGATGGACCTCTATTAATATTTATAACTATATTTGGAGCCACAATTGCACCAATATGATTTTCCTCCCTGATTTATGTTGTAGAATAAATTGAGAAAATTCTGGCAATGGAATTTGGATGAAGTAATGCACCAATGTGCATAGTGGGTATACACAAACTGTTTCAGGAAGAGGGCATACACAAGATTTTGGGATACAGGACAATTCTTTATTACCCTGAGATGGATGGGATCACTTCCATTATTTGGATGATCATTTGATAGAAAAAAAAACAAATGTCCATGAGTTCAAAACTACTTTGATTTCCCTGAAGTCAACAAAGTTGATATCTGGTCTCTCGAAAGATGTCGAAGTAAATGCAAAGGACCTGATGACTCATCTCTGATAAAAATATATAACAGTATTGACTCAGCGATAATAACAATATATAACAGTATTGACTCAGCTATAATAACATTATATAACAGTATTGACTCAACTATAATAACAATATTGTCCAAGGAAGGAAATTGCAGAATTATAAACCTTAGTGAAAATTGCCCTAGGATATTACATGAGATATCCATAATCAAAAACTCCATCGACAATACCACAGACTTCAGCCCCTGCCTACTTGTAAATTGATGAAATCATCAATACTTTTATGACAATTCTTGTCATATACATAAAGAAAAACTATAGAGCATTTTCTTGAATGGGAATTGAATAAAGAAGATTTTACTTACCAGATTAGGGACTGAAACCATTCCTGCAAGGCTGCAATTGTGGCAGTTTATCAATTAGATTTTGAGTTTTTGGCCTTCACTTTTGAACAGTTTTTGAAGTGAGATATTGGGCAATATTGTTTGGGGCATGTTAAAATGGAGAAGTGTCCATGGGAGTCAGAGTTTGTGAGACAACGTCAAATGAAATGAATAAAAAGGAGAAACTAAAGAAGGGGAGTTACTTTGTTTTAATTCATTTTCTGTTAATATTGGAAGGAAATCTCATCTCAAGGAACCAACTAGATCAATAGCAAGTTAGTTACTACCATGACAGGAGATAAGATCAGGCTGGAAATAACAATGAAATAAAAATGCACAATAAGCAAATTCTCAAGGGATGATGCATGCACAAGCTCCAAACAATTATATACAAGTTTAGATGACATTTGCAGAAATGATCCAACAAATTAATATAAAATAGGTGCCTCAACTTGGAAAAAGCACATTTAATGTGTCTGTAAAATATTAATATCCTAAGTCCAACTATGAACTAGAAACGCTGATTAGGGAAAGCAATGTCAACTGGTGAAGCTACAGGCTTGAAGTTGTCGCATTGTACTCCATTTGCAACAATAGAAGATAATTTTAGGATTATAAATAAACCAGTTCCATTTAAAATAAGGGGTATTGAAACCTCACCAAGACCTTTTCAACATCAATCAGGCCATCATGTTGTCCAAACGATTGTTGGAACTAGACATATCAGAGGAATGGGGGTATCCGAAAGAAGACATCCCAGAATCACAAGAATATAAAATCTTAGCTTATAACCCCAACATCACTGTAAATAGTGAGCAATCCAACACTACAATAGGATGGATCTTTGTCAATGATGAGGCATCTATGTCATATTTCAGAGAAAATTCAAGTAAGAAATGATTTCCATATTCAAGTGAGAAGATAAGTAAGAAATTCATGTAAGAAATGATCATGTAGAAGTCTATGTGGAAGTCATTTGATTCCTCCTTGAAAACAATCCATATTTCCAAATGATTGATAGTGTGAGAAAAGGTCCCGAATGCAGAGGACCCCGAATGCAGAGGGAGGAATATCAAATCGTGAGGGTAGGAAACAACTTTCTACCACTCTTGCAATCACCCTAGAAGACTTAGCACGTGATGACATGGGTATCATGCCATGCCTTTTTTCTACACTGAAAAATTGAAATTCAACCAACATTTGACAAAATCCTAAGCATAGATGGAAATAATGGACCAGACTGTAGTTCTAGTTTTCATGAGAATGAGAGTAATAAGACACTCATTAATGAAGGGAAATCCTAAAGATCCCTTAAGTTTCAAGAGACCAACACTCCTATTTGTGATTTTGAATATGGTAGAAACTTTGGCACCCATAATTATGTGCATCTCCAATTAGCATTGCCTATTAAGTTTGACTAACAGTGCAAGATCTGATATTTTTTTCTTTGACAGTCATCCTACATATGACATGGACTCTAATGAGGAATAAAATAAGGTTGATCATATCATCAAGCCATTTTGTGAAACATATGAGACAAAGGCAGAAAGGTCCATTCCATTTGTTGAAGGCATCCTTATTGAAGATGAATAGTCCTGCATATTGAAAGAACAAACCAATATCTAGGAAAACAAGAGGACTTATGCAAACCCATAATCAGTGAGCAAAATCATTTCTAGGTTTCTCTCTTATTGTTCATAGGTATGATAATTGATCTTCAAAGGAGTTTCTTCTCCTAACTATAAATTATATTCAGGTAGCTTTAATTTATCATATAAAACAACTCCCTGTCTGCAACACTGATGTTTATGGGCAGCATAAAATTGTTCCTATGTTTGATCCAGAAACATTGGAACTTACGAACTTGAGGATAACAATGGATCTGTGGCTTGAAGTAGTCAAGCATTAGCTCCCCTCATATTTCCTTGAATAATGTCTTCCACGGCATGATGATATATTTATCAATACCCTACATGTCCAAGAGTATTCCCATCTTGAATATGGGATCCTAAAGCTCGCTAAAAAGACCCCAGCAAAATGCCCTGATCTAAGCCTAATTTATCTGAATGTTTCATTCATGAATATGGGGTCACAACAAAATTACTAAGAGAAACACTTGCAACAAACTTATGGATAATATATCAGCATGCACAGGGTTGAGCTATGGAAGGTCATTATTCATAAAAAAACACCCAAATCCATACTAGAGTGATGAAGTTGATAATTTAGTGAAGACAAGAATGTCTCAAAGCTTAAGCATACCACAAATTCCAGCACTCCAGGGACAAACAAATGAAGCCATCAAAATATTTCTTGCAGGGGTTTAAAATTCAAGGTAATATCCTTTGGCTCCAAGACACAGAGTGCATAGACTAAAATGGCTACCAAAAATTAGTATCCCTGGGAATAGAAGATGGTAGGAACTCCAAAGGATTATAAATTAGCTCAATTAAAAATAAGCTTTAGAAATAGGAAGCCATTTGTGTTTCAAGTTACCTTACATGTTCCAGAAGGGATCTTATAGTTATAATGGGGATAAGGCAATAGATTCACCCAATTTGAATGAGTTTTCTTGTCATACTTGTATGTCACAGCCCCTTTTATTGTTATCTCCAAATAAATAAACTCAAAGACTCCCCTCACACCTTAGGATGTTATAATTTACATTGGCAGTCTCCGAGACAAACTTAGAGTTGTGATAGACCAGTGCCTAGGACATCTTAGCATAGCGAGGAGCATATGATATAATGTATGAAGTTGTCAGCTTCAGCTCACATGATATCTCCTGTAAACAGGGAAATAGAATAGAATGGGACCAAACTCTCAGAAACTGACACATGAAAAGAGATTCTACAGAGGCAAGATGTAGAACTCTAATACAAAAGCAACAGACAATTCAGAGACAGTTTACTGCAAAGCGGGCCGGTTCAGAAATACTTCACAGACATAAGTTATCAGAAGGTGTATGTAGTGAATGAAATGTAGAGGAGATATTAGTTAACATTGAGCTGATACCCAGATATAAAATACCACCATGCATGGGCTTACCAATCTAAGAATCCATACATGATAATAGCATTTTAAAAGCACCCTCCCAAAGAAACTAATATAGCAGAAATACGGTTTAGCTGAATAATGGAACATAATATCATGCATGAGCCATATTTAAAGCGCTTGACTGATCCGAGCATGGGCATCAACTAGGATGAATCCATACCAGAAATCAGTGAGCCACTCGCATTCCAAAACATGATACAAGAAAGATGGATGAAATGAAATGTTCTACTAATATAACACAATAAAGAGAGTTACAGACTGTGAAATACCAAAGACCAGAATCCTCTTTGACAGATAGAACTCCTCCTCACTGAGACCCTATGGGCTTTGAGCCTTCATACAAGAATTTTACAAAATGTATGCAAAAATCCTTTCACTGCATTATTTTCTGATAAAAATATGGAACCCTTACAATGCGTTTCTTCATGGTTTTTATAGGAGAAACCAAAACCTAGTAAAAGAGGTAGGTGATGAACATTTAATTTGCATAATTAAAATAAAATGGCGGAAACAATTGCGCCCATGCTGCTGAATGACTATGTTGTGTTGTTTATACTCTGTGGCCTGCTAACTGAAATAAATGCACTCGGTGAAAATCTCTCCAGGGACATGGCGAAGTAGTAAAATCACACAAATATCCGTCCTTGCCTGGAAAAAAAACTCTGTTGAAATAAAGCCTTGAGGACATTGTTTTATGTGTATAGATCTTTCGAATGATGTGTAGGATCTTCAATTCGGTACTCTGCTTCAAAAGGCTTGGACAAGGCCCCTAAAATCTTTAGCTACTTGCCTTTAATTCTCTGCTAATCACTGATATTCTTTATCTGCTCCATTGATATCTTCATCTGTGAAATCGGTGCCTTGAATGTCCCTGCAGGGTTTGACAAATTTGAACCCTACCTCTTAAATTGGAGTCTTGTCGATTTGGCTTCCGAGGACTTTCTTCATAATTCTGCTCTGAAAAATGGTCCTTTGACGTGTGCTCGGCTCTTGTAATGGATGCTGCAAATTATGATAATTCTTCGTTGATGTCAACCTGCAAAACACACAAAACTGTGAAGAAAACCAATGCATGGGGGACGACAATACAATGGAAGCGACTGTGTAACAGAGCGACGTGATGAAGTGGCGGAAACATGCAGGGTGGTGATGAAGAAAATGCAGTGGAAATAATGGCGGAAGGGTTGGCCAGAGTTTATAATGCGGAACAATAAAATAAACATATGAATGTAATGTATAAATGGCAGAGGGGAAAAATTCGATAAACACGTGGGATGATGACGTGGAGGAAGACCAGGTCAACAACGAGGGTGATGAAATCTTGGCCGTCCGATCTCAGGAGGAGATCAACGGTTGAAAGAGCGTCGGGGCAATGGAAAGTGGGCCAGGGACATAATTTTCTTATGGTTAAACCTCATGCAGCTTCGCAGCGCGACGGTCGTTAGATGAAGGCCCTCAGATCGGACGGCCTTGATGAATATCGCTGCGTGACTTCGACCGAACAATAATGCATGATGGAGAGAGGTTTCGGGGCCGTACGTGGAGACACACGACGGGGAATGAGTGGAATCGCTCCGTTTTGAAGAATACCGCCTGCCACTGAAAAGCGGTGCGATATAAACCACTGGTTTTTGAACGGTGTTTTTGGGCGCAAGGACCACTTGGAGCAGATGCATCGCGAACCGTTAATTTGGCAGAATGATCAGACGGTGCACAAACAGTTTGGGCGATGAATAGAATGGGCCACAAGCACAGTGCCGATTCACGAAGATCGTCTGATCATGCAAAGATCGATGACCAATATTTCACCCGGGCATTTGGTTGATAAGCGCCTAGTTCCTTTGCGCTCGGTTCCAACACTGGGTTACGCAGGAGAAAAGAATAGAGGGGCTACAGCCAAAGGAACTAAGCCTTGAATATTTCAAATATGGATTTTTAGCCTTTTATGATGTGATTTGGAAACGGGAAATGGTAACGATAGGTGTAAGAATGATTTTCCAAGGCTGAAAGCGGGGAATTTGAGAGCTCTGAACCAGATTGCCTGTGAAATTTTATGGGGAACGGATTATGATCAACATTGGCTCCACCTGGGGAAGGCATGTTCATCCCTGAACATGTCGAGAACTCATAGACCTTCTGATCATCATGTATGTAGACTCTGCTCTTCAGCACTTCCATTTTCCACTTTATACTTCATCACAACACCCGCATTATTCAAAAAAAAATGAGACAGCAAACTAATATACAATGTAATACATCAGACTCTCTTAGCCTGAGTCAGAACTGGAAATAGGGTTTAAGGAATTGACCATTTACAGGGGCATCCAGCAAGTCACCCTGTAAATTATCCAACCTGAAAGTATTATTGCCCCCCTGTTCCACAATTTTAAAAGGACCAAACCAGAGGGGGTCGAATTTACCATGTTTTCCCTTCTCAGCTCTCCGGATATCCCATCTGAGCACCAAATCACCAATCTGCAACTTCCTGTCTTTTGCGTGCTGATAAAAAATGTGTTTAATTTTCTCTTGATATTCCATTAACCTCTGATTCACCTGGCCCCATGTTTCTTCTAATTCCACCAATTGATTGATTCTCCTAATCATATCACCAAGTTCTTCTTGGCTTTCTTGCATGAAGCGAGCCACTGGTAAAGCCAGTTGTACAGGAAAAACTACTGCTCATCCATATACCAATTCATAGGGGGATTTCCCAGTTGCTCTCTTGCTGGTGATTCTATTAGCCCATAGAGAAAATTTCAATTGGGAATCCCAATTCTTCTGATTTTCATTGATAGTCTTCTTCAAGGCCCTCACCAGAGTTTTATTTGAAGACTCTGCCAAGCCATTTCCTTGTGGATAGTAAGCTGTAGAGTGACTCAGTATGATATTGTATTGCTGGCAGAAATTCATAAATTTTGTAGACTTGAAGGCCTGTGCATTATCAGTCACTATCCTAGCAGGACAGCCAAACCTGGATATGATGTTTTCCTCCATGAACTTTATGATCATACTATCTGTAGCATTCCTTGCAGGTATGGCTTCCACCCATTTGGTGAAATAATTTGTGGCTGTTAATATCCATTTATGTTGTCCACTTGATGGGGGATGTATCTCACCTATAAAATCAATACCCCATTGTTTGAATGGTTCATCCACATGTACCGGAATCAGGGGAAATGGTGCTGATTTCTGTCTCTCAGCAAATTTCTGACATTTATCACATGCTCTTACCCTGGCAAAAACATCTCCAAAAAGCTTTGGCCAATAGAAGCCAGCTTTCAGAACTTTATGAGTTGTGGCCCTCCAGTTGTAATGACCTCCACAGATCCCTTCGTGAAATTGTGCAATAATGCTTTCTACTTCATTTTCTGTTAGACACAGGAGTAAGATTCCTGAGGGATCTCACCAGCATAGCCGGCCATTTGCGACTATGTACTTTTGTGATTTCAATCATAATGCTCTGTATTTAGCTTTATCACAACTTGGAGGGAAGCTGAGTGTAAGGAGATATTCCACTATCTCTTTATACCACTGACTGGTAAGGTACTTTATATGTGTTTCTGGAGTAGCTACTCCAATTCCATGTCGTTCTTCTTTCTCCTCAGATTCTTCGCCTGCTATAATGGAAAAATTTATGCCCAGAGCTTGATAGTTTGATTCAGATAACATTTTGGCAAGCCCCTGTCCTTTGATCAACTTAGTAGGGCGGATGTCTAAGTCATACTCCTGTACTTTGGCAATCCACCTCCCCCTTTTTCCTTCACTATCCCCCTGAATAAGAATATCTTTTACAGTAGCTGCAGGTACAAATGCAGTGACGTGGGACTGTAAAATATATACATGCAATGCTTTGAGGGATTTCACTAGGGCGTATGCTTGCTTTTCCAATATGTTGTATTTTAACTCTGCATCACGAAGCACCTGACTGAAAAAGGCAATAGGCTGCTCATACCCTTCTTCATTTTTCTGCAATAAAACTCCAGCTATTGTATGAGGTGATGCAAAAGAAAAAATCATGAAAGGTTTATCATAATCTGGTCCAGCCAGCACAGGGGCTTCTGCAAAAGCATTCTTTATCCTGGTAAATGCCTCCCGTGATTCTTGTGACCATTTTACCTCCTTATCCTTCTTTAGCATATCTGTTATATGCCTAACTATCTCAGCATAGTTAGGGATAAACCTTCTCAAGAAATTAATGCGCCCTAGAAATACTTGCACCTCTTTCTTATTTCTGGGAAAAGCAATACTTTTTATAACCTCTACCCTCTTAGGATCTATCTTCACCCCATCTTTAGTCACAATATGGCCCAAAAGCTTTCCCTCTTCTAATGCAAATAAATACTTTTGAGGATTCAGAGAGAGACCATACCTTCTGCATTTCTCAAAAGTTCTCCGCAGATGTTCAATGTGCTCAGCATCATTCTTGGAAAATACAGTGATATCATCGAGGTAGACCACCAAGAATTTATCTTGCTCCCCAACAAAAGCAATGTCCATTGCCCTCTGAAAAGTGGCCCCTGCATTAATCAATCCAAAAGGCATCCTGGCATACATAAATGTACCCCATGGTGTGGTGAAAGCAGTCTTCTTTTGATCCTCTGGAAGTACAGCCACCTGGTTATAACCAGAGAATCCATCCATCATTGACATCCTAGAAGCTCCAACCACCTTCTGCAGAATGTGATCCATCTTAGGTAATGGATAATTATCCTTTAAGGAAGCTCTGTTTAAATTTCTAAAATCCACACACAGCCTTATTTCTCCATTCTTCTTTCGTACAAGGACGAGGTTTGCCACCCATTCAGAGTACCTCAATGGTACAATTATTTTGGCCTTCAGCAGCTTCTTAATTTCTTTCTCAATAGAAGGCAGCAGCAAGGGATTTATTTGTCTGAGCTTTTGCTTATGGGGCTTTGCATCCATCTTCAGTGGAATTTTGTGTTGCATAATATTGACATCGAAAGTTTTCAAATCCTGATAGGACCATGCAAACACATCTTTGTAAGACTGAAATAACTTCTGATATAGCTTTTTATATTCTCCAGGGATCCTCCTGGACAGTTTTACAATTTTGGGGTCAGCCTCAGTACCCAAATTCAGGTCTTCCACCTAATTTTCTTCCACCACTTTGCTTGGCTGCAGTGGGACATCATTCTTATAAAATAATCTTTCTAGAGGCACCAACCCTCTAGGTATAATGTTTCCCTTCAACTGCAACACTTTATTTCCTACCACTTTCTCCTCCCAATTTCTCTCTGAAGTATTTTCAGACTCGACCTCTTCTTCATCATCAATCTCCATATTGGAGAATTCTCCCACTGTTTCTAGGAATCTCTTCATCTGTTCTTCATCCTCAAATACCCGCCAGTGCTTGATGTTATCTGGTATTGAAGGTCGATAACGCACCTCTACTTCATATCTTAAAAGAGGGTTCTGAGGTGGTCGAAATGTACTAGCAGCCACAGCAAGGGAATCAGCCATCCTATTCTGTTCTCGGGGCATGAACTGGATATTAAATGCCAAGAAGAAATTTTCTACCATGTCCCAAAATTCATTCCTATAAGCCCTTAGCCTAGGATGTTTGGTCTGACACTGATTTTTGACTTGCCTAACCACCAGTTCTGAATCTCCCAGAACTTTTAAACTTTGTATACCCATGCTCCTGGTGGTTTGCAATCCCAACAGGAGTGCTTCATATTCGGCCACATTATTGGTGGCTTCATATTCTAGTTTGAAGGACAATGGTACCCATTTTCCTGTAGGAGAAATCAATAGCACTCCAACCCCATTTCCTTCTCTTGAATTTGCTCCATCAAAATGTAGTGTCCATATTCCTGCTTCCATGTTCTATGAGGGCTGCTCACTCTTGATCTGGTAGAAGGATGGTTCATGAGCATAATCTCGATCTTCTTCTAGCATCAAGCATGAAAAATCTCCTTCTTTACTGTATACTGGTGAATTTACAGAATTGTCAGCCTTAGTCACTATCTTGACAAACCTAGTCTCCCTGTACAACCTCCTCTCTTGGCCACCAAAAACTGGGATAGTGGCATATGTTAAATCCATCTTAATTGATCCGCCAATTTTTGTTCCCCAGGACCTTGACAGCAACATACCAAAACGAGCTGGAATGTCAGCTACCACTATGTCCATTACCACACTTTTTGCTAGGATTTGGGCCAAATTGACCACCAAATCCTTGATCATCCCTAAGCATTTAACTCTTTTGGAATCAAATGAGTAGAGGTCTTTATATGGACGTGTGATTTGCAAACCTAGTTGTTCCATGACTGACAGAGGCACAAGATTATGGGAAGCTTCAGAACCTAACATGCAGTTATGTAATAGTAGGTCATGGATCACTAGAGACACATAGAAGGGAGGAGTAGAAGGATCTATCTCCTCAACATGTGGGCCAAAAACTACCATAGGTCTTTCTTCTTGAAGGTTGAGGCTATCTAGGATGATTGGTGCTTCTGGAGGGAGCATGAAAGAGGTGACTTGAGATTGATATGTTGGCTGTTTCAACAGTTGATCAAATCCAATTCAGGATTCCTTTTGCGAGACTAAAAGCGGAGGGAATTTTCTATCACAACCTCTTTTGACTCTTTATTTTCAGGCGAGGGTTATCGCACTTTTTGACACACGGAGTTTTAAGCCCCAAAAGTGACTAATTTTGAAGAAGAAGGAATTTGATCATTATATTGCAAAGCTTTGTTTAGAGGTTGCTTACCTTTGTCTGTAGCTTTTTGCATTGTTGATTCCTCCTGAGCAGGTGCTTCCTTCTGGGATAGCTCTTTTTCTTGCTCTTGGGTACGAGTCCTCTTCCTAGAAGATCTGAGATCATATCTTCTATTGAAATGTGCTTGCATGAAATCATCAAATTGTTTACAATAATGATCAAATTCTGCTTCATCTTTGTCTCTGGTCTTTTCTTCTTCTTGCAATGAGCACCCAGCTTCATTATTCCCTTGCAAAGGGCATTCTTCTCCATCACTATTTGAAAAGGCAAGATTTGCATCCTCCAGTCTGTAGGCAGTGTCTTCAGTAGGATCATCTACTGGACCTTCCAGGTACAACGAGTGTGGCACTTGATCCTGTTGCTCCTTTGCTTCCCTTGGCAATATTTGCAAAGGTGGTTTCCTATACTGAGGATTGTAACCTCTGTTTGGAGCATTCTGGAAATTCTTGAAGGCTGAGTTCTTGGCTTCCAATTCAAGCTTGACCATTCTCTTAATCAATTTGCTCATTTCTTCCATTTTGTCATTGGCTGAGTCCCTGTCTTGACTAGAAGTGGACACCTCCTCTTTGCCCCTTCTTCTGGTATCTGGTTCAGATCTTCCTTTTGATTTGCCAGTGGAGGCAAAGTTTGCTTCCAACTCTAGTGCATCTGCCTGAGCATCATCCAGAGTAGCAGGCTTTCTTTCTCTGAGAGAGAAACCAAACTCTGAATCAAAGGCTGGTACAAAAACAACTTTAGCAGCAGTTTGATGGGGCTTCATATCAGCAGGGAGACTCAAATATAATTTATTAAATCTCTTGATAAATTCTGATACTCCTTCATTATGTCTTTTCTTTAATGTATTGAACTCAATGAGACAATTTCCATGATCTTTCTTCTCTCCCCATTTCCTGAGAAAAGTGTCTTCCATGTTATCCCAGGTGGTAATAGAACGACCAGCCAGTGTCTTAAACCATTTTCAAGCTTCACCATCTAGAGATTGCACAAACAGTCTTAAGACCACATCCAAATGTTCAACATTAAAGTTCTCTGCAAAGGAGCAGAAAGTCTCAAGATGTTTTTGAGCATCAATCTCATTTTCCCCATTAAATCTGGGCAAGATCTTCAGATAATCTTGGGGCATATCATTCAACACCTGGGGTAATGCCAGGGGAGCATATTTATTCATCAAGAAGGCTGGAACATTGGCCATTGGAGGAGGTGGAGGTAGTGCAATAGTTTGATGAGTAAGAGGAGGAGGAGGAGGTGGAAGTGGAGTATGAATAATAATAGGAATATACTCAACTGCAGCTTGAGGGGTTGAGGGGAACAAAGGTCTGTTAACAGCAGATACTTCGGTTACTTCCTTGACCTCTTCAACCTCAGGAGTAGGATGAAGATTGTTTTTATTTTTGATACCCTCTCGGGGTGGACTATCTGAATAATAATAATCAGTATCTCCCACAGTGGAGTCAGGATCTGGCACTTGAGTTTCTTGAGAAGAAGAGGATGGAAAGTCTTCTGTAGACACTTCAGGAATTTCAGAACGAGCTGATTTTTTTTGCCTCCAATTTCTTCTATGTATAATCTAGTCAGGGTCAGACACTGAAGGTGTCTTTGGCTTAGACGTATCTGACCTCAGGTGAGGCTTACGAGGAGCCAAGACTGCAAATAGATTTATCAAATGAACAAATGTGGAGTCGCCAAGGTGAGGGGTCTACAACTCTCAACTCTCCATGCTCACCTACTTGAAGAGTGAATTATATTTTTTCAAGGCCCAGGGATTTAAACTTCTCAATTTTGTTCCCCGACAACGGCGCCAGAAAGATGTTGTCGCTCCTAGAGACAGCCTATAGTTGCGATAGACCAGTTCCTAGGACATCTTAGCATAGCAAGGAGCGTATAATATAATGTATGAAGTTGTCAACTTCAGCTCACATGCTATCTCCTATAAACAGGGAAATAAACTAGAATGGGACCAAAATCTCAGAAACTAACACAGGAAAAGAGATACTGCAGAGGCAAGATGCAGAACTCTAATACAAAAGAAACAGACAATTCAGAGGCAGTTTACTACAAAGCGGGCCGATTCAAAAATACTTCACAGACATAAGTTATCAGAAGGTGTATGTAGTGAAAGAAATGTTGAGAAGATATTAGTTAACATTGAGATGATACTCAGATATACAATACCACCATGCATGGGCTTACCAATCTAAGAATCCATACATGAAAATAGCATTTTAAAAGCACCCTCCCAAAGCAACTAATATAGCAGAAGTATGGTTAGCTGAATAATGGAATAGAATATCATGCATGAGCCATATTTAAAGCGCTTGACTGATCCAAGCATGGGCATCAACTAGGATGAATCCATACCAAAAATCAGTGAGCCACTCGCATTCCAAAACATGATACAAGAAAGATGGATGAAATGAAATGTTCTATTAATATAACACAATAAAGAAGATTACAGACTGTGAAATATCAAAGACCAGAATCCTCTTTGACAGATAGAACTCCTCCTCACTGAGACCCTATGGGCTCTGAGCCTTCATACAAGAATTTTACAAAATGTATGCAAAAAGCCTTTCGCTGCATAATTTTCTCATAAAAATCTGGAACCCCTACAATGCATTTCCTCATGGTTTTTATAGGAGAAACCAAAAACCTAGTGAAAGAGGTAGGTGATGAACATTTAATTTGCATAATTGAAGCAAAATGGCGGAAACATTGGAGCCCATACTGCTGAATGACTATACTGTGTTGTTTGTACTCTGTGGCTTGCTAACTGAAATAAATGCATTGGGTAAAAGTCTTTCCAGGGACATGGAAAAGCAGTAAAATCACACAAATATCCATCCTTGCTTGGAAATAAAACTCTATTGAAATAAAGCCTTGAGGACATTGTTTTCTGTGTATAGATCTTCCGAATGATGTGCAGGATCTTCAATTTGGTACTTTGCTTCAAAAGGCTAGGACAAGGCCCCCAAAATATTCAGCTACCTGCCTTTAATTCTCTGCTGATCACAGATATTCTTTCTCTGCCCTCATTAATACCTCCATCTGTGAAATCGGCGCCTTGAATGTCCCTGTAGGGTTTGACAAATCTGAACCCTACCTCTTAAATTGGAGTCTTGTCGATTTGGCTTCCGAGGACTTTCTTCATAATTATGCTTTGAAAAATGGTCCTTTGACGTGTGTTCGGCTCTTGTAATGGATGTTGCAAATTATGATAATTCTTCATCGCTGTCAACCTGCAAAACACACAAAGCTGTGAAGAAAAAAAATGCATGGGGGACGGCAATGCAATGGAAGTTACTGTGTAACAGAGCGACGTGATGAAGCGGCGGAAACATGCAGGGTGGTGACGAAGAAAACGTAGTGGAAATAATGGCGGAAGGGTTGGCCAAAGTTTATAATGCAGAACATTAAGATATAACGTATGAATGAAATATATAAATGGCGGTGGAAGAAGTACGATAACACGTGGGATGATGACATGGAGGAAGACCGGGTCAACGACGGGGATGATGAAATCTTGGCCGTTCGATCTCAGGAGGATATCAACGGTTGAAAGAGCGTTGGGGACGATGGATAGTGGGCCTAGGGTGTGATTTGCCTGCGTTAAATCCCGTGCAACTTAGGAGCGCGATGACCGTTGGATGAAGGCTCTCAGATCGGACGGTTGTGATGAATATCGTTGCGTGTCTTTGTCCAAACAATAACGCGCGATGGAGGGCGGTATTCGGGCTGTACATGATGACACGTGGTGAGCATTGTATGGAATCGCTGGCCCAAGGAGAATTACCGCCTACCGCCGAAAGGCGGTGCGATACATACCACCCGGTTTTGAACAGTGTTTTGGGCACGGGGATCACCAGGACAGGCGCATCACGAACCGTTGATTTTCTCAGTTAGATCGGACGGCTGAGATGCGGTTTTGGGCGAGGAATGGAGGATCGTGAATTTCGTTCGATCTGTACAGATCAATGGCCAAGGGCGTGCTCGATATACGTACGTGATAAGTGCCTCCAGTTTTAGCACTCGGTCTGGTGCCCAGGTTACATGGGGAAAAAGAACAGAGGGGCTAGGGCCGAAGGAGCTATGTCTCGAACATTTTCAAATATGAATCTCCAACCTTTGATAATGTGTTTTGGAGGCAGGAAATGGTAACGATGGGCATGAGAATGATTTTCCAAGGCTGAAAGGGGGAATTTGAGAGCTCTGGGCCAGATTGCCTATGAAATTTTATAGGAAATGAATTATGATCAACAGGTTCCAAGCAGTGATGTATGTATCGGAAAATTCTTTAGCCGCGCAGACATCTGAAGCGCTAGTCCAGTCTAGAGTGTCCATAGTAGGTGCATTCGGAAGGCACAAGAAACCATGGATATGTGCGGAGCTGCGATGTTTCCATTCATACTTTAGAAAGAAAGGGGAAAAAAGTAAGATGGATGTGTGGAAGTGAAAGTAACGAAAGAAAATACAGGGAAGGAATAGTATGCATACCTGCACCAGTAATCCTTTACAAGGAATCCTTTAAGTAGGACCTCTTCCAGAAATATTGTGAATCTGCAATGGATGTATTAGGATGCACAGTGTGGGTTTCCAACAAGGTTTTGGATTCTCCATCGAGTTTGATCATGTGAATTGGATGGAGGGTTGGAAGGCATGGCATTATGCAAGTCAAGCCATTTTCTATCAGCTGCACTTAGTGTGAAGAATATGGTAGGGGTACCTTGTTGAATGATCATGTCGGTGAGCTCCCCTCTAGCCCTGGTCCAGACTGAACGACTGCCACTCAAGGATGAGCCAAAATGCATAATCTGGTCTGGAATGGTGGAAGGTGGAATTTTTTGAAGGTGGTGGCAAAGTTCAGTGATTGTTGCTGGAAGGGTATTTGAAAGGTCCCTTTTAATGAAGACAGAGGAAGTTGCTTGGTTGCGATGACGCATGATAAGGTTGTACAAGTAATAGCGAAAGCGAGGATGTTGTGCAAAATTGTTTTCATGGTAACGCATTATATGCAAAGTGTATTCTTGCATATCCAATTTTTCAATTCTTGTTTGGTTAATCATGGAAGATCTGGTGGGGAAGAGGGTGGGGAAGGCCATGGAGAAGAGGCCCTCTATGTTTTATTCATTTATTGGTGAGAGGCCAATGATGGGACATTGAAGTGAATGGGTGGGTGTGGAATTGGAGGATTCTATGTAGGCAAGTATTTCATCAATTTCTGAATGATAGTTTGTTAGAGTTGAAACAAAGGAGGATGGGTGGAGGTCAGACGAGCATGGGTGGGGAGGTTCAAAATTAGGATTTTCTAGAATAGCTTCCTAGAGTGGGATGGAAGTTGTGTTGATATGGCGTAGCATGTTGGAAATGTTGGTAGGTACAATAGGCAGAGAAAAGAGGGAAAGTTGGTTAATCTGGACATCTCTATAATATGGGTCGTTTTGTAGTTTGAATTGCAAAGCTACATGAACACATGATCTACTAACAAAGAATTCATAGGATGTTTCGTCATAACTAGTTTTTTTTACAACAAGGATGTCTAGTTATGACAACATGCGAGGAACAGAGGTGAAAATATTAGTGATATCCGGAGGAAAGATAATAGTATGGATGACTTGAAGAACGAGGTTGACATGAGCAATGAGCATCTCTTCAACTTGAGTGAAGTAGGAGAGGACATGCAGTTGGATACCTGGGTCCATGTTGTTTTTGGAGGAGAAACGGTGGGTTGCTCGTTCACCAGCACAACAGGTACAAGAAATGATTCCATTATTTGTTTCTGTTTTCATGGCTGGGTAAGCTTCATGACAATTTGGGAAAACTTGGATGGGACAAAGTGCATCGATCCTTACATGAAAGCGACGATGTGCATGCTGGAGATGGATGGGAAGAAATTGGTGGGGAGGTGGAAATTGAGGAACATGGGGTGGCACATTTATAGGGTATGCGAGAGGTGAAGGAATTAGAGGGTTTGGAAAGGGTTGGTCAACGAGTGGAGATGGAAGGGGAAATAGGAAATTTTGGGTGGGATGTAGGGGAAGGAGGCTATTTTGTGAAGGAATGGGAATTTGGTTTGCGTTGGATTAAGAGTGAAGGTTGGCTTGACAATTGGCAAAGAGGAGGCGGCAACGTGCATTAATTATTTCTTTGTTAAGCACGTAGTGGAATCGTCGTTGTTCCCTTTGCACATTGTTCTCTGGTGTGGTTGGCATAGTTGTTGCAAATAAGGAAAGGTATGTCAAATGTATGAAGTATAATGAAAGAAGAGGGAAGCATGAAGATGAAGCATTTTATTTCGTATTTTGTTAGTTATTTTTTGTTTTTGTTGAGATTTTTTGTGTGTTATGTCTTTCATCATAAACAATAGTAGTATAGAAATGGTGCGAGTGATTTTTGAAGTGGAAATTTATTGAATACGGATTGTGTAGAAATGAGTGTTGGATAATTGAAATGGAAATTTTTTTTTTTTGAAAGCAAAAACATGTTGCATGTATCGGCTAGAGTAAAGCGAAGCCGTATTTTGTATTTTAAAAAAAGAAGAAGAAGCAATTTCTGTATTATTTTCCATACTAAGCATAATATATTGATATTTGCATTTAGAAAATGTGTGTCTTACAAAGAAGATGAAACAATGAAGGAGGAAAGGGAAAACCACGTGATTAAATTTTCATATATTAAGAAGACCCATTACAACATAGTGAAATGACATATATACAAAACATAATGAAGAAACAAGTGGGTGCCCATATGTCTAGGAGAACTACTAGAAAGTCTAAGGGACCGCAAAGATATAGTAACGATTACAAAAGATGTATGAAAAATCTGTGATGAATGGAAAGCGAGGTTCAAAAATACTGAAAGGGGAACAATGGGAAGTAATGGAGAATGTGTGGGGGAGGGCGGCCATTTCAGCAGAAAGGTGTTAGGGGGAAATGATGTATGGAATGAGAGGAGGGGGAGAAATGGGTGAGAGGCAGAAATGCATGGCTAAAGCCGACGGCAGACTGTGTTGTGGGGGGGCAAGAGCAGGATGGAGGAATTCTAGGAGGAGAATCGATGCATCGGCTTAAGGGATTTCTTCTGCGTGCATAAGAGTTGGGCGTATTCGTTCAACACCGTTGAAGGTGTCCCTCTTTAAAGATAGTGTGAAGAGGAATTGTCATCCTTTGATTTTTCTATATATGTCCAAGACAGCTCCAGGATCGGTTGAGAGGAGGCGAAGGCCCTTTGCAGAGATTCCCAGAAGGGAATTTGCGGCTTTATCGAAAGCGATCATGTTTTTGAGGTGGCCAGTGTGGTCGTGCAACTAGAGCCGGAGGATATAGAAATAGTCACACTCAATGAAGGAGCCTTCACATTTCGAATAGCCAGAGGTGTTGTCATCCTGTCGTAAAGCCTTTCTCATGCATTGCATCCCATCAATGCTAAGGGGGCATGCAAGGATGTATAAATCATCCTTGTCAATTGAGGTAGTAGTAGCACGGAGTGAAATCCATGGGAGTTTTTCGTCGGGCGGCATTGAGAGGATGTCGACAATCGTTTTTGTATTTAGCGGCCTCTTGCTCGTGCTGGTGTATTTTCAGCTGAGCGAGGGCGAGGAAGATTTAATGCCTTCATCATCAAACCATTGCTTCAGTTGTCATGTTTCAGCGATATCTGGATTTATAAGTAGGGGAGTGGTAGGGATTGTGCCGATACTTTTTCCATTGAACTCGACGATCCTTCCCCCCCTGATTGCAAGTACGGAGACTGCATGAGCCATTCGAAGT
The DNA here is from genome assembly GCA_034641835.2 of Pinus albicaulis. Lineage (NCBI taxonomy): Eukaryota > Viridiplantae > Streptophyta > Pinopsida > Pinales > Pinaceae > Pinus > Pinus albicaulis. Next base: position 843,946,667 of record CM076582.1, on the reverse strand, counting down.
TCAGAGAGTGCGTGACCTTTAGCATGGCAGTGTTTGCCCCACAAGGTGACATCCATGCTGCTCTCGGACATGTTGCGAAGAGATATAGTTTTTTTGGGAGTCTCAGAGCCATCGCGTTTGCGAACAACAGAGCCAGGAGAGAGGGAGGCGACAATACCTATGACATCAACGACTGAGTTAGGAGGTGAAAGTTTGAGGGAACTAATAGGCACAAATTGAAAGGTATGGGAAGGTATTTTAAGGTCATCAGCAAAGACTTGAGACACTGTTGATGAAGAAAAGAGGAGGATTTCGAACGGGCGTCTTAAATGGTTATATGAAGGGTTGGGGACCTTTATGGTGTTATTTGAAACATTGTAGATGTGGCCAACTTGAATGAGAGCATGTAGGGATTTAGCCAACTCATTGAAGATAGAGATGTGGATTTGATCATCATCGCGGTCGACAAGGTCAAACCCTAGCGATTTTCCAGTGCCACGTGCATTGCTATATTCACAAAGGGGTGTCTTTGAAAGGACTCTGCCCTGGATGGACCAAGATTTTTGAGTAAGGGAGAGTGCTTTAAAAGGGAGAGCAGTTGCATATGTTGGGGTGGAGACTTGGGAGGACAATGAGTGAATGTCAAGGGAGGGTGGAAATGAAAAGGGAGAGGTAGAAGAGGAGGACGAGGTGGCTTGGAGCATCTGTTCAGTGTAGAGAAATAGAGGGGATGTGTCACCAACCAATGGTGCAACACGTTGAACTACCTGGAGCACGAGGACACAAAGAAACCTACAATAACGATTAATTTATTAGAGAAGAGGGGAAGTAAAATTTTAGGAATGAGAACAGAAATAAAAAAGGGACATAAGAGGAGAATCATAAAATGGGAGGAAGGGGGGGAGGTGGTTTGTATGCAACATACATGGATTGACGTGCATATGTGCATGAGCTTATTTTGAGGAGAGCAATGGAGCCTATTTTCAAGTCCCTATTTTGTGCATGGCCAGTTGTTGGAAATATTGTCATTGATGGCAATGGAGGTCGAGCAGCAGTAGCAGCTAAGGCAGAGGCAGAGGCAGCGAATATAGAGGCATATTTGTTATATCAGAGGCAGAGGCAGAGCCAGAGCCGTTATCACTGCAGGTTATCAAAGGTAGAGGCAGAGGCAGGCAGAGGCAGAGGCAGAGCCATTATCACAAGCAGAGGCAAAGCAGAAAATTCCGGGAATCGCTACCCCAGCTGGAGGTTACATAAACCCAATTCCGGGAATCGTATACTCCAGCGGCAAAGTATATATTGTGCTTTATATACAAAGGAATAAAGCATATATATATACATATGTATAGCCATATGTAGCGCAAGATTCAAAGAACAAAAGTACCATAAGGTGGGACCCCTTACCGAATCGCATCAGAGATTATAAGGGCAGCGGAACGTATAAACCAAAGAATTGCGATTGCGATTGAGAGCCCGGATCCGATGGGCATATAAACAGTGGCTTGATAAGTTTTAAATCCGGCTTAATCGCATCGACTCAAAGCCTATATAACTGCATAAAACAAAGTATTATATGGTAGGACCTCTTACAAATCGCATCGGAGAAAAACAAGGCAGCAGAATGCATAAACCAAAGAATTTCGATTGCGATTGAGAGCCCGGACCCGATGGGCTTATAAACCATGAGTAACAAGCATTTTTAGTCCGGCATGATCGCATCAGAACAATCTAATCGCATCGGAGAATATAAAGGGAGCGGAATGTCCATACAGGAACTTACGATTGCGATTAAGTTCCGGACCCGATGGGTTTATAAAACATAATGAAGAGACCAGAACCCTGCGTAGAAGATCGGAATCGTGACCAGATGAACAGTGACGGCAGTTTATGGTTTTCATCGCACAACCTTTACATGGTGGGCGGTATTTGAGGAGTTGGGAGCGATTCCATAGATCATTCGACACGTGGCGAGGTGGACCCACGGAAAACCGCCTCCCACTGCGCGCCATCGCGCGTTAACCATCGACCAAAGACACGGTGCGATATTGATACATACCATAGATTTGGGATGATGCCATCGGATGGTGGCTGTGTTCGGAAGGTGCGCAAAGGATAACCCAAGTACGGCGCGCCATCGCGCGTTATTTCTCGTGCAAGTTTCCCAAGTGATATCCATCGGATTGGATGTTGCGGCACGATGGAGCGTGAGCCCTCTGATCGGGTCGATTGTTAGCGCTGGGCCCCATTTTAATTTATATTGCTCGTTGTTAAGGTCTATGGATTTAACAAAGGTATGACATTTATAAGTGGCGGCCAGTATTTTATGGATTTCGGGTTTTTTGTATTAGCGAATGTGCATATATATATATATGTATCGAGATATTACAATGTGCATGTAAAGAGATGGCATTATTGCGGTTGTGAACATAAAACAATTGTGGTGTATGTATGTTCCGCTTGCGGAACATTCCACATCAACAAGACACTTGCTAAGTACAAAAGCGTTAGAAAATGCCCAATTTACAGTCAGCTGGTATAAAAAGCTCAGTTACATGTATGCAGCAGTTACACCAAAACAGAGGACAGAAAAGCAAACAGAGCTGAAAAGAGATAAAGCACAGTCACAGAAAAGACAAATGCGCAGCGAGCCAAAAGACTAAATGAGTTGAGCTGGAATTCTCATTGTAATTTGAATGTAAATGTTTTTAATTGATTTTTTTATTTTTTATGATGCATTGGCAAGTCTCCAGAGGAAAACAAAGCTCCCACTGTAATATTGAAATTAATGCATGTTGTTATATTTTCTGAATGAGCGGATAAAAGAGATGAGAAGGCAGAAGGCAAAGAGACATGGCTGTCCATTTCGAATTCCCAGTAGAATACAAACAACCATGAAGCTAGTTTGTATAAAATAGGATAATATCCAAGGGGGAGAAGGTTGATGAAAAAGAGTGAGAGAAGAAGAGAGTGTGCAGCAGAATTGAAGAAAGTTGAAGAAAATAAGAAAGCTGCAAGAGGTTAGAGAGAGTGAGGTTGGAGAATGCGGAATTGAGGCAGAAAAGATAAGAAGAAGGAGGAGCAGACCGAGATGCAGAGAAGTTAAAGAATGCAGAAATAAATCAGTGAAGCGGAGAAGAAACAGGAGCTGAGCAGAGAAGAAGGTGGAGCTGATATAGAATCCAAGAAGATGCAGAGATAATATAAGACAGATATGAAGACTGATGCACAGTAGTGAAGATGGTACAGAACAGAGCTGATATCCAAGGTAAATTAGCAAGTGTTTTCTTTTGAAAGAGTAAGGAAGTTGGAGCTTCCCTATCAGGTTGTAGCTTGATAGATGTCAGTTGTAGCTGACTGAGGTTGGAGCCTCCTGTAGGTTGGTGCCTGCAGAAAATAGATGGGAGTTGGTGCTTCCACATCAAGTTGTAGCTTGATAAATGTCAGTTGTAGCTGACTGAGGTTGGAGCCTCCTGTAGGTTGGTGCCTGCAGAAAATTGATGGGAGTTGGAGCTTCCTTGCAAGTTGTAGCTTGCATAATTGAGGTAGGAGCCTCCTGTAGGTTGGTGCCTACAGAAAATCAGTGGTGAGAGGGAGTTGGAGCTTGCCTTTGCATCACAACAATAATAAGATGTGGTTTTCTCCCTTTATGGGTTTCCACTTATATCTGGTGTCTCTGTGCATGATGTTTATGTGTTGATATGGTTTATATCATCTGCTTAATACTTGATTCTCTCATATTAAGCCTGTTGTTACATTATATTAATGCTTGCTGCTCACATTCTAAGATTACTCACATGTTAAGTTGAACATGAAATGAAGGTGTAAACAAGTGTTAATGAAAAAGTTTTAAAAGTCCATGAATGTGTTAAACTGATTCACCCCCCCCCCCCTCTCAATTTAACTAAGGGTTCAACAATTGGTATCAGAGCCAGGTTCCTTTGGTGTAAGCTTAATAGCTTGAAGGAGATCTGGTTGAGTCATGGACTATCAAAGTGTACCTGTGCTAAATACAGAAAACTTTCCTGAATGGAGAGATAAGCTTAAAACAGGTTTAATGGATGATGAACCTAAGGTATGGAAGCTTGTGTGTGATGGTTACTGCACAGACTCTCCATCTTTTCCAGAACAATAGCAGAATGCCAAGGCAAAGTGTGTGATATATGACAATATTCATAATAAGGATTTTGAGTTGATAATGGATTTAACTTCAGCAAAATAAATTTGGGACAGACTGCATTTCATGCATGGAGTAGACACAGAGGATTGCATTGTCAAGAAGGAGAAGAGAATTAAGAAGAAGAAAAATTCAGGTCAAAAGGAAAATATTCAATCAAATGAGGTACCTGCTAGTGTGAATGGTAGTGAGAACCATGAAGAAATTGCAGCTGAAGAAAAAGCCAAACTTGACACAACCTTGACTGAAATAGGAAGATTGAAGCATGAAAACAAAGACCTGAAGACATTGGTGCAAATTTGTGATGAGAAAGAGTATGAAGATAAGAAAGAGATTGTTAGCCTGAAGACTCAACTTGAAGAAGCACAGAAAGTAGAAGATACTCTGCTGCAACAAATGAGAGAGAAAAACCTGGAATGTGAAAAATTGGAAGAAGAAGTAGTGAGCCTGAGAAAGAAATTAGAAAAGGCCCAAAGAGACTTATTAATGAATACTCCTCAAATGAAAAGCTCTGAACAACTGGACCAAATTCTAAATGCTCAAAGGTCTCCTCTCATAAAGGCTGGGATAGGATATGAAGGAGAAACCAGTACATCCAAGGCAGAAGATAACAAGAAAATCATTTTTGTAAAAGCTATAAAGAACAGTGAAACAACTCAGCAAATTCCTACAGAAGCAGAAGACAACAAGAACATGAGTTGTAGAGAAACAAATAGAATCAAGCAGCAACATGAAAGAACATAGAATGAGAAGATGAAACAATCAACTGCTAAAGGCTCATATGCTCCTAAGGATGAATTGAAAAAATTCGGAAGATGTCAAAGGAGGTTCCTCCCTCCTATTAAAAATAGCACATGTTTCTCTTGTCATAAACCAGGACATAATGCAGCATATTGTAAGACAAAGCCAATCCAGTCCAACCAGCAAAGGATGCAGCAAAAGAGAGGAACCCCTCAAGAAATCAAATGGACAAGACAATATTTCACCAGGTACACAAATCATTTCCATGGCTATTGTTATGCATGCAATAATTTTGGACATAAAATTGTTGATTGTAAAATGTATTCAAGAAGAGGAACAAAATATTATACATCAGCTCAAATGCACCCTGGTCAAATAAGATGTTATGTATTCCTTAAGCGTGGTCACAAAGCTAAAGACTGTAAAGTGCCAAATATATTAAAGAACTCCAGACAGATGATGAAGTCCAATCCAATCAAACAAAACTATGAATCGGAAAGGAGTGCAGACATTATGATGAACCCCAATAGAGTATGAAAGGAAAAGAGAAAGGGGGAGCCTATTATCTCCATAACATAATGAATACATCCTAGTCTTAGGGGGAGTTGCTCTAGGAAACAAAGAAAATATCCAACCAGTGATAAATATGAAGCAACATCCCAGGGGGAGAGCAGTTCATATGTAGTCCCCACAAAAAGTAGTCTAAGAAGAGCTCCATGAAATGAGAACAGCTATGAGATCAGGAAGTGAAATGAAATTCCTCTAACAGAGAACTATAGAGGAAGAATATTAGCTGATTTTTTAATTAGCTAGCAGATTGATGGAAGAAGAGAAGGCAACAAGAAGCCATGGTAATAGAAAGAAAAAATCAAGCACCTTAAATGATGATCACATTGTGCATCATATTGCTAGAATTGACAATGAATCACCTTAAGAAAGATGAGTAAGAAAAGAGCATATCATCACTGTATCATTACTTCCTTCATCTATGAAAATGTCCCTTGGAGGAGTACAGTTAAGTGAGTGATCTGCCCATGAATATTCCAAGCAAAGAAATTGAAAATGTCTTCCTGAAGATCATCATGTTAGAACAATTGAATTGGTATATAAAGCAATATATAAAGCAGCAATGATTCTGGAACTGTCATATAAAATAAAATGCAGTGACATTCCTTCAAATCAGGATGACAGAATAAGTAGCAGGTTAATGATGCCAAGGTCTAATTCAATATATTGATGGTTGTTGGTGTGAACAGTGAAAAGATCAATAGTAGAAACTATGGGTTCATGTGCTAGCCAAAGTGAAAGCTCTACATATTTTATCAAGGTAATATCAATTGGTACTAGGTACAGGTAGCATGTCTATCAACATAATTTCAAGTGTTATCATGGAGCAACGATAAGGTATAGGTCCTCAGGATGAAAGGTTATGGCAAGTGTATATCCAGCATAAAAGGGTCAATGAAAAGGCTAAATGATCAGCATTTTTTTTTACTATGGAAACATGATATTGAGCATTGAAACATTCTTTTTTGGATGTCTTCCTAAATTCAATACATATACATATCAAGCCTCTTCTCTTAAGATCATTCATAACACTATGTGAAGTCTGTTTGCTGATGTTTCAATTAAATTTGGAAGAAACAGAGAAGAACCAACAAAAGGGTTTGCTGATGAGATGAAAACAGAGTTTGAGATGTCTATGATTGGAGAGCTCATTTTCTACTTAGGACTTCAAATTCAGCAAAAGAACACAATTACGTTCATCTCACAGGAAAAATACTTAAAAGAAATTTTGAAAAAATTCAAAATGGAGGACTGTAAACCTGTGTCAACTCCCATGATCACGGGATGCAAACTGTGTGCTGATGACGGATCTACAGATATAGATCAAAAACTCTACAGATCCATGATAGGAAGCCTGCTGTACTTGATAGCATCAAGACCAGACATCATGCTAGCAGTAGGACTAGTGGCTAGATATCAAGCAGCACCTAAACAAAACCATGTTCTGGCAGTCAAAATAATATTCAGATATCTACAAGGAACAGCACAATATGGACTTTGGTATCCTAAAGGCAAAAGCTTCACTTTGATAGCGTACACAGATTCATATTGGGCCAGTTGTGTGGATGATAGGAAAAGTACAAGTGGAGGTGCATTCTATCTAGGAGAAAGTCTGGTGGCATGGTTAAGCAAGAAACAAACATCTATCTCTTTGTCTACAGTAGAAGCAGAATATATAGCAGCAGTAGCATGTTGTACACAAGTCATGTGGATGAATCAAACTCTTCAAGACATGAAGGTAAGCATTGATGAACCTATCTCAATCAAATATGATAATACAAGTGCTATAAGTATATCTAAAAACCCTGTGCTTCACTCTAAAACTAAACATATCCCAATCAAGTATCAGTTTCTTCGAGAACAAGTGGCTCAGAAGATAGTAAAACTGGAGTATGTGCCAACAAAAGAACAGATAGCAGACATATTTACCAAACCGCTTGCCAGAGAACCATTTGAATATTTGAGAGAC